>OX419699.1:4800000-6000000 GCA_948474745.1 Oligia latruncula
ATACCGCGTTTATAAAGTCTCAAGTATTATATACAAACGGTTGCTGCATTTTACTACATCTTCTGGAAAATACGTGGTCTTTGATTATACATGGGGCACACTGAAAGTTTCTGGATCTGGCCACTTACAATAAAATAATGAAAAAACAATTATGGAATTCGAAAATGGAACTCTTTGGGAACATGTTACTTTTTAATTTGCGAGACTGTCATTTGTTTTTTCATTGTGACGTCCTTTCGAAAATTGTGTGTCGCTATCAAAATGAATTTAACTCGAGAACGTTTTCGTTCAATGATTTTCGTTGTGGCTTAAGTCAACAAGAGAGTTGCCAGAGACTTCAAATGGCATTGGGTGATGAAGCACCATGTCGTAGCTCTGTGTATTCGTGGTTTGGAGAATTTAGACGTGGACGTGATCATCTCCATGACGAGGTACGTGAAGGTCGGCCGGCGACTGCGGTTACAGACTCTAATATTGACAACGTACGACAACTTATTGAAACTGACAAAAAATTACTTGCCAGTCAATTCGTGCTTTGTTAGGCATTGGAATGAGCCAAGTGCAAAACATTTTACATGTGCATCTGAAGGTTCGGAAGCTTTGCACTCGATGGATACCGCATGACTTAACGGAGGACCAGAAACGACTGCGTGTCCAGTGGAGCCGTAAAATGATAAAAAAGTTTAACGGAGGACAGTCATTGGATGTCTATAATATCGTGACAGGTGACGAAACCTGGGTGTACTGCTTTGAACCCGAAAGAAAAAGCCGGCAGTCTTTCCTTTTGAAGATTTGCCAACGAAAGTTAAGAAAAGTCGAAGCATTGGTAAAAAAATGGTTGCTTCTTTTTTTCGGCAAATCAGGACATTACACTACAGTATCGCTTGAAGATCAAAGGACAGTGACTGCAGATTGGTACGTCAACACTTTTTTGCCCAGAGTCTTAGAAAAAGTTCGCGAAAAGCGTCCTCGAAGCAATGTCCTCATTCACCACGATAACGCATCCTTACATTCCGCTAAGGTAACAGAAGCCTATTTGAAGGCTTGACATGTGAAACTGATGATGCATCCGCCTTACACCCCGGACCTCGCACCCTGCGACTTCTTTTTGTTTCCAAAAATTAAAGAAACTCAGAGGCACACGTTTTACGAGCCCTGAATCGGCGGTGAATGAGTCCCATGAAGCCATTGAAGAGGTCCCTAAGGAAGACTGGTTCAACTGTTTTGTACTGTGGTTTCAGCGAATGCAAAAATGCGTTAATTGCGAGAGAATATCCTTTGTAAAACAATAAATGTATCGTAAGTCTTAAATCTAGTCTTATTTACAAAATCCAGAAACTTTCAGTATGCCCTAAATATTTTACTCAATTATATTTTAGTTACGCATTAACAACTATGATTGTATGATCACCAGCGGGGTACCTAATGCGCTTAACACATAATAGACAATTGATCGCAATGGATTACATTCTGCTGACAGTTCAGCCACGTTCATTGCGTTATTTATATTGTTCAGCAGATGATGTTTTCAAACCTGTGAAGCTATGAAGTAAAAAATTATTTCAAAACCCTCGGATTGTGATTAAAAGTGTGATATTACGCCATTAGGGTGCAGGCTATTGCTGTTGACTGCCATTTTGTAATTACGTTTTGGCTCCTTACCTGTGGTTCATCGTTTAACTTTTTATGGTGCTCGTGGCTCGGTTCCGCGGACCGCTTCCGAACCTCGTGGTGTGACAACAAGTAGTAGTGCTTCAGAGAACCAATCTGTAACAAAGAAAGAAAATAAATTAGATTCATAACATATGAAACAAACAAAATATTTCCGAGAAAATAAGTGGTGATGGCTGGTAATAATATATATGGAAAAAAAGGTATTCCATAATGTTCGGCAAATGTATTCTATTTCCGCTAGCCCTTCAGTATTTAAATGGCTATTTTCCACACGGCATCAACTGTACCCGCCCTAACGGCACTTATATCAAGGCTATTGGAGTTTCCTAACGGGCTAGTCCAACTATCCCGAGCTTATCAGCGACTTTATTTTCTTCACAACAATCAGAGGCCGTTCAAAATGTTCTCGATTACGTACTATAAAAACATTAGCTACAGTAATTTATTCCTATTACTTTCCGTATGGAATTAGTACGTTGGCGCGAACTATTTTTTTAGAATATTTCGGCTCGTGCTCTAATAAATCGAGAGCACGCAATGTGCTCCGCCCTGCCCTCACTCAAGTATTAAATTATAGAAATTGTAGTTGCGGCACCAATTGTTACGTTTAGGTATATTATTATTTTTATTCGAGATATAATTTTTTTCAAATAAATTATTCGCATCAGCAACTGGGGTTTTTGATACGCCTTCGTTCTCTCTGCTTACTCTACCATAAACGTTAGATTTATTTTCGTTATCCTTTATTCAGCTTCATCTATCTACTTATTCTATGTTAATAAACATGATTCCGTTTCGCTAGGCAGCTATAACCTTACCAAAAATAAATAGACTTGATCCTAAAACTTAGTACCCAATCAATCTCTCAGAAGCTCTGATACCAACTTATTCTACATATTATTTAGATTGAGGTAGAATCTCTGAGAAGTAGGTACCTGGGCGAAATAGAAGTGAGATTAAATTATTTGGCAGCTCACGACTCACGAGCCGAAGTTTTACGAGGTCGACGGTGGCGCTGCGTCTAACGTTCTCTCTATCAACTAACATCGAGAATTAGCGTTGTCATCTTTAAGAACTTTGCTGTGACTCGTCTTGGTATCTTGAAATACTGATTTCTAGGACTTGATTTGGTGGTTCACGTCCACATTACTTACATGACCACATTACATACATGACCGTAGTTTTTGGGGTCTCGCATGGCTTTTGCTGGTTCCGAAACTAGATTTTCTTTTACAAGCGTTTTTTAGTAACACGCAAGCCTCTCTTTAGAGGCCCAGAAACAAACGCAGTAGGAGTCTCTCCTTTGCAATATCTCCCATACATAAAATAAAAACAAAAGTGGCAACGCAGACATAACATAACAATAATTACCCATGACACATATGTCCGGTCTTACCGCACTCGCGGGCTTTACCGTTTATTACGGCATTAAACTGCTTACATTATATGCGACAGGATTTTTAATCCTGCCGACATTAACCATTATGTACCATTTACAACACGTTCTTAATGGCAGTAACCATAATCCTTTATTTGCACTAATAAAAACTTCAACTCGTATTCGCACTATAATCGTGAAGAGAATTACATAGAAGAGATGGTTTTTTTCACGAACTACAAAGTTACTCAAGTTTTATATCAACAACCATATCAACTTAGAAAAGTATACTTTTCCACTCGTAAGTGTTGGTGGCTTAATTCGTCTTGGTGGCGGGATATTAAAATTTGCACTTTACAAAGCTGCAATTTTCCAAACAGTTAGTGACAATGTATATGAAATGTAATCCAAGCCGGATTACATAACAGGTAGAAGAAACAGTTTAAGGTGAATGGATAGTGGTAGACCGCGAAATTCAAATTTCTTACGTTTTTTGCAATTTGCAGGTCAGTGTCAGATGGTATCTTGATCAAAATATGATTCGCGACAATAACAGATACATATTTAGAGAATTATAATCATTAGAATCATTAATACATCTTTCTAAGTTAGATTTCTACCCCTAACACTTTTCCATAAGAGATTGGTGGTTGCCGTTCAATGGGACGGCAATCCGACACGACAGGAGAGAAAGATCAGGTGCAGGACCAACGGTCATGAAAGTCCTAGTTATTTCGTTACATTTACGTGCGAGTTTTTTCGCGTGGAAACATAGTGTTGAATTACCTTTATTGGGTCATAACTATGACTATAAAGTAGACGTTTAGACGCGTGCCGTGTATTGCACTTTCTTTTTTATTTCGCTTATAAATTTACAAGGGTTTTGCGGGTAATGTAGGGGCATTTTGTATGTAGTCATTTGTTACTTTTAATTTAAGCAGAGCGTGGTTAATAAGGACGGCGATATCTGGTGAAATGTAAGTGAAATATTATACAACATTATTTTTAGTATGTGCGAAACCCGAAACACGTGTCTAGAATCTATTTTTATGTTGTTTGGCTTTGTACTGTGTTTGTGATAATGAGAGAACAATAAATAATATTATAATTATTATGTAAAGAATCTATGTTCAAAATTTCAAAACTGTATCATAAAAATCACAAAGTTATAAGCTTGTTATGTTACGTGTTTGTCCGTACAAAAACATGCACACCCGCGCCGCTCGCGCCGCGCCGTCTACCGTTCATTGATAAATAGTACCTAGGTACCTAACTTGGGGGAGGCCTATGTCCAGCAGTGGACGTCTTTCGGCTGAAATTATGATGATGATGATGAGGTACCTAACCGCTCGGCGCGGAGATTGGATAACCTACTTAGTGTCGCTCGGTGTCCAACTTTATACAGTTTTTAAATATTTTTGGGACAAAATATAACATGGGGTAAAAATTATTGGAATCGATTTAGTTACTTATTCTGAACAAACTATATTCAGGTTTCGCCTATAAAAAAATAACGTTGTATAGCATAATAGGCAGTCACAATGTAGACCACACGTTTTCATAAAATTATACGAGTTATTAAAACCATATATTTATGTAAAACGGAACTTTTTCATAAGTCACATTGAGTCATTGACACATCAACATAATATAATGCACTTCTTCTATTTAGAGTGTCGATGGAAAACTCAATGGAGTCGACCCAGAATTCTGCTACGTGTTTGGCGCCATCACTAGCGTCCATCTGTTCCTGTAACGTGCAACTGACAGGACATGACATTAAGTGTCCCATCGTTTGTGGAACAGCACCACATTTACACTCTAAGGCGGAGTCAATAATGCACTGAATCTATATATATATATATTAAATGGTAAACTGACTGACTGACTGATTGTTGATATATCAACGCACAGTCTAAACCGCTGCTCCTAGAGACATGAAATTTGGAGGGTGTGTTCTTTGTGAAGAGTAGGTATCCACTAAGAAAGGGTTTTTCGAAATTCCACCCCTAAGAGGGTGAAATTTCACGCGGACGAAGTCGCGGGCAGAAGCTAGTATAACATATTTCCGAAATAAATCCAAGAGAAAACCAATATAAAGAAACAAATAGGTATTGCCGATACCGAGAATTTAATATCATATGATTGAAAAACACGTATGCAAAATTAGCTCTATCTCTTGCAAGAGAAAAATACCCTGAAATGTATTTCCGACGCCCGACTGAACCGACAAGGAAAACGTGTGGAAAATAAACGGTATTGATGATACGAAATATGAGGGCATAAATTCTTATTGAACTGAATATACCGGCAGGATTCCGATATCTTCTGCGAATGCGCGAAACACGGTCCCGGTTACCTTTTTACATTCCATTGCGTTTTTAGTTCGCATCCCGTTGACGGTAGTTGTAGAAATAAGGTAGTGGCGTGTGAAACGTGCTTCGTACATTTTGTTGCATAGTTTCGAAGTAGCGGAGGTAGTACCGTAGTATTCAGGAGAGAGTCCGCCCGCCACGTGTTGCCAGCAAGTACGCGTTCAATTCACTTTGATGTATCACCGGCAATGAAAACAATCGTGGAATAGCCGTATCACTTTTATTTTCTAATAAGTGGCTGCGATACTCAAATACGCATTGTTTAACGATGACACTTCAATTTCATGTTTTTTTTATGATCCTAGAGTATATTGGTTGCAAAACCACTGACATCCTACCTGTAGCCACAACCAGTTTCAATTATCCATCCGTTTACTAAGCACAAAATTCAGCTGCGCGAACTCCGCAATTTAAACGATAAGATAAATTCAAAGCAACCCCCGTATATTTTTCTATTAATATAAATCGCCCGCTCCTAGTCAACAATGAAAAGAAAATATCTAAGTGCTGCAGCTGCTTACAATTCCGCGCAAGTCGATACGGTTCATGTAATAGCGTCGGGGGCTACGATCTAGCAAACTGTCACTACTTGCACACTACTGCAATTTTTCAGCCCTACACTGTGTTTAGACTACAGTCTAGCGATATAGGGGAAGTGTGTTAAATTGGAGCTACTTTAGCAGCATAAAATAATAAGACTAACGGATGATAAAGCATTTGGATTAGGTTTTTTTTTAAAGATTCTCGTCATAATTTAGGTTATTATTATGATTAATGAGTACTGGCAGCACTAGTAATACTACTTTATTTATGAAGAACTATGATTTGAAAATGAAGTAGACTAGGCTTTCGATTTCCACTTAAGTTGATAACATCATACTGATTTGACTAAAAATGCGCCTAAAATCTTGTACTGCAATAGCAGCAAGACCTTTGCAGTAACAGCTTGCGAAAGAACCTCATTTTTGGACCTTTACAAGATGTTATGTTCCAAGTAGTTCAAGTGTAAGCAATACATTTAAAAGAATGTCTATAACCTGTCATGCAGTTATTTTCGACTGATATCTTTACCGAAGTGTTATTATACGACGTTACATCATCTCAGGAAACGAAGCTATAACGAGCACGTCCACTTATAGATTGCTCTGGAGACAAAATTTTATGTTAACCACACCAAGATAACACAATTTTACGATTCATATTCAAACGTTTATTACTAGAAGGGAGATTCGAGCGATGTTTAATATGGAACGTAACAACCATTGTTGATATACTTTATGTACTAATAAAGTTTATGTTGGAGTTGTTAGTCAACTTAAACCAATTTAATATCAGCAGTAAACCTAGGTACAATAACTTCATGAATAAATCTTGACAAAATCTTTGCATGAACAGACTCGCAAAAAACATAGAGGTAAATAATTTGAAGTTGTTCACAATTTAACAAATGAAGGAAAAAAGCATTGCCTTTCAATCAATCAAATTAACTTTCCGTAGTCTGATATTTAAATCATAGCTCGCCAGAATTTAGAGCCAATGAAAATAAAAATGCTAAAATGTGTTCCGAGCTCAAACTGCTGGAAACCCCGAATCGAATCCTCTGCGTACATCGTAAAATATTGAATACGCTTAGGTCTCCAACGAGTGGAGCTTATCCAATCGTATTAAAACCTACTAAATATAACATAGTTCTCGGTCTAGTTTACCTGTAA
This sequence comes from Oligia latruncula, assembly GCA_948474745.1. Lineage (NCBI taxonomy): Eukaryota > Metazoa > Arthropoda > Insecta > Lepidoptera > Noctuidae > Oligia > Oligia latruncula. The sequence goes on from OX419699.1 coordinate 4,807,140, forward strand.
AATTCAAGATCATATATTCGTGCCGGCTTCACGCGCCGCCAGCGCCACCGCAGTCAGGTCTATTTTTCACATCGCCCACAATTTATGTCGCTCGTTTGAAAACGCCGCGCCGCAGCGAATGTATGATGCAAAATTAACTTATTATCTGCTTAAAGCTGCTGTTGCGTTGTCATCTGTTCTGTGCTTAAGCGCTGCTAAAGTTTGATTACAGTTAAGCCTTCCACATAGAGGTTTTTCGGCGAATATGCAAGATGGAATACAGCCAGAAACTACTTGCGGTGCCGTTATGCGACCTGTTTTTATAAAAATATGCTTTATCAAGAGAATGGGTTTGCGGCTCTTATGTTGCTAGTGATATACATTTTGTGCCGCGTCCAGGACAGCTTTAAAGCTGAAAATTGCGTCCTGCTGAATCCAAAAAGCGAGTTAATTTACAATGCATTAACTAATAGGTCTTTGTAGCATTTGTTGGTAGTTTACGATGAAACATTAAACTATTTTCTTCTCTTTAGCCAGTTTTTAATAAACTGTAAAATTTGAAAGGGTAGATATGATGTTAGTAACTACTGAACCATCTGGTGTCCCTTAGCTCTAAAAGAGGTTAAAAGCTAATTAAAATCGCGGAGACCTTATAAATGTGATCGATAAACTGAAACCATATCTGAAGTGGTCATTTCTTAGCTCAAGTACCCTCTCGTTAAAACTTGTGATCAAATTTAGAAATTAATATCGACTGTATTGAGCTGAAATATCGGAATACCGAAATATTGGACCTTTGAACTTTTGGAAGCACTTGCTATGTCTAGTGTATTTATCGTAAATAATTCGCTAATAAATGGACTGTTCAAACGTTTGAGTAGCTGAGGACTCTCGATTTTGGAGGAAATTGTGGAGATAGTATTTCGATTATATGTTTGAAGACTTAGTGCTTAAGTGTAGGTAATGCTGTCAGATTTTTTATTTACGAGGTCGCTCTAAGCAAAAATCCTACTTTCAAACATCTACTTTCAAATAAGTTTCAATCGGTAAAAGCTTTGATTTTTCAATCAGAAAAAGCTCTAAGAATAAAACCAAATTAATATTCAGCATTGTAACTTATACTTTTCACCTCCCTTTTAATGTTCCCCTCGTAAATATGTCGGAGAAATAAATCGTAGATAGTTGGCAATGTAAGCCATCAGTCACAAGTCAGGGGGCGGGGCTATTCTTAAAACTTTTAATTAATTGTCTAAGTTTGAGACTGAAGTAGAGAGGCATTCGCATTACATTCCAAGAATTCCAAGTCACTGGGCATAACTAAAATTGTTCGCTAGCAAAACAACGCGATGGAACTTTGTAAAGCTTTGATTTTGATTGAAAGAAATTATATTTGAATTAAAATGGAATATCTGATTTCGTTTAGAATAATTTTGGGTTTGGAATATTTCGATGTAACAACAATCTGTATTTATAACACGGGTATGTATGTTTATAGCAGGTTTATTGGCTTTTTATGGAGGATTTTAATAATTTAAAACCATAGAGATAATGACGTACTTACGTACAAAATATCGCATAAAAATCAGTTTTAATTTAATCTCTTAATCTTTCACTAAAAAATATCACCCTAAATTCTTCCGTTTCCTTCCTCTTTCATAAAAATATCCGCCACCATTCTAGGAAATTATTTCCATTAAGAAAAAAGTACACCATAATTTAAATAAATGGATGCACCGGCCCCCTTAATTAATCACTGTCTAGGGAAAAATAATAGTCACGATAGAAAAACATAGTCATTCCGGATCTTGAAACAGAGACTGAATGACTGAGATATTGAGATTTAAGTAGGCTGAAAGTCGGATAATCCCCTTAAGAGTACATTAGTCGCGAGCTCGAACTCACTGGTGGTCATGGCCATAAAGCACGCTGTCTCACCTGGCTTTGTGTCCGACAGAGCTAGTATCAGTGATGAGCAGTTAGACGCTAGTCTACACGAACACACGTCTAGTTATCACGCACAGAAACACCGTTCCGAACTGACAGGCGCGTAAAAAAATTCGAAAAGTGCTTCGGAAAATCAAGTTTTATGAAAAAAACCACTGCATAAATCAATTACAAATAAAGTTTATTGAACTCTTCGATAACTGAGCTTTGTCGGTACGCACTTGGTTTTGAAGATTTTACAGTTCTTTTATATTACTTAATTACACTCAAAGTTACGTTAAAAATACCAAGAAAAACGAATCTTTGTTGGCTCATAACTTTTTAATGGCTTTTTATTTTACTATTCTGTTTCCGTACAGATAACATTAATAATAAGACAAAACAATATCATAGAAAGAAAGAAAGAAAATACGTTTATTTGCGGTAAACATAAAGCATAAAAAGAAAAATGTAAAAAAAATATATATATAAAAATCATGTTTAACTTTGGATGCTCCAAATAGTGGAGTAATACTCTCCCGAAATTTGGAAAAAATATCGACTAGTGGCACCTTAAGATCTCGACACTCGATATCTAAACATACCTTCACGATAGGTACCTTACGGGGAACACATAACCCTTCTTAACGTCTAATCCCGCACACGTCGTAGTTAAGGGACAGCCAGCGGAAATTATTACTCGTTCACGTTACAAATTATCCCTCCCTATGTGGACTCCGGGGTAACTCGGTTACACGAACTCGCGACCGTTAATTTACAGCGCGCCCAACAAATTAATATCTCTGATTTGGACCCTTGTCAGCGGGGGCCAACGACGAAGACCCTACCCGTGTTTGGGGGATGCCGCAAGATGCGAGCGTCATGCCTCATGCTATTGTGGGGTCCAAGATCGTGGGGGAGAAGAGCCTTTGGTACAATCGCGAAATTGCAAAGAGTAATGACTCAAACCAAATAAAATATAAGAGTACATTTTAGTCTCGGACCGGTGTTCTGGGTAATCTGTTTCTATCAATCTTGTTAACTGACTAAACTTATCACCATGACATGGGATTGTATCGTAAAGCGACGAAGTCAGATGAATCAAATTATTAACTTATTTTTATTAATATTGACTTATGAAATGAGCGAACAGACGATAGCTTAATAAAAATAAAACAGTGGCACTCCGGGAGTGCCGACAGAAGTGAAAACAAAACACAAACAGAATACTTTGCCATCACTCACTGACATATCGGATATACATTAAAACAGAGTACATCCCGAGGACAGCCGAACACACCAGAAGCGGGTATTTTTTTAATCGTCTTATTAACAAAACACGCGCGGTGTCGCTTACGGTAACAGTGGGGCGAGTTCAATGGTTTTTTCCCATCTCAAAAAATGCCTAACGCGCCTAAAGAAGTTTTCACTTCAACATCACCCACAATACAGGAGAAATTCCTAGTGTGGGGCAACGTTTTTTATAAAAAAAATATAAAAAAAAAAAAATAAGAAAACATATTAATTAACCCAACTGTTATTTCTATCAGCAAAAAAATACCCAAATTCTGCAATCAATAATCGTCCTTATCAACACCAAATTCACATACAATGCCTGTCTTACCACACACGCTGACGCCTATACCATATTCCCTATACATTTGGAGCGTCGCATTCGTAAAGTACCACTGCCTGACGACATATTAATCTCTGCTAGGATGTTCTAGCTTTAATATTTAGCCTGTGACGTATGGCACGCGCGCTTGCTACGAGACAAATATCAACGAATCGCGAGTAATAACATAGCTATTACACTGAGATAGCTTTGAATATAAAGTAGGAAGAAGATATAGAGCGCAACTGAAAGAAAGAAAAACAAAAGAAAGGAACACATAACATAACATCATGGGTGTATTCCTCGAAGGGTTAGATGTACGGTCAGCCACAAAAGTCGATTAACACATCAGTTTTTTTAATCACAGTTATTGAGCAAAATATTTGTTCAAAATAGCAGCAGAAGTACAATGCAATTTTGAACAAATATTTTGCTCAATAACTGAGATTAAAAAAACTGAAGTGTTAATATTTTGCTCAATAACTAAGATTAAAAAAACTGAAGTGTTAATCGTCTTTTGTTGCCGACTGTACTTAGTTCACCCTTATTTCACCAGTCATGATTGCCATCAACCGGGCACAAGTCCTGACTCCGTGCTACTACTGAGAAAATTCAAATAGAATGAATCGAACCTAAGACCATCATGCTCAGCGCTTGCGACCTGAGGCAGAAAAAAAAAGGAAAATAGTTTATTTTGCACAAATGAAATAGTCTATAGTAACTTCTATAAATTGATTCCCTATCAATCAAAACGCAAAAGTAAAAAAGATCAGCCAGTTAAAAATGGTAAACGGAGGAACTTTTTCGCTAACTGGGCCTGTTCCTAACTGTACTGTGCTGTCACACCTCAATAGAAGTGGGAAGTAACTTTATTTAGGTCGTTAATAAATGTTTACTTATTCCTAAAATCTTTTACCAGTTTTAGCGCTAAATTTTAGAAGCAATAGAATAGAACACCTTTTCATTGTTTTATTTATTCTCTTCGGGGCTTACAACTAATTTATACAGTGTTCTTAAACAATATGAAATTGGAGTCCATTTACAATCGTCTACTGATAAACACCAAAAACAAAAACGAAAAATAAAAAGTCGGTCGGTATATATCTGTAGGTACTTGTTCTAGCAGCTCATCACCATTCACCATAATATCCACACTTCAGTCGACACACCCTTAGAGCTATTCTTATTCATACTCACACGAAATATTTGAAAGGAATCTTGCATTTCGTACGTGTCTGTCTAGGAAGCACGCTCGTTTTGTTCATGTTTTCTCAGTTATCGCTTGAGTTTATAGCGTCAGTGTTGAATATAACGAGAACTAACGAACAGGATGACGTCATAAATGCGTCGAAACAGCTGGGTACAAACTGACGTGGTTGTTATGACGCAATATTATAAAAAAGTATCTATATAAAATAAATAAAATTATAGTGTCTGTTTGTAATGTCAAAATAATAGCTTTTTATAGTATATAACTACAGACAGATAGCTGATGTTGTAAGGAGTAACTTAGGCTAATTTTATTTTAGAAAGAGTACCTACTTATTTACTTTTCCGCGCAAAAAAAAATTAAAACCTCAAAGAAAAAAAATATTCTTCCTTAATGGAGGAATGGTTCATAAACCTTCTGTTAATGATACCCGACATCCACGCGAACGAAGTCGCAGGCACAGCTAGTCGATAATAAAATTGAAATTCAAAATACTGAGGTGTTTTTTTTTTTTTCTTAATGTGTAGATCAGCAAAGTCAATAAAAAGATTACCAACCGATTACGCCTGCAAAACATGTTAGTCAGACTCGGCAATATTTGCATAGTGGAATTGCTTTGATCAACATATTAACGAAGGAGCTGCCAATTTTTTAAATCGACTGAATTCTCTGAATAGTATTCCATTTACATTTGATGTGACTAATCGCGCTATTCATACTCACTCACGTAAGCATCGGTGGTTCAGTGGTAGAATGCTCGCCTGCCACGCGGGCGGCCCGGGTTCGATTCCCGGCCGATGCATTCACTTTTTGCTTTTCTTCTCAAAGAGATCATTAAAAATCTGTTGAAATACCCCACAAAAATCATAATCAAACAGAATCTGTCTCGTTTAAAGTTTGAAACATTTTAGGAGAATACATTTTATCACATAGGCTAATAAAACTGGCAATATCAAGAGGAAGTTTTCAAAAATTACGCAACTAATGTAGTTTCGTACATTCAGCACAGAAATCCGAGTAAATGTGAACCATTTCTATAAAAGTATGCTCATACAAGAAACGGCGATAAAACCCGGACTGTATTTGGTCGGATATCGCAAATAGTACAAATACACAACATATTCAAACACGTAGGTACTCCAGTCCGAGAGATAGTAACTATAACTAGTGGAATGTATGTATCGAGTCGAGACTGAATTTGTGGTACTTTCAGTTTATGGAATCGCTATTGGTGAACACGCTCTTGTTTAGAACTTTGTACAGCCATTAACAAAGTCCTAAGAAAGTCGAAGTCGTCCGTGGTTATTTATTGAAAATCTTCTAAGCTAATACTTTCACATCTGCGAGTTTCAGCATCTAAATATCAATGATAAAACCTCATAAAGTTTTAAGTCAATTGTTGTGTCCATGGAAGACCTTTTTGGCAATTTGGTCATCTTTATCCAAAATTTACTACACAATTTAGACCTTTAATTCTACTACAGTAGTACAGTTGCTGGGGTGTCCTAAATGCCCGTTCACCTGCACCTCGGATGACCTAAATAATGCCACTGAAGCCGCAATCAACGTGGCCACCTACTAGGCTCAAATTATATATTTAAAAAAAACAATGATGAAGTTAATAAAAGAAGAAGTACAGTTGAAAGGAAAAACTTCACAACCGCACCACAGAAACACCAGTCGTCTCCGCACCCACTTCAGAAAAACATTTCCACGCGAAACGGCATTATCATCCCGTATTCGTATTCCAACGGCGCATTCACTTACTGGCTCAGGTGAGTGACGCAGCGGGCGCGGGCGAGTAAAATAAAGAGCATGTAACACCACCTCCATATTATGTATGCAACTCGCTCGTTTGCATCGGTGTAAGGCGACGCGACTGCAATACTTGTATGATCGCAATACTTGATGTAGATAGTGGAGTAACAAGTGATATAAATGTATGCGGTAATTGAACGAATCATAGTGATACAAATAGACTAACGGGAAAATTGTGGACATTCTAACCGGCATCGTTTCACAAAATCAAACCACAGGGATAGTTTTGGAAATGCTACAGTAATGAGAAAGAGTTTCGAGTCATGCGGAGCTGGAATAATTTCTTCGATGATAGGATGAAGCTTTAGTGAGCGGGATTGTCCGAAAGGGGTTACCGCTGGCCCGGAACATAAAGGGTTGGAAGGAACACGGGTGGGTTTTAGTCAGTAAGAGTCTGACACTCCCTTCCGCTCCACTTAGAGCGGGCCCTCCCGCTCCCGGGGCCTCCCGCGGGTCATTTGATGATTTACACCCAAAAAAAAAGGCTTGTGATGATGAGAATTTAGACTTCACAACAAGTTATTAAGGTAACCTTACACTTGATTGACATACGAGTAATTCTTCTTCTTAATAAGCATAAACATATTTTGAGTCAAACAGGACCAGTAAACAGAATCAATGGAACGATTAAGTTCAAATTACCAAGATCATGTGCTTTTTTAAACATCCAGATACCAGCTTCTGACCATGCATCAAATCAGAACAAATATTAATAACCATTAATACAAATTCGACAGTTGATTAGACGTCCAATTACCGCTCTGTTATAATATCAGCTGTCAAATTACAGTCTGCTATACCACCCAAATCATGTCAAAGGTTAGACTAATTTATGTGAGAATTTCCAAACTCACTTATCTAAACCTCATGATAGGTATCATCTGTCGAACTATCAAGAACTTTAATTAGAGCGACACCGAAGGCCGTAAAATTAAATTTTTCTTAAGTTTTTTTTGCAATTTGCAGGTCAGTATCAGGTTTTATGTTAATCAAAATATGTTTCGTGACCGTAACAAATATTTATGTACTTACAGAATTATAACATTAAAATCATCAATCTAAGGCAAAAAAAAAAAAATAAAGTGTCGGTCCTATGCCGTGTGCATAGGACCGACACTTTATTTTTCTAGAATGTGGTAAGGTATGAAGATGGTCTTAGATCATTTTAAACATTCAGACAGAGATCAAAGATTTCCTGGCTGGCTGATTTGAAAATTCCCTGGCTCCTCATTAACGGCTTAACTATTTAAATGTCTATTAACTGCTCTCAAATTACGATGTTCATTTTTTATTTACTCTACTTTATTTACATACTTTTTTGACATAATCTCTTTATTACTTGACATTATATACAGACAATTCAAATTTTTCATCTCTTAGTGGTTGTAATGGGAATCATATCACTAGGTTATAATGGGTTTTTATTTTTTTATTTATCCTTTTGATAGATTCTTATTTTGTAAATGTGAGGACTTTGTAGGCCTTGTAGACTTTAGATCTGTAGACCATTTTTTATTTTATCAAGTACCTGATACTTGTTGACAGGCCTACGCTATCCTCCCATACCTACTGTAATTTGAAAATATTGTAAAAGCCAATTATTTTTAAAAAGAGTAACCGTGGAGTTTCTTGCCGGTTCTTCTCCATAGGAAACGACCAATTGGAACCGTGCACCTAGCTTCTGACGTTTCATAAGTGCCCATGTAGGCTTATGTGAAATAAAATATTTTGATTTTGAAAGAAATGCATTCTGGATTAATTGAAATAAAACTGAAGTTTAAATTATTTCTGGGGTCCCTCCAAATTTTCCTATCAACACCATTGGAGACCCCGTACCTGTACGTCCTGTACCTGTACAAAATGCAATCAAAACCGAGTTTTGTTCGCAGATCCGTGGTACTCGCACTCGTTTCGATGAATACATCACAAATGTGGGCCTGTATGACGCATCGCCCGATATCGGAAACCGCTCCGCGTATCCGACAACGTTTTATTTCCGATATCTGAACTCGTTCAATGCTCACTTCGATGTGATAGACGTGATACCTTACATTTTCATTCGGTCGCGCCGCGCTAACAAACTACTTCAAAAGCTGTCCAAAAATAAACTTTTCGTTATGGACATGCACTACATATTTTCCATTTCAAAATAGATCAGCGGAAATATTTCGAAATCGAGAGGCTTTTTCTGCAAAGTGCTTGTATAGTGGTAGATTCTTAAATTTCATCTTCTAAAAGGATCTGTCTTTTCTATTACGCCACTTTATGCATATGATTTATCTCCTTGAAAATTGCTTACATTTTTCAACAAGAATTTTACTACAAGGACGTCAACTACGCAGAAGCTACTCATACCACATCGTAGATCGTTTGCAAACTACATAGCACTGAAACATCTTTATTGAGAAAGTAAATGTTAAGGAGCACAACAAAAAAGGAAAAACCTTTTTGAAGAGATCACCGGAAGCATGAAATAAGAATGTAGGTAGGTAAGTAATATTTGGGGTATCGCAATATTGGCATGGGATTGAAGTAAAGCAAGGTAGATCACGAGATGCGTCGAAAAAGCCAGCTGTCAAAAAATAAAACGTATATATATGGAATCCAGCGTTTATTCCATTCAGCAATGTTGGCGACACGAGTGGTATTGACAAGCGATTCTTTAATATAAACATTGCTTGGCACCCAATGACGAATTTATATTGAAAATATCGTGTATTAAAAACGCATTTGAGATGTTGATTGATATACAGTGGATTTCACTTATTACGACCTTGGTTGTAGCGACCATTTACCTATAGCGACGTTAAATCTAAGTCCCTTGAATTTAAAGCATACTTTAGTACAAAATTCATGTGGCTATAGCGACTTTGGATGTAACGCCGAGTTCGGGTGTAGCGACTGTTTTTAATGAATCATTTGTAACAAATTCCTAGAAATCCCATGCAGATGTCAGCAGATGTGCATGCAGAGTCTGCCGCCAAAGACACAAAGATTTCTTTCTTTCACAAACATTTCTTACCTTTTGTTTACATCCACACAGATGGTCAGCAAGTGTGGAGACCTTTACCTTTTGTTTATAGATCAGCTAAGTAGGTAGCGTGTAAGTTTCGGAGTTAAATTTATGGTTCAGTTACAAAGTGATATTCTGAGTAGCAACTGGGTTTAATAAACTTTTGAATAAGTACATATGTACCAGTGAATAACTGTGTGCAAATATTTTCAATAATAAATGAATATAAACTATACATGTGTACGTGTCTGTATCTCCTTACCTTTGCCTGTAACGACTTCCGGATATAACGACGAAAATAGAGAGGTCCCTTCATCGTCGTTATAACCGAAATCCACTGTATTTGGTAATTTGGTTCGATGTAATATTTAAGGAAGATAAACAAATTATAAACGGTTTTTGCTACGAATGAAAAGGCTGCAGTCCAATTTGCAAAGATACTAATTAGCAAAAAGGAAAATTAAAAATCAAATCGCCACTCAAAATAACGATGCACTTAAAGTCGCCGTGCCGTCGGGAGCCATTTGAACAGATGATTGAGCCAATCAAGCTACGGAGGGAGGTGACAAAAATAGGTCGTTTGGCCCCGGCCCGTGTGAATGCAGTGAGGCCTAGGCTGCACAACGTCATTTACTTTATAGTAGCAAAGAGGCCGTGAGAGAGACGAATTCAAAGGCGCCCCTCGCGAGAAGAGCTCTCCGCATTAGCCAACGTTGCGATGAATAACTGAAGCCATGAGGAATAAGAACGGTGAAAAGACTAGCGACTTTTGTTACTGGATTCTTTACGCAGTTGTTTTTGAATCAGCTCACTGGACTTTTAGTTTAAATGAAATTTATTTTGAATAAAAGAGAAATCGGGTGGAAAATGCAACGCTGTTTTAAACGAACCCTTTTGTTCTGAACCAAGTTCCTGAGAAAAATATAAGTTTGTAGGTGAAGCAAATACTTAAGGGCGCGTCGTTTGCCAATTACCAAAGCTGGAATAGCAAAAATGGAATCAAATAAAGATTTAAGAGAGGAATTTATACAGGGTTTAGAACCCTTTCCACCTCAAAAACCAGGTGCGACATGCAGCAGGGAAAATTCGTGATATTGTAAAATCGGTCCGCGGCGCGCGCGTAACGAAATCCGATAGTATTGGCTACAAACAGAAATAAAAGAGCAAGCTCCTCTCGTTTTATACGTAAAATCGTTAAAGCCGCTTTTTTGTCCGACAGTAACGTTGGTACCTAAGTTTTTTTGCCAAACTCGAGAGCTGAAGGTGAAATGTTACTGTATTTCGTAACAGCCAGCGTACATTTAAATATTCACGAATATTTAGGAAATGGTGGCACTTCTACTTTTCAGGGGAGTATGATTATTTTACAGTTACAGATTTATGTTTTTTTTTTTAAAAATGGCGCTAAGTTCACGAAGTTTTAATTAGTTGGTTTCTTTGCGTTTTACATAAATGACTTATAACAATAAACGAGAACATTGAAGACAAAGCTTTGCCTGTTCTGAAAATTTCAGCGCGCCCCTCAACTGCTGATAAGATCATCATCATCATCTGCCTAGCCTTTTCCCAACTATGTTGGGGTCGGCTTCCAGTCTAACCGGATGCAGCTGAATATTTTACACGGAGCGACTGCCTATCTGACCTCCACAACCCAATTACTAGGTAATACGATACCCCTTCTGATTAGATAGGTAATAAAAAAATATCATAAATTCATAAACCCTAAAATTAAGGGCTCAGGTACCTACTTGCATAAAACAGAAACCCTCAAATAATAATGAATTCCAATAAACTCGTAAAATCATAGGCGTTCGTATTCATATAATCTGTGGACCCTCGTAAATACGTCGATTTGCATAATTACGTATTTATTCACACATATTCTGACGTGCAAGCAAAACCTGCTTCATTATTCAAAACCAGTAAAAAATATGGTTACATCAATTTACTCAGCACGTTATGTTATATAATGATCGAAGTATGTAAATGAAATCAATCTGGGTGATAAATTCGAACGATATACATAAGCATCGATGGTTCAGTGGTAGAATGCTCGCCTGCCACGCGGGCGGCCCGGGTTCGATTCCCGGTCGATGCATCTCTTTTAGTTTTGTTTACGAGTATGAGGATTATTTTTATGATATTAGATTTTGATTTTCATTTAAAATATAAAAGAAACAGGTAAAAAATATTTAATGAACATAAACTTTTCAATAGAAACGCGAAAAATATAACGCTAAGAGTCGACTAGCTGAATTCTTTCAAGATGTGGATCGTCTTTACTTCCACCTCTAATCCACTAATCCTCACCTGGCGCGACATTAACAGGGCTGCCACTCACGGTAATAAATAAAACAATTATTTTAGCAATTTATTGTATGGTATAGGATTCCAATTTAATATCATTTATTTCAGGTCAAAAATCCTTGGCCAAATTCCAGTTTGATACTTTTCGAACACTCGACGTCACGCCGAATATTTTGTTCCTCTCTGCGTCCGGATTTTTGACATCGTACATGAAATATATTTTTTATTCCGATGGTTGACGTTCCCGCAAGAATTTCTCGCTTGCACACGCCCTCTGATCTCGTAGCTAAACCGCAGGCACTGGGGGCCGCGGACGCAAAGTGCATTCCACACCGCTCACCCTTTATATTCACTACAATTTCGATTGCCCGTCGACAAAGAGGTAAAGGTCCAGGTATTGTTCACCTGAAGGTGTACGGGTACCGGGAAACATGCTCATTATCGGGCATAAAGCGTGACTTTAATCAGCGAAAATTTTCCATTAGAAGTTATTTTTAACTCTAATTCCCAGATCTCTTACGAAGTAAACTAAATGACAAACTTAATTTCCATTATTCGTATCTTTGCTAGTGAGCATAGATAATTTACAAGTCCGAATTCTACTGAAAATTAAGAGCGTACTGCGGTACCATCCATCACGTAGGTAGTCTCCGAATGTGGTATTCTTTTTTCTCTTATTGTGTCGTGGTCAAAAGATTTTCTCGCCGTCGCTTGACGTTGTGTGATCGCAGCTAACCGCAGCGCTATGAAGCGACGCACGGCGTAAAGTGCATTTTGCACCGCATGCTCTTTATTTTCTATTAGCCGTAAACGAAAAGCGCTGGATGGTACATTGATAGCTGAATAGCGCAATCACTGTTCGCTTTAAGCTTTAAGGTCTTTGGTCTGGTTTAAGGACTTCGAGGTATCGATTCCGTGTTGTGTGCATTGAATTCTGATATGATGCCGTCATTTGTGTTAAAATATGTTTAAAGGTGAAAGGACTGAGCCCCTACAAAAAGATTTTTTCGCCAACCCTAAGGACTATTGGAACAGTGAGACTTTAGGGCTTTGCCCAGATAATCTGCAGGCTTAATGTCGGAGGGCATTAGCGAACATTCCGGGGCGGCCCGCGACAATATCGCCACAAATTGCGCTAGTACCGTGCTGTGTGCACTACTTGTGTTAATGATGTGCCACTTTTGTTAATACGCTTTTTAAGGCTGCTTTAAAAATTACGAGAGGCAAAAAGTTCTGGGTGGTAAACCGCAGAAGCTACTTAGGTGTGTTCCCACTTTAGGATGGAATTTTGGGTAGGATTGAAGATTTTTAACGCATACCTAATAAGTGAACTTACTGGTTAAAAACAGAAAGCGCAAAAACTCTTGCAGTCAGAATGAATCAGGGCGAACTATAAAAAAGCGGTAACAAAATTAAATAACATCAGCTCGTGGGATAATTTCCATCTCTAATTCCGTCACATAATTTCAAGGCAGATTTTCATCGAGTGAATTAATTTCAACTCGTATTTTAGCACTCATTTTGTTATTTACCTCAGTAAAACAAAAAAGGGATGCTTGTATGACAAATATTATTTAAATTTTATGCGAAAATAGGATTTTGGACAGTGAACTTTTACGTCGGTTCGTATAAATTAGTAAAATACTTTTCTGGACGCTGAAGCTCGGGTTCAGACGTACGTAATTATGTGACACAACGGGGAAACTAAATAAAAGTTCCAACAAACTAATTATACATTTTGGTGTGTTCTAACAAAATATGAGCGTGATTCGGAGAATCGGGAAATATATTTATAAGTTGCCTTATCACAGAGCTACCACTAGTTCACACTAGTTCACGGATTTACAATGGCTCGTCAACTTTATGGGGTTCGTTTTACTGACAGATAATTTGAAAACATCCGTATTGGATAACTTCTAAACAAAATTTAATTAAGGAAAGACATCATTTACTTACTGCCAATCTATTCTGTAAAACCTCTCAGTGAAGCCTTAGGTGAAGTGAGCTGACAATAGTGTCAATCCCATCAGGTGGAATGACAGCTCACTGCAAGCTCACTTCACCTAGTTTTCACTGAGAGATTTTTACAGAATAGACCGGCTGGTATTTAGATAAGTAATCATCATCTGCCGAGCCTTTCCACAACTATGTTGAGGTCGGCTTCCAGTCTAACCGGATGCAGCTGAACAGGTACCAGTACTTATTGTATTTTGTATTTTTTAATTAGGTACCTAAGTAAGTAATAACCGTACGAATTAAAAATACCACTTATTTCAGAAAACACTGTTCCCTTACGTAACAAACACACAAGATATAAACAGCAGAGGGCAGAAACTGAAACAAGATTAACTTCAGTCCGATTTCTAAAATAAAGTGCAATAATTAAATTAATGAACGCGGTGCAAACAAAGCGGGCTCCAGTGCTGAGTGATATTGTGTTTGCTCGTCGCTCTGCCCCGCACAAATACCATATTCATTTATTTACTGTTTGCAAGTACTAACTATGCTCAGTGCTCCTGGGTTCTGCAGGCTGCTAGTTAACGCCCGTACTTACTGGAATGAAAACTATAACGATCCCGCAAAGTGCCAACTCTAATATCCTAAAACGGGCATAGCAACAATACGTGAACTAAACTTGGACAATATAAAATGATGTTAACATTGCGGTGAAATAAATAACTGTTATTGCGATACGGAGTGGTTAGTAAAAATGTTGCTCGGAATAGAAACGACAGTATTTGCTGTTTGCTAATATGAAGATGCTGAGTTTTTGGACTTAGCTGTTTAGTTTAATGCAACTGCAGCGGTGTACCGACGTTCTGTGCTGCACGTTCAAGATTCCAAAAATATCATGTGTATTTTGAAAATTAATTGATGCAATTTTGGCGCAGGTTATTTTTAAATACGGGATCAATTAGCATTTGCTATACGATATGCATAACGATGACCTGAGACTTCTTTAAATTATATAAAAAAATACCACACGAGTTTACATCATGGACAGCATAATATATGTAACGACTAGTTTTGGATACAGGCAAATCCACAAGAAATAACGCCCACATTAAAAACAAACATGCCATGACTACAAAAACCTTCACTTTGAAGCCGCATGGCAAACAGAAACAACAATTTACCTATCACGTTTTCCAGGTTTTCATTCCCATATAAACCACTTATTAAATTTTCAATAAAACCGCTCATTTGCATACAGGGAGTGAACACGCGTCATTTGCAGAAGCGAGGCGCGGCGTCGCGACGCTATGTCCTCAATTGGCCAGCTGCCAATGGCTCAATACATGGACGTCAGAATTCAATCAAAACGCCCTCTGACATGGCGGCCATTTACATTTGTTAATGGTTTTTCTGAAGTTCGCTGATGTAGGTTGAAGCATAATATATCATATAATATACATAAGTATTATAAATCAAAGACGCTTTTCGTGTTTGTTTATTTTGCCACGTTGTTTTTATGCGGTTTCACCATCATTTAGATAGTTTATGCCGGAAGGTTTATGTGTATATAAAACATAAATATTTCACTTACGAATCATTAAAGAAATCTCCATATTTTGTCAGTTAATCAGCTAAAACATGTTTTCGGGTATTTTTGAACTTTGTAAAGACGGATGCCCTTTGCTCAGATGCCTAGGTACTGAAAAAGCTCTGGGCACTACTAAATAAAATACCTATAGTCTGACTTATCCTAACTCAGACTGTGGGCACAGTGTGTAACTAGCTTTACCGAAAAAATTCGCTGACGTTACCATTCGCCGCGTAAATTATTTATTTTGACAAAAAGCTGACGTAGTAACGACCTATGTAATGTATTCGTTTGTTTTCCCACATTATGTTTGCATTCAATGAACGAATACTGAGATTAATTAATGTTATGGTCGAACGATGTACTTATGGTAAACTACTTACATCACGCCCGTAATCTCCAATAGGTTAGGTCGAGGTGTACAGTCACGAGCATAAGTATGTATATACTTGGCTTTATTCAAAGGCGATTTTCTCCTTAATTTTTTGATGAAATTGTATGTTATTACGAACATAGTATTTTCGACCCCATAGGTTTATGTAAAGTGTCGTATTTCAACTTTGCATTCGTTATTTTGTGAAAAAATCGCAATTAAAAGTTGCCAAGTGTTGACATATTAGTGCTCGTGACTGTACCTATAGTACACTCACTTTTCGTCATTTTGTTTAAATCCTATGTAATAGGGGCGAGACTATTGCTATAGTAAAATAAATATCCGTAAATAAATTCATATATGAAGCATACAAACGTCAATTAGCAACTAAATTGAATGCGTTATTATCTTTTTTTTTTCATTAAAGTTGATATTACATGTATAACTATTGGAGACACATTATTAACACGTGGCTACATGCAAAATAGTTTTCCAGATGTCCTGTCATAGTTATGACAGATTAATCAATTATCTCAGCTATACTCATACCATAATAGGTATTTAATTTGATCTTCTATGTTGCGTGTTCTTCCGGCTGGCACTTATGGTCAACATGCGTGTTTCTATACAACGTGATTTTTTTAATATCCCATAGCTCTAGGGTTATATTCTATAAGTAAAAATAATACAAAAAGTCCTACAATATGTGGTCCAAAAATGCATATTTTCGAAGATATCATGTATCTAAGTTTCATTGATAAATACGAGTACCTAGGTAATTCATTTTCATTTAAACCAATCATTCATATTTAAAGCTAAGGAAATACGACGTTGTCATATTTCACGTAAGGGTGTTTTACATTAATAATCGTGACCTTGTCGAATTATTTTGTATGAAAAATGAAAACAAAAAAAGGCAATTGAAAAAGAATACTTATGCCAGTTCATTCTTTGATAATGGTCTCATTCCTAGAGTTATGGGATATAAAAAAAAAACACCTTGTATAGCTGACGTAAATCCAGCACGTGTACAGATATTTTTCCAGAGAAAAATGAGAGTAGTAGAAATAATATAAGTATATCATTGGGCGCAAATATAACAACCTTATTATCCAAGACATATTATATTTCCTTCATAAATAAAGACATCGCTTTTGTAAACAGGAACACGTAAAAGCAACGTTTGCAAAAAAATGTAACACAATAATAAATACAATAACTCCGTATTTCATCAATCATACTTTTCCCACGAAACATCAAAAAGAGTGTTCAAACGTAAACGACGCACATCACTACAGCGCTAACATGCGCAAATATTTCCAAGTCCTGACACGTGTTTATAATAAAAACATCATCCCGAGTTTTGGGGGGCGGCAGTAGGGAAAAAATATATAAACGTGATAAGTTCCCAACGGCGCGTACTATTCGGCGTTCCCTCACAATATACATAGAATGAGTACAATAAATATAACACCGGGGGAGAATAGCAGGTGTGTCGAAGAACCGGCCCGCGGCCTAAGAAAAGCGTGAAAAACTCATTCGTAAACAACAAAAGGAGAACCGACGTTATAACTCAAGCGGAGGGGGGCGTCAGGTGCGGAGTTGAGATAAAGTACTGACGTTATGCTCTATCCTGTGATTTAGATATGACCTTCTGAACGCAATCTGCATTAGTAACAACCCGGGGGGCTAGGAGGTCGCCACCCGCTATCTACTGTGTTTTATTGGAACTTAACAACAGCGTGATATGAAAACGGATGAATGTGTGGAGAATCGTTTCGCAGAACCCCCCTAGACAGCATTAAATTTAATGTTGCTATTGTTGTAAAAATAACAATACATTTGCACAACAATGTTATAAAACGTACTGTTCGAAGTCTGTGTCTGGTAAACCAAGCATATTACGTACCTAACTCCTTTGAAATTATACCTAGCTAGAATCTATGGCAAGAACGTTGGTGTTGCCAGGTAGGACAATGTGCATCCCAAAGGTGTCGTATGACAAGTTGCCTCGACAATAACAGTCCCAATAGCCTGCAGCAATATTAATCTGGAGTTCTCTGAGCTAGCTCACTTGCATAACAACGTTACGACTCCTAACACTATAATTACATTTGACGATGGAAAAGCAGCGTTATATTCTAAAAGCTTGCACTATATTTCATGGCGTTGGTGGTCGTAAATCATTATAAAAGTGTTGTGACGCCTCTTCACTCACTTACTTATCCAAGAGCGAGCATTCAGCAATAAGGTAAACTTTTAAAAGCGATTTTCTCGGCCTCATTGAGATTACTTTCGCATCGGCGCCGCCCGCACCGACTGTGTGTCGCGTTGTGTCGCCCTGAACTAAGTTTTAATGGTGGCTGGCACTTGTCGGCTCACAAAGTTACGTGGTTTTCAAGCACAGGGATGCGGGCACAGCGCACCGCGCACCGGCACTGACCGACCTCGCACTTTTATTACTCAAAATTGCGTTATTAAAGAGTGTTGCACGCTCAGCGGAAGTTTTCGTACAATGTTGTATTGATATTTCCTGAAGTTAAACGCAAGCCTATAAATTAGGTTTAATCGTTTATTTTATGCTTTAAAAACGTACATCACTTTGCTGTGCGGAAACTGCAATACATAATCACTCCACGCATCTCCACAAACAGGTGTGTAGTACTCGCTACCGCGCGACGTGCATATATGTATGAACATAAACGAAGCAAAAGCAGTAGGTATGTAAGGATCGTAGCAGGTGACGTTCTTTAGTTTCTACCTATAACCCCATGGGAAAGAGGCTCGAGTTTATGGATCTATGTACATTGTCCACACAAACGTCAATCAACTAATAGGCCACATCATTCACCCTGCGAATTCTTCCACTTCGTTGCGTATTAAAACACATAGCACACTGGCCTAAACTGACCTGCTAATTAAACCGCAATAACACAAACAGGCCGATATAATCGGCTGCGGGCAAACTGAACACCGTAGTAATCAATGAGGCCGGCAGACCCAGGCCGAACGGGAGATTATCTTAATGGCGACGACGCTGAACACAAATTATGTATGCGTGAGGCACAATCGGGCCAAATGAGAGGCCAATCAGCCGCCATCCGTGCACATGTAAACGGCACATTGACAGACGTGACGGCAAACGGAATCGATAATTTGCACACATGACCAGACCACATTGATGATCACAAGTTCACAACGCGTGTTTGTTTGGTTGTGTGCGTTGGGGACGTTGGAATGTTCACCTTTCAACGTCCTGAACACGAGAGGTAATTCAAGGTGAGTTGATAAATAATCATGATATTTTTATCATCATTACTAAAATTTAAGACAACAGAAGCATTTATGTACACTTGATTAATTATTATCATACCTACTCTTATCGTTCTGGATTCCCCAATGAATTTTGTTATTCCACGATAAAATTATTATACAAAATATCAACAGCCCATTCGTTATCATTGTTATGATTAACTTGAGAGCACTCATATACATTTTAATTAAGTACCTACATTAAAACTTACCGAATTTCGTTATTTCAAAAGTACCTTTTTCATTAAATGAGTACGAAAATAACTTTAACATAACAAATGATTGCCGCCATTTCAATCATTTAATGTAAATTATTCAATAATGTTTCACGAGCAATTTATATTTATGAGCTGCCTCAGATAATGTATAAAAATAGGGTGTAATTTTATAGAGGTATGAGGAACAGGGTGTAAAGTTCACTCATAGGTACTCTATAGAAAAGGGAGGATCCTCCGACCAGAGATGCAGGATTTTTGCGTGACGTCAGTATGACGCGTTGTTCGCATGTGGCATTGTAGATAGGTACCTACAGCTACAAAATGCTGCAACTAAAAGCTATATCCGTCACGAGCAGAATTAAAAGAAAATGTGTACAAATTTTCTTTGGGTCAGAAAAGCAGACACCGAAAAATCTGGGTGTGTCACGTTTGATATAGAAAACCCACAAAATTATTACTGTACCTACAAATGTCTAGTTTTTGTGAAACGCCCAACAATAGAAACGGTATTTTTTTTTTACATTTTTCCCCAAAAGTCGAAAACTATGCGGCCTAAAAAAAGAAAAAGTGTTTGAGAATGTGCAAACTGCAATCTTTCATATGATACCCCACATGCCCTAGTAGCCCATCTTCGAATTTTTCAGAACCCCTTTCAGCCCATGTTGCAAAAAAAAATATATAAGTATATTTATATCTTATTTGCACAATAGTTGGACAAACGTCATCTAAAACTATTTTAAATTTCAAGTTGATAGCATTAGTAGTTCATGAGATATCCAGCTGTGACAGACGGACAGACAGACAGAGGTGCACCATAAGGATTCCGTTTTACCATTTAGGTACGGAACCCTAATGATAATAGTAGGTATACACATACACAGCGCAAGAAAAACAAGTACGTAATAACAACGTACAAGAACTGTTTATGTTAACTCGGGTCCCGCACGCGGACGTCAATATGTCAGTAACAACAAGCAAGCCGCCATCGCCACGGGAAAACGTTGGAAGAACACCAATATTTTGTTAGGCTTAAAAAGTTTTAATAGAAGCCATGGAAATAACATTACTCTCTGTTTATAGAGCAAAAGCGCCATGGCTGTCTCAGAGAGTAAAACGCGCATTATAATGCGCATTGTCGTATAACGGTGAATATATTGATAAACTTTTGACTAAGCTTTAAGTTGCGTGTAACGGAAAACTCTTCAGGGAGCGATTTTTAGTGGCTTACGGAAACAATGTTTTAATCGTTTTTGTAATGGATATTTAGAATTATCGTTTATTGGGTTATGTTTGAAACAGAAACCAAATTCAGATACATGACATTGCGGGTTCAGTACATTTTTTCTAATATTATCTTTAGCAGGTAAGATTGCAAAAGATCGTTACACGCAACGGTAAAGATGGAACAAATGTAGTATAGTATTGTACTTAAAACAATCTAATTCTCATTCAGGGTTAACCTGAAGTCATCATATATTAAAGATCTGCCACATTACGCTGGAAATTTCCAACCCGTAATGGAAATAATTCAGTTACTCCGTCTCAATCCCATTAATCAATCATGCAAAGGTATTCCGATGAAAACCTACATGTGTGTAAGTTCTGTTCAAGACTCGAGCCGATCTATTCTGTAAAAATATCATCGTGAAAACTTGAAGTGAGCTTGAAGTAAGCTGTCAATAGTGTCAAGCCCTAGCATCAAGTGGAATGACAGTTCACTTTACCAAAGTTTTCACGGTGAGATTTTTACAGAATACTACAGGTAGGGACCTATACCATGAAACATTTAGCTCACGTGTCAAACATGCTTCACAAAACAATATGAATGAAGTTTAATATCTTCGAGCTTCAAAACTAAAGTTTCAACAAATCTGCAGATATCCAGCCATCCAGACTACGTGCTACGTGCTAGCAATCTGTCACTACTTGCACTACAAAGACTTTGAACACGATACCTTTTACCTGCACGTGACTTCAAAAGCTTCGAATATGCGTCCTACATGCTTCAAGCTTTCCTTGTTAGGAAACCATTAAACGATAGTAGTTTGACACGAAGCGCCACGTCCGGCCCATGTCTCAGAAAAATTCCTTTATAAAGCCCTGGACACACTTGGACAGTCACTACAGAAAAATGAATAATTCAGAGTGAACAAGCAGACTGCAACGATGGCGATGAAATTCTCGATTCATTACCGACGCGTCGGCTCATTCAAATTCCGAAGAAGTGTAGTAATTATTCAAGAGCGGAGTGGGGCACATAATGTAAGTTTTAATGAAAGAAAGTACAGGTCCATTACGAATGGAATATTCATTTCCTACTGGCAGCCCTGGCCTGTGCGAATAATAATGATATCCAGTTATTGTTATAGCTTCTATGTAAGCTGAATTAATTCTACGAGCACAATTTGTTACATGGGTCGCCGCTGTGACGTTTAAGTTATAGTACTTAATGAGCGGCGGCCATGATGTTGGATACAAAGTATTCAGATAGCTGCCTAAATTAAATGTAGTAGATTATTAGCTTATATTACGAGCTGCGGTATAACTTGGTTATTGGGGTAACGATACACGAACGATTTTTGGTCAGGGCTAGTCAGGGGTCATTCACTGGCATAGTTGGATCTTCTGTCAGTCTATTCCAGTCTTGCCTTGATTGAGTATCAATAATCGTAATGAATGTTTAAATATCGCGTGCACGTGTCTTCATGGCGCTTCGTGACCGACATGACATGTGAGGCATTCATGAGCCACAGTGCACGACGCTTTTCTTTACAATTTTCCTTCTATTGGCTCTTGAAACACCACCTTCAAGGTGAAATACGTTAGCGTCCCTATCCGGGGATCTGCCAATATGCGCGCTGTTGTAAGTCCACAAAAGTAAGTAATACAAAGAACAAGCTAAGTTAAATCGGTCCAGGTGCATTCCGTATTTGGCCGAGCGCTTCGGGCAAATCCTTCGGCTTTATGCCCGGGTTTAGTTGCGAGGGACACTAGTGGCCCCATATGGGGCCGGGACGGGCCGCGTTAGTGTCGTACACTGGAGCGACGGTAAGTGGACACAAGCGGAGCGTTACTGTTGTCTTATTGACATACCATTTTTGAAACGGGCACGTTCCGATTGTTTGGTTTGTCCTAATTGAACTTTAAGGTTAGTTCGAGAGCACTTTGTTGGATATGTTGAGATTTTTCTATTTTCGTCGATGTTGAGTGGTTGGATGGTTTCGGAATCTTTTACAAACGTTATAGAGCGGTTGTGTAGAATGAGAGTTGTAGTTTGTTCCCATTATTGTGGATAATGGGTTTACGTAGTTGTACACACATACATGGTGGAGTTGACAATAAGTACAACAACAAATTAAACTGCTTATTATGATTTATCATTATTTATGCCCATTTTCCAGTTAATTGAAGCAGTAAAATCCAAACTTTATTACACTTTTCCACTCCGTTGGAGTTGATTTTTGAAAAACCCTGAAACACGTTCATTTTTATTTTTTGTTTCAAGTTTTAGTATCGAGTTCGAGTTAATCCGACAGCGCGTTTTAATTTTTCGTTACTTACCATTGTGGTTGTTTTTCACTTTTAAGAAACTAAAAGTCTGTACCTAATATTTACCGAGGCAGATATAGTCATGTTTATTACCCGAAAGAATAAGATTTTTCTTATAAAATTTATCCCTTCTTTGCACGCCCTTTCAGCGGTAGAATTTTAAAATGTCGATTGGGATGTTTCTATAGTTTTGACTGAAGGATTATTTATAGTTACCAATTTTCGAGTAGGTAAATCAAGTGACGCAGTAAAATACTCCTCTGTGGAATTGACTACCCCTCTTCACCTCGTTAGGGGTAGATTTTCTAAAAAAAACCTGATACACTTTATTATTTATTTTGGTCTTAAGTATACATATGTACTGAGTTTCGAGTTATACGGACCGCGCGTTAAATTTCTTCCATATAAACTTTGTCACCTCTTATCCCCCCTTTGAGTGGTAGTTTTGAAAAACTATTAGGTACCTACTTAGATAAGTATTTTTGACAAGTTTCAACTCAAGGAATAAGATTTTTCATACACATACACTCTCCCATTTTCACCCCCTTAAAGGTTGAATTCAAAAAAACCCCTTCTTAGTGTTCCCCTGCATAATAAAAGGAAGCCGTGTGCAAAATTCCACGTTCCTAGTATATTATTATCTAGTCAAAAATTGGCAAAATCCATAGTCGGCCCATCACTACTGATTAATTTGTTAGAAAAAATCATATTTTTAGGGTTCCGTACCCAAAGGGTAAAAACGGGACCCTATTACAAGACTCCACTGTCCGTCTGTCTGTCACCAGGCTGTATCTCATGAACCGTGATAGCTAGACAGTTGAAAATTTCACAGATGATGTATTTCTGTAGCCGCTATAACAACAAATAATAAAAATAAAATAAAGTTAAAAGGGGTATAAAAGAAACGTTTTTTTCGGCGTTTTATGCTTTAAAGCGGAACACTTTGGCCGGTTTATTATTTTTGTTGATGTTAGAATTTATTTGATAGTTCCTAAATACCTACTCCTATTCATTAGTATTGCTAGTGTTTTCATTTATTGTAGTATGGTCATCTATCTCCACCACAGACTTATAAGTCTGTGATCTCCACATTGGATAAAAAGACTTGAAGAAAGGAACAGAAAAAGATCTACGTACAAAGGTGATGCTTGATATAAATTTAGGTATTAGCAACTTTACTTCGGCTAGTAGGTAGGTAATAAATCAAGTCAGCAGTAGCCAGTTTATGTAAATACAAATGGAAGAAAAACAACTTTCTACTATCATAAATCACACCCTTCAAATGTGTTATTTGCCTATTTAACACAATACAAAGACTACGTCTAGTGCTATTTTAAAAACTCGATAAAACCTATATTTAAATAGAAAACATTATATCTGACTTCGTCTAGTGCTCTAGTCTTTTACAAACTCGATAAAAACTATATTTGATTAGCAAACATTATAAGAATCTGGAATGTAACTAATTCACAATTTCTTTATGTGCACTAAAACTATTACAATAAGTAACTAAGTATCAATACATTGGTTCATATTTTCCGCGGTTGTATTAATTATCTTAAATATTAGTTCGAAACAACAACTCGAATAAATTACAGCAAAATTAAACGCCGCAAAACAACAGCTGCATATCATGGAATTTTTCAATGGATTATGAAAAAAGTTGTACCATCGACCAAAGGAGCAACTGGGTAAACAGATATTAATGCTAAGTTACAATAGAAAGGGGAGCGCTATTTCACCACCGTCTTACATGACGAGGTGGCCGAGAGGTTAAGGCGTTGGACTGCTAATCCAATGTGCTCTGCACGCGTGGGTTCGAATCCCATCCTCGTCGGACTTTTTTTAGACATTAAATATTTATTCAGACAACACTCACTGTTCGTCCGCTCCCTCAGGTTATCCGAGCGCGACCTTAATTAAGGCTCTGAAAATGGATTTCGTAATTAATAAATAAAGCTTCACAACTTAGATTACGGCAAAAAACGCCTAATATTTTTTCATTAGGCAAGTTAATGATTCTGAATTTTCACGTAGAGAAGCGATAAAAAAAATAGAGCCCGTTTTCTTCTAAACAGAATTTTCTAATGTAAATTGAAGACTGACTCTAGCGTGAATTGACTGAAAACCCGCATTGTTCCAAATTAGATAAATTATACCACAAAAAGATTCACACAAAGGAGGCCCGCCAAATGGGATGGCAATAAACATTGCGAATGTCAAATTCAGTTGGAATGCTAAATCGACACGTCTTAGACAGCGTATCCCACTGTGGGAGATAATACGAATAAGTACCTACAGGGCGAGCGCCTTTTAACGTTCTAATGTAAAAAATACGCATACATAATCTTTTGTATTTCCGCCATACATTTTTTTTTTACTCTTCTGCGCTGAATGTTATAGGTAACTTTGTGTTGTTCTTGTACGACAGTATCTGAATGTATAAATAAGAACAAAAGTATAGCTGACTTATAAGCTTTTGTTACGAGAAACGAATGAGGTCGTTCTGAGATGGAAGTAATCCAATGTTTGTGATGTATCTTCGAAGATTCTGTCAATTTGTATTATTCCTACTTGAACTTATTCTGTTACCACAATAGGCACTCGACAACCGAAAATGTACAATAGGTTTATTAATTTTATTGATGAATGAGTCTAAAATCTTTATCTACACTTACGTAAAGGGCTACGCCGTGTAAAAGTTCACAATTATCGTAATCTTATTGCGAAATTGAATAAATTTGAAAATGAATAGCTAAAGTCTGCACAGAAATCGACTTTCCATAAAAACGGTACCCCGCTATTTCTCCGACTTTGAACAAATACAAACTGCAGCACATTTTCTCTTACAATAAAACCCAATCAAATAATCACGATGTTAAGTCGCAGAACTAATTTGAACAGCAGTTGTGAATTCAAAATGAATTTAATACGATTACCTATTGTTATTTGTCTGACCTTAACGTTGCCTGCGGGGAATATTTGAAGAAATAAGGCACATAAGGCAATTAGCTTAAACCCAAACCCGTCAAAAGCAAACAAAGAAAAAAGGCGACAAGAATAAAAGAGCGAGATTTAATAACGTGTCGTGTCAGCCGTCAGTGTCGAGCAGAGTCGGGGCACGAGCGGGCGCGGGCCCCTCTATGTGAGTCGCACGACGTACGCAGCCGCGTGTCTAGTGGCCACACGGGCACGGATTGGCGACGTCTAGGAAATGGCTTTGTTTCCTCCGCCGAGCCACAGGCGCGCGCCCATCCGCCGGGAAATAAAATAAATGAATATCACATTATAAGAACCGAAGGGCCCTGGGATTGAAAATAAAAATAACGTTCTCAGATACCAAACTCTATGGAAGCCTTGTTTCTCCTGAAATTAGATTGAGTTGTTTCTCGTACTTAGGTATGTTCCCGTGACGTTAGCAGGCTTAAGTGGATTTTAAAGAAGAGAAAGTACCGAAATCTGGTAAAAGGCAATGTGTCTTCTCGTACTGCTGACTTCCTCGAAACAGTTTCCGAACTACATAGCGTGTTGCAAATACTGACCCACAAACGTAAAACCGCAACTTTGTCTATTTGTTCACAATATTCTAGTTGTACAATCACTATTTTATTGCTGTTTTTATTTAAAATAAAGTGCCTTCTCTGGAATGCCAAGCGCCTTACGTAAAACGCATAACAGAGAGTTGCTTGTCACTGTAAATGCAATTTATACTAGAGTTGCATAAATAATAGGAGCGAATCAAACGGGCGGCTATCGTATCGCAACCCGAGTGTTTTTGCAGAGCAATCGTACGGATTCGTGAGACTAAATACAAAAGCCTGTGTTGCCGTTTACAGGATGTTCAATCTGGCGTTTCAATATATTTTTAATGTAGTACGGTCAGCAACAAAGGTCGATTAACACCTCAGTTTTTTTAATCTCAGTCATTGAGCAAAATATTTATTCAAAATTGCAGCAGAAGTACAGTGCAATTTTTAACAAATATTTTGCTCAATAACTGACATTAAAACAACTGAAGTGTTAATAGACTTTTGTTGCTAACTGTACCTACCTAAATTATTTGACATAGATCTAGGTATTAGAAAACATGTCCAACTGACAAAATATCAGACGTTGTACCAGCATTAAGTAATTACTCTGCAAGCACGGATCGGTAACGAATCCATTTGCTCGTATTTGTTTTAAGTACACACAAAAAAAACCTACAACTCTCTTATTTCCCGAGCGGCTTGTTACATACGCTACCTTACATAATCCCAAAAGTACACTTCAGGCCAAACATATCAATACAGGATGGGTTCTGTGAATATTCATTGGATAGTAGGGGTGGCACTTTTTGCAGCGATAAACCAGCAGGGCTTCTCGAAAAAACCGATCACTTTCGTTTCAAAAATGTTGCATACGTGATGGAAACATGATGATTTGTTAGAGATGTAATATCAAAACCGAGCAGTCAGTAAATAGAGAGCAGTGGTGGCCCAGTGGTCACGGCCCAGACTTACGAGTTTGTAGGTCGTGAGTTCGAACCCAGGCGCCTCGCTTTATTTTGTGTAATTTATTTCATCACTGCTCTCAAAACGGTGAAGGAAAACAATTTGAGGAAACCGGCAGGTACTAGAACCAAAAATTTTAAGACATGTGACATCTACCAACCCGCACTGGGCCCGCGTAACGGCCCAACCCCTCTCACAGAGAGGGGGGGGGGCCTGTGTCCCAGCAGTGGCTGATTATGTGATATGAAAAGCAGCTGATTTATTATTGCCTGATACCTAGCAATATTGAGTAGCCAAAAACATTCGTTTTTGTGTTGTAAAGATTGCATGCAAATAAATCGAAACGCTTATTTTATAAACAAACGAATTGCGCAAATCGCCATTCCGCACTATATTATTGATCGATAAAAGTTTAAATCTAAACAAAAACATCAGAATAAAACATAGCCATATTGCACAAATATTTGATTTATTCCGTTATTATTAGTTTTAATTTCTGTCTGATTCAGTATAGTCTACATTTTTAACCGACTTCATTCTGAAATAGCTATCGTAACCCATGCAGTAATACTGTAAACCACAATATACATAGATACACCATGTGAGATACACCTAGATAACGCAAGAGCAATTACTTCGCGTGACCAGCTTACGTGCAAAAATCGTAAGCCGCCACTTTCGCGCTCAGGTAGTAGGTACCTAGTCCCTACTACCTGAGCGCGAAAGTGGCGGCTTACGATTGCTGGCTGGGTGAGCGTGAGCGCTGGCGCTAGGCTCAGGGGGTGGGGCGAGACGGGTGCCGCATCTTGCATCTTTGAATCCATTTGATTTTCCTATCACTAAATAGTGGTCAAAAAATGGCACGCTTTGTTTTCATACAGGTCGTGATATTTGCGTTATTTAGATCTATCTATAGGTATCTGTGGTATAAACCATAACATAATATACATATAGTACTCGCCCACATTTCGCCAGTCATGTTTTAGTCCCGTGTAGAAGGGGGGCGCGCCTATTGCCTGCCACCAACACAGACAACACAAATTCAGACTCTTGAGAAATTCTAAATGGAAAAGCCAAAATTATTGGGCTTTTCCCGACCCGGGAATCGGACCGAAGACCTCATGCTCAGCAGTAGCGCTTGCGACCGCTAGACCCACAAAGAAGTCATAATAGGTATAACTTTGCTGATTTTTATGAGAAATTCAGTAACTCTCTTGTCAGTGACATTTCAGTTTGACAAAATGAATGGATGTTTTGGCAACTTGGCATCTATCAGCATGTCGACACCTGCTGACAACGAAAAAACGAAACGTGGAAGAACGAAAACAGAGACACTGACGTTTGAGACAAACTGAAGTTTTGAGCTTGAAAACAAAAAAACAGAAAAATATCAAGACGCAACCCTATGACGGATGCACATTCGACCAATCCATCGTGCGTGCAATGTAAACAGCAAACATGCCAGTCCAGTAAAAATACAAACCGTATCCTACAGTGAAAATAACGAATACTCCCGGTACGAATCGCGGATGAGTGCAGCCTCTCAATACATTGATTACGATTTCCGCGTTGGGAAGCCGTGCAGTTTACCGTTATGAAGTTGGGAAAAAAAGAAATATCCTACATTTGAGGGTAACATTTCCTTATTTTTACGATGCAGTCGTACGCTTTTTTCATCTTTTTGTAGCTGAAATTTTAAATTTTCTGTGCATACTGCAGGAATTATGGATGCATGAATTTATTAATCAACATCCAAAGCATATTTTGCATATTATAACAGAATGAAAGTTTGCGATTTATAAATAGAAATTCTAATGAAAATTAACAGTTGAACACTTCAGCAGACAACAATTTAATTTAATAGTTAGACGACATAATAACAGTTGAGTTTGAGCTGCATGATTACTGACAATGTGTGCAGTGACTGGACAGGTCCACTCAATCTGTCCTCAAAAGTAATTAATTATTTATTTTACTAAAAGACTTAGCACTTAGACTTAGCATAAGTAACATCAGTGTTATTTCAATATGGGATGGATATGGCTATTATTATTCTTATACAGTCCACTCATTTAACTCTCTACCTATATAATATCGTCGCGAACACAGATGAAAAGACCCCTGCCCTTCAAACTAGGAAAATCCTGTATGTTGAAGGACAGTGGACTTTTAAGAGATTGACACGTTTTACAAAATATTCATAATTATTATATGTATAGATTGTGTAATAACTCTGATGCTAACATACATATTTAAAAAGGGCTTAAAAGCTAGTAGTGGGGAGTGTTTGTGTGTGTGTGGGGGTGTGTGTGTGTGTTGCTGTGGAGTTAGACTGGTCCGTTGGGGTTTGTGTGGGTGTGATTGACGTGTAAAAGTATTTGTACAAACCTACATACAGAAATAAATTAATTTATCAGTGCAACTAATGTATGAATATTTTAATATACGAGGGTTTAATTTAATTATCAGTATAGTAAAGATCAGTGTTCAATGGCGGATATTATTTACCGAAGTCCGTGTCAAATGGCTTGTGTCACGGAACATCATTTCAGGCACGCGACTTTTGTTGGTAGGTACTTAACGACGTGAAATATAAATGCAAGATTAATATGGTATTATTTAATGTAATGAAATATTTGTTGTTCGGTGTGTTCGCTGGAATGAACTTCCGAGTCTTGGCGTTTCTTGTTTTTACTTTGTAATAAACAAACACGAGACGTTGTCATTTCGGTAGGTAGTTAGTTAGGTACATATGTAAGTACATTTAAAAAAACCATTGTAACCTAAAGTATTACAAGGTATATAGAAATGAGACTAAAATTATGATTTTTGATAATACAGTTACTAGCTGACTAACTATAGGTACAAATAAATGCAAAAATAAAAGTACACATACGCGTTGAAGTACTGGCAGCATTGCCACGGTAAATGGCAATGCTAATTCTTTGGCCAAAGAACCACCTAGCCATCTGGTCACGTAAAGTGTCGACAAGTCGGCGAGAATGTAATAATTTAGTAGTCCATTTATTTATTTATCTAGTGTAAACAGTTGTATTAACTATTTTAAAAGTTTGTAGCTTAATTTATAAAATTACTTTTCACAATGTACCTAATTAAGCAAAATAAAAATAAACTGTATTTTAAGTCGCCACGAGCATCAAATGAAACTGTAGTTATCAGCAACACAAAAACTAGCTTAAGAAATACCGCTATATCATCCAAATATATAGTTATCAATCAATCAATGAATCCGTTTGCAACTAACGGCTCATTACTAGTGATCATTGGAACATTAATCTATGTAACCGTGACTTGCCTTGTTTCGTGTTGTGTTTCAATAAGTAGATACTATTAGTAGATCCTTTTAGTAGTTAAACTAGCACCCTTATTGCGTAACACACGTCAGAATGACAATCCCATTCATTTGGCAATACCTACTACAAAATTCATTGCTTCTTGTTTGAATAATAATGTATGACGAAAATTCGTAAAAACCAGTAAATGTCACAATGTTTTATCTACTTCAATACTCAATACTCAATAGTTTTCAATTCTAAAGTCGCAAATAAATTGAATTTGCTTCATAATTATTTAAAAACTGTCTCTTTAGTCTAGAGGTCACAAGCGCAACTACTGAGCATGGCCCTGAAATCAGGTGGACAAAGTGTTATTGGGATTTTCCATCAGGAGTTTCCCGATACCAGCCCGAAGTCCGGATTTTTGTCCGGTTGGTGGCAATAGGGTCGCTCCCTGTTCATGAGACATACAAGCCACGGTACGGTAGGAGGTATTCCACTCAGAGCACTTATTTCAACGGCACATGACCGAATGGCACCTAAGCTGTTCCACTAGCCCGGGTGTCACCATTGCCAGGATCGCCCAGAGGACACGGTGGAGCACACGGTGGAGGTCTGCCCCGCTTGGGCGGAGCACCGCCGTGTCCTCGTAGAGGCGATCGGCAGCGGCGGCGACCTCTCGCGCCCGGCCCTGGTGCAAGCCATGGTCCGGGGCGAGAGGGAGTGGGAGGCAGTCACCTCCTTCTGCGAAGCAGTCATGCTAGCGAAGGAGGTGGCGGGACGGCTCAGGGAGAGAGCCTCCCGTCCCAGCCGCCGCGGGAGACGCTCCGGGCGTCGGGAGCCGCGCGACGACTCCCGGCCACCGTAGGCGCGGGCCTGCGGGCGGAGAGTAATGGGTAGCTCACCGTCCGATCAGGACCAGGCCCGTGCCGGACGGCGCGTACGTGTTCCACGCGCGCCTCAAAGAGATGTCAGCATCGAGGAGGGGCCCCATAGGGCCGAAGCCTGCCGGGTCAGCGGGATTGTCCGAAAGGGTTACCGCTGGCCCGGAACATAAAGGGCTAAGGAAGGAACACGGGTGGGTTTTAGTCAGTAAGAGTCTGACACTCCCTTCCGCTCCACCCAGAGCGGGAGGGGTCATTTGATGATTTCCCATCCGCAAAAAAAAAAAAAAAAAAAAAAAAAAAAAAAAAAGCTGTTCCACTAACCGCACTGAAACAGGTGAACGTATGCACCTGTGCCTCCTCCTCAGAGGACTACTAAGGTGATGTGATTGACAAATGAAATGATCGTGGTTTCGACTCACGACAGTACAACTATACAATACGGTTTTCAATAGGACAGCTTATTATCGCGATTCTATTGTCACTGCTATAGGGCACTGATTTTATCAATACCTATTGGGTTTTATCGCCGTCGTTCCTGGTAAAGAATGGGCCATTCTCTTCCATCTCATGGGTGTCGTAAAGACAACTCAAGTACCGTAAGTATCTGTAATGTCAACGCGGGTGAAGAGGCGCTGTTCTTGTTATAACGATCGCGAATGTTTGATTTGTTTTCGTAGAGCGATGGTCTGACCTAAGACAGTTTTGTCGGCTACTTCCCGACTCTCCACTAGAACAAACTACCTAAACAGAAGTGGGGTTTCATAAATATTTTGATCTTCATACATTCAGTCACGTTTCGCCAACAGAATTTGAGTTTTTTGTACTGTGTATACTGTGTACAGCCTTAAAGACTGCATTTATATTTTTATGTAAAGTCAAAAGTAACGTTTCACAACTTTGACACATTCCAATTGAATTCCTTTCTTGTATTCCGTGTACAAATAGCTTTATACCTTATAACTTTCAAATGCCAACATATAATGGGACCTGCAATAGCGTGTTTGTGTACCTTCACATACACATACCTACAATACAGAGTAAAAAGAACAACTGTTCGTTCACACGACGCGACGTAGCTGGTGGCTATGTATTCTGGGTAATACAGTTTTCAATAAGGTCCTATACAAGCGGAATACATTGTGACCTCATGATCGGTATATTACAAAACCCTTTCAATTTGAATGTATTGAATTATTCGAGAGCTGTTTTGTAGGTCGCATTAAATATAGGAATCTATTAGGTATTTATGGTTTAAAACAGGACATTTACAGAAGTAGGTTTCGGTTTCTCTTCTACCTTTATGAGAATAATAAGAGGGCATTTTAACATATGTCTTTTGGCCCTTTATTTCTGCATGAGGCTCATGTTAGTTACGAAACTACCTTCTGGAAGGGGCAATTAGAATAAATTCTATTTTTTTAACATATTTTCGACGTCCAATGGTGCCCTGTGCCTTGAAATAAATGATTAACTATGACTTGTCATAAAATTAGTAGAACACGTGAATCATTGCAACGAAAAATTAATAAATTTTTAAACCATTCTTGCCAAACCAGCTGGGTAATTGCGTAACACACTAACATTAGGAATGGCTATCATTTTGACAGTTCAACCACATTCATTGCGTTATTTAAGTACGTTGTTGAGCAGACAAATTCGAACATATTAAGCAATGGATTAGCAATATCGTTCACGATTCAGATTATGATTGATAGTGTGTTACGCAATTAGGGTGCTATAATGAGTAGATTTAGGCACCTAAGTACCTATATTTAATCGTCTAATGAAAAGAATTATGTCAGTTGTAATGTTTCTGCTAATAACCGGTAGTCATTCACAAAATATTGTAGGAGAGTTTATCGACTGCTCCCCGAAGCCTCTTGAGTCACTCCACATATCAATTAGATACCCCACTTATAAGGATGTATACTCACTAATCACAAAGCCGAGTTCCACAAGAAAGTTGTTATCTCGACAAAGGTCAAAGGGAAATTAGGCCAATTTAATTCCCGATAAACCTGAAGGAATTCCTTACAAATTCCCGAAGGATATTCCTTTCCCTCCATTCCTTTTTTTAATTTAATATGATTTGACATGTAAAAGTCTTTGTACAATCACTTACAGATATAAAAACATTTATCATTTACAAGCCTGATGATGATGAGATATTTTACGTCCCGTTTGTATGCGAATTTAAAGCGTAATTAAGGGTCGATTCGTACAAGCGCAGAGTCGAAGCTCAGCGAAGCGTCAATCTAATAAAAGATAACATCAAATTCAACCCTAACTCTACAACGTAACGCGCGCGCACCAATTAGCGCGCAGATGTGCGGATTCGGTAGAAGGCGCGCGAATCTCCGAGTTTGTTTCGGCCGTCCTTCTCAGAGTAGTCAGATAGGAAACGCCGACCTCATCTAATTTTTTAAATATAACAGACGTGTACAAACTTACAGAAATAAAATCATTTATCATTAAAAGAATTCGCGCGTCTTTTTTATCTCAATAGTAATAAGAGCATTACGGTGTAGGGATAAGGGTGAATTTGCTATGTTATGATTTAGTTTGACGCTTCACTGCGGTTTGACTCTGCGCTAGTATGAATCGACCCTAAGGTTTTACTACAGCATACTAGCAGCATATTAGCAGTGAGTAAATAATTCCTTGAGTGAAAAACTTGAAGTAGAATATATTATGTTATTTCCGTTAATTATGCATTACCTAAGTTTAACGTTCTTTATCGTGTAGAGAACGCGATTAACTTTTTTATGACTCAATATATTTTAATCAATTTCGAATTTAATACTTTGGTAATTACTTTTTTATTACTAATTAAAATCTAATTTGCAGTTTTCAGTCGTGACACTTAATAATTTAATTTTATGGCTAATTCTAAACTCTGGTGGAGTATTTAATAAACGACAAATAAATTATTGTTTCCTCACAGGTCTAGAAGTTAAATCACGCAATAGCTGCTTTTGATACGAGCATTTCGTAAGTTGAGCTAAGAGAAAGGGCTATTAGGTCCAACACTTCGGTATAAGTTTGCAACCTCTCACTTTCAAGACACCGAGTTAAAAATATATGTGGTTTTTAGGGTTCCGTACCCAAAGGGTAAAAACGGGACCCTATTACTAAGACTTCGCTGTCTGTCCGTCCGTCTGTCTGTCACCAGGCTGTATCTTAAGAACCGCAATAGCTAGACAGTTGAAATTTTTACAAATTATGTATTTCTGTTGCCACTATAACAACAAATACTAAAAACAAAATAAAATAAATATTTAAGGGGGGCTCCCATACAACAAACATGTTTTTTTTTTTTCGGTGTTTTGCTTTGTGGTACGGAACCCTTCGTGGCCAGTTTTTCTATTTCGTGTAACTTGGAATTTAACATTTTGGTATATGTTTTTTGACTCTTTGGTCTAGTAGGTATCATGTCAAAGGAATAAGAACACGATTCAATGACATTTTCTCGATACAAAAAAATTGCAAAGTTACCTATGTATATCTATTTTTTTACTTTTTTCGACAACACGGTGTAACGCTTAAGAGAGAATTATCATATCAAAGATTACTCAAAGTAGTTTTAAATTTAATTCATTTATTCTGTTAAACAAGGAGTAAATTCGTTTTGGCACATATGTCGTTTTATTTTTAGCGCACGCACATTATAGCCACCTCTCTTCTTTTGCGATTCAGAAGTAATTGCATCACTTTTGCTCAGTTAGTAGATCAGTCGCTACGATTTATTTTCGAGGTAGCTAGCGCCTTAACCCTAAAATCACGCAGCTATAATATTCTCCATGTACGGGGTCTATCTTCATCAATCAATATAAATAACCGCGCGACCAATCCAGGAAAAATGGCTCCGTGATCGCAATATGTCTTCGTTCCAACCAGTGCCTATCCCATACGGTAATAAATGGGTTTTTTTTTCGCCCAGGGATGTCGAGGGTCGTCTCGGAACAGAAGGGCCTCCTAATTCAATTAGTCACTAGTTTTGTACGTAACCGATCGACTACTAGGTATTCTTGTTAGCCGTTGGAAAAGGTGCGTGTTTTGGTGTGTAAACTAACCACCGCGGTTGAGAGTTTGATGTTTTTTTAATAGTATTGGTACCTATTTTATTAAATTTCTTGTCATGAAAATAGTCCGTGTACTTTCTTCCGGATGTTGCAGTAGGTATTGAAAACAATGCAAAGCAAAAAAATTACGGAAATCTAGATTTGAGTGACCATGTCAGACATCAATGTACAGACGCCAGCACATCAAGCTACTACAATCTGTCAAATTTCTTTAATAGATTTTCAACTTTATCGCTTAAGTATAAGGTTCAAAGTTGATTGGGTATATTTGACAGTTTCGGGTAGCTTGATGTGCTGGCGTCTGTACATGATCTGACCAACATTATGGACTTTAAAAGAGACTGTAACCTCTGAGTTTGTTTCGACCTTTCTTCTAAGAGTAGTCAGATAGGAAACAGCGCCGCCGACCTCATCTAGCTTTTATAAGTATAGAGTTACTGGTAATTAGTGCCCGATACTTAAAACACTTACTTACTTATCATAACAAACAAGATTCCCAAAAAAACGATTTTTTTAAATTTATTTCTTTAATCTGACGTGTAAAACTGATTCCTATATCCTATTTACAAAATAAATATTTTAATTTCATTTCAATCATTAAGAACCTCATTACATTAATAAATCATTCAAATCACATAACGTGAGATTTGAATAGGTAATTGATTTTTGTACCGACCTTTTTTGTTGTCTTTTTTGTTTCAAGTGCTTGTTAGTGGAAACTTGTAAATGGCCTTCAGATAGGCCTAGTTTAAATTAGCTGTAAGTTTCCCGAACAGATTAAAATAAAATTTATTTGACAGGCTTTCAGTAACCGAGGTTAATATACAGGTTGTTGTTAGGTTCCTAATAAAAGACTCTATTTACGAACATAGGATACACGTAAATAAAGATAGTCTTACTACCTAGTCAAAACATTTAATAAAGGCCAAAATAAGATTACAAAACGTATATTCCTTTACTCAATGCCTACAAAGATTCCTGAAAATAAGCGGCCAGGTGAAACTTTTTCTTGTTAAACTTTGTTACTAGAACTATTAACGTCCAAAGGACATTGCTCCCACCGTACAAAGCCAATAACTGACAAATTATAACTTAAATACTGTGTTCTGTTTGCCACATTGTGTTTCCCTTGGGGTTGCCTGGGGTCAAACGTTATACTGAAGTAATTCTCGTAAAGAAAACCTGTGGTGTAATTGCGTAACACACATTACAACACTTATACTTTCATTTTGACAGTTCAGCCACGTTCATTGCATTATGTACGTTGCTGAGCGGACGAATTTTTCAAACCTACGAAGCAATTGGGATGTCAAAATGAAAGGCATTGCGATCGATCGCCATTTTCTGTGTTTTACGCAATTACCCGCCGTATTATGAATCCTAAGCCAATATAAATCTTCCACAATCAAATCATTATACCCTTAAGAATGAAAGACCTACAAGTGTGCCAATTCCTGCGTAAATTGTAAGGATCAAATTGAGGGTTCCTCTCAATTCTTCACTTACAAAAGGGTTCTCGTTTGATTTAGGTAAAACTTGTACGGTGCTCCTCAATATTGTCCGCACATGTTAGTAATACCATCTTGGGTTTTACTAAGCCCGAAAGCGAAATGATTACCTACACGATAATATTTGAGTAATTTATAGATAGGTTTTATATTTCCCTAGTACTGAAATCGGTATTAGGCTTTTTCACACGTTCATGTTCTGGCCTAGCCAAATACCGACAGCGTATGTATGGGAAACCGGGTTGAAATCTGCCAGTAGGCGTGAAAGCTGTCATACATATCTCTCTGTATTATAATAATCATCATCATGTGCCTAGCCTTTTCCCAACTATGTTGGGGTCGGCTTCCAGTCTAACCGGATGCAGCTGAATACCAGTATTTTAATCTGACCTCCACAACCCAGTTAGGTACTGGGTAATACGATACCCCTTGTTAACACTGGTTGTCAGACTTTCGGGCATCTGACTACCCGTAACGACTGTCAAAGATCCACGAATGACAGCAGGGACCATCGGCTTAACGCGCTTTCCGAGGCACGGTATGTATATAATGTCATTAAATAAAATCTGTATTATAATATCATTAAATAAAAAATTATAACGTCGGTCCTGGCGCATATACGACAGTTTAAAAGTTTGAAAATAGCCACGCTAATAAGCTTACATTCATTGTGTCCAAAACAATGTCACCTGAACTCCCCATCGCTCAAAACTCGGAACGAAATACAAAATAATTTCATTGCAATAAACACCAACTGTGTGCGACAACCATTGTTTTGTTCCATTGAATCTAAAGTTTTAACAAATTAATGTTGTTTGGTTTTCCAACAATATACGCTTTTAACTAAACTGATAAACACTGAAAGTTCTAGCTGTAACTAAACTAGATAATAGTATGACTATGTTGGACACAATGGACTTTAATCACAAACTCACATAATGGTCTGATGGTCTGGTAGGTATATCGGCTTTAGATGCGAGTGCCTACTGTCCGCTAGTGTTACACGTTTGAGCACAGTGTGTCTGCGACACCATTCGACATTCACGTCCATTGAAACTAGATTAATTTATGATTATGTGCATTGACGGGAATATACCTAGGTATTCGATTTTATACGGATTCCTTATTATAATATTTAGAATACGCTTTATTATCAGTAAGTTTGGTTAGGTAAAAGTCCTACCTACCTAAAAACATGAATCCTTATCAAAATACCTCGTTAAAAGTATATTTCAACAACTGTAACATGTAGCTCCCAAATAAGTTAGTTCCAAACAGTTGAATTATATAATTTTTAACGAAGGCCTCGTATTGTCATTTGGGTGGTCGAATATTAACCGTATTCGTGGCGATATACCGGCGGTCCCTGTCCCACAGGAAAGGTCGAGGCTTCCTTCCGTCCCACCCTGGGACCGCCTTTATTACGACTTTATTACGTACAATGAAAATCATATTCACTGAGATAGAAGAAGTCATAATAAACACATGCGCGTGAAGTATGGAGGGCATGCTTCTCTCTTATATGAAATTTTTGGGACACCCCTCTCGCTCTACCCCACGAGCATTCGACGTACGTTTGCCGCTTATTGCGAACACAAAGAATCTCAAAACTGTATGCCGTGTCGCGCCGCGTCTCTGTGCGACGCGTTGACACGTTCTTGCATTATGTAATTCAGCTGAGAGCTGGGCGCATTTTTCATAGCGAGATTTCAAGTGTACGCTCCGCACACCTGTCACAGTTCCCTTTTCAGAAAGGAATATTACATTATGTCTTTCAAAGGAGCGTCGGCGATGCGACGCGACGGCGCGGCTGCGAGCCGACGCAAACGACGCTGTCGCGTTCCACAAGTCGCGCTGTCAAAGCGTCGATTGTAATGACATGCCGCTGCTTGGGTAATGTGACGGTAAAATGCAGATAATATCACATAATAGCACATTGTGTGTGCATAGCCTGGACCGTGACACATTGCGTCAATTATGTGGTTTTTTAATAATTACTAATTGCACAAACTCAAAAACTACATTTGGGTTCTCTTTGTTATGCATGAAATCATTTAATCCTTTTGTTGTTCCCTGACAAATGACATCCATTAACAAACAGACAGAAAGTTGCAATTAATATGACAATATTTTTGTTAATCATGACATTTTCGTCAAAACCATGCGCACGTACACGTAGCACGTTAATTAGGCAAAAGGCTAACAAAAAAAAAAACAGTGGCACTCCGGGAGTGCCGACAGAAGTGAAAACAAAACACAAACAGAATACTTTGCCATCACTCACTGACATATCGGATATACATTAAAACCGAGTACATACCGAGGACAGCCGCACACGTCCGACAACAAAACATGCTCGGTGTCGCTTACGGTAACCGTGGCGCGAGTACAATGGTTTTTTCCCATGTCAAAAAATGCCCAACGGG
This sequence comes from Oligia latruncula, assembly GCA_948474745.1. NCBI lineage: Eukaryota > Metazoa > Arthropoda > Insecta > Lepidoptera > Noctuidae > Oligia > Oligia latruncula. The sequence continues at coordinate 4,846,693 of OX419699.1, forward strand.
CCTAAACAATATTTTACTTAAAAAAAAATCCGACACATAACAACATCACGCCTGTAATTCCCGAAGGGTTGGCAAAAGCAAAGGTCTAATATTGCACCCACAGTTCGCTAGCTGTGCCATGTAATAGGGGGCAAGTCTATTGCATTTAATAGTACCTAATTAGGTGCATACCCTGCTCTACACTGCTGAAAGCTAGACCAAGAGCAGAGTTATTCCGAAAGCACTTACAATACGAATATCTTCAATGCAACCATTTTCGCCATAACAGTGGTGCGTTATAATGTAATTATCGCGGCAACAGCCGAGGCTAAGAGTCACTAAACGTTACTACAAATTAAGGCGACGCCACAACGGGCGACCGTTCTTCGTACCTCCATTATAATTAATTCCGCACACACTGTTTTTGTAAAAATAAAAATAAATACCAACTTTGTTCATGCGGTGTTTGCTGGGGAAATATTGTAGTTTCGAGGTGCTTAGGGAAACCACTAACGTTAACAGTTTCAGCAATTTTGTCCACATTTTTAACCAAAACCTAATACCCCACTTATCACACTATCATACTAATATTACTCGTATAAAGGCGAAAGTTTGTGAGCGTGTGTGTGTGTTTATATGTTTGTTACTTCTTCACGCACAAACTGCTGGACCAATTTGGATAAAAATTGGTATGGAGGTAGCTGACACCCTGGATTAACACATAGGCTACTTTTTATCCCGATATTTCCACGGGATCAAGACTTAGGCTGCGTTTCCACCAGAGATGTGCGAGGATGCGTAGCGAGGGATGTGTGTGAAACGAACTAATATCATCGCTTCATTTTCATAGCTTGAACTAAGTTAGCGTTGTTATTGGTTAGTTTTACACACATTAGTCGCTACGCATCCTCGCACATCTCTGGTGAAAACGCAGCCTTATGCGGGTGAAACCGCGAGGCGCTGCTGGTCCATACATACATAAACTCACGCCTTTTCCCCATAGGGGTAGGACGCCACTTGCTACGATCGATCCACTTTTAACCAAACGTCTCTTAAATGTATCTTATTATAGGCATTAAAGAAGATATTAATATGTTTATGTCGTCGTCTGAAAAATGGCTGAAATCTGGGTGTACCTTACTGAAATTATTTCCCTATTTGTAAAATAGGGTCATTTTTACAAAATCCTGATATTTTCAGACGAATAAAGGCTCCTTCAAACAGGCGCGACACGCGATAAAATCGCGCGCGACACAAAGGCACCGCAAGTCGCGCAACGAGCAGTGCCTTTGTGTCGCGCGATTATATCGCGTGTCGCGCCTAGGGTACACTGTTAGATTTTAATAAAACAGGATGTGACTTAATTTCGACTTACCATATTTATACAACAACATAGGTGCATACCCCGTTAGTTAATAAACCGTTATCATATCAAGCCACCAACCCGCACTGGGCCCGCGTGGTGGATTACGGCCCACTCCCTCTCACCGGGAGGAGGCCTGTGTCCCAGCAGTGGAAACATTACAGGCTGATTATGTAAATCAAACAACCTAATGAACATGTAAAAGCAGGATGCGTCTCATGTTACAAAAAGTTATTTGGCATAATTTCATTTCAATAACGTCCACAAGATATAATAAACGTGAGATATACCAGCTGTTGATATAATTTATTTACATAATATAACATTTATATGCTCTAAAACTTATTTCGTATAACATTATTGGATAATTATAACGTTTATTTAATCGAAAATCATTAGGTCTATCGTTTAAAATTTATAGGTATTGATACCGTAATTATGGTTAACACCCCGATTCAGAGCAATCCGACTTGGGTAGGTTAGGTTAGAACGCTAAGACGTGGCTTCGTGGATTAAAATATTGTCTTAAAAAGTCAATATGTTGTGCTACAAAAGTTAGTGACAGAAACGAATCGCTGCAAAACCGACTCCACGTGGTCTTTTCTGGCCTACCCTTAGAGTGTTATTTAAGCCCCCGTAGGGGCGGCGGGGCGAGGCGGCCCGCGAGCTGAGGAGCAGGTGGTGACTGTGGTGAGCGTTAAAACCATCTGTAACGACAAGCTCGCGTGGGACCGCCGGAGCTCCGCAGTGCCGGAGCCGTGACAGAAACCATGCCTGCTGCATGTTGCATGCTGCATGCTTGCTTGTATGCATGGTGTCATTATGGTTAACACCCCGATTCAGAGCAATCCAACTCGGATAGTTTAGGTTAGAAGGCTAAGGAGAGAGCGGAGCCTTAGCCATTGTGGTTATTTTTTTATAACCACCCAGAAATAGGAGCCCCGACAACCGGGGCTCCGTCGAGCTATCTTGGCAAGTGGTAATCAGTTACTAGGTATATTTACTCAGGTTACTAACTATGATATAAATTACAAAAAAAAAAGTTTTTATCGTATTAGACTAAATAGGTTTTAATGTCTTTTGAGTGGTATATCAAACGGTTTTATATTAATTGTCTGCTACGCTTATAGAAATCAGTTACTTTCAAATTACTTATATCAATCGTTTATTATATTAACTGATCATTATATCAAATAAAATTATGGGTTCAGTTGTTATATCTTGTAAATATTAGAGGTTTTGTAATTATATCATAATATATTACTTACCCTTAAAAGCAAACAGTATTTTATTTGCGGCATTCCCATCGATCGTGCAAGTTAACCACTACATAAATAACTTAAACAACACATTAGCCCCAAGTTTTGAACGCAATTAGCGAGTATAATTAATAACTTCATAGCTTTACACTTTAGTGCGCCAAGTAATAAACCAGTCATGTTGTAGCGATAATGTGAATAAGTTACTTAATAGTTTTTGAACGACCTTGTACACTGCAGAATGCTATTCTAAAATAGACGTTATTACAACGTTATTCTGACGTTAAATTCTCAATTTAACTCTTAAAAAATTTGTAAGTGAAATAAAATGTAAGTATACAGGTTTAGAAAAAAATACGAGTAGAACTCCGGGTCCATAAAAAAATCTGCCCCATTTTTAACACCCTGTATATCTTTTATCAGATTAAAAGTTTTTTTTTTACTAAAGTCTTCTTTTTAGACCGAACGAAATAGTATTAAGTAATTCAGGCCTCCCGACCAAGTTTTCAGAAAACGTAGGTTCCACACAAGAAAAAGCGGGTCTAAATCAATTTAGGTAAGCCTTTTCTCCAAGTTTCAAAGTGATAAAATCAGATTGACAAAAGTATGTGCGTGACCGTTTTTTCATTTTATTCGGTAATCATATCAAGATTACTATGGTTGGATGGTATTATAGACATTTATTTGAGGACCGAATAAAATGATCACTTGTTGAAGGGAATCATTCACTCTACGTCGATTCCTGTTATGTCGACTTTTGAATTTTCTTGGTTTCAGTCGAGCATTACCTAGGATACATCTTCTTTTGGGGGACTGCTACTACTTAATTTGTAGATAAAAAGTAAATATATTAAATTTATCGAAAAAAACAGGAAAAATTAATGTTTTCTTATTTTGTGCCTTTCCCAAGATAAACTTATCTCTGATATGACCACAAAAAAATATATTAGTGGAATTTCCGAGCCATGTAGGTTTTGAGGAAAAATACGATAGTGTTCACTAAGAGGTAATGACGAAATCTACAAAAAAACTTACTGAATCAGCTACTTACTATTAAATCACTATAGGTACAGCATAATCAGCCTATAATGTTCCACTGCTGGGACACAGGCCTCCTCTCTGTGAAAAGGAGTGGGCCGTAATCCACAACGCGAACCTAGTGCGGATTGATGGATGTCACATGTCTTTGGTTTTTTGGATCTTGGATATGCCGGTTTCCTCATGATGTTTTCCTTCAGCGTTTTAAGCGCAGCTGTGTTGAAAGAAATTACACTAAGTAAAGCGCCTGTCTGGGTTCGAAACCACGACCTACAAGTCGTAAGTCGGATTTGTTACGACTGGGTCACCACTGCTCTACAGCACTCTACTATACAGCACCTACTTCTTTTTCTTTAAGAAGAAGAAGACGTACTTCTAATTAGAAGAGACCGAAATTCAAAATTTGTCACAGCGACTTAATAAGTAAAGCACGGTAAATAGGTCTATTTTGTGTTTATTAAATAAAGGCGACGTTTAAGTAATTAAAATAACAACACTGGCAATTACAAGGAATTATAAATTAATATTAAAACAGTCGTCAAAGTAATTAGACGTGTATCGATGTCGATAAAGCAGGTCAAATAACACCTGATATCGATCGTTGCATTACCGACCCAATAATCGTCTTGGAAGTATGCCTTACTTTCGTGGAATTCGACACAGTTTCACGATACGCTGCAGGTATTTTATCAATCATCGTAGAAATTAAACTGGCTAGACTTTAAAAATATATTTTAAAGTTTTAGTTGAATGACAACAATATAGCGAGATTCAAAAGATTTTCATCTTGAGCAAAGGTAAAAAAAATAACAAATAGAACAGAAAACATTGTGGATAAACTAATTCCAAGTGCAGCTACATTTACCTATAATTAAAATAAAAACTACATGCTATACATTTCAAAGAAACTTAAGTTTCCTACTAACAATCCCAATCGCAAAAATTCAAATGTAACCTAAAGTAAAAACGAACCAAGCAAGTGGTTCAAGGTCAAAGAATTTGGAGCATCCGACCCTAAGAGCGAATAGAGCTGTGCGTCTGTCACGACCCAATATAAAAGAGTATAAGGGTCAATACAAACCCTCGAGAGCATACGTTCGCTAATCCAAGTGTTTATCGGTTCGGGGAGCTTCTTCAGTAACATCTTGCAATATTTCGTAGGTACGGGATTAACCATTTCCCTTACTTTCCGGTTGTTTTTTGCGTATAACAATATAATGATATTATTGTAACACGAACATCCAAATCTTCAAGTGGATACAGAATAAACTGACTAAGGAATCACAGCAAGGGAAGGGATAGGGGTACCAATACAGAGTCTTATAAATTGCGCTTCCGACAAACGATTTTCCAAGTACTTGCTCGTACTTATGATTTTCGCAACTTTTCCCTTTGTTGTTTGGGCTACCTGGAACTTCATTAGAACATGATGTTACAACTCCAGTACTTCCTGAATGACTCGCTCACGACAAAAAAGTCGATAAAAATTATCTCAACCCACAATCTTCAAAACGAACATTGTAGACACGTCTAGGGAATGCAATCCGGACTATCCGTAATCCGAAAAATCCGGATATCCGCACATTTTTAATAGACTTCCAAATCCGGATTTGAAAATCGAATCCGGATTTTTTGAATAATAAGAAATTGTAACAAAAAAATCGAAACGAGCGAATTCGCTGTTCGCGCGTCAGGTTTCGTGAGTTTATCGGCTCACGTGGGAGCGAGCGGGGCGGGGTGTACAAATCCAAATCGAATGCCAAATAATCGAATATAAATTGATCGACCACTATAAATCGAAAGTCTTAATACTCGAACGTTCATAATTTCGAATGGTTAATAAATTGAACATTCAATCTACCGTCCACTCAATACATCGAGCGTTCAAAATATCGAGCAAGAACTTTCGAGTATTTAGACGTTCGATTTAAAGTGGTCGATCAAGTAATATTGGATTATTTGGCATTGGATATGGCATAGTACACCCAAAATAAAAGCACATGAAAATCAAATCAAATTATTTTTTATTTTTGTGGGTTTATTCAAATTTTTATCATTAATACCATAATTATGGTTGCTGGGTGTACTATTACATTCATTTGATTTGATTTTCATGTGCTTTTATTTTATTTTAATCCATTTAGGTACACAAATATCAGAAACATCATATTAACAAACTAATATGGGTAAGTAGATTTGTTTATTTTCATGAAAAATCCGTAAAATCCGGATAATCCGGATTAGACCAAAAATCCGTTCTAAAAAATCCGGATTTTAAAACAGAACGGATTTGCATTCCCTAGACACGTCTGAAGCGTCGAGTAAACAACCAATCGAGTCACGAACGACAGCGAATGCGTACAAACTGTGAACACTATTGAATACTTATAAAATGAATGGGAAGAATGGGCCTCCTCTGAGAGCCATCGACGAGGAGTACGTGACGCGAAACGAAAAGTTAACCGAACGCGCGACGTTTAGTGGCGGTTTTGGGTTATGGTACGAGTTAGAAGGGGTTGTGTAAAAGAATTTGGGGTCGGAATTAAGTCACCCATTTTTCTTTTGTGAAAATCTGCTGGGTTGTATCAACGAGGCGGCATGTAAAAATAAATCGAGGGAACAAATTTTATATTTACCATTCTAAATTTCAAATCAAAAATTTTCACTTGTACAGCCTTCAAACTATACCTACCTACCATAGGTATTATCGATTAGGGTAGATTTCTATGTTATAACGCGAGTGGGCCTTGCTCTGGTCGAGTGCATTTAGATTATATGCAAAGAAGTATATATTCAAAAATTACCCTGAAGGAAATAGAAAAATTTACCATTCTTCTACAATTTAAACTAAACAATATTAGCGTTTCTGGTACTTTTTGTGATCTAACCTTCAAACGAATAAGTGCCTATATCTAATAATAAATAGCGAAAAAAATTCAAGTTTGTTTTTGCAATTTTGGGGCCTCCACTTTTTATAGTCCCGTTTTAGTGTTTGGCAATATTGTCCTACCATTTGAATGGCAAATGGACAGACTTACAAAAAACATGAATGTTAATGATAGTGTCCCGTTTTTGTACATAGGTTTTGTAAGGGTAATCGACAGCGTATAAAATTAAGTACAAAAAACTACGAATGTTCATATAACAACTATCATTAGGTAGGAGCAGACTTTGAATTTATAATTTAAATAAATTACTGCCTGGAGCATGAAGCAAACTCAATGGCATACAATATTCCGATCATAAACTAAACACTTGTCTTACAATAATTTGATCAGAACCTCCTTAATCATTCCTTAACTTATGACGTGTACGCGCACACGCTCCCAAGTATTCCAACTACGTAACAAAATTACGTGTCGCTTAAGAATTACGTTAGTGATGGATGACACATTACGGCACAGTGTCGTGGTGTGTCGTGAATGTAGTCGCACACACGTCGAGGGCTCTTGTGGGTCGATTTGGTGGAGCATGTCAAACACAGGCGGTTCAGGACGTCTCGCGGAATAGAGTGAGTGTTTGGCGACACTTACTCGACAATGACAGCACAGCACACTCGAGTGTTTGTGCACGCCAGACCGCGTAGAGTTTGCACACACACTTGCCTCACTAAGATTTACTCGCATAACACTGGTCTTAGTTCTTACTAAAGGAGTGAGTTTGGGTACAGGAATGTTGAATGTGTCTATAATGTGATATAACACTAAAATAATGAGTGAATTAAAATGTGATGGTCTTTGTCATTAGACTCATTAGGGTCATGCACTGCACTTGGCGTACTAAACTGTCGTGCAATTCAATTTAACAACTCCGACACCAACGCAAAAAGATAGCCTCATCGTCACATTTCAGCGCGGGCGCTAATAAAAAAGCGACTAAGTGAAAACTATTATTTTCGCATCATGGACACTTTTTACGATCCAAATTAAAGTTTCTACTGAGTTTTTCCTTCGCTAACGACTTGTTCGAGTTAAGAGAGACAAGAAACGCTTTTGTGTCTGAAGTAAATTAGATATCTAGTTAGGAATCTTTTTGCCTGCCACGAAGGGAATTAGCTCCCCGACCCTCCCGAGTTTTGGTTAGGTTATAAATACTATGTTTTATACACATGACAACCTTGTCACGTGTATAAAACAATAAAAAACAGTCCCTTTGCTCAACAAAAACACAAGTGTTTCAGGCGAACACATTGTTAGGCTTATTTAGAAAGTTCTTGTGTACTATATTAACCTTCTTAACATGGGCATGATACTGGTCCTAAATAATGAAACATTATTCAGTGAAGAGTTAGAAATGGAAACGTTTCATTGGTATTCTTCCCGAACCCAAGTGGGAAGATGTAAGTCGAACTTCGTAAAGTCCCTACCTCGACGGAACGGCAGCAGGGTGTGGATGTGGAGCGATGTCACAAACTATGCTTCACCGCCCTTTGTGACCCAAAATATGCAGCCAAAGTGACCTCTGCGCTGCCACCGATAAAGCTGCGGAAGTGGCAAAGTTTTGGGCCAACAAAATTTAAATAACTGTCGCGCCAGCAGCACGAAGAAGAAGAAGAAGATTGGATTAATATTGTTTCTTTTCGTGCTTAGAGGAAACGAAAGCACATATGCATGAACATGTACAATGTACATGAATGCTTTTCTGCACATCAAAAAACTGTCAGAGCGCCATCAAATAGCACATTAGGCGATCCGTTTTCTTGTTAAGGTACTAGCCGGAAAATTAATAATGCAAGATACCAGAAATCAGAAGCTTCAATAACGGCCTATATCGTTTTCCCCAGAGATGTTCTGCGTATCTCTTTATAGGTGTGTGTTTCTCGTATGAGTCAAACATTCGATAATGCGACAGGAAATGTTTCAATGTGTTTCATGGAACAGTCGCCGGTTATTCCCAGCTGAGTCCGGAGTAAGTACTCAACCTGCTCCACGATACGTTTCCCGGTTTCGAATTCAATTCCATTCGTTCCGATCATCGGCTCGCATTGGAGATAAAAATCTAATTTGGGAAAATGTTGGCGTCAACAGTTTTTGGACAGCGCATGACATTTGAGATCGGTCGGCGCGATCGCAGCGGTGTAGCGCTCAAAGATTGAAAAAAGTATGGACATTGAAATGGGTATACGGAAAAGTTAGTAAACTGTCCGGCTGTCATAAAAAGTTACACGATGCTGTTCATGTTGCACGAGACACGAATGAATACTTTAAATCTCCGCGGAGTTTCATTTCATACGGACAAGACAAACATCGAGAAGTCTTTCGTGTATACTCTCAACTTCCAAGCTGTGGGATTCAAGTTCTATAAATAACAGAGAGGTTTTTTGAAAAAACTGAATACATAGCAGACTGTTTCAGCTCGAGCCCAGCAGTTTGAAGGTCCTTGTCGCAATAAATCATTAACACATTGTCGGAATTGTGTTCGAGTCGAAATTAATTGATGGATATTACCGACGTTGTGTCCTTCGAGTTAAGACTTTTAGCAAACTGTGTTAGATAATGTTGTTACACACTTCTACTTATTGGAAATTCTGTAGTTATATAATTTCACTGACAGACTACCGTTGGTCTAATGGTCGCTAATGCTGAGGTCGGGCGAGATCGCGGATGATTTTTCATCAGGAATTTCTCAGCCCGGAATCTGGATCCGTGATCGTTTGATGGCAATAGGCTTGCCTCTTACTACATGAGACTTAAAATATAACTGCCGAAATGTGGGTGTACCACAGGTACACCTCTGCCTACCGCTAGGAGAGTACAGCCACGTACAGACATCATCACGTTTGTACTGGTAAATGTTAGTGTACAGACGTCAAGGTACCCGAAACTGTCAAAATTTCCCAATCAACTTTGAACCTTATGCTTTAGGGAAAAAGTTGGAAATCTATTAAAGAAATTTGACAGTTTGTAGTAGCTTGATGTGCTGGCGTCTGTACCTGTAGTACATCCACATTTTGCCAATTACGATTTTGAAGTCCCATGTTATTTTATAATAATATCATGCCCTTTAAATGGTCGCAGAAGAACGTTATATATCTAATGACATAAAATAGCACTAATCATAAAATAATTGCGCCTTAGCGACATCATTTATCAGCTTTCGGACATAATGTAACAACACAAGGAAAAGGGAACGCTGGGGAAATGTAATTTGTAATAACATCCTCACAAAACAACATTGTTACACAAAAGTACACCAAAATGTTAAGAAAGTTAGAACAACAAACAATAATTGAAACCCATGTGCGTCTCAAATTATGAATTTATCCAAAAACCTTTTTTCTTTTCATTAAAATAAGGGGTTTATTTATAAACGTTGCGTAATGTTAAGAGACGTTTAAACGTCAAAAATGTATGGTTAAACACTCGCTAATCTCTACTTAACTTTAAGCAACGTTTATGAATAAAGGGGTAAGTTTTCAGCCATTACGTTCTAAGTTTGTTTATTATGTCATAGGTAAACAGAAAACTACAAAAAAAAACCAATAGGACCGAAAGACATACCTAAACAGGGTCGAGAAGTTGGAGTCGCGTCACAACACGAACTTCAAGTTGTTCGTGGTGCGTGTTCCGACACATCATCTCGAGAAGTTCCTCAAGGAAGAGTTCTGGCCGAAGGGTGTTGTGTACCGCCGCGCGCCGGTTTCGTGACTGGCTACATGACACCAGTCAGCGAAACTTGACGCAGACACTTCGTGTCCGTGTGCATTAGTTTTTTGTGTAATTATAATGTTGTATGTATTTATAGTATTTTTAAGTTATATTAAATGGGCCTTGATGCCTGAAATAAATGGACAAATAAATAAATAAACCCCAGACCACATTCATTAGAATTCAAGGTAATTCGGGTACGTATCTACCATAATTTCCACGAAACACTTCACCAGACATTCTATTCATTTTATTTTTCATTCTACTCCCTTTAATTAAGGCCGTATTTCTGCAATTTATCTCGCAATACCTGGCTAATTCCGCCAGGTCCTTTGTCACCGACCAGATTTAGAACCCACCTAAATATTACTTGTGCCTAATTGAAACCTTACCTTGTACCGAGCTGATAAACGAGAAGCAGTGGGTAGATAAAAAACATAATTAACAGAATAGCGGTGGCAGCTACGCCATAAATAAGACCCGACTCAATATTAGAATATTACGTAAAGAATTACCTTTTACTAGTTTATTTAACAACCTAAAATACTATTTATTACTAGAGTTATACAGAAATGTGGCGTACAATTTAATTAAGTTGTTAATTAATTTTGTATGTTAGGTATAAACTTACGAGTTTACGACAAAATTAAAGTAATGTTTTTTTATCCCGGGCCTAGAACAATCGGATTTTAGTAAACAGAAATTGGAAGATCTCCCTTCATAAGGGTTTTCATCGACCAATACTCGTAGCTCTTCCAGGCTTTTAGGATATACTTTATGTTATAATAAGAAATTCCATGCGAACGAAGTCGTGGGAATGAAGTAACATTTTATACGACAAACGACATTATTATTACGAATATCAATCAATTAAGTAGTCAAACAGTAACCTAATGATGTGACAGCCAATCTATCTTCCAGTAATTAAACAGGACGCCTGACACGTTTGTAACACAATATAAAAACTTGAACGTAGATCGAAGCAAAAAGGCTGGACATTACATAAAACCTTAGGTAATAGAGTTAGGTGCCATTAATCACTAGAGAAAACTTAATTGGACGGCCGCGCGACAGACAGTCACGCAAAGAACTTGGGTGTAATAAGGGCAATATAAACAGAACTATACAGGGTTGTTAGGGCAAAAATATCGTCTTTGACAAGTCTGGTGGCGATTTTTTTTTTTAATTTATTGTAATAATATAAGTCCCAGTATACAAATCACCAATTCATAAAATTCAATACAACATCAAAATAAAATACATTAACATTCAATACAATCATTGAAATAAAATGAAATGTACAAAAAAAAAACTATTTACCTTATTCGTAATATTTACTTGTATTATTTTTTCGACAACAATATCGCTCAGAGCAATAATAGGTACCTAATTAGGAGGGCAATCGCCAAGCCAACCCGTCTTGAGCAATCGTGGTGATCAATGTTTATGCCTTCTCTGTACGCAAAATACGCGCATTGACGTGGAATTGCGGACACCAGTCCATATTACCTATTCTCTTTAAAGAAAAGAATTATAAAATAATATGTACTAGCTTCCGCCCGCGGTTTCGCCCGCGAGGTATGTCGATAAAAACTATCCTATGTCCTTCCCCAGGATGCAATCTATCTCTCTGCCAAATTTTAGGAAAATCCGTTCAGTGGTTTAGGCGTGAAAAGGTAACATACAGACAGACAGACAGAAAGTCAGTCAGACTTTGTAATTTATAATTTAGCTTTAAGTAAATATTTGAACACTAGAAATGGTAGAATGTATGAGACTATGACAATCGCAACACCTTATTATACTATATTCTTACAAATAAATTTATTTCGTTCTGTATGAGAAGAGTCCTTTGCCCTGCAGTGGGACAATGATAGGCTGGTATTATTATAGGGTGGTATTTTTTCCAAAAAAAAGATCGAGTTCCATTCTTGGCTAAAGAGGTTTAAAAAACTTGACAATGCAGTTAAAAAAAAAAGAACACCCTGTATAAATAAAACAAGGGACATCAGGGTTCAGGGCTTTGTAATAAATGCTCCGGGCACTAATTGAGCTGAATGGACATTCTGCTATTATATCGTAAATTGGTAATTAAATAGCTGTTGACCTAAAAATTCTATTTTCATAGTGAAATAACAATTTCTGCTAAAAGTTTTTGGTGTTTAAACTGAGTATTACTCTTTATATCCGGTAATTTTCACGGTGATATTGTATGCCCAATGGTTTGTTGCATAAAGCTGATATAGGTACTATTAGGTACCTACTAACATCTAAAATTGCACTGCAATAATTAATTCTGGATGTTTACTCTTGTACCGACATAAGACTAGCTTCTGCCTGCGACTTCGTCCGCGTGAAAGTTCTTGTTTTAACAAAAAATATATCCTATAACACTCCGCAATACTGTAGCTTCCCATTAGTGAAAGAATTGATTCATTAGTGAAGAATCGGATCAGTAGTTCCGAAGATTACCTTCTACATACAAACTCTCAAATTGGTAAAACTTATTTATCTTAATATTTTAATTATACCTAGATAATCACTTTACAAAACCACGAGTCAAACTTGTCGATTTTTCGGCAAGTTTTAATTCAGTCGTGTAAAGCAGACATCACTAATTGGTTAAATACCAATGAATTAATGGACATAACAACGTACAACGTCGTTAAAATAATCGTTTCAGTCTATTATTTTAATCGTTTCTTTCAGTTGTTAATGTGTTATTGTTTTATGTTAATTGAATATGAGTTGCGTTATCAATGTTTTACTGCTTCATTGGTCTAGTGGTCGCAAGCGCTACTGCTGAGCCTGAGGTCCAGGGTTCGATTCCCGGGTCGCGCAGTGATATTGGGTTTTTACCATCTGGAATTTCTCAGCAGGAGCCCAGAGTTTATTAGTGCCTGGTTGATGGTAATAGCCTCACCCTCTTACATAGGAGTTTTACATAACTAGCGAAACTTCTGTGCAAGATGTCGGCGGTGTTATAAGCTGGTGTGTGGCACTATTCAGCAAACCCGCACGATTACCCTTTGTTACAGTGGACTGTAGGTTGGTTTGATTTCCAGGAGATGAGGAATACGAAAAGCGATAAATAACAAGCACCTGTTACCTCGAATACGACTCCAAATACATCTTTATTCTCACTACCAAAAGGCAGTGACACAAAAACCACTGACAGATGATCTGTCAAAATGACAGTAGTACAATGTTACATTGTGTAAATATTAACTAAAATGTTACAATTTCCAACAACCTCTGCTCAACCCTTCGAGGAAACAAGGCGTAGTGTTAAGTATGTTATGTTTTACTTTATCAAGTATTTTCCAGGACGTTTTTTCATGATATCGCAAAAAGTATAAAAAAAAGCTTCAAAATGTCAAACGAAATATTTTATTCAAAAAACAGCCATATTCGCTGGTATGCTGGTATGGTGAACTACGCCGTAGCATAGTGTGAGCTACGCCGTAGCACAGTTTGACCTACGCCGTAGCACTCTCCATCCGTCTTACGAATTTTCGATCAGGTCACGTGTCCTGACGCGAGTTTAACATTTTTTACCCATTACAAAAAAAGTGTACAACGCCGCTAAAGAAGTTTTCACTTCAAAAAACTTAATTAGCGCTTTGGTTTACTCTAGAGACCTGACAGTCTCCAGACTAGACTACGCCAAACAGTTAATTATAAAATACGCAACGAAGACAAAACTAATTATAATGAATGGTTTTTGCAACGCAGCGCTCCGTAGCGTAAGAAACTTCATGACACCTAAATCTTAACGCTACAGTAAAAACAAAAATGCCCGAAAAGAAACGTAATTGCGTTCTAATTGGTTACGCTCGGAAAATTTGGCATAATGTGTCTTATGTAACTACATAAGAGTATATTATAATACATGCTTGCTTATCCAGCATGACGTAGGTATACGGAACTACGCACATTACCTACCACTTTTGGGACAGTCCTTTTAAGTGTTCTTCAACTTTCAAGGTTGTTATCCAGTAGGGAGCTGTGCGGCCTTTAACGTAGTCGAGCCACTTCTCTGTAGCCGTAATAAACTTAGTAACCTTCTGGACCCAAATAGTGTAATCTGAGCTGTCAAAACAAGAAGAAGAAGTACGCAGCTCAACACTGGCGGCATTGGCGGAAAAGTCAGATGGTTAACATACCTGTCCATGGTTGACGAAGCCGTGCCTCCTGGCGATGTAATCGACGTGTTCGGGCCCGGCAGGTACGTGAACCGCGAACTGATCGTGGTACACCGGCTCGGGGAGAGCGGCGCATGCGCACAGCGCCGCCAGCAGCGCCAGCACGCGCCATGACGTCACCATGACAATGAGCACAACACTGCACAATCACAACCGCATCTGCGACCCACCCACACAGTACCAACCAAGCGTTTCAACTACTAACAACCCTTGACATAAGGACCACACACTTTTTCTAAAACACACTCTAACTAATATTTCCCGGGCGCCAATGTTGACCCGTTCGAACACTTTGTCATCCCACCTCGTACTACCTGCAACAAAAACGGTTAAATTAGGCTTTAACATCGAAGGACTTAATTAAAAGGTTCTCTATAATTGTAACGTGTACCCGGTCTCGAACACAAAAGGTGCTTGAGAGATATTAAATTTTAATAAAGAGTATCTCCCTCGGCGGAGGCTCCGCTCTTTATTTAGCATTATTTTTTACGTTCGAACGAACTCCATAAACATAAAGGGGAATTTAGGGTGCGATAAACATATTTGGCGGAGCGCGGGCGGCACCGCGGCAAATCACGCGCCAGATAAAACCCAATAAGCGGACGCACAAACGCGAACAAGTTAAAAAAATCCGCGGGAAATCCCGAGATAATCCAGATAAGCCACGCGGGCAAAGTATGAAAAGCCTGACCGTGAATATATCAAAAATATTTATGAAATTTTATTTAGAAATTTATCTGACGTCCGCCACGAGTGAAAGTAAAACCTTTGAACAAAATTCTTTGTGTCCCCCGTCTGTGTCGGTTTGGCTTTATCAGCCTGTCTTTTTATTTTATAGCAGTCTTTGTGAATAAATTAAAGGGCCCTGGAAAGATACAATCGAGAACCGGTTATTCGTTTAACAATCGTTATATAAACGCTTTATTTGAGCAATTAGTTAATCCGCTACGGCGATATAATAAGTATACGTCCCAGTAACAGAAACTCGCTTTTCTTGAAACACTGTTAATAAGACCGCGCCAACTCAGTAATAGCTCTGTGAGGCAACAAGTAATTCCACTCAGAACTAAGCAAGCTTTTTTCTCACGTGTGTTTTCACAATTGCCCGAGGGTGCAATAAGAACAATTTAACTTGTTTGCCTCCTGACTCCGTAGCAGGCTAAAAACTGTCTCCTGAGATAATACTTGTTTTAAAATGTTCACTAAAATTATATTTAATGTAAAGTTTTTGTTTGAAGTAGGTGCTTTAAACTAAAACTTATGTTTTAATTAGTTAATAGTAGCGTTGCTTTTTAATTAACGTTTTTAGTAATTACGATTTGTTTATTGGAAAACTCTGTTTGATAAGAAATTGTTGATTAGCGCAAACTTCATGAAATCACACTTAATTAGAAGCAGATTAAATTTTACTTTTACATTTAATCGGGTGTATTCGTGCACTAAAATTATTATATCAATTTTATCTTGCCACGACGCGACGGTTATGTATCTACATTTTATTGGGTTTCATCGTCTTAAGTCTTGAACAGCGGGTGTTATTTCAAACTACCCGCGAAACAAGCAATAGAATCAGTCAACTTCATTCATTCTTTTCTTAGACAATAAATATATTTTTCTTTTCTTTCTGATGTCACATGTTGGACAACTACCATTGGTAATATTTAATTTTACATGGTCAATAAGAACAGATACTACATAAATTCACAAAACGCAAAGTGATAGTGAAATTTTTACAGACTCACCGAGTCGATCAATCAATTATCTTAACATATCAAAAACACGTAATTGGGAATTTATTTTGATATCATATAACCGTGATGAAACATGCAAGTTATTCGCAGATCACAGCTCCATGCACCGTAACACATATCTCGTTATTTATACATAACACGGAAGCCCGCCGTGTTTTAATGTAATGAAATTTGTTACCTTTGACGTGAAACGTTTCAATTTGGTAAAATTATTAATTGCGAAACATTTTTAAACAACCTGAATTCAGTGTCGTGTCGTGTAACGTGGGTTCAACGATAACAATTTTCAATTAAGTACAGAAACAATTTATTAAAGGCTTTACTGGTAATGCGAAAATGCCAGAATCGGTAAAACATGAAAGAAAAGCTGCGGCCAGAAGAAATTCTTGTGCTAAAAATATTTTGGCCTTATATATTGCAAAAATGCTACCTGCATACCACACTAGCCTTTCGTACTTTTAAAGTAATTCAATCAGAGCAAACTTGTACCTCTTTATGCACCTTTCACTTGAAGTAAATACTAAATAATATGTGCAATATACTTTTAGCCTCGTATCGAACTGGTTTCGCGGAAAGATAGTACCTAATAAAGATATTATCGTGAAGTTTACGATGACATGCTCGAAAAGGATATTAGAATACCGTACTCGTGTCTTAGACGATAGCAGCATAATATCATCGCGTGGATGCAGAAAAACATGGACACCTTTTGCACGACTGTGATGGGATCTTCTTCTAGACAAAACATACGGATACACAGACTAGGGTACACGGTACCACCACGGCACGGGTACGGGATAGGGGTAGACTAGGTTAGATTGGTTTAAAGGTTCCTATCGTCAGCCCTCAAAAAAAAAACATGCGGTCAGGGGACACCCGTCAGAAAATGTATGCGGTCAGGGCACACCCATCAGAAATGAAATTACTTACGCTATACTCGCATGCACACACACTCGTGTATAGTAGAAAGAGACAGAGAGGGAGAAAATTAATTAATACGCGTTTTTAATACATCTAGTATAAGTTTTTAGAAGCTCTCATAAAATTGTCGCCATCTTGGATTTTCATTTTGGCTTTAGCACCCTCGAAAACCATGAAAACTATCTCTCTCTCTCCGTCTCTTTATATACTAGAAAGAACAAAGAGAGAGAGATTCACAAAGTGGGGGGCATAACGCTTTTTTGTTACGTGACGATTTCTCCCAGGTTACTCCTACGCAGGCCGCGTTAAAGATGTGATGATGTTAGGGCCGAAGCCTGCCGGGTCAGCGGGATTGTCCGAAAGGGTTACCGCTGGCCCGGAACATAAAGGGCTAAGGAAGGAACACGGGTGGGTTTTAGTCAGTAAGGGTCTGACACTCCCTTCCGCTCCACCCAGAGCGGGGTCATTTCATAATTTCCAATCCGCAAAAAAAAAGCCGCGTTAAAGATCTTTGTTGACAATAAATGAAACACGAATACTCAGTGATCCTGCTGAATCTAACAGCAAAGAAGTAAAGGCTATTCCAGATTTCGGTCCACAAAATGTTTAATTCCACATCAACACATCACTGGAAGGGTGTTAAGTTGTATTTTTATTGCGTCACGCGTTCACCCTTCGGGGCAATATTTAAAAGGTCTCGGGGTCGTTCGAATTAATTTCGGCTATAGCCAGGATAATTTCATTAGCCTACATAATCGGTACATTGCTGTTCGCGGAGAACCCTGATATATACGACTTAATATTGCACGGACGTATTTATAGGACGTATAATAGATTTGTTTTATTCTGTTTTATAAGCTTTGTTTGAATACCGAACATTTTCTTGCGAGTTTTGGCACATTTTGTGATGTGACCCCCAGTTGCCTTTAACATTATCCTTTTCATCCCATTTTCGTGAAACTCATCTGGCCATCTCATCTGCCATAATGTCTAGTGCCATCAAGTAACGTTAACTGCGCCAAAAAGCTGTAGGAGCATACTTATGCAATGCCATAAGGCAGATATTTAACATTAAAAGCAAATTGCCTGATACGAAATTGTTTAACGTAACTAATTTTGTTTAATAGGTTTATGCTTTCACGGTTTCTAACGCTAAATAATAAAAGTAGAAAACGGAATTAAGTTTCACCATTTTCCTTAACCAAAAGAGTCGTACCACTCGTTTTTTGTGATCTAATTTTTCCTGCTGTAATTTTCGGGAAACCCAGTTTGAGCCGAAACAAAATTAGCGACGCAACGAGTGATACGTATCTGAGCTCCCGCCATCCAGTAGCGTTAACAGAAATCAGATAAGTCAAAGACATTAATTACCATAATCAATTCAGTGAGTAGCAACTCCTTGAACAAGCATATTGAAAATACATCTCGCGACTTTATTAACGTGACAAGTGAAGCGGCACATTCATAATAAGCTGTGCCGATGGATTCCTCCGGGCGCCTAAATCTTGCCGCCGAACACCTCAATAATTAGCCGGTTATTCGCAGCAGTGGAGCATCGCGGCATGAATAAAACATCGTTTGCGAAACACAAGTGCCATTATAACGTCCAATCTAACTTGATCCCCCGCCCCCTTTCTTGTGTAGACGATGTGGAACACGTGAAGGGAAGGCGGGGTAATATTGGCAGGTCTGGTTAATGTGGTCTTGATTTACGGAGCCTTCGAGTGCACGGGCCAAATCAAACAGGCACCGTGCAAATAAACGGTGACGTGGCTAACATCGACCGCTATTACCGATAATGGGATTAATTACAATGCATTGCTCGTTTGTATAGCTAAGCCGCTGCCGCAGGCATGATTTTTTAATGCACTTCTGTTTTAGATATATAAATGCAATCTAATAATAGAACATTGTATCTCTTTAAAGAAGAAACCTTTGACAATATTTGAACCACCATGTGCCTGATGTGATAGGGGACAGGTGGGATGAGGACAACAAACGTGTAACCAGCATTAAACATGGGAGTCACCGATCAATAACCGAGATACGATATAATAAAACCCCGTTGTAAATAACACGAGAAGGTACATTCATAAGTTTGGCTTCAATTCTACTAAATGTTTAGCTAAATCCAATAGTTCGCGTGCGCTAATTGTAAACTTCTCATTTGAGCTGGTGGTACGTAAAAGCGCTGTATATTATCGATAAAGTTTCGCTGTATCGGCTCTTTCCAAGGCGAATGCAACGCGCTCCGCAACGAACGCGAAATGCCCGCTTTTGTATATGTATTTACGTGAAATATGCAACTTAGTTCTCTGCTCGAAGTAACTTGCGATTCGGGTGAAATTGTAATTCGTCGGTGAATTAGACTGTTATTTTAGAATCGCGTAATAAAGAAACTTTTTGTTAAAATAGGATTTATAAGATATAATAAGTAATAAATAGGACAAGATAGTATTTAAAGTGTTGTTAACTTTTTACTTGATGATTTTATATTTTATCTTTTATATGTATATACAAACTGTGTCTTTAATTTCTGTAATTGGGTTTAAACCGTTTTAATTAAAGAAATAAACAAAATTCATAATTATCATTTGCATTATTATGAATTCTACAATTATACATTCATTCTCTAAACGAAGTCCAAAGCATACTGAAAATCCTCACATGTGTACTTGGTCCCACAATGTTTCCTACATATAAAGCTTGGATTCATATAATCCTCACCAATTCAGTTCGCAGTGAGCATTCAGTCCATTCGGTACGGCTGAATACTTGCATTACTTACTACCATATTAAAAGTTATTAATAACAAACATAATCAGCTTACATTAACATTTGTTCATTACTCAATATTAAATCATTAAAAAGCATGCCTTTCTGAACATAACAGTAAACAAGAAATGAAAAACCTAGTTCAGTTTAAACAATAGGAATTATCAAGTCGGCTTATTATGCCGAGGCACGTGGCCCGAAGTGCGGTCGACGTAGCACAATATGCTACGAACCGGCTACGAGGCGCTACGCTCAGTTAACGCTACGGACTTCAGTCTACGACATTCAGAAGCTCTACGAAACTTTGATTCCACAACAATAAAGGTAGGGTTTGCTTTCAGTTAATTTATATGGAAAATGGTAGTGCTTTTTGATTCTATTATTTATAATATTTTGTGGAAATTTCCTGTATTTAAAGTTATTTCGATTTCTTCCGTAACAAAATAGCATCTGAAAATCTCCAGCCGTTCTAGCTTATTTTGTTTCGTCGTCAAACTGGCCATATCAACCACAAACGTTCGTACCACAGCAGCAATAAAGAGGAGCATTAAAAATTAATAGTTCGGTTAACTATTAATGTGTGGTACAGCACTAGTGACGTAGACCACGTGACCCAATTGTGGGCACGCACGGGATTCGTCCGGACGCGGGCTTGCGGGCAGAATCATGTTTATACGCCATTTGTAGACTTACATCGACTTCGGTAAGCCCATCAGATGCAAGGAGTTCGGTAATAGAATAATTTTCTGACATCTAAGATACAGGACATGTCCTAGTTTGGGTGTCAGGAGTTTCAAACAACGTGCATATACTTAGCGTATTAATATAAGGGCATAAGATATTTAAGTACATAATGCATTGTTGACCCTTTTTTCTCTCCTTATTGTATTAGGATTATGAAAATAAATTATTATTAAATTATATTATTATTATAAACGTATGATAAATGAAAAAAAAGGTGGTTACGGAAAAGGGAAAAAGGTGTCGGATACCTATGATTGTGGGCAGTTGCCGGTTAGTCGTTGGATAAATCATTTTTTAAGCAATTTTTTTTTTTCAACTTTTTATTGAACTTGTATTGAAATGAGTGAGCAGGAAAACATCGAAAGGAAACCGGCATGTCCTAGAAACAAAAATTCGAACACATGTGACATCTACCAACCTGCACTGGGCCCGCGTGGTGGATTACGGCCCACTCCCTCTCACAGACAGAAGGCATGTGTCCCAGCAGTGGGAACATTATAGGCTGATTATGAGTGTTGCAAAACCAATACAGATGGCTAAAATAACAAGAATGCGTCAAAGAGTATCGATATGGTCTTTCTTACTTTGCAGCTTTGCAGTTCTGCTACATAAGGACAAGGATGCAAAAGTAAAATATTCAGAAAAACATAAGAACAGTAAATTAACGTCAACCAACGTAATTATGTAAATGAGAGAGTTATAAATACATATAAATAAGGAATTCTTGTTAGAAATTATTGTTACTTGTGTAAGATCTGCATGAATACTCACAAATTATTAATAATTTTCCTGCTAACTCTAACTATTCGAATAATTTATGGAATAAATTGACTTGCCAATTTCTCAGCATGCACAAATAATACTTAGTAATTACCTCATTTAATAATAAATTCATAATTAAAGTACGTAATTGCAATTTTAATAGTGATGCGGTTTTGCTTTTAGGTAAGTGTTTAACATGAAAGCGTTTTTATGGTGAAAAATATCGCTAAAATCTTCGATCAACAGTTTTGAGTATCTTAATTTGACAGGACTAAACTAATATTTATCTTCTGTCCCTTTCATAGTAAAATAGAAAGAAAAAGATGCATGAACTTAAATTTAGTTTAGTTTGTGAACAACAGAATCGGCGCCACTGTCAGACTATTAATTCAAATTAAAGTACGGAATAACATAAATCTGATTTGTTTTGATATGATAGCGTTGTTTGTATTAGCAGTTCATTATTGAACTGGGTTAGAGTCATACATATGTCGACGTAATTGTGGTATGAACAAGATGTGTGTACATATATGTATGTATTTGTTTGTGTGTTTGAATAGTATCGTAACCACCGATTACATCTCCGGTACGCACAAACAGGGGCAGACGGTACAGACCATAGATATCCGTGGTACAGACACACATCAGCAAGCTAACCATCAAGTCGTTATTAATCGAATATCGATCGCCCGCCAACCAATGATCGGAGCTATATCACGCGAGATAGACTACAACTGCGGAGTGGGTCGTCCGTCGAGGGCTCCCATTGTATCGGCTTGAGGGGCCCCTCTCCGCTCATGCAAGTGCCTGCAGGGCCCTTACATCGTCTCCCGCGTATAATACATACCTGTAATCGAGGGATGTTTATGACATTTATGTAGGGGTCTATTTCAATGGGGCCTAAGCCTTTAGTGATCTAGGTCAAATACCTAGATATAATCTTTCGAGGTACTTAAAGCTCTGTAGGTTTTTTTCCTTTATAAATGTAAAAAATCTTTTAATAATACGCTGTTGCCACAAAATAATAAGCTTGTCAGGCTTAAGAACAGCCCAATACCCGTATTTTTTGTAAATGAATTGGAATAAAAGAGAAAAGAAATTAATTGCCTGTTCTTGAGACTCTTGACAGGCCGTATAATTGAAGAACAAAATTTTTAATCACGTTTGGTTTTAATAAAACTCTATTAAATTTGAGTACCTACCTATCCTAAAATTAAAATGTTTATTTTTTGCGTTCATTGTAGATACGCTGAAGTTTAATTAATGGCTTAGTTATTATAAATTCTGTTTTTTTTCTGCGATGAACTTTATTTGTTTGCGGTGACATTTGTCAGTCCTAAAGCCCTTGAGGTTAGTTCAAATCATTTACTCCAATCAAACTTGTTTGAAACTTTGAAATGTCATTTACAAAAAGCTTTCAAAACGTCTATGATTTCGTTTATTTAATTTTAGGACTTTTAGCTAGGTATTAACTAGTATAGGCTGTATCGTAAATTCGGTAAACAAAGGACGAGTCCAAAGTACATGTTTTTCATTAATTTACGGTTCAATAATTGTTAGTTTTGTACCGAGGAGCTCGAAATCTATTTAGTAGTAGTCTGTTTAGTAGTAGCGCGTTAGAATTTTGTATGGGAAATTAGGTTTCTCCTAATGACCACCAGGTGGCGCTATAACTTTTACCCATATAAAATTCTAACGCGCTCGCAGTCGAACGTGAGTGAAAAAACTCACACTTAAGCCTCAGATGTAAATATGAACGTAAACGAAGCAAAAAAAAAGAGTACATAAGGATCGTAGCAGGTGGCCTTCTGTAGTTTCTGTCTACCCCCATTGGAAGAAAGCGTAAGTTTATGCGTTTTTAGTTATTGTTAAAAATATGTTGATCTAAAAAACGGCCAAGTGCGAGTCGGACTCGCACACGAAGGGTTTCGTACCACAAGGCATAAAACGCCGAAAAAAAACGTTTCTTTTATGCCCCTTTAAATTTTTACTTTATTTTATTTTTATTATTTGTTGTTATAGCGGCAACAGAAATACATCATCTGTGAAAATTTCAACTGTCTAGCTATCACGGTTCATGAGATACAGCCTGGTGACAGATAGATAGACGGACAGTGGAGTTTTAGTAATAGGGTCCCGTTTTTACCCTTTGGGTACGGAACCCTAAAAAGGCGATAGTTTTACTAACCCCCTTACTAATAAACGTTGTATAGCGTCTGTATAGTTACACAACGCTTTGTCTTCTTCTTTCGAAAGTCAAATTACTGACGACTGAAAGAGAGAAATCGGTGTGTAACTATTCATCTGATATAATACATTTATTAGTAAGGGGGTTAGTATACATAAAACACATGCAGATCCAGTTTCATGATCATGTAAATATTACACGCTGAAACTACGTTTTTTACTAACAATCAAATACTTTAAACCTACGTCCACAAAAACTAAATTCGAAACAAAATTCAATAAGCATGGGCGCAAACAAGCCAGTTTAAAACGTAAACAAGCAAGCGCTATACCGTTCGTCAATAGATATTGCTCGTGTTGCGTTGTTTGCACAAGTTTGAAATTTTTTAAGCGCTTCTATTTTGTTTCGCATTTGTTGATTAAAAAATCACAATTCAAGCTTCAATTTATTTGGTAAAGCTCCAATCTGATGTGTTGGTTTTGTGTGAGATTTGCATTTATTAGTAGGTATGATTTTTCCGTGTATTTTTTTGCAATATGTATTTATGTAAAGTTTGTTTAAATGCATTTTTAACTGTGGTTCGGCTAACTTGCATAGTAACACTCATGTTTGTTTTCCAGCCAATACGGCTCAATGATAGTTTGTTGTATTTTAGAGTAATTCGACATAAACAAAGGCAGTTAAGCTAAAAATAAAGCTGACAGACAAAAATAACAAAACTCAAAGAAAATGCAAGCACTAACGTTCTATTAAAAACTATTTCAGCTTCAAGCGTAAAAGAAACACTTTGCGAAATTGATATTGAAGAAAAAATCTCATCAAACTGAATACGTACTAATACTAGAAAAACAGTAGACAAAAAATGTATATGGTGACCATTTTTTTAAACGACCAGTGTTAAAATACAACAGCGACGTGATCTTTTCGCAAATTGCTGCGATTACACCGTAATGTTCGAACAGCGCCTTAATTTGTCTCGGGGAGACTCGATATAAGCGCTCCGCCTGACAAAATACCTGTCAGATAATGTTTGTACTGGAAAAAAATACATTCCCTTTACAAATTACCATTTAAAAGGCTAATATATCAATGGAGTGTTACTGGTTCTTTCGCTTACGCGTTAGTAGAGCTGTTCTCTGTAGAAATAACATTGCAGTGCAGCAGTAATATTGCAGTCCACAACAGCACGTAGGTACCAGAAACTATCTTCTGAGGTCTGAGGAAATGAGAGACTATAAATAGGAATGAAACAAAAACACATTTGAAGTTACTAACAGGGTTAACGAATGAATACCCTACATCAGAGATGGCGAACCAATGGCACGCGTGCTACTGGTGGCTCGTAACAAAATAATTTGAGCGGCAATCGGTATCATTTTTCAGGTATTTTGGTACAGACGCCAGCACATCAAGTTACTACAATCTGTCAGATTTCTTTAATAGATTTTCGACTTTATTGCTAAAGCATAAGGTTCAAGGTTGATTGGGAAAATCTGACAGTTTCGGGTAGGTTGACCTGCTGGCGTCTGTACATACCTAAGTCATCTAGTTTGCAACAGCCGAAGTTGTACTAATTTGTTCTTTCAATTAAAAAAATATATAATAACTGTTATTAACATTAGTGTATAATATTAAAGGAATTATTTTGAAAGTATATAGCTGGAATTAAAGAATATTATTGTTAATAATATAGTTTTTTTTTTTTTCAGTAGTTACTACGTTAAGATTTTTTGATAGCACGTCATGGCCCCATTTTTTTTTTATGAGACCTATGTGTTTATATAAGAGGTTCGCCATCCCAGGCCTATCTAAATGATAACCAGCCTGTAGTTGGGTCAGAATACACTAAAGTCCATCAATGTAAACCCAAACAGGATAAGATTTTCAGTATCTAATTTTCCTTCAAAAACGTAGTGTTTAAAGAACCTCCTTTTTTGATGTCGGTGAAAAAACACACCCACAAAGTAATACACTTTCCTTTGTTTATGAACTGTTACGATCTGATGCATTTTATTAAATTATTAATAACGTATTATTCATTACAATACAAAATAATCTATAACAATAGTAAATTAACAAATAAAGCAAGTTTTTTTATATATCGCGATTTATTGTGATCGACGTCGTCTTCTCAGTTCGTTGGCCGCATCCACATCAGTCTTGTCTAGGTAGCAGCTCTGTTATCGAAGCCGAATAACTTGGCTATTGGTTTAAATTTATACTTTTTTAAATTTATTTATTTAAACACATTCCTTATTTAATTTTCATTGAGGTTTAAATAATACAATTAAATTTTCTCTTATAATCATAATTAAGTTATATTTCTAGAGGGCAAAAAATAATTAATAACAGTACCGAACATTACTTGGTAATAAAATAATCACCCCTAGGTACAGGGTGAAACATTATCGTACGCAGTGCAAACGGGGGCTTACGACTGTATTGTTTGGTCCTAGCCCACTAAATTGGTTATGAATGACTAATGAGCCGGAATCCTAGTTAATACTAGAATGGCCTGCACGATAATAGGTCTTCCATGAATGAATTTTGCAAGGTAAATTCCATTCTTCTTCATTTTAGGTCTTTGGTTCCGAACAAACAATTAAGGGACAAAGATGGCTGAATGGCATCCAATTGAAGCAGATGGGAAAGATGTTTGTTCACGTTGGTCCATTCGGTGGGCACGCGAGTAATCACGGAGCGAATGTGGCGTCTATTGAGTTATGCAGACTATGAATCAACACAATGAACGAGTCACGGAACAAAGTAGGCCGTTTTGGTTTAGGCGTCCATCTGTTCATTCGGAACATCATTTACAACTTCTAGTATTACTCTGAAGGTGCCTCTAAAGCCAATAACAGCACACAAAGAACGGAATCTTGCCTAAATATGTCAAAATCACGCCCTTCACTGTTGAGACGAACCGGTACATAATTAGATCAAAGCCCTGGCCCGAAGCACTACGCATTAGCATGATGCTGACGTGGCTGACGTCGTAGTCGAATGTGGACGTCTGTGTCTGCACTTACCGATCAATTCGAATTAGACGCTCCGGTAGGGCGCAGGTAACCGTGCCACCTTTGAATACAGCTTTAGACCACTCCGCACATAGACGGTAATTGAGTTAGCTTGATTCTCGGTACCTCAACGGGTTTTCTTGATAGATGTAAAATGTATGTTAAGGATAACGAAATAGTAGTGTTTGATAAAAAATACCAAATGTACCTAAACCTTCGAATAGAGGAATAGTTCCATCGGGTTAGACTGGACGCCGATCCCAGCATAGTCAGGAAAATGCTAGGCAGATGATGAGAGTAATAATGTATGTACATATCCACTCAGAAAAACAAACGCGTATACTCCAACGTTCCGAGATCATTAAAGCCATTTAATAAAGCCTCGAAAATGATGTTAGTCAAAATCCGGAATAATGGAGAAGAAATGAGGGGGATCTTCCGGAAATCCTATTTCTTTACTTCGGTTACGCGAAATAGGGGAGAATTTCTTGCAAATTGGACAGTGGAAAAGTTGTTACCTCACTCGCGTGAACTACACTGAAGCCAATTTTCATTCTTCAGCGTTAAACTTTGAATATAATTTACTGAATAGACTTTAAAGCTTTTATTTGCAAAATTGCAGAGAAATAGACGGAAAGTGGTCCCAAATTCAAAATATATTTCGTGCAGCAAAGAAAATTCTTGTCGTAGCTATTCACGTCCGCTCATGTATCGGCTCACTTTGTGTAATGTATGCAAAGCGAGCTAATAAAACGCGAGTCGCCCCGGTGGCGCAGTAAATTCGAGAACAGTTGACATTTATCCAAAGTTACATCCGTTACAATAACAGTCGCAGTTACGATATCCGAGCGCGCTCTGGCGTCCATTTGTTCTAGTTCCGGAGGCAGTGCGCTGCAGGCAGCTCACTCTAATGTAATGGAAAACTTTACACAAACACGTTCCGAAGCTCCCGCGGATTAGACGTACGAATCGCGCGCTTTACCATCGCTCCGCCGCGCCGCGCCGCCCGAGCGCCGCTCGCCTTAAAACATCATTAAAATTCACAGTGCAACTACCGCCTGTATCTTACGGGATACAAAAATATTTGCCGTCACAACGTATCCGAAGCGAACGTTTAATCAAGTTTACCTGCACGCTGCAGAGCGGAGTTCATGTGCCAAATAATTTTAATTAAGCCTTCCACAACCGCTATTTATTAGCTATTCTCTCTAGGTGGCTGTTTAATGTAGGTGAGAACAAGCACCAGATACTTGAGTATGCTCCGCTAATCAACGCTTTGGAGCTTCGCCTTGCTAGGGATCCAGCAGCTCAATAGATCAACGACACACACATTATTCGTCTTACACAACGTTCCACTCTATATCAAAGGATTATAGAGCTTTTGAAACCCTGGTGGAAAGTGTTTATCAATGAATGTTTATATCGGTATGATATCGATGGTAATTTATTATTCGGTCCACCGGGACAAACGGAAGTACCCGTCGACGGATAAATCTGATATATTTCTGTCTATTTTAAGCGGCATAAAAATATGGCCCAATAAACGTGTAAACGGAGTGTCAGGTGAGAGATAGATAGCTTTATTTCAAAGTCACACTGTACCGTGCGGCCTTTTTTGTCACGAGGGATCGAGCTTTATATGTCTAAGTAACGGTTGGTGCTGCCCGGAGGAAATGAGAAAGTTATCGGTATCTAAATCCTCGCCCGAGGGACCGTTGAGCGTTTTCCTAATAGATATAAAACCCGGGGCTTCGTATAATTCAATTTCGGTGTGTGGAATAGTAGGTAATGGTGCGAGGCCGGTGTGCGATTTATGTGTGGTCACGTTGACGGTGTGAGATGCAATCTGACGAGCGTGGCGGACCGCCGCGTCGCGCGTCGTCGCCCCGTGTCGTGTGCGACTCGCCTGTCACCGTGACGTTTGCGGTCAGCTGCGGACGCCACATCTAGCTAATATTTACAATGCTTAGCGCTGCTGTAATTTTTAAACACCCATCTAGAGGCTTCGTCGGAAAAAGAGTAACATTTCCACCTTGCTTGTATGCATAGCTTTTTGGCTGTTGATAACATTACAATTTACTAACATTAATATTATATTTTAGCGAGTGTTTCCCGAGCTACTAGCAGTGATGGTTTCCGCGTAAAGCAGCTTTCCTGACAAAGCTTCTAACGAGCATTTTATAGTAAACTAACCAGAACTAGCAACACTACAACCACCAAAGAGAATAACTTAAGCATGTAGACCGCTATATTGTTTATTTATTTTTAAGCTAACTCATTATTAATTTACTAGCTTCGACCCGCCTATAATTTCTTGTTCCCCCGACCCACCCCGTCGCATCGCATCGCCAGTCCGCGCTATTGCTTCGTTTTCGCTTAGCGTTCTTTGACTTTTTTTCTTTTTCTCGGCTCCTAAGGGTCATAGCGTGATTTTAAATCCCTCAAGAATTGGGCTATCAAATGCAAAAATTATTTTTCAAATCCGACTGGTTGTTCCAGAGATTAGAGCGTTCAAAACAAACTCTTCAGCTTTATTATTAGCATAGATTAATGCTACTTCAACTCGCTTAAAGCAACTCAAGGAGTTCGAAAACGCCGAGAAAATTATGCATAAATATTGAGTCAATCAAGTGGAACGACCGACCGTCCAAATAAGCGACCGTCAAAGTTCAACATAAATCGGGTCGAGACATAATGTGAGGCGATAAACCGTGCAGTTAACATCATAAATTATAACATCAGAGGTCGAACGGCCGTAGGTCATATCCTTAACATTAATGTTATCTGCAGTAATAAACTATCCGGGGTGTCCGCTTCCATTTGTCGTAATATTCACCGGACGAAGCGCACGTGACTGGAACAAGCGCGATCCTGATTATATACAACTGAATTATACTAATACAAGTGCTTATTTCAAATTAGGGTGCCTATCTACGAAATACTGGCGTTGTGACCCAGAAAATGTAAAACCAACCCCATCTCAACTAGTTATTGGGAGTTATTGGCGTTAGAAACAAATATACGAATATTTTTAGAAGGTCAGCAGCAATGTGTTCCTTTGCATTTCCTTCTGGTCTGTTGTTCACCATTCAGCAAATTTGGTAACATGATTGACACAACATAAAGGTACTACGTCACTCGTGGTAAATCAACGTGTCACGATGACCAATCCATTTGATGTTGACTAACCGAACCACGGATTTGTGGTAAAATTACTCTCACACGAATTTGTAAAGCGGAACTATGGCGGCTTATTTCCATTACCGGACATTTACTGGCTGATGATGAACCGAGATATTCGAGTAATATAAAAGCGACAAGTCCACTAAACAATCCGGGCTAATATAGCAGCGGTTTATCAGCCTAATAGCCTGACAGCTGTTTATACCCTTTAAGTAATTCGTTTGAAAATAAACTTTTGTTCAGCGTTTTTAATTTCCGCTCGCTCAGAATGAGTAAACTCGATTTTAAGTACCACCCACGGCTGCGATTCGACCAACTTTTAGTTTCACAACTTCTGTGCCTAGATGAAACAAAAGCTACGAAAATTATCGCGTTTTATGAAAAGAAAAATTGTACTTAGCTTTAAACAGTTAAAATTAAAACAACAAACAGTTTTTTCGTGCAATTATTAGATTGAGGGCGCATTTCACGAAACTTTTATCCTTACCTAAAATAAGTATTATCCTGAGACTAAATTTGGAATTTTTGACATTTTTTCCATACTAGAACTCTCCGAAGTTAATTTTATTCCACGGATAAAAGATATCTGACTTCGGTAAAATCAGCCCTTAAAATGTTAACTCACCCGAACTCACTAAATTATCTCAAGACGTTATCGAAAGCTTTAACCATGAATGTGAAAATCTTACCCCTATTCTAAAAGCCTAATCAAGCCTCCTCCATCAGTAAATCTGCCGACAGTCTTTTGATTGCTCTTGTGATTTGGTTGACCAAACTAATAATACATCCCAAACCGATTTCGGTTACGGTGACTATTTTTGTTTCTATACTATCTTGACTGTAAAGGTCCGTGCACGATGCGGACACGTTAGAATGCCATTGTGGTAATGGCATTGTATGTTGGAGGATGGTTTACACTTAGGTGATCTCGCCTACTGTCGAGATCTCTCTTCCCCTGGTCTTCAAAATAATAAACATTTTGTTTTACCAAACGCCTCCAACAGGACCATCCTTTGCAAAACACCATACCATACCGTTGGTATGGCGTGGTGTTCACCATACGATTGACTAAAACAACAACAAATCATGTAGTTGACGTGAGACAAAATTGAATAATTATGATTTCAGGAACCGTAGTCTAGTAAATGTCGGGAATTTAATCACATCTCCAGCAAAGTTAATGACGCCAGCGCAACAAAGTAAATTATGTTGTGAAAGAAGTTTAATGCCGGTGTTACGTGTGAGGAGCTTTTTTCTATTTTGTCGGTACTTAGCCATTGTGGCGGACGGTCGGCGTCGTATGTCACAAAGAGAAAAGTATTTCTCATTTGCTCGAGAGGAAAAACAACGAAAATACCGCACGTCCCACCCTCAATCTCCTTTGGCTCGGAGACAAAGGAATATTATTTCAATTAAGACCCACTAAACTAACACAAAGTCTACGAGTACTTGTTCGTGATAGCCGCCATGTTGTTTAATTGGCGTAACTTGAAAACTGAATTTATTTTCTTTTCCGTTTCCTCGATGACGTAAATAAATGACTAAGTTTAGGTCTCACTGGCGTGAGTGCGACCGACGCATGGAGTTACTGTGTGGGTTCTAAAGGAACATTGAAGTGGCGACCAATATGAGCCCGAGATGACCTTCATGATCAGATAAACTGAAAGTCTACCTCCTATTGACTACACAAAACACGAGTATAGAAGTATGAGGAACAGGGTGTAAAGCTCACTCATACTCTATAGAAAAGGGAGGATACTCCGACCAGACGGGTGTTGTGTCTGGCGAGCAGCTGCCCGTCTGGTCGGAGGATCCTCCCTTTTGTATAGAGTATGAGTGAACTTTACACCCTGTTCCTCATACTTCTATACTGGTGAATTGACTGATAAAAGTTAATTGGTCGAGTTGTGACAGTCAAGAAGTATGAGGAACAGTACTTCATTCCTAATACATAAACCTAACTGTTTGTGTCAAAATTCATGTAATCAAGGTGGCGCTAGATACTGTGTATATTCTTTTTATTAGAACACACACATCTCACGTTATATCTAAGACCTTCGTGGAACTCCTGAAGCTTAAGGTTAAAAATTGCGTAGCGTCAGTCTAAAATACTTTATGTACGAACTTATTTTCAGCAATTAAGGCGCTTTTATGACTATTAATAGGAACAGGCAGAAACCTTGATTTAATTAATTGAACAATCGAATCCCATTTATTTAATTTCCATCTACTTCAATATTTATGTAAATGCTTTAATGACAGCAAAAAAATCAATAACGCCAAGCGGTTGGTCGAGTCTTCACGTGACCAAGAGGGCTGGCCTCTTTGGCACTTTTCCTGTTGACAGCGATGCGGACGAATTTTTTGATGACCTATGATTATTTCCCCTCCTGTATTTGTACATATTAATATTATTTTAAGACTGTAAGCATTTTAAATGATGTAAATATAAATATATTTAAAAGGTTTCAAAATTATAATAAAATAACTAGTTTACACAGGGTGGGTAAAAAATCGTGGATCAAATGAAACAGGGCCATAGCTGGGGTTATATGAAGTAACAACAAAAAAAGTATGATCATTACAAAAGTGCTTTTACAGTGGCTACCATGTATAAACAATTTGATCTAGTAACAGCAAACTAAACCGTCGCAAAATAAATCCAGTCAAGCCACGCACAGGGCTCTTCTATTTTATAGGTTTAAAATAACAACCCTCCACTGCATTCAAGTAAGCTGGTAACGTACGTAACAGTGTAATACTGACAGGCAGAACAAACACGAACACGCCATATTTCAATAAAGCTTTTACACTGTGCAAAACTACCGTAATTCAGTTTCGGTTTGACTTTGAAGCAACTGTACCTACCTATTGTCCGACGCATTTGAAGTTTGCAACTGATAAAACGTACTTTCATTGAGTATGTTGGGAAATCTGACGCCACATTGGGCACCCGCTTAAATGGCACCTGAGTGAATGTGTGTGTGTGTGTCAGGTGCATACGTCGGAAATCTGGCTGGAAGGTCTTATTTGTAAGGCTAGGAACTCACGGAGCGATTTTCGCCCGCAACCGCCGCGGTCGTGGATCTGCGGTTTTATTTCAAAACTCACGAGACCGGTTATTCGCGCGGTAACGCGGCCGCCGCCTCCCTACCTCCGTACCGGCCGGCCGGCCGTACCACCCGCCGCGCCGCCCGCCGGCCCCCGCGGTCGCCCGCCAACCGATCGCAACCGATCGCAAAGCGCGCGGGCGCCACCCGCCGAGGCTGCGGGTAACCGCGGCCCGCGCGATTCTACTAGCTGCCCGCCGGTACAGCGGGAGCCGCATACAACCGCGAACACCGCGGGCGTAAAACGCGTCGTGAAATGTGCTTTAATTTTTTATATAAATATTTGCATTCTACAGAAGCTGCGGGCCCGCAACCGCAGCGGACGCGGGCGAAAATCGCTCCGTGAGTTCCTAGCCTAAGGCCTCCACATGATAGCCCAGTTAAGCAGCGGACAAACTTCAAGGTTGACCTGCGAGACGCCAATCAATCTGCCTAATCTTTTCCCAACTATGTTGGGGTCGGCTTCTAGTCTAACCATCAGATACAACTGAATAACAGTATTTTAAATGGAGCGATTAAAAAATATATATGTTGGGACGGTCGAATTACTAAGTTCTACCTATCTGCCAACTCCTGAAATACAAAAACTATTTTAAATACATCTGTTTTATCATAATGTTTCTTTGCAAAGTACTGAAATAAGCACTACGTTACATGCAAGTAGTTCCAGCAGTCCTCCACAATTCACAGTAAACTACTGCCCCATAATTTCCTTAGCAACAATACACACGTCCTCGGTCGCGGCAGTCCGTATCGGTTAGTCGTTGTCTGTAACTAAAACTAGCTGAATACCAAGTGAAAACTTAGTCGGATTGTGACACCAGTACAATATTACATATTACGCTAAGTTCCGCCTGGCGCTACGGTAATCCCAAATGTAGCTTTTATGAACACTAGCGTCGCAACGCGTCACTAATATTTTAAGATAAGTCCTGGATATTAAAATATTCTCTACTTTGTTGAATCTCTGCGCGAGTGTATGTGGAGAGTGAAATATTGTGTCTCAGGTACTCATTATCCAGCGCACGTTGTCATGTCGCCTCAGGAAAGGGATTACGATGGTTATGAGTGTCAGGAAGTGCACTTTAAGTCGGAGTTCAAGTGGATATGGAGATATATGAGAGAGTAACCCATAAAAATATAATATTACAATCGGTCAACTATCGGCGGATACTTTAGGGTCCCCGCACACGGGCCACCACAACCACACAAAACGACGCCACCGGCATATTTTCATACATTTTATATGGACTCCTCCCGCACACGGTTGTAGCCGCCACACACTACAAACCTTCATCTTCTACAAAGCTTCTAGCTTGTCGTGGCGGCGTTAGTGGCTGTTGCCGGTGGCCCGTGTGCGGGGACCCTAAGGCCAGTAACCCGCCACAATTCATAACATAAGTTACAGTGAACTTTACACCCACCACTATTATTTATGTGCGTGCCTTCTATCTCGTTTTGAATCCGCTTGCGGTTTGCACTGTGGAAAACCGCAAGCTAATGAATTATAATTCTTATAAATACATGACCACAGCTCGTATATCAAGATACAGTTGTAGTTTTTATTATAAATACGAATTTGCAAATGTACGTGTTTAATATTAATCGAATTACATTCACCTGCGCGATTGCCTCACTGGGCCTTGGACAACATTACTTATGAACGGCTTGTTGACTTGATCGTATAACGTTTGACTACGATATGAAGCAAACCGCTTAATTAGATCCCGTATAATGGAATGACATTTGTCATCGTTCGTGGCTGTCATTCGTGGATCTTTGACAGTCGTTACGGGTAGTCAGAAGCCCGAAAGTCTAACAACCAGTCTTACCAAGGATTATCGTATTACCCAGTAACTGGGTTATGGAGGTCAGATAGGCAGTCGCTCCATGTAAAAAACTGGTATTCAGCTGCATCCGGTTAGACTGGAAGCCGACCCTAACATAGTTGGGATAAGGCTAGGCAGATGATGACGATGCAAATCCTTAATTAACAAATTATGCCTACACGAAAAGAAGTTCACCTGCGAGAAAGAAAAACGAGAACAGGCTCTGTGGACAAATCATTAATTGTCGACACTCGACTCCGTCATCCACTTTTGTTTTTCTTTCATTGTCCTTTATTGCAGTGCCGGTGAAAAAAATGTCATCCGTTTACTCTGAACCTTTGCTCGAGATAAATTTGTCGAATATTTGTCCTTGTCAGCGCGACTTTGCCGTCTCCCTATTGTAAGCGACATCTCCTCGGCTGATTAAGAGAAGTTGGGAGGTTGGAGCATTCCACGCCACTTGCAATATTAGCGGCTCGGCGCATCGCAGCCGACCTACACAGAACCTACTCTTGAACTGCGAAGTTTGTATTCAAAACTATTTTACAAGCGAGATAAAATTTAACAAAGGAATATCGTAAGTTTCCGAAATTTAACTAAAGAAACTGGTAATATTGTGAACATCTTTGTTGTTTCATTGTGCTTGCGGATAAGATTTATACTATGACGTTTTCCTTTATACATGAGCCTTCACAATTTAGTAGTAGATACGCGTCCCGATTACAATATTTCCTTACAGAACAACAATTCCTACCACTTACCTAAAGCTTATAAGTCTGATGTCATGATTACAAATATTGGACATGATCCAAGCACGAACCACTGAGCGATCTGCGTTCCCATCACACATACAAGTTAAGCAACCATCATCACTAATTGACAAGTCTCGAACGCTCCACCACTCGCATTCACTTGCGAAACGCATCGCGTCCTTGCAAACAGATTCGATTAACATTTGCAACTTGTAACGTTCATACGAAATTAGTTTCCGGAGTCGAGCTTCGAATGAGAATTGCATTTTGTGTATAAATAAAACGTTTGTTTTGAGAATGTGGTAGCATCAACAGATTGGTTTATAGACCAGAGTTAGAATTTGTCTGTGAGAGAAAACTCCTAAATTAGAAAAGTGACTTACTTATCTATTGCACTGATGAACGTTTAGGTACCGAGACCAAATTACGTTGTTTGTTAAAGTCACGAAAAAAGTGAAGCACACACACAAAAAACGACTTTACTAGAATCATAAACAGATGCTTTTGTAAACATTTTGCATGTGAAACTTCAGTTATAGTTAGACCAAAGTCCTCACATCATCTAGTAGTAGTAGTAAGTAGGAACGACCAAATTACGGTCATAAAGTCATAACTTTTCCGTCCGTATCCAGAATACACGAGCATAATGAGCCTGATAAAATAGCTCTCAACAAACTCGAACAGGCGTGCACGCTGTATTCTCTTTCAATACTAATGAACCGAACACGTTGCGCAACGTACCGTTCGTTCAGACGCAATGAAAACTTCAATAATTCGCGCATCAGCGTGTACCTGCGAACGTGTTGCTGTAACGGGCTCCAATTAAGCTGTAAGCACTAATGAGCATGTACGGAATTCCTGTTGAATTATTACCGCCATGAGAGGACACGATTGACGTATTAATTGTGACAAGCTTTATGACAATGGATGGAAAGTTGATGTTGTGGTCGACATTTAATATGGTAATTTGTTTAATGTTGGAAACTTGAGAACTAACAGAACATCACGCCTGGTTTCCCTGAAGGGCTAGGCAGCGGTGTACCAATAGTATACTCACATTTGGTCAGTTAAGTTTTTAAGTCCGATCTTGGGGGCGACTCAGCAAGGATATTGCCGTCAGCCGGGCACAAATCCCGACTACCAGCTGAAAAACCCAATAACACTTAGCGGACCTCTGGATAAACGAGTTGTCTTACAAAAATATAAATCTGAGTAGGTATGCAATTAAGTCATAGAAAATTATTTTAGAAAAATAAAAAGTTAACATTTATCAAGTTTAATAGAACGAAGTCAGTGGTGCAGTGGTTTCATTTGTTATCTGAGTTCTGACACATTTCCAATTTTACACGCTAAGGAGAAGTGACTACACAAATAAAAAAAACAGACTTCCAAAAAAAACACTACAAAGTGAAAAATAACTTTTATTTCGGAAGTCGGTGTCTTTGGATCTGTATTTTAGTTTTTTGCCACCGACTTCCGAAATAAAAGTTATTTTTCACTTTGTAGTGTTTTTTTTGGAAGTCTGTTTTTTTTTTTGTTAAAAAGTTTTTATTTCTCGCTTTTTAGTGTGTCTGTTTATAATGTATCTAAGTTACAATAGCCTAATGCCAACTTGCTCATCGCCTTTTACAAAATATTGCTTTTCCCGATGCAGGGACGTTAATTGTTGAGGAGTTCTCCTGGTATTCCACCATCAGCTCCATTTCACCATTCGCATTGTGACGAGCATAACTTGCTTAGCAACCATATTAAAGTAAGTAATCGAATCGCAAACCGGGAAATACTTATTATTGAGTAGTTCCGGTGGCCATCTGTGGTCTTCATCATCAGTTCCACTTCACCAAATGATGCTTTCCGAGAGCAAATGCACGAGTTACTACAAAAAATACCCAAATCGCTATAGGTGTGCCTATAATACTTGAAGAGTTCCTTCGATTTCTCCAGGATCCCATCATCAGATCCTGACCTGCTGACAATGGGACCACCTGGAAAGTATACCCTTTCAAACAAAAAAATAATTTTTGAAATCGGTCGAGCCGTCTCCGAGTAATCGGGGAACATACATAAAAAAAAAAATAAAAAAAAAAAAAAAGGTTCCGACGAATAGAGAACCTCCTCCTTTTTGAAGTCGGTTAAAAATCAATTGGCACCACCATTCAGCCATTGAAACTGCTATAAAACAAATTTCAAAACCGCAAAAGCTGTGCCAACAAGACCGTCAAAGTCCTTGGCTTCATTTCTGAGAGAAAGAAAAGGAAATAGTGAACACACAAATCATAAACACAAGCTCGAGCTAACACAATAAAGAGAACTGTAAGGTTGCCAGTACTTAGTAGCTGCTTAATCTACTAAACCTCTGATATTACTCGCAACGAATTCCCTCGTCGCCGCCGCCGGCGCAACTCCGGCCCCGGTATTAATTAAAAATAACCACAAACTTTCCGTTCCATACTAATGGAATGGATGCTGTCCACTGCCAACTTTTCGAACAAACAAAACTTCATATTGTTCGGCACAAAAGGAAATGTAAACGTACCCAACACGTAAGTTCGAATTCGGAAGGGGTGTGCACTTTGCATAGAGTACGGATAGGTTTTGACACTAGCTAAAAAATTGTTGCAAATAAAAAAAAACATTGGGTTTTTACAAACTAATTATAAACTAGTTTGTAAAATCCCAATGTTTTTTTTATACGTATTTTATGTAATTATATAGAAAATAATTAATAATGAATTACGTGTTTGCTTCATTTTAGTTCAAAAATAGTGCAAACAAACTTTTGGTTAGAAAAACTAAAAATTCATTATTTTGTAAGTGGGGATGAATATGTATGAAACTGGGTCTCAGAATATTATATTTGCGACGAGGGTGAGCTCTGTTTTTCTAGAACTTGGTATGTTTATCAAAAGCTGGAACTAAATACTAAGTTTTTCTGTTTACCTTCGCTGCTGAGAAACTCAACCACAATTGCTAGTAAAAATCCTATACGGAGAAATGGTAGGAGTTCCATCGAGTTAATCTTAAGTGACACGATCGTGGCACGATCCTTAATGAGAAAGCTATTAAGGAAGGTTAAAAACCACAAACCGCACTTCAACTAAACATCGTCTTTAATGCTCTTAACCACTCATAAACTAAGTCCATTGAACTTAATTGTGTGCTGTTCAGCCAACTTTGGGAAAATTATAACAGCTTTACAAAAAAGCAATCTATTCGAACTTTCAAACTAGTTTTATGTCCATTGCAACTTTTCCACTTTAGGAATAGTAATCTTACAATACATAACAGCAATGTGCATGGTACAAAACGTTTGAAGTGGCATGTAAAAAGTGAGCTCTCTCGCCGCGGTATGGGTGCCGAGCGAAACCTCTAACTTTAAATCAAAATGTTGGCGTATATTCTCTAAGCAAACTTTTAATTGCGGCTCCCAGTTATACAGTTCATACTGTGCGAACATTCGTGTTAGAGTTTAATGAAATTTCGCACTGAAAATTTTAGAATAACCGTAAACGTTTGTGCGTGCCCAATGCTTCCCATTGATTGCTTCATTCAAATAAACACTATATGGCTGAGGCTACATTAGGCCGCGACGCGACATGCGACACATGAGCGATTAAAACAAGTAAATGAAAGCTCACGTATATGGCTACACCGTACATCAAATATTACTAGCGATCTTTGATTTCTTTATGCGATAGGAACAACATTACTGTAATCACGGCATCGGCTACATCAGCATATCAGCGAAATTGAAGCGAATTTATTAGAAAATACGCCGGAATTTCGCTTGTAATGTAGCCATGCCATGTTTTTCTCGTTTCGCTCTTCCAGTCGCATCGCAAATCGCTGCCTACTGTAGCCTCAGCCTAATACTGATGGCCGAATACATTAGTTGATGGAACTGGTAAATTCGAAAATTTAGCCACACTCGCTTTTAGATAGATGCAAAGCCATTTAAAAGCTCATCAATTAAGCCCGTCTGCCTTCAATTTGGATGGATTCACATATTGTTCTCGTTAATAACTACGCTCAGTATAATAAAACTATTATAAACGGACCTGAAAATCACGTAAACTTCCAATAATAATATAATAAGGTACCGGTAAAAGTACCCTTTCATAAAACTGGTACCGGCCCGGAGAAATTTGGAGATAGCGACAAAAGGGTTATACACATTAGAAGGTTTATTTATTAGAAGCATAGGAAACGTAAAGTTTAGCGAAAAGGGTACCGTCTGGGCCTAAAAAGTGAGGACGAACAAAGACCAGTAATATTATTTTAGGCTGGGATAGAACTTACGAGGACGTGAGACCCAAATCGACTTGCTAGACAAGCTGAAATTTTAAAATGCTGGAAATAAAGCGAACTAAGTAGAATACCAGAATAGATACTGCTGCTGCTGGGAACGGCAGGTTCGTTTTCCATTTGTACAATTTGAATACTTAGTTCAAATTCTTGGTCTTCACGTGAACATGCTTTTTAAATTGAATTGTTTTACTTGCACACGAATGAAGTTGTTTTCTAAAAGAATGCTAGTGCACAAAGTATGTACCTACTACTTAAATGTTTATACAAGCAACAATGCATAAACAGTGGTGGCCCATAAAGATGAGTCCTATCATGTCACATGTAAAAATCATCGATATTTTAAAATCATTTTATCATGCACTGACAATGACAAAATCATTGCTTTTAAATAATTACTTGAATGAATCATATCTTGTAGCAAATATCACTAATGGAAACATATTGAAATGAAAGTTAATTACGCGGGCTAACTGACAAACTCTACCTTTGCCTACATAAATAACTAATGATAATTTCACTAAGCCGTTTCGTGATCATTTCAGTATCTACTCACAATTGAAATGACGAGATCTAAGGGTGCGTCTAGATTACGTTATATAACACATAAACTTATGTTATATAACACGTCCACATTATTTAAAATTGCTAACTTCTCTATAGAAACATGTTATATAACTATGTTTAATAACATGTTATGTTACACAGTCTGTACGCACCTTAATACTCAAATAAAAATCATTGATGATTTTGTCATTGTTCCCGTCATCGATATTTTATTGTCATTGTCATGCAGTCATTGATACAGAAAAAATCATCACTCAGCCCATCTCTAGTGGCACAGTTGTTCAAGAAGCAGTTTGTGTAAATTATTTCATCACTACTACTCTCAAAACGGTGAAGGAAAACATCGTGAGGAAACCAGCATGTCTTAGAACCAAAAGTTCGAAGACATGAGACATCTACCAACCCGCACCGAGCTCGCGTGGTAGATTTCCGCCCACTACCTCGTACCGAGAGGAGGCCTGTGTCCCAGCAGTGGGAACGTTATAGGCTGATTATGCAATTCATTAACAGCAGAACGTGTAACTATATCTGCATATTATGTTCTATGAGGCCCAATCAGTAACATTCCTGATAAATTATTGACATCACATACAGACACAATCAAGTGTCATTGAGCGCACGATGCGGATATATTATGATTTAATACAACATGGCCGACAAAATCAGTAATTATGTCAACTACATGTGTCACATTACACATGCAGGCTGATAACAATGAAATGTCTGGAGATGGCAACATTAGTGCGGGCGGTTGAATAATAATAGAGTGGAAGCCAGCGATACTACCCACATTATGTTAATACGTAACGTAATCGATAATGTACGATGTTCTGATAGTTGTTAAGCTAAAGATAACATGACAAAGGAAGCTGCGTACGTCACAGAACTATTAACAGATCACCATGATATCTGGCAATATCAGGAATTAATAAAAATAATTTAATAAAAAGAGTGTCCATGGAGTTTCTTGCCCGTTCTTCTCCATAGGTACCTACGCTTTAGAATGGGCAAATAGCTTCATATTTTCTGACTGACCGACTTCTTGACAATTCAAAATTGCCTGTTAATGGTTTAATTGAAATAAATGCTTTGAGTTTACTTAGTGTTTAGGATTTAAAGCATAATAATATGTGGTACACCTTTACTTCTTCGAACTATTTCGGGTGTGTCAATGGCTGTTTGTGTATGTGAGTTTAAATGTTTGTAAATGCGTCCACAATACAGGAGAAATTCCTAATGTGGGGTTACGTAAAAAAAATAAAAATAATCATGTTCCTATATTTGGTACTAGCTGTGCCCGCGACTTCATTCGCGTGCACGTCGGAAAAGAAATTGGATTTCATGGGTTTTAATTTTTTTGCGCGGAACCCTAAGTAATTATTTTCAAAATAAAACCAGTCCCGTCAAAATCGGTCTAGCCGTTTTGTAGATCAGCCGGAACAAACAGAGTGACTGACAGAAATTTTAAAAATTGTTTTTTTTTTTTGCTAAAAGTGCCGGATTAAGTATATAATTACATATGCATTTAGTAATCAGCTGTTATTTTGACATACATTACAAAACAGATACTTCAATTTTATTTATTTGTGTTGATATGTTTTTATAAGTAATATCAAAACATTACATAGCTTTCGCAACAGTGAGATTACAGAGTCAAAGTTTAAAAAAAAGGTAACAGAAAATATTTCCGTTTAAAATGAGGTACGTGTATAAACGCAAGCCACAAAAGAATTCGTTGGGGTCCTAAATTAACCACAATGGGCCTATTTATTTAGTCGTGTACCCGTGACAAATTCTCTGTTTCTTTTATTTCTGAACATTAATTGTATTTAAGCTCCCAAAAGGCAATTTTCTATTTAGTTAGTTAAATATTTAAATAATTCTAGTCCTCCTAATTAATTTTCAGCTTTTTTACAAAAAATGCTGGGTAAACTTTAATTTATTTTCTGAAAACCATTAAACCACATTAAACGATTTTGACTCGAAACTTAGTTTAGTTGAATGACTGAATGTGTTTACAGATCCAACTCATAATATCTCTAGTCCTATTTACGTTCATAAGTGGGATGCAGTGGTTCGTAATTGTTTGTAGAGTCCGTTCACAGTTATTTTACCTCTGACAGCGTCAACCTAACAGCTAACAGCAACCTTATTGTAACGAGAATAAAAATCACAATGATCTTTACGGCCTTGTCAGTGGCAGCAACCCAACAACGACCTTATTAGAATAAAAATAAAGATCACTGTGATTTGGACAGTGATACAAACTCAGAGGACTCACGTATTTTGATACATCAATTTTGAGCCTAACCAACACACTGGGATGCTTCACATTTCCGATTCCTCAAACCTATTATTTTGAGCTGACTAGACCTCGGATATCTGGGTTACATTTGAAATATTAAACGGTCACAGGGACGACATTCCGTATGCACTGGCGACTCAATCCGACCAATTACGATTGACACAAGAGCATAAAAGGAAACACCCCGCCTCAATTTGTGCGTCAAAGTGACGGCGGAGGAGGCAAGGCTCGAAGAATGCTGGTCGGCTCACTGAGAGCAATGCATTCCGCATCAATACAAGCGCCACTACAGTTAGTGACATATGAGTATTGCAATTTCCGAATGCGGGGTCGTTAGTTGGCACAGAACGAGATAGCCGACTCGACGGACTGACTAGAGGAATGATTTACGGACCATTTGCGCATCCGATGCTCGTGATGTTAGAACTAACACTGGTTCGGTTCAATTAAAAAGTGTCAATGGACGTTGACTCCCAGTTAGGCTTTTGTTTCGCGTTGCAACCATTGTACGCAACTGGTATGAATTGTTCACTTCCTTTTGGTCGGGACAGGCTGTCAGTGCGCTTTGGGGAGAGGCAAACTAGAGTCGATTCTGGTGGAAATTTGATATGGATTTCGTATACGTTGTAGGAGATGATTGACTTCAATGGAAATGTACTACAGCTAACTGTAGGTTATTTTATAGACGAGTAGGGTCAGATATATCAGTTTAACATTATTGTAACTAAATTATTTAACTAACGGAACTCCACAAGTTAAGCCACGATTTCAACGAAACAAACAAATACTAGAATAATTTAGGTAAAGCTGTAGCGAATAAATAAGGACAAGCACATTTAGTTTTATTAAGGTTAACAATTAGAAATGGCGACAAGTCAATTACGTGTTGCGGATAGTCGCTTGTTTCGTTTTCGTGTTGAAATAGAGTCGCGATAACATCTCTGTAATTGTCGCCGGTAAAAAAGTCGGCTGAGAACTGTAATTGGTACTGTTGTGTTTGCTGCAATACACATTAAAACATGCGAAATTGCAAGGCATTGTTGTCGATAATCATAGTTACATTAATTAAACGTATAATGATGTTGCCACTACTTCACCTTCTATAAGATTTAAAGCAGGCAGCAGATGAGCTGAGATAACAGCGTCTACGAGCACATTAAGGGCTCAATAAGCTTCTAATTTTCTTCCAATATATACCTACATTGTGAACAAAATCTTGTTTGTAGAAATAAGATAATAGTTAGGTATATTGTAAATGTATGTTGACAGTATCGTATCTAAGTACAAATTGCCAAAAGCGACGTCGTTACGATAAACAAGAAAGTAACTACTTCTCCAACTTCATGAAAATGGGAAAATCGTAATCTGAGAACATCGAATCTCGCAGCAAACCCAATGTACCTCATTATTTACGACAATGTTCTAACAAAATGGGGTTCGTGAAAAAAAGTTGCGTAAGTGTAATAATAGCAAAACACGAGTAAACGAAATGCGATAAGAAAACTCGGAACAGAATGAGCGTTGTCGTCCAACATTAATTACTATAGCGCCCACAAAAGGAACTTGGCTTGTCAAAGAA
The DNA here is from genome assembly GCA_948474745.1 of Oligia latruncula. NCBI lineage: Eukaryota > Metazoa > Arthropoda > Insecta > Lepidoptera > Noctuidae > Oligia > Oligia latruncula. Next base: position 4,890,972 of record OX419699.1, read on the forward strand.
CAACTTGCACGAGTACTGGCCGAGGCAAGTTTGAACGCCCGGGGAGATAGTTTTTATGTTCCCGCCTCCCGCGACATCGGCTGTAATACCTGTGTTATAATCCGACTCGCAACTAGCACAAAAACTCGTCAAGCGAGAGTTTATTTAGCGCTTTTGAGTCTTTGTTCTAGCGGTCGGTATAGTTGCCAACTACCGCGTTCCGAACAATGCAAAAGTTTCGACGAAAGTTGAGATTGAAAACGAGACGAAATTACGCGCAAATTAAGACTTTTCGAGACGGAATTTCGTAATTAAACATTTAATTTATTTATTCGAAACGTGAGTCGCGAACTTAACATATAAATAAGTATCACTTTCTGTTGTTTCCGCAATATGAACGGTAAAACACGATTAATGAAAAGTATGTGCGCAATGGTGAGCGTAAAGGTAATAATAATATTTACGGCCGGAAAATACACGTGCTTCCGGGAGTAATGCTTGTAGAAACGTAATAATACACTATCTTGTCCCGAACTATGAATACAACAAAACGCTGGCGATAAACCCGGACGTTCATCAACTGAATTTGGTGCGACGATCTTTTTCAGGGTTCCGTAGTTCTGACAAGGATCCCTTATAGTTTCGTCATGTCCGTCTGTCTGTCTGTCCGAGGTTTTGCTAAGAGACCGTTAGTACTAGAAAGGTGTAGTTTTGTAGAAGTATGTATATCAATTACGCCGACAAAGTGGTAAAATAAAATTTTGGAAAATATTTTTTCTTAGGGTAGCTCCCCTACATGTGAAGTGGCGATGAATATTTTTTTCGTCGTCTACCCCATCGTGTGGGGTATTGTTGAATAGGTCTTCTAAAATGACTTGGGGGTTGCTAAAATTTTTTATTTAATGCTCCATTTACGAAATATTAAACTTTAAAGTGCAACATTTTGTCCCGTCCCGCTCCCCCCTCTAAAAGCTAAACTGCTGGCTTGAAAAATCTGTAAAAATTCACGATGATAGTGCATTTCATGAACTTTAAAAGAAAATTATAGCGGTTAAGATAAATTTATTAGTTTAGCAGTAATAGTCGTTGAACTTGGGTGTTGGATAATTTTGTACCAAATACAAAATTTTAGCATTAATCCTTTAAGAGACTAAGATGAAGTAGTTGCTTGTTTATAACGGGTAAAGACTTGCATTGAAAAACAAAATATAACATAACGGGCTACTACGGAACCCTAACCACTGTGCGTGGCCCGACACGCACTTGGCCGGTTTTTTGATTATAATTAAATTAATGTATTACAACGGAACGAAGAGAGACAGAGGCGAATATCTCCTTTAATCCAATAACAGTACCCTCTAAGGAGTCGTTATCTGGCGAGACATTCTCCAAAATCAGCGTTTCATTAATTGCTAGACAGCTTTATCTCGCGCCCTACGAACTCTGTCACTGACCCTAATGTAACATTGACGTTGATCCCGCCAGATTAATTTATTAGCCGGTACCCGAATAGCCGGCTCTACTGGAAATTGACTTAGTTATTAATGTCATATTTTCCTCGACAGATGTCCGAAATGTGCCGAGGGTCTATCTACTATCGTTTATAACTACGACGGTTATCGGATGAACTACAACTAAATTCTGTTGTTTTATCACGTTTTTACTGCTTTTGAAGTTTTATTTTTATTTTAGCTAAAAATACTTACAGTATTTCATCAGTCATCTCGAAACGATTTCACCCATTTCCCAATAAAATTATCTCGATCCATCGTGCCCAACAAAGATCAGCGAATAAAAAATCAGCGCTAAACTGTTTACGGGAACGTGATCGAATGTAATCTCGAGCGACGCGGTACCATTTCCGGCCAATTACGTGACTTCGGACTTCGGAGTCCAGAATACTGCCCCCAATAAAGTACTGGCTGGCTGTTCTCTACAACAATGAGGGTTAATTATTTCGTTATTGAGGAAAGGTAGGAAAACTCTTTGACATTTTGTTGGGGACTGTATGACTGGACTGTATGTGGGTGTGAGTGTACTTTGGATAAGGAGAAATACGTAATTTGGGAAGAAATGAAATCAATACTAATAATTATTACTCGTTTGGGAGCTAAAGGAAATCGCAATAAAACACTAGTGGTGAACAAACCCATAAAATTTACATCTGCTGCACTCTGCAACTAAACAGTTATCCCGAAAGTGCTTTTGCGCGCTTCTGTATCATCAAAGACACTTGTTTTAGTCACCAAACTGCTTCTATTCAAAACTATCTTGCACAAAACTAATAATAACTTAGCTATGAAATCTGAAATAGCAAACATAGCACACAATGTCGCCGAGACGTACAATAAACTGTGTATTCAAAACAAGAGTAGCCATGAATCAGGCAGCTCGGAGCGCACATGCACTGTTTATGAGTGCAGTTGATGTCTCTCCGAAGCATAAATCCTCACGGCTTGTGCCAAAAACAACCTGACCTCTATAATTCTCGGGGTTTGGGCTAGTTTCGGGGCTTGTCCAAACATATACCGTAAAATAGAACGGGGAAGTTTGTGCAAACACGTTTCATGCGCTGATCACTCGCATCGATGTGGTATACGAACGTTAGTTACGAATCGAGAACAAATATTGGCGCTACAATGTATTTTTACTTAATTGGAGGAAAGGAGCGAATGTTGGCATTGTTATATGCAGTTTCTATTTGTAAATGGGATACCAATTAAACAGTTATTTTTAATGCCTGCCTTGTAGTCCTATTGTTTCCATGTAAAAAATTCTGACACAAATGAAAATTGAACAGGCAATTAAAATGTTCCTGAAACTAAATAAAACCCCAGCAAACTGCCAAAAACGTTAGGACAACATTTTTCCGAAGCAATTTGAGAACGTACAATTTCAGAGGCCTTTTCCATCAGCGTTCGCTAAAAGGGCCCGGGCCACCTGTAGAAGAATCGGAATACAGCCAGCTCGGAACGTGCCAGAACACAAAGCGCACCTTTTTACAGAAACTGAGACTGAAAATTCGTGAGTATTTCCTTGCGCGACAGCAAAGACGCCGCAAAAATGCGAAGAATGGAACCACCCCCAGGCTGAGCCCGACCCACCCTCGACCCGTACCAAAATAATGCCGGCATTTATTATTCCTCCGCTGTGTCTCACATGTAGACGTGTTACGAGAAAATTTTGATGTACAAATCCATTATTAGCTATCACAAAAACACTGTGTATATAAAATTTTGATTGCTCCACGCTATGGAATGTCTGTAAATATTTCGTTTTAACTTTAATGTGATAGGTAATTAGACAAATATGACATTACTGTATCATCATCATCTGCCGAACCTTTTCCCAACTATGTTGGGGTCGGCTTCCAGTCTAACCGGATGCAGCTGAATATCAGTATTTTACATGGAGCGACTGCCTATCTGACCTCCACAACCCAGTTACTGAGTAATACGATACCCCTTGGTAAGACTGATTGTCAGACTTCGGGCTTCTGACTACCCGTAACGACTGTCAAAGATCCACGAATGACAGCCGGGACCAACGGCTTAACGTGCTTTCCGAAGCACGGAGGGGTTTCGATATGAAACGATGGTCGCCCATCCACAGACCAACCGCGGCAAGCGTAGCGTAACCTGATCGATCGACCTGTGCGGCTGTTATTATTTAGCCACGGGCCCCTCACACACACACATGACATTACTGTATCGTTACTTATATTTTGACAAGTAACCTGAAATAATGACGCTGCAAGAGTTCTTTTCTTTAAAATAAATGCAGTAGGACCGAATAACTTCGTTTAGCGGTTTGGGATTTCGTGAACGGTAGATACATGAGAAGAATGTTTGTTCCTTTCAGGTGCTAAGTTTTAATGAGAGAAGTTTAAGGTGAAACTAGCCGGCAACTTTTAATTATGGCTTCTAACCGCTAGGGCATCACTGTTAAGGAACTTCTGAACTTTAATAATGATGATATGCGAGAAATGGAAACTCGCGCGAAAACATTACGGCGCACAAAAATGTATAAATAGAACTTTAGCTAACTATTATGTAACACAAACTAAAATATAACAAAGACCAAACTCATGACGATATTTGTAAAGACTCGCGATCATTCAATATAGGAAATACATTTATGTCTAAGTAAAACCTCTTTTTAGGGTTCCACACCCAAAGGTAAAAACGGGACCCTATTACTAAGACTCCACTGTCCGTCTGTCTGTCTGTCACCAGGCTGTATCTCATGAGCCGTGATAGCTAGACAGTTGAAATTTTCGAAGATGATGTATTTCTGTTGCCGCTTTATCAAAAAATACTAAAAACTGAATAAATATTTAAGGGACCCATACAACAAACGTGTTTTTTGGCGTTTTTGCCTTGTGGTACGGAACCCTTCGTGTGCAAGCCCGACTCGCACTTGGTCAGTTTTATTTTCAATTATAAGTACCTCATCATGGCTGTTCTAATCAAAGATGTAATTTGATAACGGATCTATACTTTGAAATATAACCATTCAATTGAATGGGTAGGTAGGTCACGATAATCAAACAAGATTATTAAAATGAAATGGTTTAACTGTGAAGTAGAATAATTATGAGAGAATATAGTATAATAAGGTCTATCTATTCATACACGAAATCTCTTAAGGGATCATTGTATTCATCATTACGAACAACTTTTACTATGGGACCAAACCTGGAATCGCGAAAAAAATATCTGCTGTTTCCTACATTTATGTTCGCTTAGATAAGTCGTCAAAATGTAAAAACCAGCAAAAAAAAATTGCTATTTCATCAGAATGATTGTATGTGTAAAGTTTTTAGAGGTATCTTCATGATTTTTTTCTATCGAATCAAATTAGTTGTATTATGTTTTCAACACACTATCTACCTAGCATATATCCTGAAGAATATCATATTATATTTTTCTGATTTTGTTAACTGTAGTCGATCATATACTTTTATCGTTTCTAAAACTCGCGTTTTTTGTGTTTAGGTCCTGTAAGCCCCTTCATAGCGCGGGCAGGTGATGCGATGCGACGAGGTGGGTCCGAGGAACAAGAAATTGCACGCAGACAAAGTCGCGGAAGAAGCTAGTCTGGACAAATAAAGGAAAATTGTTTGTGTCTATTTACTTTTAATTTTGTACTGAATGTCTGTAGTCACAACTGTTTAACTTTAGAAACTATATGTAGTGTCTATTACTTACAAGTGCAGTTGTAACTTGTAAGCAGTTATATATATAACTCGACATGCTAAATATTGACAACTGATCCTAAAGGGAAGCCTAAATTCCTCTCGTACTTTTAGTTTCTCGACACAAGCATAGGAAGCTTTCAACACATTAGGACATAGTTTATACGTTACTTCGCTTCCTATGTCCAGACATTTCCACAATTTTTAGGTCAGCAGCCTTTTAGCTATTACATGTCCTATACAATACTTTTCGAGCATATTAGATACAGCTTTCCTGGAAACGCTGTGGAAGGAAATTCTTGAAATATTTTCTGTAACTGCGGTACTTATAATGTAGGTAACCTAAAAGGTCGAAATAGAAAAAGACGCACAACCGTAAAAGAAATCGAATAAAAAGAACTATTTCAACCTCCAACTATGGAATATATTCCGAATAAGAGAGATTTTAATATTGAAATCAGCATAAAGGATTGATATCAAATAGACCCCTTCTTTCTGAGGATAAACTATATATTATTATACCTATAGGTATATATTTTTACGTAGTATCGTCTCCAGCAATGTTAGCAGACAATTTTTTGCAATATAATATGGAAAAGTGCCGATACATATGCTAATATTCAAACGTAAGTAAGTATTGCTTTCTTTCCTTTATTTAGCGTTATTGTTATCCTTTAAAAGCGTAGGATATATTGTACCATAGCCAAATTACATACGTACTAAGTATATTTGTTCAAGCTTTTTTCGTTGATACCTATTGCAAACTGTACCAGCAATGCGTACCTTATCATCTCAACTAGCACATTCCAAAGATCCGAAGTGGTCCAAATCGCAATTAAATATTTAGAGCAACTGTGAGCAACTTCGGCAAGCCTCAGCAAAGGTACACAAGTTTGTTTATCTTCGGCATACATTTGACTTGTACCAAGTGCTACCAAGGTCCGTAAACTTATAAATAAAACGATACTGAAATCTTGAACATTGTCGCACGTAGAATTTAAGGAAGAAACTACAATGTAGGTGTCGGAAAATAAAAGTGTGACATGTTCAGTAAAAGTGTTGAGGGATCCCATTTTCGTCCCGACGCGACGTAGGCAAACAACCGTCACACTTGGATATTCGATTTAGGGAAATAGCAGAGTCGTGCTTACATGCGTCAGTAAATATAAGATACAACTGCGCGTATAAAATGTGCGGCATTTACCTTCTAATACCTACGTTTGGTAAGGAAAAAGTTGAAATGTGCAGATTTAATGGGTAATCAGGGCGGAACATTGTTTAATTTTACTGCAATGGAAGGTGCAAACTCTCGACTATGAAGGATATAAAAGAAACAAAGTTGTGTAAGCAAATACGTACAAGTTTGTAGAATTTATTTACAGCGCTAGATGTAGCTAGCAGCTAGGTGTGAGCAGTGGCGGCCCAGTGGTATCGGCCCTGACTTTTACGAGTTGTAGATCGTGAGTTCGAAACCAGGCAGGCACTTTAAATTATGTGTTTAATTTCATCACCACTGCTCTCAAAACGGTGAAGAAAAACATCGTGAGGAAACCTGGAATCATAGAATTCGAACAGATGTGACATCCACTAACCCACACTGGGCCCGCGTGGTGGATAATGGACCACTCCCTCTCACAGAGAGGAGGCCTGTGTCCCAGCAGTGGGAATATTATAGGCTGATTATAAGGTGAAGCTCGGTTCGGGCACATACAGGTGAATAAAGACAGCTGTCTTTATTCACCTGTATGTGCCCGAACATCCTTCAAATACATACATTGTAAAATAAAAAATATCCCAAAATACTGGGCTTACTAGGATTCTGCACCCTAATTGCGTAACACACTAATACTCTCAATTTGAATAATTTTGAAGCATATTGCTAATCCATTGCTCTATATGTTCGAAAAATGTGTCTGCACAACGTAAATCACGCAATGAATGTTGTTGAACTGATAAAATGAAACCCATTGCTAACTGATAGTGTGTTACGCCACTACCCTGCGGGATTCAAAGAAACACCTATTACAAATTCATGATCGTCAAACATTCAAAACATCTTTAGCTGTCCAATTTATGTAACACAAAGGGCCATCAGAAACACTAAATACAAATGATGCACACAAAAGTTTCAGTTCACAACTGAGAATTTACAAACATGCAACGGGGAACAGCGAGCATTGCACGAGGGAACATTAAAACAAGTTCAGAGAATGCATAGTCGTTATAAAACAAATGTAAGACCATGATTATTTAAATATTTTTAACCGACTTCAAAAAGGAGGAGGTTCTCAATTCGTCGGAACCTTTTTTTTTTTTTTTTTTTTTTTTTTTTTATGTATGTTCCCCGATTACTCGGAGACGGCTAGACCGATTTCAAAAATTATTTTTTTGTTTGAAAGAGTATACTTTCCAGGTGGTCCCATTGTCATCAGGTCAGGATCTGATGATGGGATCTTGGAGAAATCGAAGGAACTCTTCAAGTATTATAGGCACACCTATAGCGATTTGGGTATTTTTTATAGTAACTCGTGCATTTGCTCTCGGAAAGCATCATTTGGTGAAGTGGAACCGATGATGAAGACCACAGATGGCCACCGGAACTACTCAATAATAAGTATTTCCCGGTTTGCGATTCGATTACTTACTTTAATATGGTTGCTAAGCAAGTTATGCTCGTCACAATGCGAATGGTGAAATGGAGCTGATGGTGGAATACCAGGAGAACTCTTCAACAATTAACGTCCCTGCATCGGGAAAAGCAATATTTTGTAAAAGGCGATGAGCAAGTTGGCATTAGGCTATTGTAACTTAGATACATTATAAACAGACACACTAAAAAGCGAGAAATAAAAACTTTTTAACAAAAAAAAAACCGACTTCCAAAAAAACACTACAAAGTGAAAAATAACTTTTATTTCGGAAGTCGGTGGCAAAAAACTAAAATACAGATCCAAAGACACCGACTTCCGAAATAAAAGTTATTTTTCACTTTGTAGTGTTTTTTTGGAAGTCGGTTTTTTTTTTTTGTTAAAAAGTTTTAATGTCAGAACTTTGTCCGTTGTGGATTTTGGACCTGTTCGAAGGACAAAGCAAAAGCCTTCCTTCGTCTCAATACAGAATATCAGTCGATGCTGACAGACCAAGATTTGTAGTCGGTCAACATTCAGTGCTGAAAAAGATCCTTACAATATAGGAAAGCGAAATAACATTACTTAAAATCCCTATGGTTTTGGAAGAATGAAGAAAAAGCGGCAGCGTTTGTATATTAAAAACAACTTAGTAAAGAACAGTTGCCAGTACCAACAACAATATGTAGTTATAGACGTGAGCGACGTAGAAGCATTCATAAACGTCCGACTAATTCATATTGCTCTTGAATAAATAACAAGATCGTGTTGCTACTACGATATCCATAGATATCCGACGATATCAAATATCTAAGCAGGTAAAACTACGTGAATTATGATGGAAAGTAATGACTACTAAGAATATAATATTGCTGTTCATCTAATATTAATTATAGCTGGAGTCAGGGTAGGTTATTTCGAAACAAATACGTCTAGACATGCCTCGGTTTTTCTGGTCGCGAGTGTAATGAACGGTACATGCAGGATTAGGCCTTAGAAGCCGCTGTGAAAGCAATTAGTGCCGAAACACGGTACCGTTAAGGCATCTGACCCACGCCAACGATGAAGCGACTAGCTATCAACGATTTTTTCGCTCAGGAAACATGAAAAAGATCGTATTTAAATAAACCCTGTACTTTTTTTGTTGCTGACGACCCTTCAGGATCAAAAACAAAAGAAAAAGCGGATCAAACCGGAATGAGAAAGTTTATAGTGGATAAGACAGAAATGAAAACAGAAGACGAACGAGCAGGAGATCGAGGAGGAGAGGTGGAGGTGGATGGGGAGGTGGAGGGGGGGTTCAGGGGATCAGAACGGAATAACTCGGTAAAACAGATGCATAAGTATATTAATAGTTGATTGCCGACTGTTCACAACGTCGTCGCCGGCGAGAACTCGTTTCTCGCAGCGAAAAGAGCTATCACAGAGAGTACTCGCTCAACGAAGCTCGCTTGGCGGGCAGAACACTCGCTGAGAGACTTCTTTGGTACATACGCATAGCAGCGAATAATAGCTAGTAATAGTCTTTAGTTACTAACTCTAATAGCTTCTCGTTAATCGCCGGCGGCGGTGGAACAAGTGCTTAACGTTCCGCTATATCCATAACGTTATAGATTATGATAACGTTGTGTCTGAAAACATAATTGCAGTTTTTGATAGCTTGAAATCAATCAACGTATTTGGTCCATGTGAATGACCAAGATGAAGATGAACCATCAATTTGACACGACTAGATACAACGGTAAAATCGCTACTATTAATATTCTGACTGTCAATAATTTTGCGTTAGAGATCTACTTAAACAGTTTATAATTCACTAGCTTGTGCCCGCGAGTTCGTCCGCGTGAAATTAATTGTCCTTGGCTCCCATACAACAAACGTGTTTTTTTTTCGGCGTTTTTGCCTTGTGATACGTAACCCTTCGTGTGCGAGTCCGACTCGCACTTGGCCATTTTTTTTTTGCTCGGCTTTTTATGATGCCTAGCCTAATGTTAAATATTTACTTCCTCAAGAATTGGGCTATCAAATGCAATTTTTTTTTAATCCGACTAGTATTTCCAGAGATTAGCGCGTTCAACAAACAAACAAACTCTTATGCTTTATTACTAGAATATGTAGTAATAAATCAGAAGATATGTATGTAAATTATATGTAGTGAAAGTGATATTAAAACAGTTGCATTTATAAATACAATGGAAGTTTAGCCACAGGAGATTATTATCGTCAATTTTTTTTACACATGACCGCGTATTTCATGGCCCGCTCCACCGCCCGATACTCTGATGGATGGCGTCACAACTCGACTATGATTCGTACAACCATGGATAGGTCAAGAAGAAAATACGCTTATTTCGACCTATTTTATTATATTTGGCATGTTCCAATTACGACCCAAATCATATGGGGCTACGAGAAAAAGGTACAAGTACTTTAGCGTGTGTAAGTGTATCCCTTTGTATTAAATAAGAGGATCGCCTGTGGCCCGTGTGGGATACGAATCGATGAAATGGTCGGACAAGAAACGTTTCATAATAAATAGGCATTCAAATGGTTTATTATCGGTATAAGTTCACAGAACTAGGAATGAAACCATTTAGCAGAAAAATGTTGCTTATTTATCGCGTGCATGTCGAAAAACAAATTGGATATATCAGGTTTAACTATGTTGCGCGGAACCCTAATTCTTTTTCTAAAATAAAAGCCTAAATTACTCCTTATAACATCACCATCTGCCAGTGGAAGTCCCTTCAAAATCGGTCCAGCCGTTTCGGAGACAGACAGGTGATAATTTTAAAAATAGTTTTAACTATCGTATACAGACTTTCATTATGCATATAGCAAAAACTCTTTTTTTTTTACATTACAAACAGACACTACAATTTTGTTTATTTGTAAAGATACGTCCCCCAATGTGCCCCAATTCCCTATTTTTCAACTGACTTAGTTCATTCAAGTTCACATGCAAATAAGCATACATGTCGAAGAAACGTATCATATCCGAACCAAACGGAATTTTACAACAGCACATCCCGTACCTACTCCACACAGAATGTATTTGACTATCAATTCCATCCAATCGTAACGTATCAGAGTGCAGCTTATTGGAAAACAAACGTAATTACGTCCGACCAAACACGCCGAACGAAATACAACGTCATTTGCTTACGTCACACGCGCGCCGTCAATTCTCATTCGGGGCGTCACGGGCGAACGGGCCGCGTAAACAATAGCTGTTCGCAATGTTCGCGTTAAAGGCCTGTTCAGATATAAGTGCATATTTATAAGCGATATTCGTTCCAGTTCCGCTTCAAGGGTCCGGCAGTTTGGCCAGATTGAATATCGGTAAATTTTTTCATGAAGCACCTGTATTTTCGCAATACAATTCCAATACCTTTTTTAGGCTTCTGATTTATGAATGCCCTATCAAATATCACCGATATTTCTGGAAATCGAGTTCTAAACGTGCTTTTAGAAGTGTGAGTTCCGAATGTTTAAAGAAACACTTAGCCGCTATACAACTGCTATAATTTAACCATGAAAGCTTCTAGATCACGATAGGGGGGGGGGCATAGAGACTTGACAATTAATTCTTAGAAGTCCTTTAACAAGTCCGCCTCTCCCTTCTACTCTCATCTATCATATCAAATTGGAGTAAGTATATAATTATTTGGTAACAAGTACAGGTCGGATGTGCCTTGTACATTGTCACGCGATATGGCGTGTCGTCCCAGTCGCATTAATGAACATGTAATTAGGTACTTCTACTCCGCTGATTGTGGTGATCAGGGCTGGCACGGAATAGATATGAGGGCTGGCTATAGGCTGTTTACTTAAACTTATGTTTAAAGCAGCAGTATTTTCCGATTTTCATTCTGTAGCACATTAGTAAGTACTTATTTTCTGGAAAAAGTTCTTGTAGGTAACAAAAAAGGTCATCAATTATGTAACAGGTATATTTAAGAAACTTCAAGATTCTCGTGGGAAATTAAAACCATTTCAGTACTGAACAAAGGTGATCGACTTCTCAGTTGGTTTTGCATAGTTTTGTACAGTGCATAGTAAAGGACTAGAAAGGACACTTATTTTTTGTAATCTTTTCTGAGATTCCTTGTCTCGCAATGACGCGCAGCCCTATGTGTGAACGTATGCCATACAATACACAACATATTAATTTACCAGCGTCATACAGATGCTCAAGTACTATATTAACGTTGACTAGTAATTAACATAACAAGTGTCGAGTAATTGATTTCGATGTCGCCTCGTACAGGCACGCACCGAATTACTCTTAGAACAGATTGGAACCACTTGTCTCAATCGCACGTGATTTATATCGTACATTGACTTATGTTACTGCTTTAAATAGCTTTGGAATTGCTAGTAAATAAGACCTTCCTTATTTTAAAAATCTATATTTCTAGCCAGGAATCGAACCCGTTGATTTTGATAAAAAAAACATACACACTGTATTATTACAGCACTGGATAGTGTCCCTAATAAGGATCAAATTCGGCGCCGGGCAAAGCCGGCGCGGCGGGCGCCGGGCGGGTTTGGTGTGTAAAGGCCTTAAGAGCAACATTTTATTATACTAATAAAATAATTGACAGCCTCGTTGGTCTAGTGATCGCAAGCGCTAATGCTAAGCATGAGGTCCTAGGTTCGATTCCCAGGTCGGGCAAATTGTTATTGGGTTTTTCTATCCGGAATAATTTCTCAGTAGCAGTCGGGAGACTGGATTTTTGCCCGGTTGATGGCAATAGGCTCGCCCTCTATTATATTATGGGACTTAAACATAACTGGCGAAATGAGGGTGAACTATGGGCACACCTCTGCCCAACCTTTCAGGGAAACAAGGCGTGATGTTATGTTGATAAAATATTTTATTACCAAATTGACTCCTACCTCGCTCACAGCCCTTTTGCTAAATTTCATAGGCATATCAAATACGTCAATTTAATAAATGTATTAGTCCAAATCGATCATGAATTTACATGATATCGATTTATGTTTGAAAAAAGCATCGTATCGAGTTATATAATCATAACTTGATTGAAACGTGAGTGAATTAGGGACGTGAGGTGACGCGTTAACGAGTCGTGACGTTTGTACCACAAACCCGACGATGTATTTCCGTACGCTACACTAAATTATATTGCTTGCTCATAGATATCCGTGCTTGCTCAATTATCCATATAAAGTGAAATTGATGTGCATAAGGTTAGCATGTGAAGATATTAGCGGTTGATGTGCGGTTTCCATCTATTCTATAGATGCAGGAAGTTGATAAGCAAATGTAGAGATATTAATAAAATATCTTGTCTGCAACAAAATCTTGCAGACCGCTCAATATTTCATTGATATTCAGGTTAGAAATTAGGCAATATTATAGTTAACAGAATACAAGAAGGAAGTAGTAAAGAAGAAAATGGAAGTATGGACGAACACATGCTGCGCCGACCCAGTGGCGTGCCTAGGGGTCAAAATTAGGGCAAGCCCACAGATTTTCAAGGTATAAAAAAAAAAAAAAAAAAAAAAAAACGCCCAACTGAGGGATTGGCTGATTTTCTTGTTGTTAATGGTTGTTAGTAGTACTAACATCATTATTATAATTTTGGAAAGAAAAACTTATTTCAAGCATCAGTACGTAATTGTCATAAGCGCCATCTATACTAATGAATGCGTAAAATAAATGAACCACAACGCTTAGCCGGACCTATTTTCATTTTGCTTGTCACTTGCAAAATTTGTTCAATCAAAATGCACTAGATGGCCTCCAAATATTATCGATTTATTGTTATTTTCTCGTACGCATTATTTTATGAATTAGGTACTTACATTTTTAAAGTCAATTGATAATTTTAACATGAGCCACTACATAGGTTTGTCATATCATATTCATACCTAATAAACGATCGAATGAGTAGGTACCTATTTTATTTATTCTGTCTTCTTGACTGACAAAAATACTTGTTTTTATTTCCGAGAAGTACCGACAGTCCGACAGTAATTTAAGATTGGCTACGGTGAAGTAAAGAGTTATTTATTGGCAGAAAATTGCAGAAAACTCAATGTATTTACGTACCTTTTCGATGACAGATTCCGAACACATAATGATAAAAGAACACTATATTCATTAACCATTTACAAAATCATAGGGAATGACATCACCAATCACCACAATCAATATTTTTTTCAAATAATAAAACTAATTCTCAAAGTAAGTATTCAAAACTTCAAAACAATAACAATTTGTTTGAGTCGCGTCGTGTCATCGACTCATCGCGCCCGCCACACGTGCTTTCGCAACTAACTTTACGCGGGTCAACGCAACGCGCGGATAGTGCATTTGCGCGAACTTCATGCCTCTCAAAAGCCTGGCTTTTCATTTCATAGAACTCTGTGTATAAGTACTTACCAATATATCAACAAATGTAAACGTTTCTATAGCAATTTGTATGCGAAAACTGCGAGACAGAGAAAGGAAAGGCAAGCCAGGTAAAAAGCCAGACTAAGTGTGAGCGAGAAGGCGCATTTGAACGCATTGTATAGCGTTTAGAGCCGAATTCCGAATTTGGCGCGAACCTATCCCAAAGTTAGCGCTAGTTCGGATTTCGAAATTGTATTATATGTCATGAATGTTTGAGTTCGAGTTAATTGACTGGAATTTTTTGAATATATTTTTTATTGATTTTGTTGTTGTGAATTATGATTTTATTAGGGCAAGCCGGGCTTTTCTGCTTCTATGAAGGTACCGCCACTGCGCCGACCCCAAATAAATCGGGATATAAGTGCAAGAGAATGATGAGTAATGTGCGAAAACGATCTTTACAAGCAGTTGCTCTTAGTCAAAGCATGTAAGCACTAAGCACTCGTGTACGTTACCCTATCCAATAAGCTCAGAACATCCTGCATCGTACATGTACACCAATCGGTATACTCCGAGAGGGTCCGATAAATCCCGAGGAAACCCGACGTCGTTCAATATGCACATGATAGTAATACAGCCTCAATACAACCGGCCGAGATTAGAGTCCACGCCAACCGACACAGGATCGGATTGCCTCGGAACGTACGAGAAACGTCGAGATGAACGTGCGAAGTAAGCTACCAATACTTGGGTTATTTCCATATAAATTCTGCTATATTGTATTTCATCGTAAAACCTCTTTTCCCTTTTGATATTAAACAAAAAGAAGTCGATATATTATGAAATACCGACACATAAGGGTATGTTAGGATTGGTTTGAAGATGTCCTATAGAATTGGTCGGATACAGTACTGCATTCGGAAGCATACAGAGATAAAAGGAGGTCCTTTGTGGAACAGGAAATAACGGTTTCGAATTAGATACAACCTATTTGCATTGAAATTCGGAAATTCCATCCGTCCTTCATTCACATCTAATTACCGCACGGTCAAACAGGCTACTCTCACTAATTCCATTAATTTGGAGCCGCGTCAGTTCACTGGCACTGAAATAAAGGGAATATCATACCGACAGTGGTACGTATTGGATTAATTCGGGAGCTCATCAAAGCCCCCTGTCAGTTCACATCAGATTACATAGATTGATATTGGATGGTAGTGGCTGTGCCCCAAACTCACAACTATTTTATTTTGCGTCGGACATCCATGAGACCGACTGACCGAGTTGCCGTACAATGATTTTGGAAAAATTCGGCTCTCGTTCACCTATTTTTATACGGATTTGCTTTTCGTAGAATTACTCTTATCTGACGTCAGTAAGTGCAAATTGCTTGTATCGGGCTTGGGATTTTTACTTTTCAGTATTTTACTCTGCTTCGTTCTGAAGTAATTAATGGGCACGTGTTGCGTTGGTTCCATTAATGATGTAATGCTATGAATTTTAAACCAGATCCAATTACAGTGGTACTCCATACGAAACGTACGCATCTTCAAGTTAATGAATGTAATTCCTATTGTCCTTGCCACCTCCGCACATTATGATCATTAATCTAGTCGTATGTGCTCTTCGATTCTATCTCTCATGATCGCTATGTATGAAGGAACATAATTAATTGTGTACAATTAATCAACTTAATGGATGTATATCTACGTTGAGGTCAGAATTAGTAATAGTGCTAACCACACAGATACTGTAGTTATTTAGTGGTCATCCTGCGGTGATGACATTAAAACAGAATATTTATTTGCAATAATATTTGGATTTCAATGTTCGGATAGAGAACCCGTATACTTAATAATTTATTTATTTACTAGCTGCGCCCCGCGGTTTTACCCGCGTAAATGTCGATCCCGTGGGAATATCGGGATAAAAAGTAGCCTATATGTTAATCCAGGGTGTCAGCTACCTCCATACCAAATTTTAGCAAAATTGGTCCAGCCGTTTGAGCGTGAAGGAGTAACAAACATATAAACACACACCCACACACACACACCCTTACAAACTTTCGCCTAATATTAGTGTGATTAAACTTACACACACTATCTATTATCACTTCACTATTTACCTACTTATAATTAGGTACTGGGTAAAATTAATAACATAAAGACACTGACTTCTTTATTTACATTGATACCTAGATTCAGTAACACGCAGTCAATTTTCAATCTGAAAGTTGTATTATAATTATGTTGTTTTTCTCCTAATGTGCTGCGCCCGACATTATATGGATCCATAATGATCTTTGAGGTTTATTAGTAAGAGACTAATTCCTAGTATGTATGTATTGCTCTTATTAGTAAGAGACTAATTCCTAGTACATGTGCATTCTAGGTGTCGGAATGGCGGCATGTGCTACGCACTAGAAAATTAATAAAATGTTTTTTTTTCCCTTTTGTGGCAAAGGCTTTGTTAAATTAAATTATTAACAACTAGATGAACCCCGCGGTTTCAGTGCGTAAGTATCGATCCCGTGGGCATATGGGGATAAAAAGTATCCTATGTCATAATCTGAGCCATGGTCTACCCATGTGCCAAACTTCATCCAAATCCATTCAGCCGTTCAGCCAAGTAGCGTGAAAGCGTAATAAACAAACATAAAAAAAATCAAATCAAAGGTCAAAACAACAAAGAAACCAATTCGTAGTACTAACTATCTAAGGGCCTGTGCACACCACGTTTTTTAACACGCCGTTGACGCGCGTTTGTAGCGATACAGACGCGATACGCACGCGAGTCAGACGCAGCCTGTAGACCTTCTGGAGGAAAAAAGCGCGCCGTCGACACACGTTTCTAAAACGCGCGTCAACGGAGCGTTTGAAAAATGTGGTGTGCACAGGCCCTAAAATGAAGTGAAAGCAAATGCGAGTAACAAACTTAGCGTATTTTATTATACAAACACCGAAAACTGTTTGTTTACGTCTGTATATCTTCGTCATCTGACGGATAAAGATAACATTGTGGGAAAAGCCTCGTGCTGCCAATACATTTTAACATGAGTAATATTCTCAAAACAGCCGAGAGAAAACCCACCTGTATTGCTTTAACTAACCGAGCTATAAATATCATAATATAAGTATACCTTAGTACCTGCCGAGTGCACTGTGTAAGAACCAACCCTCAAATCTTTAAAAATAAATTACCTACTTAATGTCTTTTCTATATCCGGGTAATAATTTATACTAATAATAAAGCTGAAGAGTTTGTTTTTTTTAACGCGCTATTCTCTGGAAGTACGAGTTTTTGCATTGCCCAATTCTTGACGAAGGTTATACATAATATAGGCTTTTTAACATCACACTAGGACCCGTAGTGCTTGGCCAGACTGGCAGTGCGGGCGCGGCGCGGAGAACTCATATCTAAAAATAAATAAATACTCTGGCAAAACACTTAGGAGCCAAGCAAAAACCAAAAAGTCATAGAATGCTAAGCGAAAACGAAGTATTAGCGCGGACGGGCGATGTGATGCGACGGGGTGGGTCGGGGGAACAATAAATTTTAAAACAGCCGAGTATTAATATTTTCGACCGCATAGCATTAAATTACTGAAAAAATCTTTGACTACCTTTCCACTTGCCAAATTATTACACTAACTCAACAAGATTGTTAGTAACGGGCCACGAAAGCAAGAAAGGTCAATTCCTGTAAGAACTTTATCACTGGCAGTCAGCAAAAACCGAGTGACATTAATAATTCTGTAATTCGATGAGGACGACAGACGCTTTAGTCAGAGGAACAGGACACTTCATTTATCTAATACTACTAGCTCCGAGGCTCGTTCAGACGTCTGCATTCCCTCTTTGTAAAAAGGTGGGTGAACTATAACTAATGAGAAAGCCAGGCTACAAATAGAAGAAAATGTGTGGAGTTTCAAAGGATAATGGACTCTGACATCTCTTCGTTCTTATAATGTAGCTCATATGATATGACATAAATTTATGAACAAATAATATGAAAGAAACAAAGGAGAATTTCTAATAAAAAGTTCTATTTGGGACACTGAAATTGAATTTCTGTTGAGTTTGCATGCGCACATTTTCATTACAGTGTGTACTGAAACTAGTTTTCGTATTTCTTTAAGAATATAGCCCCCTTACTAATAAACGTTGTATAGCGTCTGTATAGTTACACAACGCTTTGTCTTCTTCTTTCGAAAGCCAAATTACTGACGACTAAAAAAGAAAGAAATCGGTGTGCAACTCATCTTATATTAAATTCATCTGATATAATACGTTTATTAGTAAGGGGGTAGGAGTATAGTGGTAGCTATGAACATTTTTTAACATCCTAATTTGGATTGAGTAGAATTTGAGATGGCCGACAAAATATATACCGACAAAATCTATTTTCATTATTTTCTCCTCTCTTCCAGAGGTGGGCTGTAATGTACCACGCGAGCCTAGTGCGGGTTAGTAGATGTCACGTCTTCGAATGTTTGGTTCTAGGTCATGCTGGTTTCCTCAAGATGCTTTCCTTCACCGTTTTTAATTACTCGTAATTCGTGGCAGAACAAGGCAAAGATGGCAAAAATCTTAAATTGACTCCTACCGAAAAGTCTGGGGAGAACAGGAGTATGTGGAAATGAGGGATAGAGTCCTTTGTTCTGCAGTAAAACAGGAGATAGCTAGGTAGTAATACTTATAATGTACTAGCTTCTATGTCTTGTTACCCGGACCCACCCCGTCGCATCGCACGCCTGCCCGCGTTTTTATTTCGTTTTCGCTTAGATTCTATCTTTATGCTCGGGTCTTAAGGGTCCTAGTGTGATGCTAAATAGCCTATAGCCTTCCTCAAGAATTCGTCTATCAAATGCAAAAAGCAAAGCAAGTTTTTTTTTTATCCGTCTGGTAGTTCCAAAGGTTAACGCGTTCAAACAACCAAAAAGCAAACAAACTCTTCATCTTTATTATTAGTAGAGAATATAACAGATCCTCTTTTGGAAAAAAGGAAATAATACATTTTCTAAATACAGCACAGCAGACGAAGACCTAAAAGTAAATCAGCTGCATCCAAGCTTCAAAGGAGAAGGAGACAAAGCAGTCCTGATAACAGGGGTATCTGAATAAACGGGAATACAAGAACGTCTCGCAAGTTGCATGTTATTACGAGCGCACAATCCCGCGGCTACCACTCGTGATGTATGAACACTTGAATATGTATGGGCACGCAATTGCATCGCAGGAACCTACAGATTGACTTAAGTTTCGCTCGGCAACAGTGAATGGTTTATGGAAAACTGTGTTTGATTTATGCAATATCGTTGTTATTCTAACAAACACGTTTGTATTGTATGTCGTTGATAAAGTTTGTCTGACTTGATTCTTGAGGGGAACGGAGCTTTTCTGTAAATGGGAAATCTGGTAGTACGCTGACGTAATCAAACTTCAGTTATTAACCTATAAAGGTGTTTTTTTTTTATACCCCATATCTATCTATGTTCTATGTTAGGGGATTTGGTTTCCGCACTTAGTCCTACAGTGGACCATTGTGCGTGGGCCATGGCGGCCGTCGGTGGTTATTCCAACCAGCCCACCTCCCTCCAGAAGCTGATCAAATCTCCTGGTCTGTTCAGAACATCTGTGTACGATCTGGGTGTCCCGAGGGTTTCTGACCTTATCTGGGTGACGCCTGTGCACTCAAAGAGCACATGCGCAATGGTTTCATCAGCCTCCATGCAAGCCCTGCACAGGGGACTGTCTGTTATGCCTAATGTGTAAAAATGTTTATTTAGTGAGCAGTGTCCCGTGATACCCCATAACTGTAGGGTAAAAAAGAGGGGCCTGTGGATAAATAATAACAGCCGCACAGGTCGATCGATCAGGTTAAGCTACGCTTGCCGCGGTTGGTCTGTGGATTGGTGACCATCTTTACATACTGAGACCCCTCCATGCCTCGGAAAGCACGTTAAGCCGTTGGTCCCGGCTGTCATTCGCGGATCTTTGACAGTCGTTACGGGTAGTCAGAAGCCCGAAAGTCTGACAACCTGTTTTACCAAGAGGTATCGTATTACCCAGTAACTGGGCTATGGAGTTCAGAATTCAGATAGGCAGTCGCTCCATGTAAAATGCTGGTATTCAGCTGCATCCGGTTAGACTGGAAGCCGACCCCAACATAGTTGGGAAAAGGCTAAGCAGATGATGAACTCTGGGTAAAAAACACGTTGTATAGCTGTCAATATATTCAATTAATATTACTCGAAGAAGTTTAGTTTAGAATTTACTAGTCTTGTCGAACAACCTACAAGATGTTCTTTGAGCAGATTATTATCAAGCTATTACCAGCATCGCTGCGTCTAGCTATTATATTCCAGCTTGAATAGGAAGCACCTAAAGTACCTAGTCTTACAATACGGCAAGTCGTGAACCTCTGTCGAAGTATCGACGTCGGTTATAATGACAGAGCACATTACAATAAACAATGAGACACGACCTCGATCGCAGCACGCTGTTGTCGTTGAACAAGCTATTTTAATTATAATTGGCCCCCGATGACGTGCCTGCTGCAGACACGAGCAGGATATACCAACTATAATAGCATTGAAAACAATAGTTGGCAATAATTCCGGCGTGAGTTTTAATTGGAGGTAAATATAGGATAGTTTTTAATTGTAATGTGCCAGCAATTTGTGTTCGTGTGTTTACATAGGCAGTTCGATTTCGGTGTAAACCGTTTTTTTTTTTTTGCAATTTTCCTAATGTTTGCTTTTAAACTTTTAACTTATGATACATTTATACGTAGCATTGCATTCAGCGCTTATTATTCAGTAAATTAATTAATCTATACTAATAATAAAGCTGAAGAGTTGTTGTTGCAGAGGCGAGCAAAAAGAAAACGAAGTAATAGCGCGGGTAAGCGATGCGATGCTACGGGGTGGGTCGGGGGTACAAGAAGTTTCACGCGGACGAAGTCGCGGGCAGAAGCTAGTAAAGTTTCCCGAGTGACTCTATCAAATGGGTTTTCACTACTGGGTCTGTTCTGTAAAAATCTGACCGCGAAAAGGTAGGTGAAGTGAGCTGTCATTTCTCATGATTATTATATTTATACAGGATTACATAAACACAAGTTTTGAACATATTTATCTCTCTCTCAATACATACACATAGGTACTTTAATAGGCCACATCTATGCGTTTACTAGTAGGTACCTAAGTAGTTATCATAATAATAATATACTGTGCTCGTCCTACAACTGCTGTTAAACTATGTTTAATTATAGGCGAGGACGCTGGCACCCTAAACACAAGTTAAATCTTACTTAGGGTGCCAGAGTTCATCGAAATCACTCTATCCCTTATACCGCATTTACACAATCGTGCTCGCTATTCGCCTCGTGCCTCGACGAACGATTCGACGAACCATGGGCCTTCGCGAACTACTGTTCACACATTCGCGGGGTGAAGTATTTTCACAACGCGAGCCACAACGCGAGCACGCGAATCGCGAGGCGACAGTGGTGCCAACTTTGGGGTTTTCCCCCTAAATTTAGGGGGAAGAAGTCTTAAAAGGGGTATTTTTAGGGAGAGATTTTTTTTGGGCTTATTTTTAGGGGCTTGCTAAAAGTTTGCTGTGGCGTTATTGACGCTGCCCGTATCCAACGCCTCCGTGGAGCGTGCCTATTCTATTTATGCCATTATTTAAAAATACTTAAGAATCGTTTATCTCTGAATATGCTTCAGAGCTTAATGATGATAAGATTTTACCTGATCAGAGAATATGGGTCTTGCGTTAAGTTTGAACCTACGTCAAATATGTATGTTAAAAGCCTTTAGTGTACGAATGTCTGATTTCAAAAATACATCGAACCTTGAACAGTAGCACCGCTGGCAATGATGATGATGCCGTTCTGGAACTGATCAACAATATGTACCTATTACAATTTAGTTAGTAGTTTAGCAATAGGTACCTATTTAGGTACTTACCTAGTTTTTTTTTTACAAACTATGTACCTATGCGTTTTATTTTGTGAGTTATGAACGACTTAGGGAGTTTGGCACTGCATCAAAGAAATTTACCATAAGTGAACCTATACTTAGGGTTTTTTTAGGGGGATTTTTAAAAAATCTTGGGGGCAAATTTTGTTATGGGTTGGTAACACTGCGAGGCGAGCCACGAGGCGAATAGCGAGCCCACTGTTTACACATGCGGGTTCGTGATTCGGCTCGTGGTTCGCCTCGCGGTTCGCGCGATTGTATTATAAATGCGGCATTAGTTGTAAAGCTGCCGCGCTGCATAGTGTTTAGATAAGTGTTTTTGTACAACTGAACTTAATAAAGAAACTTTTTTTTTATGATGCTAGGGATTGACGCTGTTGACACCTCACTTCAACTAAGTTTTCACGATGAGATTTTTACAGAATATATCAACTGGTAGTGGTACTATACCTACCCGTGAAATTCAATTAATTTAGTTTATAATGTCAGATTTTCTACACATTTTTACAATTTTTCATGCGTGGAGTTAAAGTACTTATGCAATAATCCCTTACGAGCCGTTAATCGTAACTATATATTAAGAAGCCCTTGTTCGGCACTGAACCTTTCAGGGTTCATGCATGTGTGTGAGTAAAACAAACAGCCACAAATTAAAGGAACACTGTTCAGTTAAGCTGACAAATCCTCTTGTCATGTCTCAAAAGGTACGGTAAGATGTCGGTCCCTATTAAAATCCTTGGCTTCCTCTAGTAATTAGGACAAGAAAACGGAGCTCTAAGGTACCAAGATAACTAAATTACAATGTTAACTAAAGGGATCAGAAGCTCTATCATTGTGACTTTGTCAAAGAGGACTGAGTACACCAACACCTAGGCTCCAGACGGCCCTAAGATAAATATTTGTTTAGGTAAATCAACAGTAATTTCTTATGTCAGTTTGCGGCCATCATTTGGAACTCGGAAAATTGTTGTATTCTGACGAAGCTCGAAGCCGTAAGCGCAGCTAGTATTAAGAGCCTACCTCAGCTAAAAGTCACTCTTTATCTCGCTCGCACGATACTGCTCGCGGACTGTGTGAGAGCGAGACAGAATGCGGTGCTGGGCGGAAGGCAGCGCCAATAGTTTAGGTATTTGCTTTTTACGGTGAAAATAAAGGTAATTCAAAAATGTAACTAACATAAGACCTGCTTTATAGTTAGTTCAGTTAGTATGCAAAGTTCATGATCTAATTTGAAGTATTTTTTTAATACCAGCGGTTTATTGTTCGGTTTGGAGGTAACTTTGGATTTTTTTTCTATAGAGAAAATTTTATGGAATCGTGTTTTCGTCTAACATTAATCCTCAACTTTAGCATATATGTATTTATTTCAAAATTAATGCTCCGGTATTTTCGACATAACGGAGGATCATGCTAAGCCATTTGAGGTAGTATAGGCTCTTAAATATCAAGAATACAATAAATGGTATAGTTATGTACATAAATAAGTAAATGCATTAGCATTAAATGCAGATAGTATCGAGTTAACGATGGCCATAAAGCATTTTTCGCGTGCACGGCCCGAATACCAGGAATAATAATAATAAAGGAATAATGCGTACTATAACGTTAATAATGAATATTCAACAAGGCTAATAATAAATGTAAATTACATCCGCAGTGACAGCGAAATATATCTAATTTCAAAGGTAATTTAAGATCCTACAGTAAATTAACTTGATGTTCACATTTGAATATGGAGATTTTAAGGGATAGTGCTGCTGATGTGGCGCCCGAAGACTTCCAAGAAAGTTATTCATGGAAGTCTTGTGAAAACATTTTCATATTTAAAATAAATTCGATGGAAATACTGAATTACTAACCTAAATTGGACTGTCAACAAGCTTTAAGATATTATTTAAATGATTTACCCTCATCACTTACATTTGAATTTACTTTCAAGAAAAGCAATAACACAAATACCTACCCACCTACCGAAAACCCAACAAATTGTGAGTTTCCTTAATGATCTAGGAAACCTTGCGTAATGATGGATGAACAAGATAACAGCTGTGACGCGCTCGTTTAACCAAGAATTTCGATTAGACAGACGAGAAAATCCCTCTAATACTGCTAATGTCCGTCTAAACCGCCGCAGTGGTGTGACAGTGGAAAAATTCATTCAGGCAGACCAGTAATCAGTCAAGTTTTAGCTCCGCATTACTGTAATGGGACGCCCAAAGCGAATGCCGCTTTGTCTCCGTACACAGCGGTTTATGTAAAGGAGGCCACGCAGTCGGCGTTTGTAACCCGAGTAATGTATGTTATGTGTGAAATTGCTTCCGTTGCCTCTAATCCAATTTGCTAACAGCGGGGTGTGTAAATTGAGGCGTGATTTGAGTGCAAGACTTTCGTTAAATTGATGACTAGTTTTATCTTTGTACGTTATGCATTTACAGGCATTTGTGATCAGAAAGTCTTCATCATCTGCCTAGCCTTTTCCCAACTATGTTGTGGTCGGCTTTCTGTCTAACGTGTAGCTGAATACCAGTATTTTACATGGAGCGACTGCCTATCTGACGTCCACAACCCAGTTACTGGATAATACGATACCCCTTGGTAAGACTAGTTGTCAGATTTTCGGGCTTCTGACGACCCGTAACAACTGTCTAAGATCCACGAATGACAGCCGGGACCAACGGCTTAACATACTTTCCGAGGCACGGAGGGGTCTTGGTCTAATGTAAAGATGGTCACCCATCCACAAAGCAACCGCGGCAAGCGTAGTTAACCTGATCGATCGACCAGTGCAGCCTCGTGCGCTGATCAGAAAGTAACACAGCAATATAGTGATTTAAACTTTTTTTTGTAAAAAAAATAAAAATATAAAGCTCATGCACGAGTTGTACGCGAGTTGTATAAAAATAAAGTTGTAATTAAAAATAAAGTGTTTTCTTTTTAATATTGTTGAATGGGCCTGCTCTTGACCACGATCACGTCTGATGGAAAGCGATGAATGAGGTCTATGATGGAATGATTTATATTTATTTTTCATTTTACTGCATTTGCTTCCAAATTAAAATTTAACATACTTACCTACACGCCGCAATGTAAAATTGTCAAGAACATTAAAAAGTTCTTCTGCACCGCTACGTAAATCGCTAGCTTCATAGCTTGAAACTAAGCCGTCGTCCACGCTTTTTGCCATCAGATAATTCAACGCTATTTCACGACGCACTTTTTCGTCTTAAAGTGATCACTACACAAGGATTTACACGGATTCACTCGGAGTGCCAACAGACCTTTAATGATTGTACCCATTAGAAGCAAAGCTTGGAAAACACTGCGCACGTTTACGTTAAAAGATAAACATAATTAGAAGGATATTGATTGGCTCACATTCTGAAAATCTTCGAGTATCACACTAATAATTATAAAGGCGAAAGTTTGTGAGTGTGTGGGTGTGTGTGTGTGTTTATGTTTGTTACTTCTTCACGCTCAAACGGCTGGACCAATTTTGATAAAATTTGGTATGGAGGTAGCTGACACCCTGGATTAACATATAGGCTACTTTTTATCCCGATATTACCACGGGATAGAAACTTATGCGGGTAAAACCGCAGGGCGCAGCTAGTATAGAATAAAAATAACGAGTTTCCGCAAAACGTAAGCTTATTCGACGAAGTAATTTTGAGAGTAATGCAATGTAATTGAACAGATTTACTCGTCGGGGGAAAAAAATATCGGAGGATGTATTTCGTTCAAGTAACGAGGGATTTGTAGAGCAGCTTTGACATCAATAGGTTTGTTTGTAGGAGAAAACTTACTCTGGATAATGATTCCGCTTCTAAGAAACGAAACGTCGCACTAACGACTGCGCTGCTTACCTGAAATAGAGAAATGTCTGTTAGTGAAGGAGAACACGGTTATTGTTACAATGTTTAGAAGGGTTTCAGGTACTGCCAAAGGAGTTTCTTATACAGGAAAGAATTAAATATCTTTACGTTACGCAGACAGTTTTTATAATTACTTTATAAGTGATTTTTAAACTGAAAACATTTGTTGCTGTTTTTTTACTTAGTACCTATTGTACCTACTCATCTCTACTATTGACGGTAATTTCATCGTCTTACAAGTTAATACGAACTTGTACGACATTATCAACCTCTCCAAAATATAATTGATTTCAGTACAGCTCAGACTTTCTTGGAAACCAAAAATTTCGCATAACTACGTAACTAACTGCTGGCGTGATTGAATTCAAAGAAGGCGCCTTCTTTGAATTCTATCACGCCAACATTAGTATGCCCTAACGTCTACGTGACATTTTATTTTCAGCATTATTATAACCAGTAAAAGACGGATTTATTGCTAAAATATTCTGAAAGTCGAGAAAAAAGTCAACTGTTTGAAATACTGGCTGACATATCAACGGTTAGGCAAGGCAAAACAGCTTATGCTAGACAAGGTCACTTATAATATTTTGACATACTGCCGATACAAATTAGCTTCATTTTCATCAAAAACTGGATCCTTAAATGAATGCAGTTTGGAAATATAAATCAGATTTAAAGCTAAGTTAACCATTCGAATGGGGATTTGGAATGCTGAAAATTGTAGAACCTGTTAGACAGTTTATCCGGGTTCAACCAAGCAACAGCTTAAAAGCTCATTTCCACCTAAAACATTGTCTCCAAAAGAGAGACAAAAATCCAGATAAATATGTTGAAAAGCAACAGTGTATCGGTAGTGTGTTATCAGTGACTATAACCGCGGATGGATGGACACATGTCGACCCTCATCTCAATAATTTTCACAATCCGCCACTCCGGACAAAGGCACTTGTATAAAGTTATACACGTGCATACTAGATCGTTACCGACTATTTACATCAAAGTAAAGTACTAACAAGCAAACTCGTAAGTTTTCGTTATTTAGTTGTCCTACTTGGTAGCAAGACTTGCACCATTGCTTGCAAAATGATGAGTTTTCTCAGTGCAAATGGATTTCAAAATCAATCTTGCTTTTAGGCAACGCTTAGGAGCGGTTCTACATGAAAGTCACTGTTAAATATCTGGAAGCTTCCAATATCGTTCCACTATACTTATACAGTTAAGTTAAGGCATACAAATGATGGAAGAATATTCTGAAACTAAAAAAGAAACAGTGCCTGCCCTTAACAAGAGAGGGGGTTACGAAAAAAATAATTAAAATGATTTTATGAAAACGCACGACGCCATCGCGGCAGGCCAAGACGAAGAAGGCGGGACGTGCTAGCGAAAGACAGAATTGTGTGGAAAAGGGAGAGGGAGGCCTTTGCCCTGCAGTGGGACAGTACAGGCTAGTTAGATTAGATTATGGAAACACCATTTTTTACACAAAAGCATGTGGGTTGCAAGTTTCTGGAACGGAGCAATAATCGCATGTCCAATCAATTAATGCCATTCATGAATTGCAAGCAAGTGTTTACACGCGAGCAATTTCCATAAGATGGCGTATGTACAATAAATAAATACAAGTTTTGCCATTCAATAATTACATGCGAATTCTGTTTACACCAAGGCAATTATTGCATGCAAGTTTTGCCTTGTCTAAACACAGAGTTGCACGTCCAAGTACAAGTATTACTCATATTTGCGCTGCCAAGTAGTCGTATATCTTGTACGTGTTGTTTCGACGGTGCGATTCAATGGTTGCATCAATTTTAAGGTACGCCTTAGGCAATAAACTTGCACCGTGTAAATGGAGCTTAATTGTATCACATCCATACTAATAATAAAGCTGAAGAGTTTTTTTAACGCGCTGCGCTGATCTCTGGAACTACCAGTCGGATTTGGAAAAATCTTTATGCATTTGATAGCCCAACACTTGTGGAAGGTTATAGGCTATTTATCATCACGCTACGACCCTTAGATGCCGAGCAAAATTTAAAAAGTCAAAAAGAACGATAAGTGAAAACAAGGTAACAGCGCGGACGGGCGATGGGATGCGATGCGGTAGAGCGGGGCCGAAATTTCGCGCGGACGAAGTCGTGGGCAGAAGCTAGTCTTGAATAATCTCTTACTCACACACCATCTACATTCAATACACATAAACCGAATCTTCTCTAATTAATAACAGGTGTGTATCTGTTTAAAGTCTAAATTATTCAATCTAAATGATAATTAATTTTAAAAGCTTTGTAATATAATAGCATCTCGTCCAGATTCCGGACGGGCACTTGAAACCCCTCTCGAATGGCCAACATCTTGTACTTACCGCTATTTCCGATCTTATAACCCGCTTGAATATATTAAAAATATACGTACCTTAAGAGGTACGTATATTCCCTGTACTGTAAGCAGTATAGGGAATATCGGGATAAAAAGTAGCCTGTTAGCTAACTCCATAGAATTTTTTTTTTTTTCAAAATTTGGACTTTTGTTAAAACCAAAGTTCATGACTTTGAACTACAGCGGCGCCTTGAGCTTGATGCCAAGCGTGACCAATTGAAAGCCCGACCACCTGCGGCAAATTAACTATAATTTCATAGATGGTATGCTCACATTGTGCGAGGATTTTCTTAAAGAAGATTGGCTACATAAGCCACATGCGAGCTCACGAACGGCAGCTACTGCGGAGTTGAAGCAATCGCCCTGGCCGAAATCGGTCGAATTGCATCATCTTCATCATCACCATTTCGAACTTTATTTCGATTTAAGGAAATGACAACTTATCACCGAACTAAGCTGTCATTTTTGTATAAAGAACTGTGTTTCTATAACAGTTAAATAAGTTTAATATAAGTTTATTCATTTCTCTTCACAAAATGTACAGCAGTAGTGCTTAAAACTAGCTTAAGGATACGTTTACAATTTTGTGAGAGACTGGTGCTTGAAATAGGCATTGCAAGCAACGCCTGTAGTACAAGTCACCAGGGCCTCACGACGCTTCATATCTATACTTTAATATTAATATTATAAAGCTGCAGAGTTTGTTTGTTTGTTTGTTTGAACGCGCTAATCTCTGGAACTACTGGTCCGATTTGAATGATTATTTTAGTGTTGGGTAGTCCATTTATCGAGGAAGGCTATAGGCTATATAACATCACGCTACGACCCTTAGGAGCCGCGCAGCGTGTGACACCGCGGGGAACAGCTAGTTATGTATAAGCTTAAATAGGGTGCTTGAAAGTTAGGTTCTTAATTCAATAACTGGCTCAGTAGTTTAAACCTGATCAAAAGGAACTGTGTTTCTATAACAGTTAGGTTCTTAATTCAATAACTGGCTCAGTAGTATAAACCTGATCAAAAGGAAAACCTTGTTTTGCAATAAGAGGGACATAGTTATGAATTTATGATGTCATTGAATCAAGAAATTGCGATAGACATTTGTTTTACAAAACGCTAATTGTCTCAGTGCGTTGGACAAAAGTCATGTCAATATTTACTTATCCTCAACAATACACGTCATGAGTAAACAAAGATTACAATACATTTTTAGTTGAATGCATACCGACGACGTCCTCGTGCTAAAGTTAGGTCAAAAGAATACGTAACCTTTGTATTAATCTTTCCATCAATGCATATTATGAACTAGCTTCTGCCCGCGACTTCTTCCGTGAGAAATTCCTTGTTCCTCCGACCCTCCTCGTCACACCGCATGACCTGCGCGAATACTTCCATTTTGCTTAGAGGTCTTCCTGATTTTTTAGGGTTCCATACCCAAAGGGTAAAAACGGGACCCTATTAGGTACTAACACTCTACTGTCCGTCTGTCTGTCACCAGGCTGTATCTCATGAACCATGATAGCAAAACAGTTGAAATTTTCACAGATGATGTATTTCTGTTGCCGCTATAACAACAAATACTAAAAACAGAATAAAATGAATATTTAAGGGGGGCTCCCATACAACAAACGTGTTTTTTTCGGCATTTTTGCCTTGTGGAACGGAACCCTTCGTGTGCGAGTCCGACTCGCACTTGGCCAGTTTTTTTCTTTTTGCTCGGCTCCTAAATATAACAGCGTGATGTTAAATAATAAAGCTGAATAGTTTATTTGTTTGAACGCAACTACTCTCTGGAACTGGCAGTCGGATTTGAAAGTTCTTTTGGCATTTGCTAGGCCAAATTTTGAGGAAGGTTATAATGCTACATATAAGTAAAGTATAATAAACATCACGATAGGTACGACTCTTAGGAGCTGTGCGAAAAAAAGTGTTCTGGGACTTTTGAAACGACGTCACGGGGGGAGGCGGGCCATGTGAGTGGATAAGAGTATGGTTGCACATTGCTGAACATTAATATGAAACCTCTGACAGACCGCAACAAACAAACAAGGCAGAGCTTTTGATATAGCAACATCACGTTAACAAACGATCATTGGAAAATCCTGTGATGTGATACGAGTATCTACTAGTAATTCGCACAAGAAAATCGATAATAACAATATAAGTAGGTAATTATGTGATATCAACTATGTCGTTACTTGTTACTAATCTATGCCAACGTCACATGGACGTCAAAATATTCCGCCGGGTTTTTTCGCGCACCATGGATACGAGTATTCAACTTTCGCTAAGTTGTAAGTTTGTCCTTCAATACAAAATTGAAAAATTATAGTGTCACTTGAGTGGGGCCTCGGGCAGCCGGGCACAACTTTGAGACGGAACCCTTATAAGTAGCGCGAATCCTACTCGCACTTGTCCGGGATTCTTTATCCCAATAATAGCGGTTCCGCACTGCATACGCTCCTAATCCGGAAAATTTCGGTCCGAAGCAACCACAAGTGCTATTTATTGTATGAGGGGTTGCGCCAGTGCACTAGATCCGATTTATGTCCGTCCGAATTTAGAACATTGCCAATTCGGAGAGCAGTGGTGGGCCAGTGCCCACCACTGCTCTGCGAATTTGAAATGTTCTGCCGTTACCGCTGGGTAACGGCCCAGACTAACGAATTATAGGTCGTCGGTTCAAAGCCCCGGCAGACGCTTTACTTTGTGTAAATAATTTCATGACCACTGCTCTCAAAACGGTGAAGGAAAACATCGTGAGAAAACCGGCATGTCCTAGAATAAATGAATGAATGAAATGCACTGACCTAGAACAAAAAGTACGAAGTCATGTGAAATCTACCATTCCGCACTGGCACTCCCTCTCGAAGAGAGGAGGCCTGTGTCCCAGCAGTGAGAGCATTATAGGCTAATTATGTCATACAGTTCGGATTGAACTCGGATCTTGAATTCGGATTCGGATCGGATGCAGTGCAGAACCGCTCTGTCTCTAAATAAAGCGCCATAGTGCAATATTCAGATAAGATTTGTTTATAACTACTCATTCGTTAACAGAAAACGAAAATTAATTAGTTTAATAAACTAATTGGAGAGCAATGTTATGAACACTAGCTAAAGCCGATGCATTTAATTTGTATTAGATAATAACTACGAATAAATAATGTCCATACCAAACACGCATTATGTACCTAATAGTTAATGATCAACATTATGATAATAATGCAAAACTTTCTCTCATAATAGGGTTTAAACATAATTCATAATATACATAATGTTACCATAATTATGTTAAAATTTTCCATATTGACGTAATCGTGGTAGATTATTGCAAATTAAATTATACGTACTAAATTGTAGATACATTGTAGAGGGGCCCGAGGCTAAATAATAACAGCCGCACAAGTCGATCATTGGTCTGGGGATAGGTGACATCTTTACATACAGTCTTTACAGACCATCTTTTCACCTGCATAAGTGTCGTTCCCGTGGGAATATCGGGATAAAAAGTAGCCTAAATGTTAATCCAGTGTCAGATACCTCCATACAAAATTTATCAAAAATAGTCCAGCCGATTGAGCGTGAAGAAGTAACAAACATATAAACACTCACAAACTTTCGCCTTTATAATATCAGTGTGATGTGATACAGCCGTTTTAAGAATTAAAAAGTTAGTTCTTTTAAAAATCAAACCCAAGATCTAGAGCAGTCATAAAGGCAAGAAAGGGCCCACAAAAGATGTATCTCCACAATAGTAAAGTGACGGTGCACAGAATGCACTTCAAAACTACTAAAGACTGGAAGCGAAGTACTCTTTGTATTGAGGAATGGAATGGTCTCGTCATCATGTGGGAAATATAAAGAATAGTTCTTCATTGCACAACAATAAGAACGGTCTATTATCGTTTTATTTCTTCTTTACGAGAGAGACTTCTGACCTTAAATGGAGCCTTGGAGTACTAAACTTCGCTCTATTAAACATAGCCTCGTCCACGTTCACTACCTATACTCATTTTGCATTAGTACTTAGTACCCATTGGAAAACTGCGCACACACAAGCAAAATCTACGCGTATACAAGTGGTACGCACACATTGAAAGGCCTCCTAGACCCTAATTAGTAACAAGACTCAGTTAATAAACGCGCATGTCCCGGATTGGGAGATCGGGCCTTTGGGCCGCTTGATCCTACATACACCAACCAACCGTACTAATTGTACACGTCGTCGCGTTGACCCCCAACTGATGGCATACCCGTATGCAAATGAATAACTTGGGTACTATAGAGGTGTAATGTAGGAAAGGACGCATAATTAAAAGGTAACTTAATTGTGCGATGTTCTCAGCGGTTAGTTAACCAGTAATTTGTAACGTTATGAATGGTCTCTTTGTTAACCCAATTTGTTTACTGAGTGGTATTTATTTATAATATTAAGTCATTTTGTTTTAACAGTCTTAACAAAAACCCAAATGAGTAATTATGGAAACTTCAGGAAATTTTGTGCGTGTACAATGATTAAAAAACTGAAAAATTGAAAATTCATTCGAGAATGTTAAAATTTTTGTAAAATTGATCCGCGAAATATATTAAATTACATGTCGAAAGAGACTTTTTTCTCATATTTCTACGTAGCCTGGTTATTAAAGTTCGTTCAACTTCAACCTAAATAGCACAGTACGGAGGGGATTTAATCACGGTCGCGGGCATTGGTAGTGTTTCATAAAATTCAACGTGCGCCCCGTTTCGCTTGTAACGCGGGATCCACTGAACCGATTCCTCGGATTTTTAATATACTCGGATGCAGCTATTGCTTATAGACCATTTACCTTTACACTGAATGAGGTACACGACGAATTGGTACATCAGGGAGGATAAATAGTTCCGTAGTCTGGAGTGTTTTAAGTCGTCGCTTCAACTAACGATACGGAATAGAGATGCCAGGATGATACCTCTTCAAAACAGGAAGCTTTAGCCATAAACTGGAGAATCTCTTAAATAAGGAAATTTCGAGATAATGTTTTAAGATCCTGTTACTCTCCCAGGAGCACGTTTTCCTGGAATATTATTATTAGTGAGAGGCGAGGTTAAGGAAATCGAGTGCTGTGTTAAAATCGCTATCTTGTTAACTAACGCAAAAGCTGAGACGCTCAAGAACATAAATAAATAATATCGTCCCCTCAGAAAAATACACAAGAAGAAGTTGAAAGGAAAAACATTAACAGAAATGTTAAGAACATAAAAAAGATATATTCGTTGCTCCCGTCATTCAGGGTGCGAATAGTCAGAATTATCTCCACAGTCGAATGGATGAATGGGTACTCAAGTGGCAGGGACGCTCAAGGGCCATAAGCCAAGCATCTCTGAACATACTAATTGAAAACGTGACAAGTACAACGAGTCTGATTCATGGACAGGGTTGGCAGAGAAATGTCGACAGGCATTTTAATGTTGGAAAATGTCGAGACTTAGGTAACATTATAAATGTATGGCTAAAGAAAGTTTAGTTATTGATCGAGATGCGTGAGGTGCATGAGCATGTAAGAGAATAATACTCAAAATTCAGCTTGAACTAAGTTGTGCATTATATCAAATGTTACTGTCGGGTAAGTAATACAACAAGATATAACAACTGAATCAATAGGTAATTTTATTTGATATAATGATCAGTTAATATAAACGATTGATATAATTTTAAAATAACTAATTTCTATAAGCATAACAAACAAATAATATAAAATCGTTTGATATACCTACCACTCAAAAGACATAAAACCTATTTAGTCTAATATGATCAAAATGGGTTTACTCTTACACAGCAAGCATGCAGCATGCAAACAAGCATACACCATGCATGCAGCAAGCATGCAAGTAAGCATGCAGCATGCAAGCGAGCATGCAACATGCAGCAGGCATGGTTTCTGTCACGGCTCCGGCGTGGCGGGGTTCCGGCGCGGCGGAATCTTATCGTCGCAGATGGTTTTAACGCTCACCACCGCAGCTTCGGCTTGCTGGCCGGCCATGCGGCGGCGAGGGTTACACCCACCTGCTCCCTGTACAATAATAATTATTGATCGAAGCTCTAGGGGTAGGGCAGACAAGACTACTTGGAGTCGGTTTTGCAGCGATACGATCTGTCCCTAACTCTTGCAGCACAACATAATTATAATATTGACTTTTTCAGACAACATTTTAATCCACGAAACCACGAAGGCTAAGACGGAAGCGGAGCTAGCCTTAGCCTTCTAGCTTACTTAACCTATCACAGTCGGATTGCTCTGAACCGGGGTGTTAACCATTATGATGGTATCAATATATATGATATATATACCTATTTTAAACGATAGACCTAATGATGATCGATTAAATAAACGTTATATCCAATAACTTTGTACGAAATAAGTTTTAGAGTATATAAATGTTTTATGTAAAGAAATTATATCATCAGTTGGTATAATCTCACGACTACCTCTTGTGAACGTTATTGAAATTAAAATATATCTACCAAATAACTTTATATGATATGAAACGCACCCGTTATTGTCGTCTTAAATAACATTTTTAGTCTGCAATTTATTGGGGTGATCTTTCTAAATAATCTTCTTCTAGCGCAACTTATGTAGGTACTTTGTTCTGGAATTCTCATATGTGCAAAATAAAGGATAGACGCCATCCTGCATACAAACTTACAGTCAACGAATGCATTTGAATTTAGAAATCTTCAACTTAAAGCTCTACATATGCTTGGCAAAAATCTTAAAAAAGCTACGAGAAATATGCATCTGTATAAAACATCAAAATGAGGTTGTCATTTCTGTGTTTCGCAACTTTCGCAAGCATACTAAGTATAATTAATCATAATCAAAATTTGCTAAGAAAATTGGTACATAAAATAAAGGTGTTTACAAAGCTGTGATCCCTGTACAATCTACCTTAAATTAGGCAGGCACACAATGAAACCAAAATTTTAATTAAAAAATAAACATGTCAGCCAAATTAGTATACCTGATCTCGAAAAAATAAATAAAAATTATAGAATTTAAACCAAGCATTATAACAATAAGGAAACCTACAATCTCAAATATGAAATCTAAAGTAGGTATTATAGTGTAATTAAGTAGTTATTCCTTTATATTACAGAAGTATTTACAAAGATAACACTACTAACAAAAAGAAGAATAAAAATTCCAGTAAGAAATTTAAAAAAAAAATGAATTCCAGAGGTCTGACCTATTTTTAGCCCAAAGAATCAGCATTGCCATCCAACGTGGTAATGCTGCCAGCCTTTTGGGCATTTATCCCATTGACAGCGATGCGGACGAATTTTTAGATGCCCAATGGAGCTCCTCCCTTTTTCTTTATTTTTTATTATTATATAATATACTTGTATATAATATATATTTTAGTGTTAACTTGTAAATTGTAATTAAAGCTTTTTGTTAGTTTAATTAAAAAAATAATTGATTGAATAATAGCACTTGACAAGTAATAATTATTTTATGAACCTTTAGATACCCTCCAAGACCGCCTACAGAAAGTTATGTAGAAAAGAAAAAAAAAGAAGAAGAAGAAAGAAGGGGAGGAAGGGGGGTTATGTGAAAGGTATGTTATTGATAGACCAGACTTGTTCTAAAATAAATGGGAAGTACCTACAAACTTCTATTACGTAACAGCCCTGAGACGCAGCCAATATTATTGATCCCGACGTAATACTATTGCTTGAGGAAGTCCTTAGCTGTAATGAAAATGTTGCCTTTTCCGTGACTAGGAGTTATTAATTTGAACAACTCCAAGTATTCAACATTACGATTACTTATTCAGTGACAGCGAAGGCACCTGAAATTCAATAAAAGATTATTGTAGTCTCGCATGACTTGAAAAGTATTTCGAAAAGGTAAGAGTATTCGATCGTTCGGAAAATTTATTACGAAGTGAGTCTATCTACAATAGACGACGGTACTAATGGTTTGAGGCAATTAATTAATCCTCAGCTCACGTAACGCTTAGTTAATTTGTTAAACATTAGTTGATATATTATAGAGATGAATTCCACGTGTAAACAGATAAGAAGAAAGGAAATGAAAATTACGTACAGACGCCAGCACATCAAGCTACTACAATCTGTCAAATTTCTTTAATAGATTTTCAACTTTATCGCTAAAGTATAAGGTTCAAAGTTGATTACGAAAATTTGACAGTTTCGGGTAGCTTGATGTGCTGGCTGCTGGTGTCTGTACAAAGGTGATGTTTATATTTAAAGAAATCTCTTCCAGCATACCTGCCTTACTATAACTACCTTATCATAATATTATGACAATAAGTTACTCACGACACGTGTCAGGAACTAAGGTTTATCGAAGACATGCATCAATTAGAAATACTCAGTTTACTAACAAATGTCAAGTGACAAATAGAAAAAACATGTAATGTAAACAATACCCCTTCAAATAATACGAACAAACACCATTAAGTTAGATTATTCAAAATCCACTTATTTAACACCTGACCTCAATGATTGTCATTCTACATTCAGACCCAAATTTATTAACATTAAGGCTGTAACTATGAAAGGTCGTAATGACTGAACATATTAGAACTTGTCTGAATTAAGTAGAACGTGTCTCCAAATGTCTAAGGTGATTACTTTAAAGACCCCCGTTAGCTGGCGGGATCACGAAATCCGTAGACATTAAGACCTAACTGACATGATCCGGCTTCCTTATTTGGTATAAGCAATGACCATTTCCTCTCCGGCGCATCGTAGACTGGAAGTAATTTCAACAGAAAACATTAAGACATTAAGGAGCACAGTGACGATGTTTACTTGATGCCTGGCTTCATTTAATGACTTCCAGCACGAACATAAAACATCAAAGTCTTGTCTGATACAAAAGGACATCACAAGTTTACTTAATGCGGCTTTGTATCAATGAATTAGGTTAATGCTTTAGCGTTTGAAACATGATAATTAAAACATAAATCGCAATGGAATTGAAACCGGCCCGTAGGATAGAGGTTACATGTCATATCAAATAAATAGACTTTATTAACGAGCTGTTGTAATATAATCTAGAAAATCCTGTGCGCGATCCATCATAGGCACGTCAACAGAAACAAAACGTCACACCGACACGTGTCGCAGTTTGCGCCGAACGAAACAAACACACGAAGAGCAAAAACGAACCGACGCGACGCGATTAAATATGATGGACGACCGATGGTAAATAACGAAACGACCTAACCGTTCCACTAACGATCCCGATACGAGCCATCGCATGTTTCATACGCTGAATTTTATTGAGCAGATAAGTGTTAAAAATTATGTTTCGAAAAAAACAAACGAAGATAAACAGAATTCTCCTGAGGATAAAGTTAAACAAAACTTTGCCAAGGAAGTCGTTCGATCGTATCAATCACTTTGTAATCGGTACGAAAAAGCAGCAATCGAAATAAACAACGATCGAAGGGATCGAATAAACAAAAAAAGCGTCGGAAATCGAGAGACTGTATCACAATAGCACAAAGGAAAAGGAGCGGACGCCGGAACGGAAGAAAAACATGAAGGTGGAAACATCAACGAGAATATTTTTCTTCTCAACATTAAACTTCTTAATGAGGTTGGGAAAATAATTGCTGTAACACAAGAAAGGTACGTGGAATGGGTAGCATTAATTAAAAATAGCACCGCAGTCGAGAGGCTGCGGTCAGACGAAAATGTAACATAAATAATAACACAAGGCCAAAACAGAGTAGAATGTATAAAATGTAAAAGGGCGAACGCTACTAAAACTTTTGGATCTCCCTTTCATAACTTTTTCGAGGAACCTTTTTTCCTACCATTATTTTATTATGCCTCATTTGACTAAAAGAAAGTCCGGACGAAGCGTCCGTGTTATATGTCGGTCCCTTCATTTAAAATATGTATGTGCATACGCCACACCACACCCAAATAACCCTAAAGTTGAATTTGTGTCTACAAAGTGGATTGATTCACACAAATTGAATTCTGCATGAGGCCATTTACATAAAACCATTTTATATGTTGCCGATCGTTAGTGCGTCAAACTGTTGCGGTCTGTTTTTGTCGTTGAAAGTCAATATAGTAAAGCAAATATTTTTAAATCCGGAAAAAATACGCTAAAGCAGAACTGCCTTCCTAAGCTGAAGTCAAATTACATAGATAATTCATAAGCGGGAAGTTTTTCCTCGCGGCTTTCAGGATCCTTTATCTCGATCACTTTTCCGAGGTGAACAACCGCGTCCCGTCTGTCTTAAGCTTTTTAGTTAAGATAAAAGTAACAGGCGTCTCTGGAAGCGCCAACGGTACGACTGTATCCATCAAGTTTAGTCGCGCATTATAGTAACGAGCGCTGCGGGGTAGCCGCCTTTCTTACCATCCCGGCTTTGGCACTAGATTCTGTTTGCTGTTAAACTGTTATTGTGTCCTTTTATAGGCAACAAATTCATTCTGAATTGTCAAAGCTTATTGTAATGTTTCATTGGCCTGTTGTCAATAAGGAATTTGCTAGGAAAGTAAGAGCAGCTGATATTATACTGCAATTCAAATTCATTTAATTTCTGTATAACCTTTAGCTTTTTTTTTCTGTTTACGTTTACGTTTCCAAGTACATTTTTAATACGTTTTAGACCAAGGCTTTCATTAACTCTGAAATGTTCTTCTTTTTGTAGAAGAACATCATTAGTGGTTTCATAAGAGTACTTATTTTCGTTTCGTCGCTCTCTGTGGCTGTGTGTGATTTCGTATTTCATTTATATACTTGTGTTGATATTAACCGATCTCCATACTTGTCTGCAAACTGGCGTGTTTTTATCCAGGAAAAATACTTCCAAGAATCATTTGCTGAAAGTCGTTAGCGATGTGGAAAGATAAAAAACTTGTATAAATGATCATTGCCGCCACAATGTGTTCGGTCTTCCACATTTACATCTAATAGTTTTATTAAAAATAT
Source organism: Oligia latruncula (assembly GCA_948474745.1). Classification (NCBI taxonomy): domain Eukaryota; kingdom Metazoa; phylum Arthropoda; class Insecta; order Lepidoptera; family Noctuidae; genus Oligia; species Oligia latruncula. Next base: position 4,930,341 of record OX419699.1, read on the forward strand.
ACGAAGCTACGTTTTACTGAGCACTGGCGGCCCAGTGGTATTGGCCCCGACTTACGAGTTTGTAGGTCGTAAGTTTGAACCTAGGCAGGGCCCTTTACTATGTGTTTTTAATTTCATCACCACCGCACTCGAAACGGTGAATGAAAACATCGTGAGGAAACCGGCGTGTCCAAGAAACAAAAAAAATCGAGAACATGTGACATCTACCAACCCACACTGGGCCCGCATGGCGGATTACGACCCACACCCTCTCACAAGGAGGAGTCCTATGTCCCAGCAGTGGGAACGTTATAGGCTGATCATGCTATCATTAACTGACAAGTGATAACCCGAAAATGCGCGGTAGGTTTGTTTATGTGAATTTCACATTTTAATTAGCAGGAGTAGAAGAAGGGTAAATATTAATCAGTTCACTTCACGATCTTTGATGTGTTTTGCGGTTCCCATGCCCGCTACCTTTACATCAAGATTAAGCTAAGTACAAGACGAATTTATTAGCAAAGCTTTTAACGTTAATATTAATCTGGTATAGAGACATCGGGTAAAGAAGCAAGTCATCCGAAGTCTTGAAGGCTTCATGTCCTAAGTAACCCGATGGCAGTCAATTTATAAAGCTTCTCAGACTGGATTCAAGTAATGGAGTGTGCCGGGACCTGGATTAGTAATAGCCGCAAACGACTGGCTCCGAGGGTTTTAGAACAAACATATCTATACTTAATATTATAAAGCTGCAGAGTTTGTTTGTTTGTTTGTTTGAACGCGCTAATCTCTGGAACTACTGGTCCGATTTGAATGATTCTTTTAGTGTTGGGTAGTCCATTTATCGAGGAAGGCTATAGGCTATAGGTATATATATAATATCACGCTATGACCCTTAGGAGCCGAGCAAAAAGAAAAAAAGTCAGAATGAAATTATAAAAAGAAAAAAGAACGCTAAGCGAATACGAAGTATTGCGACGGGATGGGGGTACAAGAAATTTCACGCGGACTAAGTCGCGGGCAGAAGCTAGTACTTAATAAGAGTAAATGTACTGTGTATGTGTTCGTCTATCTAAATCTAAACGAATATTATAAATGCGAAAGTGTCTGTCTGTCCGTCTGTTACCTCTTCACGCTTAAACAGCTGAACCGATTTAGATGAAATTTGGTCTAGTTTGAGTCCTGGGAAAAGACATAGTATAGTTTTTATTCACTTATGCGGGTAAAACCGCGGGGCGCTGCTAGTATAAAAAAAATTTGAATAGCCAATAAAATATGCCGTTTGTAATGCTTAAATTGAATTCAAGGAATAGATTTAATCTTCCAATTAAATTCAAATAAATATCCAAGCTCAAATAAAATAAAGTCTTTTAGAATATAAATAAAATTGTCAATAACTAGAAAACCGCAAAAAAAATCTTTTTTCATACAAAGAAAAACAGAACTTAGTCATTTCCTTTACAAAAGTTCGTACGCATTGACGGGCAGAATACAAAAGAGTACCTACTAAAAGAAGAGCCTACATTTATTGAAGTTTACCCATGCATAATAAAGCCTATAAAGTCTATAGCCACTTCCAGCACAGTAAATAGTAAAGGGGACGAACGTAAGTGAATCATTGGTGTGGTTTGAAAAATGCGGTCCCTAGGTTCGACAGATAAAATTGCTTTAGCCAGATCAAGTAAAACGAATGGGAGAATTGAAAAAAATGAGGTGATTCACGACTAGGGTTGAAGTGTTGGGAATTGTTACTGGAAATTGCGATTTTGGGTTCTGTTTGAATTGCCTGCGGCTTGCCAAAGACTGATTAATTACTGTTAGTCTATTGTTTCTTTTTGGTCCAAATTGGAGGAAACACCTAATGTAAAGGCGCTACCTCGAAAAATATGATAGATCTATGAAACAGAACGCTAAAAATAATCTCTTTTATCTTTTTTGTCTGGATTTTTAACAAACAAAAATACTTATTGACGGCGAACAAAATGTGACAAACAAAAGTAATTTAGTCAATTTCATACGTGTCTAAAATATTTTTTCTCATCGTCATCATAAATGTTTATATTTTTAATTAAAATGGGTAGTTCTAAATTATTTTTCCATAAAAGGTAAAAAATAATACGAGAGGTTACGAGCAAAATATTTTTGTTTTTTTTAACCACCCATTACTTATTTATTTTAACTGCCTGTCACACACTCGACATGAACACATCACTATCAAATTGCGTAAGATAGATTTCAAATGTGATTCAAATTCAGTGCCATTGGCTCATCCTTTCACTTTCAAACAACATTCCTAAGAGGCATCCAAAGAAATGGCTCCAAAAGCCAAGTTTATTTAATGAAAGGCAATTTGTACCGACTAGGTACTTAAACTGTAATAACATCAATTTTAAAGGTAATGACAGTTGGCGAAACTAGTTAAAGAGCCCACACTATCTTTATGCAAATTTTAAACGAAACTTAATTTCGGTTTGTTTGAATTCCAGCATCGGGCGTAATTGTAATATGACTTTAACCTCGGTTAAGTTAAGGTTAAGTTTATTTAGCTAATTAATTTAGTTTAGTTTTTGTTTTTTCTTCCTGATCAAGTACATCGTATTTCACTAACAAGGCAGGAAATTCTGATCAGTTAACATTAAACGCCTCGACAATATCAACTTAGGCTACATACCTACTAAATAGTAAATCCAAACAATGACTTATCTAATCTTGAGGTCTCACTCAAGCATCTCAACAGATAATAATCCCGTTCAAACCTGCAGCGCTAACAGGGCAAGTCAACCGTTCAACAATAGCTCTACATTATACGCTAACAGGCAGGTGAGTCCAGGTAGCCGATGTCCATTGCTTACTACATGGCCGGTCCATTACTGCTATATGTACACCATGAACTAATTAGGACACCGGCTGGCACAATGCACCGAGGAAGGCCGCATTCACACCGTAGCCCTAAACACAAGACTGACTGTTCCATAATGCAACCCGAACCTAATATCATAGAGGCGTTGACAGAAGTTTGTCGTTTGTTCGCACTGCGTGAGCCGAGGCCTCGCGTTTGTTTTTTATCGCTTGGCAATTGAGCATTTGCACGCGATCGCAATAAAAGAAGTTGTTGTTCAGTTCAGATAGTTCTGCCTGCGGCACATTTCGCTCGTTGCGGGATCGAATCGCAAATCGGTTTTAGAGCATGTGAAACAATGGCAAAATCAAGCTTAACTAAACGTTGTGTTGGAAGTTTATCCAGTCCAACTTCAACATAGCACAATGTTCGACGCAACATAGTAGCAATATAAAACTCCGACGTCCAACTACAATTAAGGTCTTAAGAAAACATGGAAGATTATATTACAGCTATAAAATTAAATTAGTCGGACGCTACGTGCCGAAGAAACTTCTTCGGCTTCTAGGGTTGAAAGGTGATATTCGTGCTCACTCGAAATTCGGTTCTGAATTCATTTTAAACGTGTGGAAGCGTTAAACCCAGATTTAATACCCATTCGTTTTAAATGTCAGAGGATTGAATGGTGAGACCAAATTACTGCGCAATGTTCTACGAGGTAAAAATACGTGCAGACTGAAATGTTTTATTCAAATAATTATCTAAACGAAGGGCCCGTGGCTAAATAATAACAGCCGGACAGGTCGATCGATCAGGTTAAGCTACGCTTGTCGCGGTTGCTCTATGGATGGGTGACATACCGTGACCCCTCCGTGCCTCGGAAAGCACGTTAAGCCGTTGGTCCCGGCTGTCATTCGTGGATCTTTGACAGTCGTTACGGGTAGTCAGAAGCCCGAAAGTCTGACAACTAATCTTACGAAGAGGTATCGTATTACCCAGTAACTGGGTTGTGGAAGTCAGATAGGCAGTCGCTCCATGTTAAATACTGGTATTCAGCTGCATCCTATTAGACTGGAAGCCGACCCCAACATAGTTGGGAAAAGGCTAGGCAGATGATGAATTATCCAATAAACACAAAAGATGTAGGTAGGTTGTATTTAATGAAGTCTGTTAAAAAAAATAGACGTAACGTTGCTCATTTTTTGGCGGTAACAGCAATGAATTGGAGTGTGTAACACGTTTTAGAGCTTGTTCACGGAAACAGCGACAGAGATCCAACTGATCCAAGCAGCAGGTCAACGATTTTCGTAGAGCGAGGGATCATCAATCAAGTTTAGTCTCGCATTAACGTAATGACCATCGGCCCAGTCGGATGTCGCCTTATTTTCCCTTTTTTCAGAGCTTCCTCCGAGGCAATTTCGTACACGATACTTTAGCACGGACGTTTCCGCCCTGATGGAAATCTATGAAGGATAACCACTCCTGTAACTTTTTAGAAATCTTACCATTTCCATTTCCATTAGGTTATCAATCTTCGTACTATCTTGAAACAACTCTAAAGAAATTTATTTTCCTAGAGGCATTTAACAGGTACTCTTTGCTGAGCTTAAATAGATCAGCTTCACAAACAGCTGTAAGTCTTTACTAAGTCCCGAGGAACGAGTTCTAATTAAATAGGAATGCAACGGTTGAACGCAAACGCTGTGATCGCTTCTTTTGAAATAGTTTTCTAAATAGCTTCAGGAAATCAGGACATAAATTGTGGTTCCAAATACTCGAACCTGAGAGATATTTTCGTAAGTATTTCTGTTTCGAAATACCCGTTACATCAATAAGTAGGTGACTCGTGAAAATCACGAGCGCCATGTGAACACGCCCCAAGGAAGCGAGTCAAGAAGCTTTACTAAATTCCTCCGTGGAATGTGGATTCCACTGATGCTTGGCCCATGTAATAAGCGTAGTTATAACAATCAATGTACAGACGCCAGCACATCAAGCTACCCGAAACTGTCAAATTTTCCCAATCAACTTTGAACCTAATGCTTTAGAGATAAAGTTGAAAATCTATTAAATAAATTTGACAGATTGTAGTAGCTTGATGTGCTGGCGTCTGTACATGGTGGTTACGCTTAACTTTGAACTCTAAATTACGGCACCTTCAAAGGCAAACAAATTGCTCATTCGCCTTGTGATGTTGATATTAGAATTCGGGCCTATTTAGGAGCACAGTTCTAAATTAAAACGAAATTCTTATGAGGGTTTAATTGGATAGGTGCCGTCAACTTGAAACCTTAACAAGTCCTCTTATATAGCTTACATTATGACTCTATTACTAATCACTGAATGTTCCCACAGCTAACAGAAAAAAAAAAAAACAAAAATGCCGTCTATCCTATCAGAACGGAATAAACAATATGAACATCAGAATATGAGCGTGTTACGCAGCACGCACCACTTCCCTCACTAGTTTGATCTATCCATTGAAGGATTGGTAATACAATTTGCAGGCAATTCGATTAGGGAGCGCTCTAGCCACAACTGAGTGCGAGCTCACCGAGCCCGCTCGCACAGAAGCCTCGCCTACGCTCAGGTGAGCTTTATCTCTCACCGGGCCACCGACCATTTTCACTCGCAACGAGGAAATTTCAACCGGGAATTCATTGCATAATTTACTGCTATATTATAAATTAGGTTTACCCGGTCCCGAGGCGTATTTTAAACTGTTGGCCCAGCAGCACTGTTTGTTAAAGACCAATTTGTGAAATTTTAAGTAAAGCCGATGAAGAAAGACTGCTCATAATGTTGTATTGCGAACTGTACTTTCCGAGATTTTATGGCAGATTTTATTGGTCATAATTTTCGAAGTTATGACGGGTATGCTATGGCTGACTATGATTAAATATAGCTTATTAATTAAAGAAAGTAAGAAGTTTGAAGGAATAAGGGCTTATACAACGAACCTAGGTTATCAATCCCATTGATCAATCTGTAGTTAAGTTATTGACAAGAAGATAGAGACAGCATTTTAAGTTAAATACGCATGATGGTGACTGTGTGTGTATAAGTGATGTCAAATAATGTAAGTAGGTAAAATGTTTACATAACGACATTTAATTTTGCTAACTGCACTATTTAGCGTGGCGTGGAGCTTAAATTTTGGACTACGTCAACAGACAAACAGTATCAAACACAACCACAATTTGTAATTACCGTAGTCACGCGCTAACAAACAAATAAGCGGCGCGGTCGCAATGCATTACGCCGATAATTATGGATTAGGCCACTGAAACAACTCTCATGCATTTTGGTCATATTAATGTCATGGCATTAAATCATGAATCAAAACTGTCGCGGATAGGATTATATTCCGCGATCCTATACGGAAAATGTTTTGGAAGATAACAACTGAAACCGTCAAAATACGACTCTCGGTATAATAGGAACAATATTTATTTCATTTCAAATATTAACGTAAATGACGCACGGTCAGCTGAAAACACAATGGCGTAACATTATCCGACGAACAAAAACAACGAATCACGAATAAAAAAGCGAACCGCGTGCGTTGTCACACATAACGGATTATTTATATGGGATCCGCCATACGTCATATCAGATACAGAAAAAGTGACACGCACACAAGAACGCAACAGTGGAAACTCGTTTCGCTGTCAGTGGTGACACATTTCCGAAAACCGGGACATGACCAGTCATGCAGTTATGCAATGCAACCGACAAAATCATGCCCTCCAGTTTAAAATTGCCATCGACTATACTCAATATTCCGTAGACATGAAAATCGCCAAGCGACAATATTTTGCAATATTTGAGTGTGGACATAGCCTTAAAAGGATTTATGTGAAGGCAACCAACTATAACTCTACCTGGTATTGTTTGTTTAACTTACTGTTGAAAGTTGCAACATTTTAGTTAATATTTAGGTACACAATGCAACATTGTACTACTGTCATTTTGACAGATCATCTGTCAGTGGTTTTGTGTCACTGCCTTTTTTTAGAAGTGAGAATAAAGATGTCTTCGGATTCGTATTCCAGGTAACAAGTGCGTGTTATTTATCATTCTTCCTAACCCTCATCTCCTGGAAATCAAACCAACCTACAGTCCACTATAACAAAGGGTAATCGTGCGGGTTTTCTGAATAGTGCCACACACCAGCTTATAACACCGCCGACATCTCGAACACTCACAGACGTCTGACAGAATAGAAAGCTGTACGAAATCTAGTACACACAATATACAAAACCATACCACTATATTTTATCAAAATTTATCAAAATTGATTTGTATCGTAGTATTCGAATATACACAATCTCTATTGGTACCCATTATTATCGTACGATATAACACAAGAGTGACATGAGATACGTAAGTTTGTTTCCTTTGTGTCAATTCCAAAGCAGGTTTCCCTTTCAAACGTATCTTCAAACGTTCGAAAGGAAACCGACGATGGTGCTTTATTTCCAGCCTGCATGTAATACTACAAAATAACAAACGGAAAATCGGCCTCCGTTTAACACTCCATCGGGTTTCCTCAACGAGCCGATTCGCAATCGTTCGTCGATCACGTAGCGCAGTAGATATAACGCTATGAACATTGGAAGAACGAAGCCCGGAACTTAGTTAGGTGACACACCACTGCTTATATCAAAGGCTCTGCTTTTATTGCAGTACTCGCGTGCAGCTGATATTCCTCTAACATAGTGCGCTTGATTTAGTACAAGGACTTGCGCGCAACGTAATGTCCTCGCATTGTCGTTGCGCTAATTCAGATGGATTTATACCAGTGGAGCGTAACCGAGTGCAGCCAACCGTTAGCGTTAATGTCTTGTGTTAATAAAAACGTACAACAAACACACATTGGTTTGTCGAGCCTGAAATATTCATGTCGCTTAGATTTAATGGTCCGACGCTTGATAGATAGGCTGTAATCCGGAACATATTCGACAGTGAAAAATAAATTTTATTTTACATAATTTATTGACGCATACATTTTCTAACGCAGGCTCGATGAACATTTATGATATACGAGTACACCATGCATTTTTTAAAGTGGATTTTGATTTGATTCGGTTTGTAGCCACGAATTGATAGTCGGACTCACCATTTATGTAGCAACAATAAAAAGATAACGCATCGTGTCGAACTTCCACTAAATCGGTTAAAATAAAAAACAACACATTGTATAGAATGGCCAGCATAGGTATCCACGTTCGGTCCAATAAAGCGTTTGCATTATTCAAAAGGCCGGATGAATTTCGCAAGCTACGGGCCGAGTTTAATTTCACTCGTAATTCACCCATGACCGACTCGAGACATAGGTACCATTGTAAAATATGAAAAAAAAAACTCAATTTTTGTAATAAACCAAGAATAAAACTATCAGTAACAAACTGACATCTAATCATGATTAATGTTGATATGGCTGTCACCTGCGAATTCATAACAAAAATGCTACTCGTGTCTTATTTGCTGATACCAAACCCTTTACGAATCCCACAACTCTATTTTCCAACACACTAAATAAAATAGAGCCACTATTAAATTATCTACACACCCGCCACTGAACCTAAAGGCCCGCCAATCAAATTATCCCACACAATATCAACTTACACGATACAGGAGCTAGTACGGGCAAGGCTTCAATTTTCAAAGGAGACCGGTAACGAAAGGATCCTATATCGTGTGTTAAGGTAGCTGTACTGTACCTACGTATAGTATTTGCGTAACTTGTGAATTCCGCTGCGACCGCTTGCCCAAGCCTAGCCACTGAGCTGATTAACGCGCACGATCTCTTCGGGACATTCGCTTATTACGAAACTTCCACCCCAATTTATTCAGTAATGTTATTGCTGACTGCGAGTGTCTTTGTTTATGAATACCTCGTTAACGTTTATGAGGTACCTACAGCAGTTATGCTTTGTTCTTCCGAATGTCATATTTCTTATTGCGATAGTCGTTTTATTCTTCCATTCACAAAAGCAATACATAAAGAATGTAGAGCTACTCGAAGATTCATAATATCAATCCGCTTTGTAGCAGCAATAAATAAGTTAGTGTAAAATTGGCTGGAGATACATCGCACGTTTTATTTCTCCTTTTCGAACAATTGTTTGATGTCAAGTTACATAAAACCAAGAAAATACAACCTTAAATTAAAAATCCAAGACCGTTGTTGCACAACACAAGCAACGAAAGAGAAATGCATCCGTTCTAATTGCATTTCTCGAAGAAAAATGGCGTACATTTCTTTGTCGAGGTGCCATTGAGAGCGCAAGATCGCGGGCGGGGTTGGTCCAATTGACATTGAGCGATTGAAGCCGCTCGCGCCGGTCGAGCTCGTCCGAGCGTGAATTATAGACTGGAGACTGGCATGTTTTAGACAGCTTCCCCTACATACACGCGACTACACACGACATCGGGGGAATATATTCCCGGACCCAACGCAAGCTGAGTGTGCGAACCCGTCCACCATTCCGTGGTAACGATCCCTCACAAAAATCGGGTCCCTTTTTGAAATCTGAACGATTGATTTCCATTCGAATTTGCGTACCTACTGTCTACAGCCAGTAGACGATATAGGCAATTTCAATTAAGTAGGTGTCCCATTTGTCCGTCCAACATTAAATGAGACATGTTTGAAACAGAATCCAGACGACCCATCTCAACACAATGAAGGCAAGATTCAAAAGGGGCGACCTCTCTAACAAGGTGTCAGCTACCTGACACTATTGTGTGATATCCTGCTTTGAAGGACGAATATTCCTGTCTCAATAAACGTGGAGGCACAAGACTAGAGGCTCAAACGGTATCAACCTGAAGGGATCTATTTATTCGACACCAGTACAGTAAATAGTTGATTGTATCACATTATCATTGGGAAATCTACCGTGATTCGAACACAACCCGACGTGTGAGTAACAGACGACACAATTACACAATGAACATTAATAATAAATGTATCTGTTACGACTGGGTGCTCCACTTTATTAATATTCAATGTTACGAAGGAGAACCTTGACTTTCTTGAAGTAACTACCACCAAAAAAAAAAACAAATTAAAACAAGAGCAACAACAATTAAGTTGTCGAGGCCACCACCGCCACCACCAGACCACACCACTCACCAACCATCAACCACCAACCAGGCCGAATTAATTAAACTTTTGAATATCACCAAGCCTGAAGATATATTAAACACACAACAGTAACCTTTATCCCTGGAACGTCTCAGACATCATAATTAAAATTGAGACATTCGAACTATTTGTATTTAAACTTCATGGAGCTTGGAGGCAAGTTAAATCGTGACTCGTCTCAAATGCCAACAATGTGTTGCAAAGTCCTCGCCAACAATAAAGACACCTTATAGTAGGTACCCAGCGCCTCTAAACTTTATAGACATTCTCTTACGCAAATCGCAATTATAGGTTATTATTTATTGGAAACAGCATAGACTTGCGACATAGAAAGATGAAATTAACTTAAAGTTCATCGTACAAAACAATAAATTAATTACTTACGTCGTAAATTATTACCAAAACGCATAATGTTACAAAACAACATTAAATGGGCTCATTATTTCTGAACTGACAGAGACTAACGAATTTGTCAAAAGCTGAAATGTTCACTGTCGTGTCATGCAGACCGCAGGAGCTATTACAAAATCATTATTACCTATTTCAACAATAGGTCATGGAAATACATTATAATTATTATAATTGATTCGCCATTTCAAATGCAGTGAGCGGATGTTAATGGTATTGACATTATGGCTCAAGAACACCATGGGCTGAAGCGATAACAACATTTTTAAACTTTTGGAAAAAGCATAGTAACAAGGAGAGCAGTGATGGGTGATGGCCCAGTGGTAAGGCCGTGATTTACGAGTTGTAGATCGTATGTTCGAACCCAGTCAGACGCTTTCATTTGTGTAAATTTGGGCCCGCGCGGGGGATTACGGCCGACTCCCTCTCACAGAGAGGAGGCCTGTGTCCCAGTAGTGGGAACTTTATAGGCTGATTATTATGATTATGCATAGTGACAATGTTAAGGTTCTCACCTGAAACTAAGCCATAAAGCACTAACAACGCTAACACTCAGAACACAGTTTGTCCTATTAACACTTACTCAGATTATGCAAGTTCAACACTGTCGTCAGTCGGGTCAAGTTATCACAGAATCTGCAATTCATGTGAGCACCGCATACGGAGTTAACTAATTTTCTCGCTAAGTTTCGCAAGAGCCACATCGCTCACCCTCCGTCGGTCGCCTCATGCCCCGGTGTTGGCCACAAAACGAAACGTCAAAAACAGAGTCGGTACGCTAATAAGATAACACTAACAACGGGCCTTTGTCGCAGTGAAAGTGAACGGGCGGCCAGTTTGGTCGGAATCTCGATTTCGCACGCGTCGAGGTCTTGTGCAGAGCTGTTAAGGCAGTGTGTTTCTTATTTAGTAATACGTGTGACGGAGTAAATAAAAAAAGACCCCACGTACAATCTCCGAATGTTTTATAACACTACATTACTATTAGTAAGGGAAACGGGTTAACGACGCGGTTGAGTATGAAGAAAAACATGAGCACCATGAAGTCTATGTAATTATTCAAATTGTATTACTTGGCTTTACATAGCAACTGGTTATATCGCATTGATAAACAAAAGAATGCAGACTGGCATTTACTGGGACTCCTACAGTTGCATATTACCTTGGTTCTCTTATCTACCCTTCATCACTTTAGATACAAACACGTCTTTTAAGACGTAACCGACGCCTACGGCTTGTTCTTCCACCGCTCATAATTATACTAGTTATGGAAATCGATATAAAATTAAATCACTGTTCGACATCATCGAACTCATATAATTATCCGGTTACCAACAGTTCTTTTTTTTTTTTATAAATATTTAGGTAGTCTACGTAGTAGTTAAGTAATTTTCCGTACAACAGACAGTCATAACAACATTAATTAAGCCTAGTAATCATTCGGGATCAACGCGTGAGGATTTAATGGAATTAACACGTCCAGGAAATAAAGTGGGCTGACGTCACAGGCCAGCACAGCTTAACTTACGGTCACGGCAACGCACTACATGTAAATAATGTTTGTCACGAACGTAATTATGTAAATTTTACGTTAACACGTTCACGCAACATCTCGATTCTTGAATGTGTTACATTTTTGCAAACCCGTCAATATAAATGAACTGAAGTGTAGGAATTTGCATACAATGCAGTTCAACGAATAGTTCTCTTTTGCATATATAAATTCCTCGGATACTAGTATTTGGCAGACCCAAGTTTTGCTCTCTTTTGTATCTTATTGTCTGAAATCACGATCTTTTCGGATATTATCAGAAATTCACAAAAAAAAAAGGTTTTTGAAATCCATCAAGCTTATTAATTAATTACCGTTCATTCGATTTCTTATTCAGCGAACTCTTTTTACTCCATATTCATAAAAACAACTTTCCAAACAAAATAGAAATACGAAAAAGGCCTTTCATAAAAAAAGTAATTTAAAAAAATTAAACCGACTTCAAAAAGAAATCAACTCAAAATTATGAAATAACTTTAATTTCGGAAGTCGGTGTCTTGGGATCTGTATTTTAGTTTTTTGCCACCGACTTCCGAAATTAAAGTTATTTCATAATTTTCAGTTGATTTCTTTTTGAAGTCGGTTTAATTTTTTTAAATTACTTTTTATTTCGTAATTTTTAGTATTTGCAATAGAATTTGACCAAGGTTTTGAGATGTTTTCCCTTTGACACAACACCCGTAGCTCGTATCAATACGCCAGGCCGTCACACTTGCACGTATTAGTCCATATCTTGAAAATTACTGAACCGATTTTGATGAAACTTGCACTGTTCCCTAAGTTGAAGTAAATGTAAGCTAATACAAAAAAAATGGTCACGATCCGATTAATAGTTGCTGAGAAATGCGTGGACAAACATACATACATACATACATACATACATACATACATATATATACGTCTATGAAATTTTGTATATTTGTTTGGAAGCCTTAGTAGATTGTCATATGTGAATATAATGCAATTCCAATAATATTACATACATACGTATCGAATTGATAACCTCCTTTTTTTTGAAGTCGGTAAAAATAAAGTCTTTGCAGGCGCTCACTTTCATAATCAAATTAATATAAATTCTTTAACGTGTTCATCGGCAACCTTTAAAAACGGTTCTCGTGATTTTGAGAGAGCTAAGGGAATAGGGAAGCCATAATAAAAAAGCAATTCGACTGCACTCACAGACGGAGCGTTCGTATCGTACGAGACCTGTCGAGTCTCTATCTCGAACGTCAGAGGTAGAGCCGGCGACTTTTTCCAAAGCCAATTGACTTTCTATTTTATTGTGTTGGCGCTAACGCGACATTGATGGCGGCACTTATTGCACTTCGCGCGACTTTTTATTCGAGCCCGGTGCCCGACGGAATTGCCCGCAACTTCGCCCAACAAAATTGAACGCCGATCTGCGGTGAGAACTCGTCGTCTAATACTTTACCAGATAAGAAAGAAGCCGATTTGTTCGATGGCTTTTGTACGTACCTGAAAGAAGAGAAAACAAATAAATAGGTAAACGTTTTAAACAGATTACACAGGAGCGTGTCACAGGGCTTCACGGTATTAGTATTACATATTACGCAAATCACAAACACAAACATCCGGACACGGAACAAATATCCGTAGGTCATACCAATATTTTCCCCGATACCGAATCCGCGACCCTACACTCAGTAAGCGGATACAGCCACTACGACATCCGGGTCGCCAAAAGTAAAATAAAGACCCAAAGCATTTAAATTGTCAAAAGCGGAAAACGTTAACAGCTGACATTTGCAAACGTAACAGCGATACCATTTACGACCGTAATTCTGTTTATTGCCAATCATTGTAACGATCATATTGAAATGAGATTCAGCGAGTCAGCCAGCCAGCACCCTACACGCGAACGGTGGAGATTCAATCTAAACAAACAAATCAACACACAAAACGTCCGTATTCTATAATCAAATGTCGAGTAAATAGCTCCGGTCCGGTCCGGCGGAGATGACGCGACAGTTGATACGTTTAATCGAAAAACAAACAGACCATAAATATTGTCGTGGACGTGTATAGAGGTATTGTCAATTAACTTTGAACGTCGAAGCTTCCAATTTTAAAAGGTTTATTTATACGTTAGAGTTTCTATTGAATAGATTTCGCTACTACATATTATTTAGGATGGGTAGGTCAGTACCTACATTTGCACATTTCTAATCATCAGCAAACATCCTGGTACAGTTACCAGGATGTTTGCTGATGATTAGAAATGTGCAAATGATTCAGTATAAACACAAAATTCTTTATGAAACCTTAGGCGTGAATTATACAGAGACTGCGTAAGGTGAAGGCGCGGCGCAGGCATGATGCCGCTTCAAAACGTTTTCATACAAAATGTACGAGAGCGCCGCCCGCCGCTGCGCCGCGTGAGTGTAATTCACGACACGTCCGTCCCCTTCGCACATTTAGTATAAAAACGTTTTGAAGCGGCATCATGCCTGCGCCGCGCCTTTACCTTACGCCGTCTCTGTGTAATTCGCGCCTTAGGTTTTGTCCGTAAAGTCACATTGGCTCAACTAACCATTAACCTAAGTAGCTAATGGATGTTAAATAAATTAAAGAACCTATTTCTAACAAAAAGTTTCTGTAGGTTTTAGGTTTACGTTTAAGCTTACTTACACTTTTAGAATTTCATTACATATAGGTAGGGTGGGGCTTAAAGGTCCGCGGGTAAAAAGGTCCACCATGTCTATATCCGAAATCAAAAGTGCACCAGCGAATCGAATGACAGGGGTATGAAGGGGTCACGGGAGGGGTACTTACGCCGCCCCACGAAGTGAGCTTGCGAGCGCCGATGAGAGTGTACGCAGTCGCGGTGCAAAAAATTCACGTAAGTAATTTTTGTGACGTCACTTATTTTTAGTCTGACTGTTGTGTTTTTATCAATACAAAACTAAACATTTATTAAAGGTCTAGTTAGTGGTATAAAGTTTAACGTAGAGCCATTGTTTATTGAATCGTCTGTTTAGGTTTTTCTCTATAACCTCAAACTTCAATCAACATACTATTGGGGCATAAAGGTCCACTTAAGGACCTTTATGCCCCACGGTGGACCTTTTTACCCTATACAAAATATTATCATATTATGGTATTCTTTTCAGAATGCGGAATTACAAGAGAACCACCGAAAGAGGTACAAAGACTGTGGAGGTCACGCAACGTGCGGCTGAGCTAGTCACAAACGAAAATAAATCCCTACGTGAAGTTTGTTGTGACTATGAAATTAGTAAAACTTCTCTGATAAGATATAGCACACGTCTAAAAGAAAATCCAGAATTGCGATTCAGATGACGAGTAATTGTTAAAAAGTCATGTCATTTATTCGTGTTATATTCGTTTTATTTTTATGATTTAATTATATATAAAGGTTTTGGGTCAAAAAGCTCAATTTTAATAATTAAGACTGAAATGCTGTGCCATAAGTTTAAAATAAGTAACGTTTTTTTAATAAAAGTAAAGACTGGTTGATTTAAAACTGTTTTCGTTTATTTACTTGCTTTAATTAACGTTAAAAAGCTATTTAATTATACTGGTCTTTTTTACCCCAGCACCGGTCCTTTTTACCCCACCCTTGGGGCAAAAGGGACCAATCGACTCGACACTCCTAAATGCAAATATGTGGGTTATAGATAAACATTACAAGAGTTATGTTGTTCTTTCTTGTAAATGAAGGATAGCGGTATCCATTGCAGAAGAAGTTATTTTTTTACACCTGATACGTAAATAGTTACAAGGCAATATACGTAAAATGGACCTTTTAGCCCCACCCTACCCTACATCTAAACACTACGCGTAACATTTTGAAAAGTTACCAGTTTTTTTTTTTAGTAAAGCTCATTAATATTCACTGAAATAAGTAACTTTCTCCTCGCTTGAGGACAATGGCTGGCAACATTCGCGTTTCACTAGCAGGCCAAGGCTGTTTCTTAATGGCGATATGCATTTAAGTTAATTAACGATATAACAGAAAACTAAAGCCTTGAGCTCAGGATTACAGTGACTAGCTGAGCTTGCGGCGAAGAGAATGTTCTTAGTTTTCTATATTACAAAATAAGACATCTAGCTGTCTGATAGCGTAACACAATCTTAATATCAATCAATTTCATTTTCGCAATTCAACCGCTGCGTCTACTCTTTTAAAAGCCATGTCGCAATCACCAATGCAATGAATGTTCTTCTTCTTTTCGAGTCGATGGCAAAAGTATAAAATGGAAGTTGCTGAACCGTCAAAATGAAAGTTATTGTCATTAGGAGTTTGTTACGTAATAAGGCTGAAGTTGCAGTTGCAGAGTTGCATTCCAACCTCTACAAAATATCGATGCATATTATGCAATATCAGCTGCACGTTCATAATATTCGGAACTAGCTTCTACCCGCGACTTCGTCCGCGTGAATTTCTTATTCCCCCGTCGCATCGCATCGCCTGCTTTTACTTCATTTTCGCTTAGCATTCTTTTTGACATTTTTTTATTCTGCTTGGCTCCTACGTGTCCTAGCGTGATGTTATATAGCCTATGGCCTTCCTCAAAAATTGGGTAATCAAATGCAAAAAGATTTTTTCTAATCCGACTGAGAAATCCAGAGATTAGCGCGTAGGTACAAAGAAACAAACTCTTCAGGTTTATTATTAGTAGGTATATGGATATAGATAGATACATAAGTGAGATGAGATAGTGAGAAAGTTCTAAGCGACAGATTACCGTATTCAAAGTAAATACAACTAACATTAGTCACAACTTGTCATTAAGTTGCCGCGAAATTAACTTACGTCAGACAACAGGATTCAATGTCAAAGTTTGTAACATCGTTACATCGTAATTAACGCTATTAAATAATTGTATATTACGAACTTTACTAACAACACAGGTGAAGGTAATGTGTTATTTAAAAGCGAGTCAAACAATCAACATTTAGCTAAACAATTGTTTTTGATTATGGTTCACTAGGTAACATTGTGGCTGTGTGTGAATGCTTGTGGGAGGCCTATTTCCAGCTGTGACTGTGAGTGTATGATGATATTTTTTTTATTTTTTTTGGGTTCCGTACCCAAAGGATAAAAACGGGACCCTATTACTAAGACTCCACTCTGTCACCTGGCTGTATCTCATGAACCGTGATAGCTAGACAGTTGAAATTTTCACAGATGATGTATTTCTGTTGCCGCTATAACATCAAATATTAAAAACATGATAAAATAAATATTTGAGGGGGCTCCCATACAACAAAAGTGTTTCTTTCCGCGTTTTTGCCTTGTGGTACGGAACCCTTCGTGTGCGTGTCCGACTCGCACTTGGCCAGTTTTTTTTATTGATTTATCCTCCTACTAAAACGCCATACAGCAATTACACCAAGGGAGTAAAAAATTACTTCATGAATGTGCTACTGCATCCATCCTGTGCGCCGCGCCGTGGACAGGACATCGAACGAGCGGCGATGGAACACGCACGCTCACACAGCGTCAAATCCATAGTTCTATTACTCCATCTACATTGTATATGTATATTGCGCACATTCTTTGCGATTTTTTTGAGACTTAATGATTTTTACAAAATAAACACATGATGATGAAAGTTCACTAATAAAGCACTGCAGTACGAATACTCTCCTCACTGGTTTGGATAATTATCCAGTTCGTTATCCAACGTTCCAAAAATATATCGGAACGTACGAAAAAAAATTGTTTAATAAAAACGTCTCCAATCATAAATGTAAATTTTCACGAACGCAAATATGTATCGATGGGATCGTTTTATCATCAATTCAGTTATGCGTCATCAATAATTCAC
Organism: Oligia latruncula; assembly: GCA_948474745.1. Lineage (NCBI taxonomy): Eukaryota > Metazoa > Arthropoda > Insecta > Lepidoptera > Noctuidae > Oligia > Oligia latruncula. The sequence goes on from OX419699.1 coordinate 4,948,091, forward strand.
GGGTTTTATGGGATAGTTGTGAGTAGAAAAGCAGGGTTGGAATGGATTGCATCGAAATGCAAAGAGTGCTGCGCCTCGCGTTGCGACCTCACTCAAGCTACTCGGTACATATGTATTTGATCAAAGCAGAGAACTCACAATGCAGTAAATTCAAGTCATAGTCGAGTCGAGGGCACAATATGCCTTTGTGATGCGCGTATCGCGGGATGCTAGCAGAAACCGCAACCGCCATCATTACGTCGTCGCCGGCGCTGCTGTAAAGCCGCGCACAAACTTAGTACACACGTGCACTTAGCATGACTGTATTTTATTACAGATATTATGCGCGGCCGACGCAGATGCTGTGCACGAAAACGGTTTTATGATGTCATTGGAGTACGCATGCCTGGAACCGGATGCATTTTACATCAGGCATCCTAATCTTGGCGCCCATGAACGTAGCTAAAAAGTAACGATTTTTCCAGGAATTTCAGTTCAAAATCAAAATATTTTATTTCACATAAACCTACATGGGCACTTATCAAACGTCAGATTCAGAGAGTTGATCATGTTTCGTCGTTCTCACAGAGAGGAGGCCTGTGTCCCGGCAGTGGAGACGGTAGGAGGCTGATTATGCTATTTTTTGTCGTCGAAACGTGTCCTATGCAAAGAAGCTAACCTTGGCTTAATTCGAAAACAAATTTAATAAATGAACTATTTTTATTTATATAAAATTCCGCAAACCGCAAGTAACACAGCCAACTGTTTTCTGCTTCCAAGAAGAAAAAATGAAACAATATTACAGTGACCAAGCAAACTAAAGCTTGGAGCACTTTTGAAATATACTTTTATAAATGTTGTTCCAAAGATTTCAATGCCTGGATCAATGTAAGGAACAAGAAGGAGAGGCTTGTGGCTAAGTAATAACAGCCGCACGGGTCGACTGATCAGGTTAAGCTACGCTTGCCGCGGTTGAGTGACCATCTTTACTTATCAAGACCTCTTCTTGCCTCGGAAAGCACGTTAAGCCGCTGGACCCGGCTGTCATTCGTGAACCTTTGACAGTCGTTACGGGTCGTCAGAAGTCCGAAAGTCTGACAACCAGTCTTACCAAGGGGGTTATGGAGGTCAGATAGGCAGTCGCTCCATGTAAAATACTGGTATTCAGCTGCATCCGAAAAGACTGGAAGCCGACTCCAACATAGTTGGGAAAAGGCTAGGCAGATGATGATCAATGTAAGGAATATTAGTGAAGAGAAACCTGTAAGAGGGTACTACTTACTGCTTTCAACTGAACGTTATTTAATTTGCCACAGTCATGTAATAAATAAACAGCGTGCAAACATTTCGTAGCTAGTAAATCTTGGCAAGAAACCCTCCGGATCGTATATCAACAGTAGTTCATGAACATCAAATTGGATTAAAGCCGCAATCTAACTAGTCAGAACTCTGATCGCAAGTTACTGCGGCCGGGGGCCGTGGCTTCGAATCAAGCTACCGTCTTCGTCACACACATATTCCAAGAACCAATCGCTACAAACTAAACGTTACACGAGGACAAATTCCCAGAAGGGTCTGCAGGTTGTATTTTTCAAATGCCTTTTATTGGTGTGAGTGGTTATTCATCTTAAGTCTTTTAACAGAACATCGGTACTAATAGTACTTCACATTTTGAAAACATTATTTTCGCCATTAGACTATTATAATGTATGTTTCTCGTAAACTTTTACTGCATAATATATGGTTACAGAAAGTAGCCACCTTCTTGCTTAGGCATTATATTACTTCATTATGCTTCACTTCATTTCACTGCGTAAGCCAGAAAACTTCCTTGGTTTCTCATAAAATACTTCGTGAACAAAATAACAGATTTCTGAAAGGAACCTCCTATGGAGCCTACATTTGTCTAGACGTATTTGTCTACACAAAACATGCTGTCTGTACGTCAAAAACTTTATAAATTGACCCGGTGATTCCGCAGGAAATTCCGTACGAACTTTGCTTATAGATTCGGTCATACGCCATGACAGTATGTATACGTATGTAGTTGTGCACACACCTTTCCACGTTCAGAAAGTAAATCGTGTAGGTACGAGAAAAGTTTCTTATATATTTCCTGTGTTCACAACGAATATGGAGGAAGAACATGATTTTTTGGCGACAATTCCAGGTATTGGCAAGAAACAAGAACAAGAACAGGACAGAATCGAATGTATTTGATGTAACTCAAATTGAAACAGTATTTTTCAGTCGGAAAATTCTAACTTTTCGTGGACGACATGTAGAAAAAATACGAAATACAAGCGCCCTTGTGGTGGTTGTGTTGCTTGTAACACGTATATGGTACAATATCCGGGCGAGAGTCCAGGCTTTTGTGCCAATACATGAGTCAAATTCTTACAACCGTCGTTTCAACGAGCTCTGATTTATTCGTGTGCTGTCGTTACACGTACTAAGTTACCTTTGTTTGTATTTTGTTGAGAACAGTACTGTTGAATTGTTTCTGTACATTGTTGCATCATTTCAGAAACGAGTATGTCTTCTAATGAATATTTGTACAGTTACAGTACAGAGATAATCAGCCTACAATGTTCCCACTGCTGGGACACAGGCCTCCTCTCTGTGAGAGGGAGTGGGCCGTAATCCACCATGCGGGCCCAGTGCGTGTACATGTGTACATGTCTTCGAATTTTTTTGGTTCTAGGACATGCCGGTTTCCTCACGATGTTTTCCTTCACCTTTTTGAGAGCAGTGGTGATGAAACAATTTACACAAAGTAAAGCGCCTGTCTGGGTTCGAACCTACGACCTACAACTCGTAAGTCGCGGTCGTTACCACTTGGCCACCACTGCTCTCAACAGTTACAGTACAGACCATTACTGAAATGATTAACGTTTTCTACCGACTTCAAAAAAAAGGAGGTTATCAATTCGACACGTATGTATGTAATATTATTGGAATTGCATTATATTCACATATGACAATCTATTAGGGCTTCCAAACAAATATACAAAATTTTATAGACGTATGTATGTATGTATGCATGTTTGTCCACGCATATCTCCGTAACTATTAATCGGATCGTGACCATTCTTTTTTTATTGGCTTACATTTACTTCAACTTAGGGAACAGTGCAAGTTTCATCAAAATCGATTCAGTAATTTTCAAGATATGGACTAAGACGTGAAAGTGTGACGGCCTGGCTTATTGATACGAGCTACGGGTGTAGTGTCAAAGGGAAAACATCTCAAAATCTTGGTCAAATTCTAGTGCAACAACTATAAATTACCAAATAAAAAGTAATTTAAAAAAATTGAACCGACTTAAAAAAACTTTAATTTCGGAAGTCGGTGGCAAAAAACTAAAACTAAAATACAGATCCCAAGACACCGACTTCCGAAATTAAAGTTATTTCATAATTTTGAGTTAATTTCTTTTTGAAGTCGGTTTAATTTTTTTAAATTACTTTTTATGTGATGAAATAATGTAGGTTTACAAAATGTAAAACAAAAGCAATACATTACTACGTGCTTCAATAACTATTTATTTATGGAAACCTAACTTTCAGCAGTTTTTACTTTCAGAACGTGTCTATGTAAAGCATGATTAAATGGTGATTATCTAAAAACAAACATACAAAATCAGATTAAAAAAAAAAAAATTGGTAGGTTATCAAGCATGATCTATTTTCGAAACTTTCAAGACCAGTTTAATTATGTAACTGTTCTAAATTGTTTCAGATTATATCAAAATACTAAACTGCTAGCCATTCTAAGACCTACATAGCTAGCGACTGTAGCCTTAGCGGATACAAGACATTCACGCGTTTCGAAATTGTGATACTAAAATATCAAATGAACTAAAATGTATAGGTAGAGGTAGAAACGGGGGAGTTAGATTTGTGCAACCGCTTATTATGTAAGCGAGTAAATATTGAGTTCTCAAAGCTCTAATTGCTATCTGCACTGCTTATCTACACATGTTATGTAAATAGATACTTACCAATCCAAATACAAACAAGAATTGCGAGAGATAAGTACATCAGGGTGGTAGGGATCACGCGCGCCTCAAAGAGATGTCAGCATCGAGGAGGGGCCCATAGGGCCGAAGCCTGCCGGGTCAGCTGGATTGTCCGAAAGGGTTACCGCTGGCCCGGAACATAAAGGGCTAAGGAAGGAACACGGGTGGGTTTTAGTCAGTAAGAGTCTGACACTCCCTTCCGCTCCACCCAGAGCGGGAGGGGTCATTTGATGATTTCCCATCCGCAAAAAAAAAAAAAAGGGTGGTAGGGATCCTAGACCCCATAGCGTTGAAAGTTTTTGTCGGTTATCAAAAAAAAAACAACTGTTTCAAAGAAAAGTGCATTACGCGGTCAAAATGAATGGAACAGCAAAATTTTTTTTTCATAACCTTCCATGAATTTCAAATCACGGTTCAGAATCATATTAGGTATACGAAATCCATGTTAACAGGTTACACATCGATGTCTCCGCCATCCTGTCTATATCGAGTTGTAATCTTGTAAGACCTTATTTCACACTTGTTCAAGTATGAAATGCACTCTAGTTACAAACGGCTTTAGTTTTTTGCTAACCAATTCTAGTTACAGCCAAAAAGAACGCAAAGCTTTCGAATATTTAAATTAAACAAGCATTCAACTCAAAAAAAAAATTGTGTGTGTGACCAACAAACCCACTCCATTTAATCGATTCGCATTAAACCAATCAAATTAAGTAACGGGGTTTGATTGATTGATAACAATCAAATTAAATGGAGTACAACAAATTAACGATCCAATAAATAGGTAAAGAAAAACGGCCTGTTTCCAATAGTCACGCGATCAGAACTTTTTATTTGAACAGTCCCTAAATAAAAAGTCAATGTTTACATAAACGAAGACAATTTATTTTAATGTACACGCAGAGGTCATGTTTTTACGGAGAATCTTAACACCGCGATTCAGCGGATAGGGCTAAATGAACAACGCCATCTATCGAGACATTAGGAACTAAAATCGTTTAAAGTATCAACCTAAACGTAAGATTGTACAGTCCCAGAGGCTTATTCCAGTACAACGCACACGCAATGCGAAAACTCCCAAGTACTGGTGGGCACAAGGATATAGTATATTTCATTACAAGTGCGGAAAGGCTGTCATTGCAAAGAGTTCCGACAAATGTCTACCCGAGCCGAGGCGCAGCCGAAGGCGAGGGTTGACAGTCGGAACAAGTTGCAATGACGGTTCCGCAGGTGTACTGAACGACTATTTTTAATACAGTCGCGAAAAAATGAAGCAATTTAATAAAATAATAAAAACACAATATTGCTTTTTTCTCTTCTCTCCACGCAAAAAATTAGTCGTATGTGGATATGTAACGACTTTTTGACTTTTCCAGTAAAATGTTCTCCGAAGCATTTTGTGCAATTATATCTACTGAGTTCCAGTGAAAAAAAAATAGAAAAAAAATAGGGTCGAAATTACTCATTTTGTGCAACAAACAACTAAACTCGCAAAGAAAATTTCTGGAAAATGGCGCCAACCGTAGAATATAAGCAGAGTTTTTTTTTTCTTCACCCATTTTGGTAGGCAAAGCGAACTATCCATACAGCTTAGTCTTCAGTATATTTTTTTTATTGATATGAAATGAAAATGAAATTTAATGAGATGAAATGAAACCTAACCTAACTCATTCAATTAAATCATTAAATCTGATATTGAAATAAATTAGTAGCTTCTTTTTAGAAATATACGTATTTGTATGAATCACAAAAACTCTTTAGTAAAAACTTCATGGTTGGTTTTTCTTTTTAATAGACATTATTTTGACAGTTGGGAAAGAGACACGCACGAGTTCGGGAAAGGTAAAAAAAAAGCACTAGTATGTAATAGCCCACATCCCGAACGCTATACGTCCCTGCAATACAACACTTTTTGAGCAACTGTATTAAAAAGTGATTTTCCTGTCGATTTAACGGAAGGTACACTCGTTAAGTAAAACGGATGTAGGTCGAGCAAACAACTTCACGCGTAATTATTTAAGCCTAGATGTTTCCATTCACATTTAGACTTTGAACAATAGCACGTGATTTGAATAGTTTTATAGCATGATAAAATCGAACCTTTAATAATTCCCATTTTGCGCTCCTAAAAATATTATTGAACACACTAGGTAATTTAATGATTGACCCCTCCGTGGCTCGGGAGGCACGTTAAGCCGTTGGTCCCGACTGTCCGAAAGTCTGACAACCAGTCTTGCTAAGGGGTATCGTTTTTACCCCGGTAATACCCAGTAACTGGGTTGTGGAGGTCAGATAGGCAAGCGCTCGATGTAAAGTACTGGTATTCAGCTGCATCCAGTTTGATTGGAAGCCGACCCCAACATAGTTGAGAAAAAGCTAGGCAGATGATGACACTAATATAATGATTGCGCCTCTTTTTGAAACCTAAAATAACTCCTATTTTGGAGATCTAAAATACTAAACAACTAAGTAGGGTAAGTTTTTAGAGGTTCATTAATTTAAACAAGGGTCCAACATTAGAAGGTCAATAAGTTTTTTAGAGGATCAGTTAAATACTTATTTGCCTAGTTTTATTGTGCCATTTGATTCTTTACTGGGTACCAAATATATTTATGGTAATGTCTGAATAACATTTATTTACGATGCATGGATAAGATTGCGGTATTAAAGTTGATGCGTCTATTCACGAGTGATCGTGATGAACGCAACCCAAATCGACGACATGTGATTGACAGTGAACTGTCTTTATATGATCTGAGCACGCAACTTATATCTCATAAGTTATACTTATGTTGTATAACTTACATGACAACTAAAAGTGCCAAGAATTTTATTGGTACTAAGTAGGTAGGTATTTATAGCCTGCTTAGATGGTTAGGGCTTGCCTTGTTTTTACCGTTTGATGATATACTATAATTTATATATTTTGATGATATACTATAGTTGATGGCCATAGGCTCGGCCACTATTACATGGGACTTAAACATAACTGGCGAAATATGGGTGTACACCTCTGCCCAACCCTTCTGGGAAACAAGGCGTGATGTTATGCGAGTTAATTCAGTAATTACTGTCGTCCAAGAATAAAAAAATAAAGTAAAAGGATTAAGGGTCTAAACAGACGGACTGCATTTGAACTGCATGCCAGCTGCAACTTCACAGTCTGATGCAGTTGTCATAACTAGGTTTCGGAGCAGTTAAGTCAACTGCATCCAAACTGCGATGTTACATCTGAAATGCAGTCCGTCTGTGTAGACCCAAGTGTCCATTCATACTAAGCAACAAGGCATAACCAACATAAGTCCTCATTGATTTTAATTAAACCCTGTCTCAACAATCCTACCTACATCCTCTACCTATACCTATCCTTTCGAGTATAATGATTACATTACTATCAGTACAATAAGCATGACGGCTGCTGTCAGATACAGCGAGTTTAACATGTAATTATTAGTCACACGGAGTAAATAACAATTGGAAAGCGCGAAAGGGTTCTATGCTAACATTGCATAGATGGCACCCGGAAATCGCGGCGTCCGTCCAGCAACAGATTATGACACATGTCTTTCCTATAGCGCCCTTTTTTTTTCGCTTCTACGTTGGGTAATGATGAGGATTTGTTAGGGAAATGGGTATGAGCAATCCATTTACTAACTATTCTTTAATTAGTGATGAGATCGTTTAATGACCACACAGACGGCACCACTCAATCACTCGTAATTGGAACTTGGCACAACGCCTTTTACGATCAAATTGTTCAGAGGCCGAGCGTTCACTATCCATCGATTTGCCGCCTAATCGCGGTTTGATATGACGTCACTGACGTACAGCATTAACACATCGGGCGTAAAAGCTTATTGATTGGTCGCCAGTAATTCCACAGTAACTATGTAGTGCGATGATAGGACGAGTGCTGACTGACTAATAAATGATTTTTGTTACGATCTCTTTGACGACTTAACTAGGTACTTGCCTGATTAGCAATTTTGTAGGTATAAAGAGGTTTACTGCTGTTATTCGTGGGTCTTTGACAGTCGTTACGGGTAGGCAAAAGCCCGAAAGTCTGACCACCAGTCTTACCAAGGGATATGGTATTACCTAGTAACTGGGTTGTGGAGGTTAGATAGGTAGGTCGCTCCATGTAAATAAAATACTAGTATTCAGCTGCATCCGGTTAGACTGGATGAAACGAAATTCTCGGTATGATTAATTGAGGTAAGAGAATTATTTCTTTTTCCGTTGTTTTCTTTTAACAAAAAAAAAAAAAACAACATACAAACACCCGAACATAGTACCTCCTCCTTTTTGTGAAGTCGGTAATAAAGTCATAATGGCAATGCCAAAAGCAGTGCTAACGCATGATCTAACTAGCGGTCATGAACGCGATATTGACATTAACTACAACCAAAGTAATAAAATGAGCCATTTAATAAGCTCTTTTCCTTACGGAAAAGAGCTTATTAAATGGCTATTATTAAGTATTCATAAAAAAGTTGTAATGATTACTCATTACAACTTTTTTATGAATACTTAAATTTTATAGTCATTGCAAATCGTACAATAAAATATTACGATAGTTGTTCACAGGAATCGTTTCAAAGTTATAATTGCGATAATAAGCATCGTTTGATTAATGTACCTAATTAATTTATTAAATAGATATTAATAACACTTAATCAATTTGCTATTTAATGCAATATCCTATTTGCAATATAAAACGTTATGAAGGCAATGTCAGAAATAAGTAAATCAAGGGGAAGATTTAAAAGAAGACATTTTGAAAGAGCCTTCAAATAATTAAAACTTGAAAACAACAAAATGTTGTGGTCTTTTACCACAACAGCTTGCCCAACAAATGACAAAAAAAACAGTGATAGTCGGATGACACATTATGTAAAAAAAATTGGCCAAGTGCGAGTCGTACTCGCACACGAAGTGTTCCGTACCACAAGACAAATACGACGAAAAAAACACGTTTGTTGTATGGGAGCCCCCCTTAAATATTTATTTTATTTTGTTTTAAGTATTTGTTGTTATAGCGGCAACAGAAATAGATAATTTGTGAAAATTTCAACTGTCTAGCTATCGTGGTTCTTGAGATACAGCCTGATGACAGACAGACAGACGGACGGACAGACAGCGAAGTCTTAGTAATAGGGCCCCGTTTTACCCTTTGGGTACGGAACCCTAAAAACAACAAATACAAAATCCTAATACCTCTGATTCCGAAAGCTTTCACTCGATTAATTGAAATAGGAAAAAGTAACAATCTAACAATACATTTTACTGTTATCGAAAACCGAACGCAAAACGACAAATAGGAATAAATTGTTTGGAACATTTAACATTTGTTCGGGCTGGGCAATAGCATAAAAGGCACAACACGATTTTAAAAATAAAAGCCTACCCACCGAAAAACCATGAGCATTATCATAGCAAAATCCTGATTCTAGCTGACGAAAATAGACTATACACATTATCAGAAATATTTTGTGGTCATATGTAAGGGTGTGGTACAGACCATCAAACTGAACAATAAAATTTGATGTTAGTCAACATCAAATATATAATAGGACGGATGATATGTTTTTCGTGATTACGATGCACGATGTTGATCCCATGGAGAAAGTTGTTCAGTTTGACCCTTAAATTTAACCACACCTTTCCGATACATGCTGTATACCTAATAATTGATCGAATAGTTACAATTCTGAGACACCATCTTTAACCTAGCCGTAGCAAAGAATAGAGATCCGATAACACGAACGAAATCAATCTCCATACATTTCAACGTTGAGTGAATGATAAAAGGGGGTGAGACCGAACGGTTCCTTACAATGGCACCCACTGTGTAATTGCCGAGGTACAATGCATTGTCATAATACAATTGACGTCTATTGGCACAGATATTTCTTCGAAGAAGGTCTACTCTAGTTATTAATCTCTTACAGTCGGTCGGACATCTACTATGTCCGAGCTGTCGATTGTGATTATCCGATTGATACTTCCACTATTTCATTTGTTGCAGCTCTATTTATTAAATGGCCATTTGTGAAGCTGCAATCTATTGTAGGATCGAGAGCGAATAAAGTTTTTAAAGCTTTTAATCTGGATTATTTTTATGTTCTAAAGTCCATGTTTTTGGTAAAGCCTGTTTGTATTGCGGCAGTTTTTCATGTGTCCTGTTATTTCAATCACTAAAGTTATGACGTGTTTGTATAACAATTTTGTAATTAATAGTGTCTGAAGCCAGCTAGCTGCATTAGCTATTTTTGTTTTCGTTATTTCCGTAGTTAAAACTCTATCAACAAGCAGAATTCAGAATTAAATTCGACGTCACAAGTGCGAATTAAAAGAATGGCGTCATACGCGTAATCGCTGCTTAACTGCAGTAAGATGGAAATAAAGAGAATGAACAACAACAATGTTTTAAAACTACCTGAGCTGCGGTCAGCAATAAAATTCTACTTAATTGTGAATCACGACGTAACGCAATGCCTGATTAGTGTACATTTACTGAGAATAAAATACTGACGCGTAAACCCTCAAGTTCACGTAGCAGAAATACCTAACATTACTGTTATTACATCACTTGATCGTGGTTATAACAATATTATATTTGCTTAAGCAAATAAATTTCAATCTGATGAAACAGCGCTGTACCTACACAAGTTCTTTCTTGTACACGTACAAGGTACGCCCATGTTTTTGTGATATCACGACTCGCTAATTAATACTCAGAGCGTACTCCTAAAACGGTTAACCCAATTGGCACCAAAATTAACAGGCTTCACAGAGATTACCAAATGTGAAATTAATAAAATATTCATAGAAAGTCAAAGTGTTTTAAAGACATCACGTCTTCGAGTAATCAAGTGAATAGGGTTGTAAGGAAATTAATTATGTTTGTCTATGTCTGCTAAGCGTATTATATTGAAGATAGGTGTGGAAGCTATAGATGAATATGATTTATTTAGCACATTGGCTTTTCCATGAGAAACGAGATTCGAATCTAAATCAGTTCAGGGCATAGTAGATCTGTTGATTCTGCTTAATACTGACATAATAAAGAATCTTCTCCAAAATTACACAAAAGATGAAGGAAAATTATCATCACAATTAAACAAAAAGCAAACTGATTCGAAGTTCAAACAACACAAAGTAAATAAAACAAACGAGCACGAGAAAATGACATACAATGGAAAATTAACAAATTCAGTTATGAAGAAGTCTCTACGTCTTGCATACGAAAGTGCATCCATTGTAATGCAACACGGCACAATAAAGTTACTTGTGAAGTGAATAACGCAGAAGCTGAGAACTGTCATTGACACTCTAAACAAGTTCCGCCCTAACTTGCAACACTACTCTGCTGCACACTTGCCGAGTTATTCAAGCGACGAACAACTTAAATGAGACAATAAGTAACTAACTAATTGTTACTGACTTCAAGTACGTAGGTAGCGCAAAGGAAAACTAGTTCGTACCCGATGGGAATTTGGTGACAGACGGCGGTGACAAATTCCCGTTATCACACTAAACTCACTTAGAAAATCTTTAGTTTAAGTCAATTGGATTCAGAATAAGTGCCACGAAAATGATTCAATGGAACAAGTTCTTCTTCCAAATCGTATGACATTCTTCCAAATCGTATGACACAAGTATCAAGATATTACAACTTACACTAACAATAATAATTACAGGAATAACATCATATTTCGAAACAGTACTCAAGAATGCTTGAGAATAAAGAACAAAAGACGGTCACACTATCTAATGTCACAGTAATGGCAAAATTCGCCGCGGCTAAAAGGTTCGACTATCGACTATAATATTACAAAATATTTCCAGGCTATGTAAAACATAGCGCGTTCGTTTTTCCGCCAATTCGTTGGTAGGTGGTCTTAGAAAGCTTTCCAGTTTGAAGGTTAAAAATAGGGGAAAACTGGACAAGCGGACAATGGGCGCCTTCCGAGCATTCTCAGAGTCTTGCAGACGTGACGTTGACAAACGACGCCTCAGAGGTTGAGACACTTGGACAGGTGATCCGACACGAACTGTCCATTCATTGTCCTCCTAGATATTTGGGTTCAAGGAAAGTTGGGTGGACGAACTCAACTTATCTTTTATATATTTCAATATTAACATTTTATGCGAAAGATCAATTTCGATGTCTTTTGCTGAATATTGTATGTCTTAACTTAAGCAATTAGGTACTTGCTTAAATAATAATAGCAATAAATCAAGCTTTTATTGATCCCAAACTGAAGACAAGGAAATCCTCTGCAATCCGTAAATTATCATTAATGAAATAAAGGAGATAATAATACATTACCATGATCGATGGAAAACTTCGCCTACAGGGAGGTAAAACACTTCGCTAACGCTAGAGCTTGTAACAACATAAGCGCCATCCAATTTGTTGTCAAGAATATTTTATACTATTCATGTTTCCCTGAATTTAGTCACAAAATCACTCAATTCCACCGCGGAACAATCTCGAGCAGATTCGCAGACGATAGCAGTTTCGACAGTGTTTACATAATAATAGCCACACGCGAGGAGAAAGCGAATCAGACTCGACTCGTGATCAGATTTTCTATAATGTCAAGTCAATAAGCACCTACCTGACATTCGGGGTTAAGTAACAGAGAAATTTTCTCAACCTTTTGAGTATTGCAGAAACATCAAGTATTATAATAAATTATGCTAAGATTCGCTGTTTTTTTTTCATTTGTATCATTCAATTCTTTAAATATTTGAATCCAATGAGAATAGTTGAACAGTGATCATGTTCGAAACTTGTTTTGGAGTCACGAACAGCATGCCATCACTCCAAGCCTCCAAGGTAATAGGTATAGTTAGATGGCGTAAATTTTTTGTTCAACTTTATTTTTTGTACTTTTAGATTTGCTTGCCGTCAGTTCCATGGCCAACCAAATGGCTACCGGTCATTGTACGTGCAATTATAAAAATATATATATATACATACCTACAACATTAATTTTAGTTTATGCGAAACCCGAAACACGTGTCTAGTATTCACAAAGTTATAAGCTTGTTAAGTTACCTGTTTGTCCGTACAAAAACACGCTCACCCGCGCCGCTCGCGCCGCGCCGTCTTGCGCTCATTGATAATAATAGTACCTAGGTGCCTAACCGTTTGGCGCGGAGATTGGATAACCTACTTAGTGTCGCTCCATGTCCAACTTTTAACCTTTTTTAAATATAAATTATGGGACAAAATATAACATGGGGTAAAAAATATTGGAATTGATTTAGTTACAAACTATATTCAGGCTTCGCATATACTAAAAATAACGTTATATATAAGTATAACACATTGTCCTCTAATAATTAAGACAGGTATGTCTGAACTTTACAAGCAGCCATGTCTAAGCCGCAAATTAAATTTCTAGTCAGGCTTTTACGTCCATTACTTGAAAATCTCTCGGCAATTCTGTGCACATTCGTATTCCTGGCACCTCAGACAAGCCGAAATATTTCTTATCACTAGCAACTTGCTAAACTTGTGCGCCAGTGTGCGTGAAGTATTCGATGGGTAGAACAACTTCACCACATTACTCGATATAATTAATAAAGTTTAACACATAACGTCGTCGGTGTGGGGTTGTGGAGCAAATATTGGTAAAACTGTTGGCCGCAGTCGATAGCTACGTTGGACTTCTGACGGAGTTAAACGAGCTTAAGGGCAGGCCCAAAGGAAAATCTTCAATCTTAGATTAGATTTAAACAGTAGTAAATCATGTTCAAATTGGAAAAAAAGTATATGGCAGGAAACTTCATTATAAATGTGAGGGTCGACCCAGACGAAAACATGATACGATAAAATTTTCTCGATAGAAAACCATCACAAAGTTACCTCTAATTTTCAACTAATTTGGTTTGCATTCTATTTTGGTGCATATTACTGAACCACAAATTAGACAAATAATAACACTCATTATAACCTAGCGATGACCCAAGCGATTTTTTAAAATAATGTCTATTTTAAAAGATAATCGAATAAAAAGCATTTGGTGCTTACTACATTTTTAATCCGCGAGATACGCTGTCTTCCGTCTCGCGTGACACGAGCTTGAGGCATCAGTTTGTTTCACCAGTCAGTACCCCTCGCTCTGTTGAGACGGGAAGTCTATGACAATTTTATCCGCGCCTAGCAACCATTATTATTATCGACATTTTGTTGAATAATAAATGGGAAACAAAAAAATACAATGAAAAAGCGAGAACTTAAACACTTGAAGACTAAAATGATTGCTAATTGCCGAAGTCGAAGGTTTGTATTTATATCAAGGTACTTATGCGTATAGTATACGCAAAATAAACAGATGATTTGACCGCTCGATATGATCGTTTATTGTTTTCGTGCGAAATTATAAGCCGGGAATCGAACCCCAGGAGTCAAGAGAAGCCCTCTTGACTCCTGGGTTCGTATAATTTAGCTAGAATTTATTTTTGATAATATGTGAGTGTTGTACACGCTTCCTCACTAAAATTAGAAATACGAAAGAATTACAATATCCCTCCCTCTCGACCCGTCTCTTTCTTTGTTTGTTACTTTTTTACAACTAGTCGAGTGAGGTATTAAAACAAAGAATATAAGATTGTTCCAAAAACTCGCTTGTTTTAGGTATCAGTTCCCGGAAAAGGACATTAATCGAGTGATCGAGTTTGTTGATGGTTCTATCGGTAGTACCATTGAGGTCGAAAACAATTTTAAACCACCACCCTGAGGTACACCGGCAGAAGTATAACAACAAGAAGAACACGTCTGTTCTATGCATATACGTTGCCGGCGGCCATACAGGTATAACTACGAAGCGAGCGAAGCATGCCAAGCATGCCAAGCAGGATATTGAAATTGACGATATTGAACGCATTGCTTAAATCCAATAAGCAAAGAATCGTCAGATTTCTTCCCCATGCCTAAGCGTATGTCATTAGTAACGTTCACTAGCGTACAGTAGCGGTGCTGTGACCGGGACGAAATCCGGATTGGAAAATATTCAGCAGACTATTCTTGCAAAGAAATGCACTAAGCTGATTGTGAACAAGGTGTTCAAGGACTTTGGAGAGGAAAGGCAAGATGGAAGTAGGTCGGTATTCTGAAAAGGAAGCAAGATTAGATTTTTTGGGTAAAGCAGTGATTTTTGGCTCTTTCCACATCGGAAGGAAAGACACCATAGGTTAAAGAGTAGTTTAGGATATAGCATAGAATAAGAAGGATTTCGTCGAGGACATCCCAGCATCATTTTCCAACTGACACAGTCACTACTAACTGCATTAGACGTGATTTTAACAACGCTCTTCTTAACAATCAGAAAATTTACTAAAAATAAATGGGGGATGGTCCGGAGTTGGAACATTTGAAAGATAGTTTACTGTAGCTGCTTTTAAGGTCCCATTACAGTAGGGTGAAGATGAGAAGTGTTGATTCAGTAAATCAATAATATGTATCTAAGAATCGATTCTTGGCGTGATTTTAACTTCCATGGATTTATGAAATTTCCAGACTTTATCTAGATCTCTGTTTTCAAGTGATGTGTGGTTATGGCGGCGTTGGGAATCTCTACCGGTGGGTATTATTGTTATTGCAGCGATTGTGAGCATCCACAAGGACGGTTTGACGAAGAGGGCCGATACTTCAATTTTGTTTTAGTTTCAGCTTTCTTATGCATGATGCTTCTAATATCGTCGCAGATGCTTGATTTTTACTGCATGAATTGAGCGTGAACATCGTATAGCTGATTGTCTGTCAGCAGATTGACTTTTTCATCCATTGAATCGACACTGAATAAAGGACCCGACGAAAAATAAATTCAAAAACAATCATTGTGATGATTATAAGATATTTCTTATCATTGTGTTTGATTTGCTTTTATACCTTTTGGATTTTTTATCACCTATTTTATCACTTCTAATTTTTTACGGTGGAATGGAGTATACAGAACTTTTATTTCTCAATATACAAACACAAAATAGGATTGCATTGTATATATTACACAAGTAAAGACATTCTTATCCCTGCACACATAGTATAACACAATAAAGGTACAGTCATGATAAAAGTACATTTTGCGAATTGATGATTTTGTGAAACCGAGAGCGTAGCGCATATTACTATTTTGTCCAAAGAAATTTAAAAATAGAATTTAAAAAAAGTCTTTGTTTTCAGGGTTCCGTAGTCAACAAGGAACCCTTATAGTTTCGCCCTGTCCGTCTGTCCGTCCGCAGCTTAGCTCAGATACTCTTAGTACTAGATAGCGATAATTTGGCATGGATATTATATGTCGCATTACTGGATGGCCGAGATGCGATACATCGGGTCTTCTTCACGATCCAACATAGTTTAGATAGGTGTGGACACTGCAGTAGACACATTAAAAAATATTGCGGGTTTGTGGAAACAATTTTGCGATTCAGTGATCCATTTGTGAAATATATAGCTTTAAAGTGCTAATTTTAGTTAGAGTCATAAACAACCATTTAGCTGACAGGGGTTCCCCCCTGCCATCTAAATGGTTGTATTTGGATATGTGAAGAAATCATTGGTAGTAGTATATAATAACGAAATTAAAAGGAAAACTATCACGGCTAAGTAGGCTTTACAAGTTTACGAATAATAGTCGACCAACTTACATGTATGGGAGAACATGATTTTCAACTATAATGTTAAGTTTGTTCTTGGGTAAATTCATTTCAACTACGGAACTCTTCATTGTGCGTGGTCCGACACGCACTTGGCCGTTTTTATCTGAATATCCTGCATATACTACGCAAACGCACTGCACTTGAAGTTTATTGTACAGAGTTTCGTTGCGCGCGTCGTCACGCCACCCGCGGTTGTTATTTGCACTAATGCGGGGGTTGGGAGACGCGCGGGTGAAATCAGATTTTATCCTGTCATTGGGCCCACTCTTAATGGCTCTCCCTACAGATTGCTGATTAAACATTGGCCATTACAAATTGTTCGACTAAATGTGCTGAAAGTAAACTATGTGGTAGGCAGTTTGCCTTTCAGCGAGTAGATATTAAATGCAAAGGTGAGTAGCCATTCAGTTTAACGTTAGATGCTCGAGAAGTCGAGACGACTACATTTTTATTAAAAAGTATTTTTATAAAAATGTGGATTCATTATTTTTAATGATTGGGGATCTTTGAATGGCACCGCGATTAATTTATGATTAACTTACTTACTTTGACTACCTAAAGACTCCCTTCATTCATCTTATCGTAACTTCTAATTAATAAAGACTTCAACCAAAATACCCTAGAATCTTTGTTAACATTCGCAATTCTCAATACAGAATTAAGTTTTATGATATTCGCGTATCTAACAACGTGATTCTACATTATACGCTTACAAAACACTTTACTTATAACCACAACCTTTAAGTACTTTGAAACCTGTGACCTTAATTACCGAAACATCGCGGTTGCCAAGTACCTACATACGGGATCAAATGTCAACTGCAATTTACAACCATCTATGTAACACAAGGTAACTTCTAAGTTGAGCCCTCAGCTCTGAACAGGCAGACATTTATTTTTCAATTTCCGGACGACGAGCGTCTAGGCAAAAATCAATAGCGTTCTACTTTATACTCTTTATACCCAGGGTTCAGCTCAAACCTAAGCTTTTATGTAAATTGTGGTTTTAAAGTTACTTCTTAAATTGTTTTATGCTGTGCAGCCAACTCACGAAACGCCATTGTATTTAAAACGACACCACGCCTTGGCTTGATCCTCTCTCTCTCTGCACCGACACACATCGAAACATTGTCTTGATACTATGTGAGCACGTCTATACGCACTTCTTTAAAACCAGCAGTAGGTTTTCATGACAACCACTGTCCACCGACCAGACCAATCGACCTTGAATGGTTGCGTGGTGGTCGCGCTCCAGTTACCGGCAGTGGGCACGCGATCCGCGTCGCCGTCGTCACGTGTGCTCTATGCGCATGCACACACGTGACAACCGCTCGTAAACTGACAAACAACACTTACCAGTGTGACGGTAGCTTACATTCTTCATCATGTATTGAAGGTACGTTGGCTCTTATGTAAACTGCTTAACAAAGCGGCCGATTATACAATTATTTTGGACAGCAGTGTACTGCGTTGGGCTGAGTTAAGCGATTGATATAATGGCGGTTCGGCTCTAATGCCCGTACAATTTAGGCCAGAAAAACAGGGCACCTGATCAAAACTGTAAAGTGAATCATGTAATTTGACCTGACTAATAGTTGTATAGTTTGGTTCTTGGCAACTTTAACGGGAAGTAACCTACAGTTATAAACCGCAACAGGAGTCATATAAAAGAAAACAAATAAACAAGGCAAATTACGAAAAAGAACACCGCATTTCCGCGTCATTGAACAACCGCCTTTCTACATCATTTAAATTTCCTGCTCTAATTCTAATAATGTTCTATCGCTTAATCACAGTTATTTTCATTAACTAAAAGCATGCTTGAATGTGTTTCTTTAATGATTTTGGCTTAATGCCAACCTCTGTTTATACTTTACTATCTGTCTTCCCCAATAATCTATGCATTACTTCTATGCATTACTGGGTGATATTCCGATTAATAGCTCTCTAAGCCTTTTCACATTTCTTACATGTACAGACGCCAGCACATCAAGTTACTACAATCTGTCAGATTTCTTTAATAGATTTTCGACTTTATTGCTAAAGCATAAGGTTCAAGGTTGATTGGGAAAATCTGACAGTTTCGGGTAGGTTGACCTGCTGGCGTCTGTACATGGAGGTATGAGGAACAGGGTGTAAAGTTCACTCATACTCTATGAAAAGGAAGGATCCTCCGACCAGACGGGTATCGTATATGGCGGGCAACTGCCCGATGATTTACATCGGGCCGTTGTATCTATGCTAGTTCCGCGGTAAACTCTGCTTGCGAGATGCAGGATTTTGCGTGACGTCAGTATGACGCGTTGCTCGCATGTGGCGTTGTAGATACCGCTACACATGCCTACATTGCGAGTTATATTATTGAAACGTGTTACATGTTATACTACAAATAGGTAACAAGTGTGACCAATAGGTGTTACGACATTTTACGAACAGATTTATAAATTTCCATGCATTGCCTACGAAAATAGCTTGTAAACAAACTCCTGCATACGGAAAGAATATTTTCCCAGTATTTTCTGGCAAAAAAATACTAAACATTTTTATACAGACGCGAATTCAATAAACAATAGTACTCGATAAAAAAGTGTGCTAAAGCCCTATCGCACAATCAAAGGCTGATGTTGGTACAAATAACACTTGTGCTTGCTAATTATTATTCAATGGGTGTCAAGAATACAAAGACAGCCTTGAAATCTTCGATTTCAACAGTCACCGAGCGATTACCGACCCGGCCAGACAAGCCTTTTTATTCTTTAGTCATATATTTAACGTTTCAGTTAACAGGCGCCGTTCGGTCTCCCTCCACTCAATGATTTATTGGCAAACTGTAATTGCTTTAATTACGAATTTGTTTTTTTAGAAACTACTTAGGCATAACTAGAACTATTTATACTCCATTTATAATAGCATTAGAAAAAAGAGGCTCGCAGAAGCAGGAGTACGAAACCTTTTATTTTCAAGTTAAGTTCAAACGATTTTAATAAATAATGTATGTGCTTTTTTGTAAGTAACAATGTATGGCATACAATAAAGCATATTCCATCCATCTACTCGTCACAATGGTTGGATAGGTACATAAAATGAAACAATTTTTAGTAACAATCAGTTTATTAAAAACAACTTTATCACAATGGCATGTCCTTATTATGTTTTTAACAAACCAAATAAATACGACACAAAACGCTACTTGACTGATGGTGACAAGTCATAATTTTAACTATGATAATTTAGAATGCCAGAGGATTAACAAAAATACACTTTCGCAAGCTAAATACCAACTATAAAAACATTTTCCAGAGACATAGAAGTGCGAGATGAGATTTATTGCTATTAAAGAAGAGAAAAAGTTTTGCCACCTTAATGATATAATGGAGATGATAGATGTTCCATTCCCAATTATTCATCATCCTCTGATGATGATGATGAAGAAGTTTCACCAACGTTAATAATAAATCTTTCTACAACATTATCCAAAACCTTTCCTCTTCTTTAATTGTATGAGCAATGCAAGATTGCCATTTCTCTGCAGTTATGTTTATGAGTGCTTGCCGCTTCACTTCTTCTAATTTAAAACTTTTATTGTTTTGGGCTACATACCCCTTCATTTGAGCCCAAACTAATTCTATTGGGTTGAGCTCGCAGTGGTAAGGGGGGAGGCGCAATACTAATATATTTTTTTCTTTAGCCATCTCATCCACAGCAAACTTTTGGTACAAATGTTTTATTTGTTTCACTTTTTCTAATAAAGTGGCCCTAAAGTCTTTTTACTCAAAAGGAATATTTTTGTTTTTTAGCCACTCTTGAATATCTGCCTTTCGTGTGGCTGTATTTGGCAGCTTCTCCACTTTCCTCGAATGATATGGCGCATTATCCATAACAATAACAGCACCATTCTCAGTTTTTGACAATATTAATTTGAACCACTTTTCAAAATTGTGTGCATCCATTTCAGAATGGTACTCTCCATCACCCTTTTTGGCTTCAAATATTAATTCACCATCCATTAAAAACCCTTCTGTAGATCCTGTGAAATGAAATAAAAGCAAATCAATAATTGTGCACCGGTGGCATAGATTACTTGACTGCTGGAAATACATCTCAACCTTTAAATAGCAACCGAAATTGACTGCATCATTACTGTCCTTGAACAGGTAAATCTATTACCATAAACCCAGAATCTACCCATAAACATCTTTCTCCGAGGGGAGTCATTAAGACTTAATTTCAGTGACAACGGAGAGATTATTTTATTCATGATTTGTTATGTAACAATGGTAAAGTAATTTTAAAAAAATACATATAAATCAAGTTTTACCAATATGGCCAATGATAAGCCGCCTTCCTTTTCCAGTTAGCTTGCAGAATCTTGTCCAACGTTGGTAACTCATTAGCAAAGAAAAAAGAATGAATTTTTCTTGGTATTCCGCTTAACGTATAATATCATCATAATCATCAGATTTTGAGTATTTCCGTTGGCGAGGAGGTGGCGATGCAGGCGACCTTCTGTATTGTACTCTTTGAGTACATTATAGACTGTTGCACGAGATATGCCTATAAATTAAGATTAGTAATGTATGTTATTACCTTACAATGCATGTTACTTTCAAATACATTTATTTTTTAAGGTAATCATTTTATGATCCTTACCCGCAATTTCTGCAGTTTTGTTAATTAACTGCGTTCTATAAACAGGAGTACCTTCGGGCCCCCTTAACATCTTCATAAATATTTATCACTATTCTTTTTTCTGTAGAACGAAGCGGTGTTTGCGTTATTCTATTTTTCTTAGGAGACAATATTTTAACATCGTGATCTTTGGGGCCTCGTTTTTTTCGCTGCTGACACTGATCAGCGCTACTAGCAGTTCCAGAGCGCACATGTTGCGCTTGCAAGCCACTCGGGCCTGCACCGGGATCGTCCGTGTCCATAGTTCAACAAAACGTACCGCTTTGTACGAACAACACAAAACTAACACTAATAACGATAATAAAACAATAACAACAGAAAAACAGTAACAAATAACAACTAAACCACGAAAATTCAGCAATAACAAGTATCCACAAGTGAGTGAAATGACAATTTGACAACTGCAGATTATTTACGCAATTTGACGTATGAACGGATGATATCATAAACCGACAAAATAAAAAAACACGTGCTGCCACCACTTAGAAGGGAATATGTAACATTTTAGATTTGGTAGAGTTATAGTGACATGAAAAACGTTCCGGGTCCTGTCCTCCCCTGCTTCTTTTAGATTTTAAACCTTGACACGACAATATTTTATGTAAAAACTAAATAATATTATATGAAAGCCTTGTAATTTCAGAAGGTAGATAGGTTAAATAAGTACAAATAAGTGTGACAGCTGTTACTTAAATTTATTATATTTAACTCCACATCAATCTTGACTGTAATAATGTTTGTTGTACTTCTATTACAAAGTGTGCCCCTAAAAGAGTCTTTTTTTACTTCTGTCTAATGCTATTGTAAATGGAGTATAGGTATCTGCCAGGTACTGTCTGGTATACAATGTTTTTTTATAATATCATTGCTGGTAAATCTTAAACTGTTTATATTAAATACCTCATCGTACAGATAACAAGTTAAATATTATATTCAAATTCTTAAAAAAAATATATATATCTACCTAGTATATACCTCATCGTACAGATAACAAGTAAAATATTATATTCAAATTCTTAAAAAAAATATATATATCTACCTAGTATAGTAGTTGCAACGCTTTAATTAGAGAGGTAAACAAACATTTTATTTATGAGAAAGTCGGAAACACACCGACTAAAAGTACACACGACCCTATAAAATAAACACTAAGCCAACCACGACTGTGGTGCAACCAGCCTGTCACTTCAGGACATGAAGTTGACAACAATTATTCACACTTCTTGTGCACATTACAAAATAACACAACTTAAAAACTCTGTTGTTGTTAATTGCGTAAAGTAGGGAAAAACTATTAAAAAATATCCAACATAACCGACTTCATCGAAAGTGAAATGAGTCATGACTTCATGCATAAAAGCGTATTAATAAAACGGTTACATCATTGTACATGTTTATTCATTTCACCATGCATAATAGTGAAACCATAAAAGTTACAGCGTCATAGAACGTCGACCGGAGATCAGTCGATGTATAAAAAGTTACTGGAAATAATCTAAACTTCTTTGTGTTTATCTTCGCAAAAGTTTCTCCGAGCCTTTTTGTTCGAGTTTGGACATCAAACAAAAATGAATGGTTTAGTAAGTATCTGTTTAATAAAATGAACGAAGCAAAGAACAACATTACAACAAGATTCGATTTTAGACATCACACGTTAGGGCCATGGGCTAATGTTCAAACCGTAACGTAATTAAATACTCTGTAAATGCACACCAAAACAGGCCGTAAAGACAACGTGTCGTCTATGGTAACCCTACGGAAGTGGATGAAACTTGCCGTGTAGAGTGCAGCTCTATTGGCGATATTAATTTACTAAAATGGCAGGCCAACAATGCACTGACTACTGGCGAAACTCCAACGATCACCGCCTTCAGTCCACCCAAATTCCAAATTCCCCCGGAATTTATTCCAACGTTTGATAAGAAACAAGGTCTTCCACGTGCCTTTTTCACTTTGATCCGTAGTGGATATCAGAATGTCAATAACGTCGTTTAGCGATTGTATGAAGGCCACTAAAAGGACGCAGCAAAAATACTTTGATATTTTTACCTGTGCTATGTTATGCGGCTAGTACGAGAGCTATACTAGAAACATAAACGCGTTCCAAAGTTGGTTTTGCTTCCGTTGCCATTTTGAGTAAAGCTTTATAGGTAAAAGCTTTTCGTGAAAATGTTTTTTTTTTAACTTCCTACTTCTTTAAGCCTCGTACAATAATAGTTCCAAATAAAAATTTCGCCATCACTAAACTTTAAATTAAAAAGAGATGGCGAAAGTAACTAAAGCTCCTTAGAGCCACTTAGAGGCAACTCTAAACGATTACTAAACTCCCGAGTCGACATCGAATTAACTTTCTTTCGATTGGTTCGGAATAGACAACTAGGAAGTGACACTAGATACAGGTAAAACACGTTTCACTTAGCCAACATTTCTAAGGAGTTGGGAGATAACTATTCGAGTAAACGACAACAATTGGCGAACGTTTCATAATCTCTGTTGGAAGGTGCAAAACGTAGCCATGCAGCGAAACCAATTTGCAATTTATATTAAGTTGGACGTTTGCATCCTCTTGAGAAGTTGTGACATCTCGAGGAAAATGTTGTATATTCATTGTTTTTGTCAGCATGATTTAATGTTCGGTTGGCTCGGCAACTCGGCGTGTAAGCTGCGGCACATGAGCATGTCATCACGAGACGACTTGCGTAACCTGCACTGAGCCGTGACCTTTGTTGCAATGTGCTACAAACATCAACTGCTAGTTAGTCATGCCGTGTTTCAATATTGGTTTAGTAATGACTAGTGTGATTACGATTACACTTTTAGTTGGCAGCCAGTTAAGGATTTTGCTTAGAATCCACAAGCGTTCTTCCATTTTGTGCCGGCGGCCATCTTAGATTTGAAATTTTTATAGTGTACAGTACTTATTCTACTAGCACTTTCATTTGATACCCATATTGAGGAGGTTGTGAAACAATATGTAATACGCCATTTTGTAGCGGCGGCCATCTTGGATTTACAATGATACTGATTAAATTAAATTGTATTGTCATCAAAACTAAAGGTGTGTACCAAATATCAGATCAATCTGCCAACAGGAAGGGGGTAAAATTTCAAGTAAAAAATTTGACCCAAATAAATAAATAACAAACAGGGCAAGCTAAATAAAACCGTTTAAAAACACCACCGTCCCATTTATAATGCTGCGAATTTAAAAACGTATTGAATTAAACTTTGTATAGTCCAACGTTTCCTATTGGAGTATATCAAAGTTCTAGATCTTCATCCGATATAGATACCAAGTGTCAAAAGTTGAAAGTTTTACAGCATGATCGGCGACAACGAGAGCCGCGCTAAGTGCCAATATCAATTTATCGTGTGGGAGACGTCATCAGGAAGCATTGGCCAAGTGCCAAGTCCCAGGGGAGCCAAGTAGGGGTGGCCAGGAAAACAAGCCCAGTTTGCTACATCCAGCGGGCAAATAATTTTTCGACAAGTTATCTAAAGCCGATTGCCCAATGTAACCAAGATTTAGAAAGTAAAAATGTTTTTATACAAAAATGAAACAAGAAAGTGTCAATAAATAACGTGCGACAACGAAATCCTTGTTCGGTTGTCGTGTTGCCGAGTACATTTTAACTAGGTTATAACATTACATGACTGTCGTTACACCAACCGGTTTACGAGGAACGCGCCTTGATACTGATTTTACTGCAGTTTTCTCGTATAGTTTTACAAACTTATTGGACAACGCGCGAGGTCTCATGATTAAATAAAGACTCCGCCACAAAGTGTTTCTAGACGGAAGCGAGTCTAATCGTGTGTGGCAGTGGCAGAGGCTTTTTCTGGTTACAGGCCTTTTATTGAAACCGCAGCTTTACACTTTAAACTTGGTAACTAAAGCATTTGTTTGAAGACTAATGACTGAAACAACATTTCTTATCGTTCATGCTAAAAAAACAAGCTAATGTTTTAAGGTAAAGACCTTGCCAGCATAGCGAGATAATATAACGGCTTCAAAACAAGGTCGATATGCCATTTATTTTGTATAAGATTTTTCCTGGATTTGTAATCCTTACTATGCAGAAAACGAGAGTTTTAATTTGGTTCGAGTAAAACAGTGTGCAACAGTGGACTGCGACGTGCTGAGTTGATTGAAACTAACAGGTATCACTGTTTCAATCAATCAAACATGATTGAACGCATGTACACGTTCGTTTTCACGAGGTCTATCGCGCCAAGGTTCGCTTAACACTTATATTTTCACGAAATAAAATACGATGTTGTCAATTTTCAGAAGCAGTTATGACGCCTATCTTGCCACGGCATCATAAATCGCGATAATAAAATTAACAACTTCTAATTATAATTTATCTTAATGACGAAATTCAAAGTACGTTTAATTCCCGACAAACGAGAAGTAATCACGTTGTAGCTCGCATTCCGTCTGAGCACTAACGTGATTATATTGGTCTTAATTAAAACATGTGGAAGGTTTCCGACCTCAGACGTACTATTTGAAAGAGAAATTCGCACATGTGTGAACTTTAATTCCTTGAATTTCTAACCGAGTAATCGCTTACTCAAGTGGAAATAGGATTTCCGTAAAGATGATTATAGTTTAGGGTGGGGTACCTACTTATATTTTTTTAGGATAATAGAACTCAATCAAGACCCTGTTTAGGAAGTAGATGATACTTAGGATAATGACTGAGGCAACGTTGAAGTCATGGCGAAAGTTTCTCATCAATCACATAAGCCGTTAAACGTTAGTAAACAAACGAGCGTTCCTCTTAATTAGTACGCTTTACATGTAATGCATCTATGTCTAATGAAGAGGAACGTCCGCTTGTTTACTTACGTTTATCTAATGTACACTTTTTTGTCATTTAAGTGACGAAAATGCCATTATTCCCTAGGACACAGCATCGCCAGTAGCAGTACACCCGTGATGAATGAACGTTTAATTATCCTCACTATATTTCGTGATTAAACTGTCCACTTTATAAACGATATCGTCGGGACGTAG
Source organism: Oligia latruncula (assembly GCA_948474745.1). Classification (NCBI taxonomy): domain Eukaryota; kingdom Metazoa; phylum Arthropoda; class Insecta; order Lepidoptera; family Noctuidae; genus Oligia; species Oligia latruncula. The sequence continues at coordinate 4,974,478 of OX419699.1, forward strand.
ATAATATTTTATGGAGGAGCGACGGTAAGTAGCTTTAAATTTTACACTTGGACCCATTATCCAGATGATCGAGCACTGCCATTATTGGCGTTGGAGGAAAATTACTTCCGACTCGCCACACGCAAATCTCAAAGCCACGCAAGCATTCAATATTATGCTTATATACAATTACATTATAACCCGCGACATTGTAGGTACTTATTAGATTAGTCTGAATCAATCTACCTAGAGTTTTACCAACTACGTTGGGATCGGCGCACAGTCTAAGCCTATCTGACCCCCACAACCCAATTATTGGGTAATACGATACGATACCCCTTGGTAAGACTGATTGTCAGACTTTTGTAGTTCTGTTTACCTTGGGCTTGTGTTGTTACCGGTGAACGACTATCAAAGATCTACGAATGACAACCGGGACCAACGGCTAACGTGCTTTTTGAGGCACGGAGGTGTCTCGATACGTAATGGCCTAATGGGTGTCACACATCCACGCTTTTAGCCATGGACCCGTCTATTAAATTAATCTGTACCTATTATAGTACAAATTAAAACATATGGTTAGATAATTAAAACTCTGTGTATCGCACTGCCTGAATGGATATCGCGTTGAATATGCATTTTGCACTTTAAACATTATTAACTCTAATTAACCTCACTGAAATTATAAAATCTCACTGAATGGTGCGGGTAATAATTAGTCTAATAGCCATGAAATAAACGATAACCGAAATAATGTATTATTATTCTACACAGTTTAATAAATCGATCAAATAGCAAAAGTAGGTGCGTAATACCTAAAATATTCCGTAAGCTAGGATGACGTATCAGATTCTGTACACCTAAGATTTCCTAAAAACCTAATTGCCCGATGGTTTGACTGACGTAAAACTAGCTAGCATCGAGAAAAACATAAAACGTTTTACATGTTTTTCGTTGTAATATTGTGATTCAATATAATACTGCAAACGGCTAACTATTCTAGCAATGTTTAAGGATTTTTACCTTTTGCTGGTCCTTAAGACGTATGACGAGACACATAATATGCTTATGAGGTACGTGCCTATGCCTACAATTCGTGGCTTTAAGTAACAAGAAGCAAACACCACAAATCTGGAGATGGCAGCAATGGCTGACCTATTTATTACTGTAAAGGAAATTCAACTTTAAACACACACACACACATGACATGAATTTTCAGAAACCAGCTTTAGCAGCCTCCTTACCTACTCTGTATCAGACTTTACTGAAAAAAAACAGATTAATAAACTAGGTAGACTGGTAGACTTTATATTGAGTTTCGTTTGGACTAGGCCGAACAGGTTATTGGGGAATCGGGTTTCCCACATAATATAGTTACTTAGACACTTACTTATTCATATCATATATTATGGTTACTAGTAAACAACCACTTGTCCGTATTTTATTCACATCTCAGCGGAAAAATACAAGAGCAAAAGTTTGTTTTTTTGTGAAGCTGGGATTTATTATTATTTTGTTGAACTGCCCATATTTGAATGTATTTCAATAGACGTCGCTAATTAGCTGCAAAGTTTGGAGATCAATAATACTAAACAAAGTTTTAATTTAATTTTCAACCATTAGCATTCAAATGTACCTATTTGTACTCAATATATTATGTTTTTGTAATGTGTAGGTATTTTATGTTTCGATAAAAAATTTCAGTTGTAAGTACGTGTCTTAAAAAAGTGGTATTTTAACAAGTGCCCAAATAATCATCACACCATCTCGCAAACTCCAATTACCGAACATGGGTCAGCCAATCACCACTCAAAGAACATACGCTAAATAAGCAAACCATTATTTTGCAATAAAGCCTTAACAACTGGAACGATTTCTAAACGTACGCAATAAAACTCTCGTCAATTAACTTGGCCATGTCCAATAATAATTACTTGCAGACCTTGCAGTATGAAGTATTCTCTAGAGGAGGACAGAGCCCATTTCGAGGCGCAATATCTAGTTCCCCAGGCGGCTAGCGGGCTGGCGGGCAGGCGGGCAGGCCGTCCTCAATTGTTTAATCGGCGAAGTTCCTCGATACAGGCCCGGCGACGCGGAAAGTTCAGCTACAGATGATAGGGCATGCTCGTTTCGCTTAATGTTCTATCTACGTTCCTCCAGTGCACTCCCGGTAATTACTGCACACACTAAAGACTTAATGCCGGCACATTACGTGAATAGAACCGTTACTTCTCACGGATTTGTTCGATTGTAGGTGCGGCACCCAGGCAGGTCATATCCGCGTGCCATGAAATGCACAGTTACATGACATGTCGTCTTGAAACACTTAACCGGTTAGGTTAAATAGATTACATGGTCAATTAATTTTATATCTTGTAGTCTTGGACTATTTGTATAATATGAAACGGAGCTCAGAAAACTTACTCAAAAGCTGCCACGATGACATCAACCGCAACACAGATGCAGCCGGATTTAATCCAGATGCCCAAAAAATTTAAGTTTATTTGTTCATTTACAGAAACGCAATCAATCATTAATCTTCTCCGTGCTGCACTACTAAATTATTTATTTTAAGAACAGGAAGACTCAACAAATGATTAATTGAATAGTTAGAAATAGGTTTCGTTGGAAATAGTTTTTTGAATCTAGGGATTTTGGGCAAGCTCCAAATAATTTGGGAAGAATTAAGATTACTTACGGTTTCGAGAAGACAGATCTAGTAGATCTAGTTTTAACACACTAGCACTAAAGTAAGTCGATTGTCTTTTAAATGAAATATTTCATTACTAATATAATTTATTGAACCACGTAAACTACCTTATTGAACTATAGAACCATAATAGAAACAGCAAACAAATCGATCATGTTATAGACGAACAATAGAATAAACAACAATGTGGTGCCTAGATTTAAGATGCTTGTTAGTAACCGGTGCACCATGTCCTGCTGCGCGACGCACGTCATTGTAAACAAAGGGTACGTCTAAACAACATGGCGCGTAATCGACACTAGTTACAAATGCACCAACAAGTTAATACTAATAAATCACAGGATTATGGACTCTAGTGTTTATAAGTTAAGGGTAAGGGGGCTGTACAGCAGCTGTGGCGGGTAAAGCTCAGTGAATGGAGCGCGGCGCTGCGACGGCTGCACGCTTCCGACGACAGTGATGGCCGCCATGTCTGGCGAAGACGTTGATATCGGCGACACGTTGTCGGAGGAAACGGGCTGCTTATCTTTCGCACCCGGTGACTAGAGTAATCTGTTACGGATAAGTTGACAACACCGTATGCACTTGAAGTAAGAATTTTAATAACCCAAAAGAACTACAGTTAAAAAGGTATCTTTTGCGATAAATCTAAAGATACTACCAAATTTCAGTAGTGCATCAAACATTACAATCATAGTCGTATTTTCGAAGCACCCAGTGGATTCAAATTGACGTGTAAAAGTGCCAATTGTGGGCCATTTCCGTAACGAATCCAATTTCAGTTGATTGCTCTTCCAAATTGATGAATCGTAAAGAACAAAAACAATTTCGTAAAATATCAAATCAAGGAAAATAAGACTGTATTGCGAAAATGTGTAAGAGCAGACCTTACTTGAAAGGTTTCTTGAAAAGCAATCCTTTTTTAAAGAGAATTAACGTCATAAAACAAGCTGCAATAAACGTTTGATCTTAGGGCGGAGATAAAACGGAAACCAAAGCATTGAGACTGTAATCATTTGACAGATTCGTCACTAAATTTCTCTGGGATTTAATTGTTCAGTACATAGACTTTGCAGTGTATTACTGCGGATGGAGCTGCATAGTAACGTCAACAACATATAGGGCATATCCGATGCGGTGTCAAACGCACGTTTCCGGTACTTCCGCAATTGACATTACGGATTTATGTAAACCATCCTTCAGTATGCATACCTAATTATGACCAAAATGTGTATTGTTATTCATGTTGGTAACAAGGTTCATTATGAATATAATAAGGACTGGCACATGTAATAGGTACTTATATTTTCCTTTTCCTTAATAAAAAATATTTATGTGTATTTTGTTCATCAGTCGTATTGTTACGTAAGGAAACGTTATGTACCTATTACTTATTATGTGTAAAAAATTGCGTTTAAAGTATTATGTAACTGTGCCCTTTTATATTTTAGGTTCAACCTTACCTTCTTGGCTCTACACTCAGCAGTTTTTTTGTCAGATTTGATAAGCAATCTATTATTTGCCTCACGTGTTCCTAATGAATTTAATCCTTTAAAAAAGTTACTATAATAAGTTGTCAAGAATTTAATTCCAGTACTATTACTGGAATGAAATTCTTGCTTCAGGGGAGCAATGGTGGTCAAGAGGTAACGGCCGCTTAAAAGTTGTAGGTATAGGTCGTAGATTCGAACCCACACAGGCGCTTTACTTTGTTTAAATTATTTCATTACAACTGCTCTCAAAACGATGAAGGAAAACATCGTGAGGAAACTGGCATGTCCTAGAACCAAAAAATTCGAAGACATGTGACATCTACCAACCCGCACTGAGCCCACGTGGTGGATTACTGCCCACTTCCTCTCACCGAGAGGAGGCCTGTGTCCCACCAGTGGGAACATTATAGGCTGATCGATTATGCTGCTAATAGCTTTAAATCACGACGCATCTATGTAGAGGTGCATCGCATCGTACAGATCTTTGCACTGTGCCACAACACAATGGCTGCTGTGAACCGTGAAAATTCTCACGGCTCATTTCTCATCTAATAAACCTTTACAAACACATAGTTTATCCTATCAACCTTATTTACATTGACAATACAGTCGGGCGGCGACCTCGTGATGGGGAAAAACGTTTCGTCTCGTTCTTTGATGGGAAATGTAACGTACCTGTAACAAAAGTAATAAATCTATTAGAGTCATATTATTTTTCCGAAGAGATGAGAGCTTCTAGTTTTTTCAGGTGATTAAATAAATATGAACGTCAACGTTTTGGTAAAAATAAGATTGAAATATCAAGTATATATATCGGTCTTCAATAAATATTGCGAAAGCTGGGAGCTCTGTATGCCATACTCATTCACAATATTATCCATACAGTGTATGGATAATATTGTGAATTTGTGACATATGGATAAGATTCTGGAAAACTTGAACATGATTGCATTGAGTCAATTCTAGTTCTGAACCCAATACAAAATATAGTCATTTCCGTCGAACGGGGTTAAGAGTTCTCGAGGCATTTGGGTATAAATATAAGTCAAAGGAAACGCTTTTCACTTTCAGCAACACCAATTTTATTTTCCTCATATTTTTCATAACGTGATAAGATAAAAAACACGTGCCAGAATAATTTTTCATATAACAGGGGTACTAAATGTTGTAACATCAGGAAGTCAATCATAAAGATAAAGCGGTTCCGGTTACACACAAACGGTGCTGCATTATAGCAATACAGGCCGCACCGTCGACGCAGTGCCCACGCACACGTCATCAAACCGGTCCGACAACTTTATCACCTCGTAAACCGACCGGGATACGTCACATGTTAATTACCGTATTTCAAGCTAAATGTACGAATTAATTTAATATTCATTGAGTCCCATATCCGTGGCTATCAAATCCCAGCGCAGTTACCAATGCACTGGTATCATTAAAGTGGTCGTCACAACCACAGACACGTTTAAACTCTAACGTCGCTTAATTGTAATTACTATACAAACTCAGCAAAATGCAAAACAAATACTAGTCCCACTACTACTAGTACCCACTTTTAGTTCCACAGGATTAAATTCACCTGTTATTTCTGAATACCGCACGAGTATCTTTGAGCAAACAAGCTCCCCACAATCCGTCACAAGATAATATTCAAATGTTATTGATATAGCAGGGTGACATCCCTATTTAAGTGGTATTTATGTAAATATGTCAAAGTAGACTAGACTCGCAGCGTCACGAGATTAACGATGTTCCCGCCTCGGGCGACGTGTAACCCTCAACGTGATACTACAAATATATTAAACGTTCATTTTATATCAAGAACGGCTGCCTGTATGTGCACATAGAGCTTACAACTAGTTTATTCTCTTTAAAATAAGTTGGGAAACATGGAAAATTTGAACACCCATTAAGTTATGAAGTAACTACAGCATTTTTAATCACCGAAGAGAAAATAATTTTCCTATTTACAGAAAATATGTTACGAGGTGAAGTAGGTAAATACTTTTTGCAATGCAGTACAGTTTCGAAATAAAATTAAGAGTCTACCGATGCCGCCCATTCTATTTCAGATTCTCCAAACGTTCTATTAACCACTGAAGTTTCCCGATTGACCGGTCTAGTTCCGGTATGGGTTTCTACTATTTTTGTATCGCTTTCAGTTTGCACTAAGTTTATTCCAGACGAATAGAGAGTGAATATTTTGAGCGATTCCGTTTAGACCGAAAGCTTTGTAACTAAAGACGAAAAGTTGGATTTTACGGTATTAGGAGCTAAAGCAAAGACATAATTAATGCTATAATGAGACACACAGTATTCTATTGTAGTTCGCGTCATCGTTACACAATGCGGGCTCGTCTAATCTAGAGCTTAATGTCGCTACTCTGCTAGTACTTAAGCTCTTAATAATCGCGTGACGTCACGTCTAAGACGTCCTTCGTCTTAAACAAGAAATTATAGGATGAGTCTGCAGTAACGAAGAACTACACCATCAGGGATGCAAATGGTTAAGCTTAATGAAAACAAATTACCTACTACCCACTTTACAATTACCGCTGTTGTGTTTAAGGCCCTTGGGAGTTACCGATTAAACAAAGGAGTTATTTGTGAAGTGGGTAATTTGTTGATATTTATCCAGGTGTTTTGTTTCAGCTGCTGAAGTAAGCGGCGAAAGATACGCTATGTTAAGTAGTGGTAGTAGTATACCAGTTATTATTGTCATGTAAAGTTAAGAAACATAAGGCTTTGCAACTATCATAATTTAGGCTTATAAATGACACCAACATATAGTCTGACTTGAGAACCGGCTACGGGATAAGGAAGTAAAATACAGTGAGCTCTGTCGAAACTGCCGCATCCTATCCACTTTATAGGTCATTTCATTTATTCCATTCACTTATATCCGTCGATGGGATCTCTGTTACGACACTTACGACCGAATGGGTTTCACAAATAAACCTAATTCTATCTGAACAATACGATGTTTCTTTTCAATTTAACAAATTAAACGGTTGGGCCGAAGAACCCGGATAATCCGTGAAAGATGGCGTACCGCCGGAAAAAGTGTGCATTTGACAGCCAAAACTTTGTGAGTTCGTATTCCGATCATGGTTATTTTCACTTAATTTCGTATTCCGCAAATAATTACCCGGCACTTTGGATGCTAGTCAATTCGAACGTGATTATTTTAGCATAATAAGTGCTACAGGTACGTTGTTATACAACCTAGTCATTTGTACGTGACGTTAAACAAAACCACGACGGCTTTAATCAATAAAATAATATGCAGGTAACAGTGAAAATATTAATATATTTAAATTTTCACGGGAATCGAACGAAATTAACGTATTTAATATTTTCTGTGCTGCATTTATACTGAAATATTTGGTAAGTCAACATTTCCCGGCACATTTACCGCGCACTTTATGAAGTTCCGTGTGAAAGACCATGATTACAGCGCGCCCTCATTATCGACGCCATTTTATATTTTTTAATTTAAATAAAAGTTGCGCAGCAGTTGTATTAAGCAAACACCTTAAACATAGGTAATTGAAGCATCTAATTAAGTTTTTTTTTATTTCAAATTAATTTCTCAAGCACAGACTAAATGAAGGCAATAAGGCTAAGCGCGCACCACGATTTTTTATCGTGCGATAATTTTGTCGCAGGAATGCAACGTATGAGTTAGTACGGCAGTGCGCGCACATTCGAGTAATAAATCGTATCAATTTTAAAATAAGGATTTGTCACAATTTGCTGCGTTTGCTCGCGACGCGATTATCGCGAAAGTAAACTGCAGCGTGTGGATTTGTATGGTCCCGTACTCCAGTCCCGCGCGCACTGCGACAGAAATATCGCTCACTCGGGCCGGCCGGCGCCCATTCGTATTCCGTTCTTTCGTGAACATTACATATTATATAATTTTATTCTATTTATTTTTTATTCCAAAGATCATTGTGTTTCTGATAAAAGAAACCCTTAATAAATCTATCCGCTGTAAAAGGATGAGTCCAGTATTGACACTTTTTTTATTTGTACCTAATCCACGGTGAGACTGGGCAATGACCAACGATTTTTTTATCGCAGTGCGTGCAGTGTACTTTCTGCGATATTTTACAGCGCGATTCTAAAATCGTGTCGCAAAAAGTAAAATCGTGGCGCTAGTTCGGACCTAATCGTTGAAAGGATTTATTAATTATTATAAATCTATAAGTATATATTAAGAAGGTAGGTATTAGTAGTAGTACCTAGAGAAGACAGTTATGATAGATGATTATCAATAAATCATAATTAATCATCTGCTGCAACAGTGTTAGGTAATTAATTGCCATGCTAATAATCAGCTGGTGAACGAAATAATATGAAATAATGATAAATTAATTTTGTATAAATATCAACAGATTCCCACAAAAAATTTAGCGAGATTATGGCATAGTCTATCATAGACACAGGATAGACTGCAGTAAATACTTCTTTCTCTATAACGTGCTGGTCATCGAGTCTCTCTACAAGTGTGCTACACAAAAACCAAGATCACTTTCACAATAAGATTGTAAAGATTAAGAATAAACAGAAAAGATAGAAGACTTCTTAATTATAGTTAATTACTTAATTGATAGATCAGATAGGCACACCCACGTAAATTTTAGACCGCTCATTAAACTGACTGATTGGTGTGGCTTTAGTGATTTCTCAGCAAACCAAATAACACGCGTATTTACAAATTACAATACGTTCCGACTTCAATATACTTGCATAATTAGTCACAGCCGTCGGTCGATATACAAACCGAGTAATAAATCATTTGCCAGTCAATTAACGGTAATTTGGGTTTTGTGACTCGGCGTCGATAGATTTGTGCATATACTGTTATAATTTACATACACATGTCATGAAAGCGCTCATGTGTGGAAAACATTATATCAATTAGCAAGGCAACATATTCCTAACGAAATAATTTGCCAAAATTATTAAGTATAACTGTTATGAATGAATGACTTCGTTACTCAAATGTTATTCAAAGCTTTATAATTACTCTATGTTTTATAAGACCTCAAAACGTCTAAGTATTCGCAGAATATAAACAATATTACGCGAATAATGTACGAAGTTTGAGAAAATAAGCCAAGCTTCAAAAAGTCTAAAGGGTGTGTGCTGGTTGGGGATTGAAAACATTAAGTTAATACTCGTCCAAGTATCTATCTCAACTTAAAAACACCATTTACGTACCGAAACTTATAAATCACTAACGTCAGATCAGCCAAACCTGGTTCGTCTAGCTATCAACTTCAACGTAAGTTCTTCAACTATACCTATATTCTATGCACTTATGAAACCATATTCAGTAAGTAGACATTTCTATAATTTAGCAACCGTAACCGCTAAGTAGCAAGCGAATATGTTTAAAAAAACAACTTTCGAGTGATACAATCACTGTTACGATTTCAATTTCCAAATAAATTGCGTCACTTGAGAAATTACATGATTCGTATGGTTTTACATTCACCATGGCTCACATCAGACCACATAATAGATTCTAACTAACGAGGTACTGAGTAAAACTTGAAAGCGTCATTTGTATGCAGAGGATAATGCGCTGGCGTCATAAAGAGAGGACTCTTACTGCATTGTAAACGTTACCTCAGGAGCGAGAAATTGTTTTATTGTTAAGTTTAAGAAGCAGTTGGGACCGGAGAAAGACTGACGGCGCTGCTCCTCCATCAACGAAATTACCTTTTGCATAAATTGTTTTACGACTTCGCATTCAAATTAAGTACCTGCCTGCTACTTAGATTATAATTCCACTTCAAATTAAAGAAAGTTTTCCATCTTCACAAAAGATATAAGAAAGCGCGATAAATAAAACAAAAACAAAAAAACGATGGGTTCCAGTCAGTCGTTAGCGTATCGCAAAACAAAAGACAACAGCTGCCGAAACGAGAAACAGAAAGTTCCTTTGCTTAAATAATTACTGCATTTATCCACAAACGGTGATAACAAACACTAGGTACGACAGCGACGTACTTTTACAAATGAACCGAGTTCCTTTTTCCGACGTGCAAACTACAGTGCTAAGTTGGAGCAGTCCTGTTTCTAAAAGAAAAGTTTTGAAATAATCACTGTGAATCGAGAGAGCGAGAGAACTTCTGAATTAACAGAAACTGTTGCCAAAAATGTTGCAACAACATCTGATTCGTACAGTTTTTACTCTTGCGAGGTAAACAATATTCCAGGTGGTTGCGACATTCATGCTTTCACTACCTACTAAGTAACTCGAATTTCGTTGTTTTCTTCACTAATGACTTAATGAGTTACATGCGCCACAGGTTTAGAGTACCTATTGACTCATTCTACCAAGAAAATTCCCAAACAACTTACTGTTTTACTTCCCAACAACATTAACTCTGCTTATAAAAGTATATTTTCTATCAAACCAACACCAAAAATCCAAAAGCAAAGCATAAATCCCAACACGAACCGGCACCAAGTCTTAAAGAGCAGACGGACGCCTTCGGAAGTACTTACAACACATAAAGGTCACACAGTTGCATAAGAGACGTCGGACGGCCGCCACGTGTGTTAGTTTCCTGACCACGGAAAAACAGTCGGGCGGTCGCCATGACAGCTTCGAACGTGCCGCGCCTCCTAACAAGGTAGCTCGTCGACATCGCAAACTGACTGACTTTAATGAAGTTTGACTCTGCACTGCCGTTGTACAGTGGGCAAAAGAGATAAGTGTGCAGGCGCAACTTTGCCTGAATTTTTTACAAAGTTCTGCGTGGTGTATGTGGTTTTTGGTAACGCTTGTCTGAGCGTGACTTTTGCACATTATTGGTTTTGATGGGTGACAGTTACTTGCACTAGCTTAGGTGCCACATAATTGTCTCTGTTTGCCAGATTACTTGACTATTTTTGGCAAGTGTATGGGTAAGCACAGTTGGCAAAAAAGACTCTGTCTTCAAGGCGACTTTGACTGTGATTAAAGTTTCGTCCAGTTTTGTCCTATTTTAAAAAGCTTTAGTCACTTTTAATATTATCTTTATACGAACTTTGAATTTCAGGCTGAAGATAATATTATAATAATTAATTAATTTCAACTAGCAGACAGAAAAAGGAAAATCGTTATTATAAATTATGAGTTTCCTCACGAATTAATCTTCAAATACCCTTGAATTTTGTGAACTTGAGGCAGCCACTTACCTAATCATCAATTAGAACAATCCACTGGCTCTCGTTTTTCTGTAGAAACGCAGATTAAATCTTAAAATAAAAACAACAAAACCTGCTATTTAACGATACCTTGTTTCAAATAGCACAAAAACACAAACTAAGTAATATAGCTAGTGCCAAAATGATAGTTCTTGGTGCAATGATGCAGTTTTAATTAAGTAGGAAGAAGATATTATTCTGACAAGTCCCCCAAGTTAACCCATGAATATCTGCGGTGGTAGCTGTGTAGCTTCGTGAACTAAAGCGCAGCTTACAAAACCGCACCATTATTATTGTACAATTTACAACCTGAACCGGTAAACAAAGGAAGGTGCCGCGTATTTACGGAGGAAGTTTCAGAACGGATAGCTACCGCCAAGAATACACGAATTCTTAAGGTAAATACATGAGTCTTTCCGATTTCACGCTAAAGGGCACACGAGCGACGTTTGTTGATTGTTTATCAAGAATTCCGCGCTAATAATAAATAGCTAAGTTTGTTCCGTACGATTTCACATACGAGGCGACACACCCCCGTTTCAAAGAACTTCTTTCAAGTCGCCAAGGAAACAGTGACAGGAATGCCTCGACTGTCTTTGTTTTGTTCTTTACCTAGAGGGTAGGATATTTATTTATAAATTGTTTAAACTCTAACAAAGTAAATTGGATCACGTGCACACTTAGACATTTAAAATAAACGCTCCGTGTCTCACATTAAGATACATTTTTTGTAAAATCTCATAAATATGTAAGGAGTTAAGTTGCGGACTGCCGCTCGCCGTCCGCCTCGCGGTGCGACGGGGGCTGGCCACTGTTTTTCTCATACAATTTACAACCATTAAACTGGCAAACAAAATGCCGGCAGCTTATTTACACGACGCCGCCAAAAGGAAGTCCGTACGAACGGATGCTATGCTAGTAAAGGAAACAGACATAAATCACCGAATTTACGACAAGTTTCTGAAATTTTATTATTATTTAAAAAGAAAAACAGGTTTTCCAAACAAGCTGGTCGCGCCTCGAAAGGTTCTCTCCCTAATAGGCAATTTGGAAAATTAAGCTTTGTTTACGAAACAAACGCCCCGAACTTTTAACTGGGGAAACGTCGGCGTCGAAGCTATATTGGAATAACAAACGATAAGTAACAAATGTTGTCTTTGACTCATATTGAGCCAATAAGCAAATTACTTTAGCAGAACACAAAAACCGCGAGAGAGGCTTGAATCCGAAGAGATCCTGTGTTTATGTTGACCTAGCAACTTAGGGAGTTGTGTAATCCGACAATTTGCCTTTCCTAACTCGCTAACACAACAAAACAAAGCGAACATATTCCCAGAGCTGAAAGGAAGTTCACTCGAAAAGGCAACTAGCTGCGGGGAAACCTTATATTGTAGAATTTATGATATGTTCCTACGCTGCGTTCCAGTTTCTGGGGTCATTCGCGCTACTATCTCCGCGATATTTCGTTGAAAATAATAACAATACAGATGCGGCCGGATCACGACATAACGGGACCTATCTCGGGTGCAATTTCATATCTCCCACGTCCGCAAATAAGTTCCAATGGATATATAAACTGATTGGGATTATAGGCCAATAACTCTGGAGTTGTTCGCTATTTGGCTCCGAGCAGCAATGAGGACGGGACGGAATGTCCCAGATAAGTGTTTATGAGTCAATTAGTGGCAAACGAAATGAGGCCTATCGAGCTCAGCGTAAACCTGATAATGGTTAAGATACGATCACGCGCCGAGAGCGTACTAACTACGTACCTACACACTATTAAAGAGACATTTCAAAAGCACCCTATCATCCACGTTACTTATTAGTTTAGCCTAGTTCCATTACACTAATTTGTGATTAATTAATGTATCGTTTCGATATCGGTTCAAATTGACTTTAACGATGCCCGCAATCGGTAATTACATTATTTAAAACTAATTGTAACTAATAAGAACGATTAAATCAAAACTCTCTGTCATTATAATGTTTGACTGCCTAGTGCCTACTATCTACTTTCTAAGTGAAACTATCCAATAAGCGGTGTATGCCAGTTTGTTACACATCCACTCGCGAACATAAATATTATATGATACATAGAAATATTAGAATGGCCTTCCTCATGAAGTCGGCGTTTCATATCTGACTACTCTGAGAAGAAAGGCCGAAACAAGCTCAGAGGTCACAGTCTCTTTTAAAGCCCAGACATAATCTTGGTCAGGTTATATGAAGACCATGTAGATCGATGTCTGAGATGGTCTTTTGAGGAAAGAACCACACAGATTGAGAGGACCTGTCCAGTCAGTAGGTACACGCATTTGTCAGAAATCGTACAGCTCAACTCAAGACTTAAGGAGCTCAACGATTCGACGAACAATACCAAAGAAAGGACATTTGGGTAGGCCACATAAATTACTCAAACTGCCAGACCATGAAAAAAAAAAACTAACATAACAGAGAGAATAATAAAAAAAAATATAATGAATAAAATGACCCACATGGTCTTCACATTCACAATGAAAAAATAATATAATACTTTACAAAGTAAGCAAATTAATGTCATTGTTTATAAAAAAAAAACATCAATGTCAATGCGTATATAAAAAAAAACATTCAAAATGCAGAAATTGGAAGCAACTCAATCCCAAGCCTTTTGTTATGTTACCAGACACAATATCAAACATACAAAACATCTACCAAAATGTGAGGTAAATCGTAATCTAATTATTGAGGCGAAATTGTGTAAATGTCGCCTGAGTAGTGACTAGATCGCGTGGCGTCCTCGAGCCGTGATTGCAAGTTGTTAACTAGACAAGTTGTTAAATTACTCGTGATCCATTTACAGTGCTCTACTATACTTGACGGATACAGTTACGACCCAGTTAAGTAATTGTAACTTAGACTACATCTATTTCGGACTAAAGGCAACTTTGACATGAATGTAGAGCTACATTATATTATTTGACGAACTGTAGGCAGCGGTTGTGCTAGTTTGTACCTACTTTTTTTATTGCGAAATGGGCCAGCTCTTGACCTCGATCACACCTGGTGGAAAGCGATGAATGAGGTCTATGATGGAACGAGCAAGCCCAGAAAATGCCAATGATGTTTATTTCTGAGATAAACTGCATTGTCCTTTTCCCGGTGGGTTAGGCTAAAAGAGATGTATGGATGAACAAAGGAGGATGATGACAACCCTTTGTGTTTCTCCTGATACTCAACTCTAACAAATCCTTAAATTTGCTTGGTATTTTACAAGTCCAAAAGAAGCCAAGAGACATGTATATAATCTCGATTTAAACTGGATTTGGCCTTAGTATATTTAATACACGAACATGCACCACATCTATAATTTATTTTTTACGCAACAACACCACAAAAAAAAACCGGCAAAGCGTGAATTGGGCCTCGTATGATTAATTTTCCCGTAGCCGTCAAAGCTAATCTGGATCTGGCAACCTTATAAAGGTGTAATAAAGGTGCCTTGCAATTTCAGGGGCTTTCGGATAAGCATGCATTTTTATGCTTTTCGAAAGAATTTTTGGGTGGATGTTTTACTCAAATGGAAATTTTTCATCAGAGTCATCAAACAAAGTCCTCAAAGACTTCCCCGACGGTATGTTTTTCATTCAACAGTTCTTCTTCGTAATTATTCTTCCAGAAATATTATAATGTATACATTTACATGTAAGTAAAACAATGGCTGTTTGTGTTCAGTGCCAAAATGCAATGTTATGGTAAATGGTTTACTGCGGCATTCATGTTTTCACATCCTACGTCGCACACTTAGTTAAATTCATTAAAAGGCACTTTGTTAGTTTCGTTTTTCTAAAGATTAAACTAGTTCTTACAATTTTGTAGTCAGTCTTTATTTAAAAGGTTTTTCAGATGCAAAGCGGCCATCTTACGCTTCTTTTTTCTTTCTTGTGATGTTTGAATATTTGAAAACAGACTTCCAAAAACTTGCATCATTTAGGTTCAACAGAGTGTAGGATCTACTTAAGGTTCCATCTAAACGAATTCCGATGTTAATAAAGCATCAGATTACCAGTTTAGAAATACTAAACATAAAGTACATTTGAATAAAAGCCGACTATCATTACAAACAAGCTGAATAAAGACTTAATTAATCTGAGTCGGGAGCGGTAAGCCGCGGCCCGCGAGCACACACACAGTTGTGTATTCATTAGCATTAAGGACGGTTTCATGGCAACTAAGGTTAGTTGAATCAAAGCAGACATTCAAATCAGATTACACTTAAAGTTCATTGCAGGCGTAAAGGACGCGGATAACTTAGGCGGTGGCGGTGCCTCGGATACGACGACTCCAACCGCAACGCAGAACTTAACCCTAAGTGTCGAAACACACTATGCCGAAGGTACACGGCCGAAGTTCGGCATAATTACGCCTACAATCCTATTTGAATTACTGACGACACATTATGCCGAAATTACGTTGCGTTAAATAGCATTGCAGGCGTAATCATGCAGAACTTCGGTCGCGTACCTTCGGCATAGTGTGTTTAGACACTAAAAGTTAAAGCAAATTGATATCCTAAAACAACATAATGACCAACACTTCCGCGCTAATGCTAAGCATCGGTTCGCGTGCTAGCCTTCTATATTTATGACTCTGTTCACCACTAAGAGTTAAAGATCAGTGTTTTCTAAAAACGAATTAACCATCAAGCGATGACCTTTCGCGAAACGAATTACAAACAGGAAAGATTGTAACTTGTGTAATAGTGCAGCTGTGAGTCAGCATTAAATAGCTATCCTTTGTAACAGGGCTATTTATATACAGATAACTTCGACTAAGTTTCTTTCTCTGCAGTCTTTTCATTGTCTTCATGAGATCTCAAGTTTACAAGAGTTTACTCTTCCGTGCTATGATCTAGTTTCATTCGTGAAATGTTTCATCTTTAAAATAATTGACTAATGTGGCGTAAGTTAGGATTTTTTAATTGTATAACACAACAATAGGTAATTTAAAATGCCAGACATGAGGAAATATGGTTGTCAAAAATTTATGATTTGTCCGGAGATTTTTTATCGTGATCTCACAGGAAGGTCGCGTTTAGCATGCAACGACATCCGTGACACGCGTCCTAATTGCGGGTTTAGCATAGTTTAACGTAGATTAGTCAGTTCCGTGATATAATTGCTATGTACATCGTCGATAAATCGAAAATACAGACATAACATAGCTTCCGACTAACTGATGAAGTGCGTCCTTCATACGCTGGATAAATAAATTACATTTTATTATTTAAGGAAGGCATTAAAATACACTTCACGGATTAAAAATCAAACGACCGGACACATTAATCAGTGTCTTGTCGACGTCGACTTACTTTGAGGATATGATTAGGTCAAATAGATTCTATTTCGAAAAAAACTGGGCAAGTTCGAGTCGGAATCGCACAAGAAGGGTTTCGTACCATAAGGCAAAACCGCCGAAAAAACACGTTTGTTGTATGGGAGCCCCCCTTAAATATTTATTTCATTCTGTTTTTAGTATTTGTTGTTATAGTGGCAACAGAAATACATCATCTGTGAAAATTTCAACTGTCTAGCTATCACGGTTCATGAGATACAGCCTGGTGACAGACAGACCGACGGACAGTGAAGTCTTAGTAATAGAGTCCCGTTTTTACCCTTTGGGTACGGAACCCTAAAAAAAGATTTGCTTTTAAATATTAATAAGTATGTAACGCTTCCATAACAAATGTCACGCAGGTGATTTTTATTTATCAAAAGTAGAATAAACTACCAAAATAGCGGCCACACAAATAACTTTTATTGGGCTATTTACAACGAAGTTATGTCATCAGTAAACTCCATAAATCGGTGAGAGAAACGTAAACGGCCAGCGATTACCGGCCGGTAGACATCTACCGAGACAATAAAACCAAAATATGACAGCTGACAATTTATCACCATTACGATGTAATACTTACTTCAGCAGAGAATTTATTATCCGTTGAAGAGCTGAGGAGATTTGCGGAAGCAGATATTACTCAATGTCAAGGCTCTATTCTGATAATAACAGGTTCTTTGTCCACTGACATCAAAGATAGGATCTTTCAATGAAACCATTTGAACAGCGAGTTCTTTGTAGATTTTTTTATAAAGTACTTTAGTTAATTTTAACTATGGAATTAAGAGGACAGACATGATCTTGTATTAGTCGAACCTATCTTAACTAATATTAGTCTTTTGGACATGTACAAGCCCATAAAATAAATAATAAATTAGGCAAACGAATTAACATGTTTAATTATCTTGTTCGTGAGGTCAACTACCTATACAGGTTATCCATCCATAATTATAAAGTATTTGACCATTGCAACTTTTAAATTTTAATTGCCTAATTTTATATGTGTGTGCTGTGCCCTCGACTTCGGTCGCGTGGATGTCTGGTTTCGATAATGTAGGTATAGCTTAGAGAAAGTTTAGGTACCACAACTCCTCCATTGAAAAGGAAAAATCTCTGTTTAAGATTTTTTTTTTGCGCGGAACCCTAATTGTTTTTTTAAACTAACCTATGTTACTGCTTATAACATCAGCTATCTGCCATTGAAAGTCCCGTCAAAATCGGTCTAGCCGTTTCGGAGATTAGCCGGAACAAACGGAGATTTTTATTTTTTATTTGTTAAGTACTTCATCATCATCTGCCTAACCTGTCCCCAACTACGTTGGGGTCGGCTTCCAGTCTAACCGGATGCAGCTGAATATTTTACATGGAGCGACTGCCTATCTGACCTCCACGACCCAGTTACTACGATACCCCTAGTAAGACTGGTTGTTAGACTTTCGGGCTTCTGGAGAACAAATTTTTTTTTAAATTCTTAAGTACCGTATATACTTTCATATATGCATTAAGTAAATTGTTATTTTGATATTACAAATAGACACTGCAATTTTATTTATTTGTATAGATGTAGGTAACATCTATTAAAGTTCTAAGCGGTGACAAAATTATGCCTTTGTGGGGCTTAGGTAAGTACCGGAAGGATCCATAATTCTCTTCTAGAGTCAAGAGTTTTTGCAATTAGGTAGTTAATAAGGAAATCCCCCGCAGATAAGGCAAGAACAGGTTTCGGTGAATGACCTCTTATGTCAGCCAAGTATTTGGTAATAACCACCAAATTAATCATCCGAAAACCCCGTCATTAAATAATTTTGAAGTTAAATAACTCAATAGCAGGATTTGGCGACTATGTGTTATGACATGGTTATGTTATGACATACGGAGCCGAAACGTAGACACTCACGATACGGCTGCTTCATAAATTCAAGGTCGCTCAGCGAGCTATGGAACGAGCTACGTCTACGAATCTCTTGAGGGATAGAATCCGAAACTAGGTGATCCGGTCTACCGGACACAGACTAAGCAAGCTGAAGTGGCAATGGGCCAGCCATTTTAGCCGTAGAACCGATAACCGTAGACGTGTTCTTGAGTGGAGACCACGAATCGGCAAACGTAAGGTAGGACGCCCTCAGGCTAGGAGGAGCGACGATCTTCGCAGGGTGGCTGCTGGAGGAGATTTGGCGACAATCGACCTGAATGGCGGGCAATTGGAGAGGCCTATGTCCAACAGTGGCCAGCTGTATGCTGATGATGAGGACAACTGTGTGACCGATGCGATGCGATTCCCGAAAGGCTATAAAGTTGTCAACAGTGACACAAGGTCGCTAATCATCGCAAAAACCGGTCCGTTCTCTTCCACGTGTCTCTATGTATCAAGCCAGGTGATAAGAGGCGTAAATGATAAATCTGTATTAGTTCATGTGGGCACATGGGGTAATTGCTATGCTCCTACCATTCCACTGTAATAGGTAGGTATCATTGATTACATAATGCGAGACTTTAACATTCGTGGTTAACCAATAACAAGATTATTTGGAGACTTGATTAGACTTTCAAAATCTGCTAGGCATGTAACTTTTTCGTAAAGGTTACCTGTCACTCGTACCTATTTCATACTGTCTACAACTAATCAGTTTCATAGACTTTTAGATTTCTTGCCTGATTTGAAGACGGATTTAATTTCGAGGTCAAAACTATAAGGAAAAAATCGGCTATTAAATATACAACATAAACTAATGTTGTAGATACACAAAAAATATGAATTACATACATGTATTATATTATATTCTAATTGTAACAACTGTAAGTGAGTGGCTGACAAGGTAAGGTCACCCGTTCACTATTTATTTTATTAAGCACGTTGATATTTTTACTTCCGTCTTTTAGTTCTCTGCTAGCCAACAAAATCAGAGAAATTGCTGTGTCATACTCGTCATATATAATAACACAGCTTTCATCGGGATATTTCTAACGTACCAAACACGGATGAACCCACAATCTGAGAGTTTTTGGAGCAGTCTCGGATAAAAAGATTACTTACACTTAAAACGTCACGTTAGAGGTCTCTGAGAAATGTAATTCACATCGAGATTGGACATTCGACAGCGTCAGGATGACGGCGGACCGGACCGTTTATCGACAAAGTTTGGCTATACAAGTGCACCCGCCCAGAAAGTTCGAGCTTCTTTTACGTAATGCGGCCCACATTACGCATTTCCGCGTCGATTCATTACGCCCCAGCCGACCGCAAAACTGACCTTTTTCAAATTGTGACCGTCTTCCACGAGTAGGATGTCGTAGTGATAGAAGAGTTTTTTTTTTTTAACGTAATTATGAATGAATACCTAGTCCGCACCACCCACTTGGTTCTTTGTTTATATTTTTTTCTAATTCATAACAGCTCCTGTTTCAGCTAAAAGTAGATAGGTAGGTACCTACTTTGATTTGATATAAGTAGTGCCCACTTAGGTACTTTGATTTGATATAAGTAGTGCCTACTTAGGTACTTTGATTTGATATAAGTAGTGCCTACTTAGGTACTTTGATTTGATATAAGTAGTGCCTACTTAGGTATTTTGATTTAATAGGTACCTACTTTGTTTTTTTTTTATTTAAGCAAAAAAAATAAATAAGCAGGTACCTAATAGATCAATATTTTGTTAAGAATACGAGAGTATCTAATGAAAAACTAACATGTCTCAGACAGAATAGGGAGAAAAAGAAGCACAAGATAGTTACGCGTCTTTGTATCCTTAATTAACAAGAAACTGGGTGGGTAGGTACATTTCTCAAACATTCTCAAACAATACGTAATAATACGTACGTGGATCACTCAGATGTTTGGTTCGTACCTAGGCTATGTTGAAGCTAAAAAAAACATAGACACGTCTCATTAATCACTAGTCATTTTACGCAATACCGCGTTCTTTTCATCGTGCAAAAAAATCCGACCCTGACGAATGTTTGGGCATGTAGGTACTTACAACATGTTGAATGCCCAATACATCACCGCTCACTGATAACTACACAGATAAAACATTTACTCGTCGTGTCTCACTACGAAAGTAAATATAATATAGTTTTTCCTTTGTTCGTAACGTGAGCCAAGATTCTCAACAACAATCTTCGAAATACACAAAAATATGTTTTAAGAAATTTTAATTTTTCGATAGTAGGTATATTAAATCAAAGGGGGTCCATTTCTCTAACTCCGTCGACGAAGATACCGTCGAAACTACTGTCAAATTAAAATTTTCGGACGAGCAATTTTATTACCAAATTTTTTTTGCCTTTCATTCTTAGTTCGGGTCCCAACCTAAGCATGTTCGTAGTAGGAATCGCCCGTAATTTTGGCCGAAATTACAGATTCCGTGCTTAGGAAGTAGACCTCCTGATCTGCCCGCAAAATTAGTCTTCAAGGAAAGTAAGTAGGTACATCCAATTTTAAAGCGGTCGTACGATGAAAGGTCAGGTCAGTAATCAGTCTAGTCTTGTCGAACAGCCGATCATAGTTTAAAAATTCCAAAGCTTCGACACTTTCCAAAGGGCAAAAATGTTAGTCCTAGTCTACCTTTCTTTTTACGTCAAAAAGCAATAACCGTGCTGTAGTAAAAAATATCGAATAGTGTTTGTGGAATTCGGGACATTCGTCAACGCTGATAGTGCTCTGGGAATAATAGGCGACGAAATTTGCCGTGTCAAAATTCGGACACAGGACTTAGTAGATCTAGATGATGTCTACCTATTTGCATACATTCAAACAAATCACAGAAATAAATCATTATTATCTTTCATTTAGCCACTAATGGTTCATTTCAAACTTATACCAAAATACTAACTCTCAAAAATTCGATACCCGTTTTTAAATAAAACAGGTAAAGGTATGAGAATCAAACCAAGTCATCAGGGCATAATTCGAGCTCAGAGAATGCTTCTAGACATTCTATACCCAGTGCAGAATGTTAGACTATTTAATGTCCATTTATTTAAAACCATAATTCAAGTCTTATCTCTGAGCAGTAAAGGACAAAATCGAGTGTCACAGAGATTAACTAGGATGGTGCACTACATGTTTTGTTTTTCCACACATGCCTGTGTTTTGATTAGCATGTGAACTGTTGAATAGTTGCAGATAGTATGCTAGCATTGAACACACATTGTTTCATTGATGTGAAGTTCACAGCATCCATTGAATTAATTTCTGTCGTTAGCCTATTTAGTGACTGATAACTTTATAGTACCTAGATAACTAATGAATAATTGTTTTTTTTTCAATTGAACTTTAAAAATGACAAGTATTATAATGACTGCATAAATTACTTATGAATACAAACAACATTTTTATTTAAGAGCTCATTTTTTTTAAATTAATTTTTTAGGAGTTATTGGATTGTTTTATCCATACAACTTCATTTAATTTATTGAGGAATTAAGTAAGCCACTCCCCGACATAACCACTTTGTATTTTGAATGTGCCCTTGTATACTAAAGAATTAAATTGAATACTTGAACCGTGTGTGAGATATTTCTTAAGATATCATAACAATTTTTAGTTCATTTCTATTCTTAGTTTATTTTACTACAGGCATTGTATCAACCACAGAGATAAAAAATTGTTTATATTATTATATTTTTTAAATTATGAGTGCAATGGCATTGGGTTAATTTATTAACATACCAAGAATTAGCCAGTGACTGTATTTCTGTATAATTAAGTAACACTTAATATTCGAAGAAAACCAGGGTCAAGTAAAACAATGATAATTAGATGTGCTGTACTGGCCTCTGACATTATTATCAGTAGCTAGCGTCGCTACTCTATCCTCATTCAGAAGAATGAAATAATATATTATTATCTTCTACTGCTTAGTTAATAAGCTTTATTATTTTATTTGTATTATTACTAGCGTCAACAGGAAATTATAAAGTGCTTTGTGGGTAACTATAAAATTAAATTATTAAAAATGTAAGGTAAAACTGAAAAAAAAACAAGATAGAATAAAAATTGAATTGTAAAATGGTTTCATTCATAAATTATGTTAGGTATTCAAAAATAGGCAGTCAAAATCACCACCTGTTGTCTGTGATTCTTATGAATAATAGAAAGGAAATCGTAATATGTATGGTGTTGTAAGACCGGTATTCTGTTACTCTGGCGTTATTTCCTTGATACTAAGAGCAAACAACTTTCGCTGCGTGTGCCTGCGCACGCGCCGCCTGCCTGCTCCAGCTGGCGCACGCGCCTCCTTGCGCACCTCGCTAGTCTAACCGTTTCCCAAATGTACCACCAGCAAGCCAATTACACCTACTGCAACATTACGCAAGCATAACACTACCAGAACCCGGTCAATCATTCAAACCAGCCTACGCTCCGACATCACTGTACACGTAACACCTGAAACATTTCTCTGTTTACGAGTACCTTGCACATGAATAAAAGAGGAAATACTCACCGATATGTTTATCGCTCCAAATCCCAAACAATATAAAAACTGTCACTCACACGTTAGAACACTAAACACAGATTATTCACCTCTTGACATCTGACATTGTTCATAAAACGCAAAGAAATATCACTTTTATATTTCACCATAAACACGTAGGGATAAAGCGTTATCATAAAAACAATAAGATATAACAAAAGTTGTGCAAAACGATCGCAAAATAACCGATACAAAACGTAAACAGCTCCTACTTTGACAGAATCATCCAATAAACTGACACTTGTTTTGCAGTTGCCAACTGCAAAACCACTTTCGCCTTCTACAAATGCGAAGTTACCAACATTCAGACATTAAAATTATGCAAAAAATATTTTTCTTACTGTATGTTACAAGGTTATGCAAAAAGTTTGTATTTAGAAAGTGTTAATTTAATTCTAAACTAGAAATATCCTAGAGTACGAGAATTAAACATCGTATTCGTAAACATAATTATCATAGTGTTTCTCCATTAACGTCTGGCCAGTCAATGCTAGAATTAAACCCTGGATAAACTACAGGAAAACAGTCCGTCCCACTCGACCCACTAACAGTGCAATAGTAGCGCCTAGTCAACTGCAGTCCTTTCGTGCCCCCAGAGATGCAAGGCAATAAAGTTAGTCGCATCAACGCTTTCTACCAGAATGTTCGAGGTCTAAAAACCAAACTTTCAATGTGGCGTAACAACCTCGCCATCTCAAACTACAATCTCGTCGCCGTTTCCGAAACATTCTTGGACTCTTCCGTTCAGGATCCTGAACTTGAAAGTAGTGACTGGAGTGTTCTGCGTCGTGACAGAAATACGCCGTGTGGAGGCGTCTTGCTCGCGGCGCGACCACCTATTGCACTACGCAGAAAACAGGAGTACGAGACTGACTGTGGGGAAGATCTGTGGGCATCTTTTACCTGGCGTGGTCATCCATTTCTCGTATGTGTAGTGTACATAAAGCCTAGTGCCAGTGATGAAGAATATATGCGTTGGTTCTGTAAGGTTGAAAGTTTTGTGCATAGTTTTAAGGGATCGATAACTATTATGGGTGACATAAATCTTAATAGTGCTTCAACTTGTGTTAAAAATTATTTTTGCTATTTTGTATCTTTTTGCGCTCTTGTTGATAAAAATGTAATTCTGAATAGCCACGGAGGAATGTTAGATATAATATTAGTCCGAGATGGCATCCAAGAAGCGATAGTTAATAGTGTTGATGGACTTGTGCCGCCCGACGCGTATCATCCTCCGCTAAACATTGAGATAAAGGTCGAATCAGCTCATAGATCGGATGTTATTGAGTCGAGTAACATAGATCCAGCTAAAGACTGGAATTTTAACAAATGTGATTTCGAACGACTTTATCTATCCCTATCCGAAATTTCTTGGGAACCCGTTTTACAGACATGTGACGTTGGAGATGCTGTAAGTACATTTTATAGTAACATCTACAAAATATTTGATGACTGCATGCCTAAAAAACATCGTGGCAAATCCACTTGCAAACGATATCCAGTTTGGTTTACTTCAGATATAATTAATGATATCAAACTAAAACTAAAACTACATGCAAGCTGGAAGCGTACCAATTGCAGTGATGATTACAATATTTTTGCGGGCCTCAGAAACTCCTTAAAGAATCGTACTGCAGAAGCTTACAGTTTGTATATGAGGCGCATAGAAAATAATATAAAAAACAACCCACTGGAATTTTGGCGACATGTTAACAGCTTACGATCTAAAGGAGGTTTTGAGACTAGCGTTAGCTATAGTGGCGACTGTTTCTCAGGAGCAGCAGCTGCTGAAGCTTTTGCTAAATTCTTTGCAAGCATGTTTCTACCCGAAATACCACAATTAAATCCAGCATGTGTTAATAATCATAAAACCAATTGCAACAGTAATTACATAAATATTTTCCAATTTACTCTTGATGATGTGCAGTACGGTATCGACAAATTAAAACTCAGAAGTTCCATAGGACCTGACAGTATTCCGCCTTATATTTTGAAACAATTCAAAGAACTATTTTGCGCTCCTCTATGTCACATTTTTAATTTGTCATTAAAGACAGGCATATATCCATACCATTGGAAAATCTCGCGAGTGACGCCCATACCTAAGACTGCCAATAAATCAGCTGTTGAAAGTTATCGACCTATCGCTATATTGTCATCTCCAGCCAAGATATTCGAAAATGTTCTTCATAAACTGATATACTCCCAAGTTGAAAAATATTTGAGTAACAGCCAGCACGGTTTTAGATGCAAGAGGTCTGTCGATACCAACCTGCTGACAATTACAGAGTACATATCAAAACATCTTGACAAGAAGCGACAGGTAGATGTGCTTTATTTTGATTTTAGTAAAGCTTTCGACAGAGTTAATAACGATATCTTGCTTCGGAAACTCAGCGCCATTGGTTTCTGTCCAAATTTACTTAGACTTTTAGCTGACTATCTCCGTGACCGTCAGCAATTTGTAAGGCTGGGTATCTACGTATCTCGTCTCTACCATACACGCTCTGGTGTAAGTCAGGGGTCAATACTCGGGCCTTTACTATTTCTACTCATGGTAAATGACTTACCATCCATTGCAAAATTTGCAGAGTGTCTCCTTTATGCAGATGACCTCAAACTTTATAGTGCAGTCAACACTGTATCGGATTGCGAAGCTATGCAAAATGATATAAATGCCATACATGAATGGGGAGTTCAAAATAAAATGGAGTTCAATTCTTCCAAATGCTATGTGATGACTTTTGGTCGAATGCGACACCCAATTAATTTCGAATACAAAATAAATGGTTCTAAAATAACTAGATCAACCAACATGAAGGACTTGGGTGTCACATTTGACCAGAAGCTTACTTTTCATGATCATATTTCTACAGTTGCCAAAGAATCTTTTAAAAGGCTAGGGTTTGTTTTACGGAATGCCCGTGATTTTCGCAACGAGCATGTAATAAGGCTCTTATACAGCACACTTGTCCGAACCAAGCTAGAAGCTAGTTCTTCTGTATGGAATCCGCACGAAGCAAAGTATGCACTTCTTCTTGAAAAAGTGCAAAAAGCATTCCTGCGTTTTCTTTACAGAAGAACCCTCGGTTACTATCCCTACCTCTATCCTACCAAGTTTCTCTTAGGATGTCTGGGATATCATATGCTGGAGACCAGAAGGGCATGTGACCAGGTAGGCGTTATGCTCAAAGTATGGAAGGGTATGACGGATGCTCCTGACATCCATAATGAGCTGATTCGACTTTACACACCGAATAATTATCTCTGTGGCAGAAAACATCGACTGCTAGCCGTGCCTTCGTGTCGGACTGTGGCCCGTGCTGCGTCTCCCGTACCGCGCGTGTTGACCGCACTAAATAAGCTCGTGGAAGCCAACCCGGACTGCGATCTGTTCGCTAATAAATTTGCCAATTTAATGGTTATGTGCCTACACTTTTCTGAGAATAATAGTATTTAATTGTTGTTATTAGTTTATGTTTTATGTTAGTACTTAATATACTTTGATTTATGTAATTGGTTTGTTAAGCCGTGTAAATCAAATAAATAAATAAATAAAATAAAATAAAATAAATCACCAAACAAGAACATCATTGTAGATAAGGGGGCTTACCATCACCTCTTAAAGCGTCATACAAAAAAGTAGTGCAGTTCAACTTCTGCCCTGCTTTAAGAGGTGATGGTAAGCCCCCAGGCTATTTGAATTACATTAAACAAAAATAATGGAGTTCGAAAGTAAGGTGCCTTGTAAATCGTATCGCTAAATTATTAGTAAAATATACTTTTTAACATTGAAAATGTATTTTGCTGCCCACAATTCGGTACAGAGAGAGACATAATAAATATGATATTCGTATTGTTGTTGGGAAGAGGTCGATTTTTCGCACTGTTAACCCAGTCACATTTTGATGTTGTCGAATGTCGACTGACTAGCAGCTGTTTGGCAACCCTGTCATATCAGCTGTCATTTTCGTCGTCATCAGCAATCTGTCATTTCGGTTGACTGATAGCTCTATTTTTGTGTTAAAAATATATAATTAAGAGTGTGAAAAACTTTCCTTTGTGTTTACAGTACATAACAAATTCTAAGGTGGCGTGAATAAGTTTACTACAATGCCCAAATTCGAGGATAATCCGTTTAGTGATCCAACCATAGACAACCCATTCGCAGTATGTAGCCCTTCGTTGATACGAAAAATATATTGTTTTTATACTTTCGATGATATATTGTGATTTTGTTCCAGGATCCTGCAGTCCAGCAAGTTGCCAGAAGTACTAATAATGCCACAAGAGGGCTCGACGATTATAATCCCTTCGATGGGCAACAAAATGCAAATCAACCTACGGTAACATGTTCATATTAGTCATTAGTGGGATTTTTGTAGGTGTCGATACGACCAACGGTATCTTTTGATGGATATCGGTGTAGCGTAACGAACTTGCTTTAATTAATGGTTTATGTGTCGTCTTTGCTTTATCTTTCCTGTGTATTGCTATGCTTTTTTAGAGTTCTAGCTAAAGCAAACTAATTTACAAAGACAAACTTGTTTTTAAACTCAATAATACACATTTAATGTCAGATAATATCAAACAACACTAAATCCTTAGATTAAAAAACTGGTAACAATGGGAATTAATAAATGATTTGCTTATAGGTACAGCCTCCTCCCCAGCAGCCATCGCAGCCAGCGATCATGCAGGCCGTGTCCCCCCCGGTGAGCGGGCAGTACACGCGTCCTGCTCAACCTCAGGCGCAGGCCCAGCCACCACAAAACTTTACCACGGCTGACTTTCAGGTACATATATAAAGCCACATTGTAATAAACAATGTACAGTCAACAAAAGAGTTAAGTATGCAAGATCATCGGATATAGTAAGAAACCGATGGATGTTCACAAATAAAATTGTATTCTATTAATAGAAAACAAACAGCTCGTTCATCAAAATAAATTTCAGTCAACAACATCCATTGATTTCTTACGAAACTTCAACTATATCCAATGATCCTGCATACAGTTCGCGTCAAATAACTTTGCCGCTCTGAAGTAGGCAACAAATCACTGTGCAGTACTTAATCCTATTAATAAAACAGCAGCGCGCATGGCGCGGATTGGCGCGGCTAGGAAAGAGCCTAGCTTCAGAGCGGCAAAGATATTTGACGCGAACTGTACTTACCTATCTCTTTTGTTTACTGTACATGGGCTAAATGTTTCTTATCATAGTTATCAATAAGGAAAGGGATTTTAAATAGTTATATTCTCATAGTAACAATTCTAAATAGGTGTCCCAAATTAATTTAATTTGGGTATTTTATTATCTACAGGAAAAACTATGTTTTCATAATTTTGTAGTAGGTATTGTATAGCAATGAAAAGTAATAAAATTACAATTGCCAATGTTCAATAGTAATTGTCCTAATGCAGGGAAAATATTACAGTTTACATAGCTTCTACGGGTTAGTTACACTATTTATAACTCAAGAATGGCTGGATCGATTTTTATGATCTTTGATTTGTCTCCGCTCTGAATAGCAGAATAACTATTAAAACATGGGAAAAAATCACGAAAAAAAGGGTTTTCTCATACATTTTGTATGAAATAGCTTTTTTGATGATATCTTGAGAACGGATTGTCTGATTTAGATAGATGGCGGTAAGAAGTTCGCCAGGTCAGCTAGTATTTTTTAAAAATTAATTAACCCATCAAACAATCGCCTGTTTCAGAATAAAATTTATTGTTGTTTCAAGTACATTTTTCTTATGAATTGCTAGTTCGTCATATGACATTTGTCGGGTAGTTTCCGCCATATAATCTGAACATTACTTAAATTATTATTTTATACTTATATACCTCTGATTATACATAAACCTAATTCAAGAACTTAATATTGGTATAGATAGGTATTGAAAAAGGGACTGTGTGACTGACAAGGACATATTGTATGAGTATTTACTTGTATGTACGGACGCCAGCACATCAAGTTACTACAATCTGTCAGATTTCTTTAATAGATTTTCGAATTTATTGCTAAAGCATAAGGTTCAAGGTTGATTGGGAAAATCTGACAGTTTCGGGTAGGTTGACCTGCTGGCGTCTGTACATTGTTTTTGCAAATATCTGTGTTGCAGTGGCAAAATAATATTGTAGAAGTAATTATGAATAATCAGAGGTATATAAATATAAACAGATATTTGCAAAAACAATGTAAATATACAAGTAAATACTCATACAATATTTCCTTGTCAGTCAGACAGTCCCTTTTTTAATACCTATCTATACCAAAATAAAGTTCTTAAATTAGGTAGATTGCTATCGACAGATATTTGCAAAAACAATGTATACAAGAAGTAAATACTCATACAATATTTCCTTGTCAGTCAGACAGTCCCTTATTCAATACCTATCTATACCAATATTAAGTTCTTGATTAGGTAGATTGCTATTGACACGCTAAGAAGGTTATTTAATTTACTCTCATAATATGAAACTGAACCATCAAATTCTAACTGATTGTATTTCTAGTACTTATATTCAAGATAAAAATTAAAGACCAAAGTACCTACTACATAAGTTAAGAATACTCAAATATGTCAATGTATTACTTTTCAGTATTTGTCAGACAGAATATCTAGTAATATAACATGAACAATGTAATTCTCAAACAATACTTAACATACAGCCGTTCTATCGTTACGAAACACTTTAAAGTTTCAGCATAACCCGTGTCCTAACCAAAATAACTAACGAATATGCGATCATCGCGTTCATAATGTCACGTTTTGTTCGGAAAACTGGAAGGCGCCGACTACACATTCGAGTTCGCCGAACAAAGAGAGACATGTATGCGTGCCGATCGCTTTTGGTTAGGACGCGGCCTAAGACTTAACGGCAACATAAAATTGAGTTGTGTTAAAGACGAATTCGGCCAATAGTGTAGAAAACACCTGCACATGTATATTAAATGTTAATGCATGTCAACTAATACGCACTTTGCTTTTTTCAAAACGCACAAAAGGAGTTGAAGGTAAACACTTGTTATCATTATGAATCATTTTAGTAATATTATCTGTAATCACTTTATCAGTATGAGTCAATTATACCATTTTATATCCTAAATTTGTTTCATATTTTCATACTAAAATTGGTGTACAAAAATGTTCCTGCATAGTTTGTACAGTTTAAATAGTCAATCGCCTTGATAGCTGTATTATAATCACATATTGCATCTTATTGCGTCACACATATGTAGAAAGACTGGCTCTGTAATGGGGTAGTTAATGTCTTTTCTGGGCGGGCTTATATGCAACACATTAATAGCACTTAGACCAAGCAGTTAGATACGGAGTCACCACAATGTGACATCATAACAGGTTTCTATAGTTATGAAAATCACAAAAAGCACTTGAAAATATACATGTCAGTAATCTAGATGTTTATCAAAATAACAGTGCATCCGTAATTTTGATAAACATGTAGGTACATTAGACTACCCAATTCTATACAAACTGTAGTACTAATAATCAGCTTATCCCGTTTAAAAATAGACAGTTGTTCACATTTTAAAATTGCTCAATTAACTGACCAGCAACAACAACTCGCACTAAACACGATTGAAACACCCACACAATCTTTATAAACTCCAAATTGCAATGTAGGCGTAACTTTCCGCTTTAGATTAAATGTAAACTCAGATCAGTTTGAACTGTTGTGCCCTGTGCGTAATACTAACGTTATGAGTATGAATAATCTGCAGAGAAGACAGGAGGAGTTGGAACGCAAGGCAGAGGAATTAGCGCGAAGGGAAGCGGAGTTGCGGGCTGGCTCGGCCGGGCGGCGGAACAACTGGCCCCCGCTGCCGGCCTTCTGTCCTATACAGCCGTGTTTCTACCAAGACATCAATGTCGATATACCGCTGGAGTTCCAGAGGATCGTT
Organism: Oligia latruncula; assembly: GCA_948474745.1. NCBI lineage: Eukaryota > Metazoa > Arthropoda > Insecta > Lepidoptera > Noctuidae > Oligia > Oligia latruncula. The sequence continues at coordinate 5,005,660 of OX419699.1, forward strand.
CGTCACCTTTATCACTTGTGGATGTGTAAGTACTCGTGATTATGTCATTTCACATCTCCATCTTAATGAATGTTGATACCTACATAAATATCTATACTTATTATATTGACACAGTTGCAACAAATGAATAATACTATAACTTTTTTGTTTGTTTAATTAAGCTATATTGTGCCATTTTGCTTGGTAAAGGTCTGCCCCATACTTTTTCAATTGAAATAACTTATTGTGGGATAATTTTTTCAGACAAAAATCTTAAATAATAAGTATTTCATTTACTCCAACATGCATCTATTTATTTCCAGTCCACGCCCTGGTACTGTCCCTCAATATAATCGGCGCGATGTCGCTGATGTTCGCCGGCAACGGTTTCACGACTTTCGGCCTATCAATCCTGTACTTCATACTGCTGACGCCCTTCAGCTTCGTCTGCTGGTACCGGCCTATTTACAAGGCCTTTAGAAGCGACTCTTCATTCAACTTCATGGTGTTCTTCTTCATATTTTTGTTCCAAATCATCATAACTGTTGTACAGTCAATTGGATTCAGCGGTGGAGGTTCCTGGTGAGTTATTTGCAACAATATTATTTTAATAAAAAAATTAATCAGTAATTCCTAGTAATTCGAAGTCGTGATCACTTTTACTGTATGAATTTATCTCTAACAAAGAAAAGATAACAGGAATGCACAAAGTACAAGGGTACTGTTTGCATGTATGTATGTGTACTATTTATAGCACCAATCAGTTAATGACTTATCAATAACATTAAAATGACTATAATCAGACAGTAATTGATTGATTTTCTAAACAGTTAAAAAGTAATTTGTAATTGCAGCGGACTGATCACCAGTATTGGTGCATTCAAGACGAACATTGCAGTTGGCATCATAACTTTGATGGTCACCATTGGATTCATCATGTGTGTTGTCGTTGATGTCATGTTAATGGCAAAGGTGAGGAAACTTTTATAAAACTAGTTTAATAAAAAATGGGTGGTCAAGGCTAATTCGGCTCTGATCCGTGGCATTTCGACTAACATTATAGATTCGAAAGTGTCACTGTATTAAGTTAGTTACGTTTTTGGCCAGATTGTTAAAAGTTTTGGGGCTACAAATTATATACTTAATACCCTATGTAATGTGATTTGAATGGGGAAGTGTGACACACAGTTAGCTAGTCTATATCTATATACTAATAATGAAGCTGAAGAGTTTGTTTTAACGCGCTAATCTCTAGAACTACCTTCCTGTTTTTTTTTTGCATTTGGAGCCCAATTCTTCAGGAAGGCTATATGTAAATAGACTACATAACATCACGCTAGGACCCTTAGGAGCCGAACAAAACGGAAAGAACGCAAAGTGAAAACGAAGTAATAGCGCAGGGAGACGATGCGACGCGACTGGGTGAGTCGGAGAACAAGAATTTTCACGCGGAAAAGTCGCGGGCATAAGCTAGTTTTGTATAAATTAGTACAGTGCAATGTAATTTACGCTACACGCTACTTGCACTGAACGCTTCATGGATGAGTTAAAATGTACAAAGCTTTACGCATCGTGCCTCTAGGTAATGGACGACGGTCAAGCGAATATCGCTTTTTTATTCTGACCGTTATCATGCCATATTTGGGAGTCAGCCATAGGAAAAATTCGAAATATTCAAGTCAGACATTTGCAGTGAAAAACCGTCAATGAGAGTTAGTTGCATTTTATAATACACTAGCTGTTCCCCGCGGTGTCACACGCTGCGCGGCTCCTAAGGGTCGTAGCGTGATGTTATATAGCCTATAGCCTTCCTCGATAAATGGACTATCCAACGCAAAAACAATTTTTCAATTCGAACCAGGAGTTCCTGAGATTAGCGCGTTCAAACAAACAAACTCTTCAGCTTTATGATATTAGTTGTTTCAGGTAAATAATACTCATTGCTAAACATAAACTAATAGACACCAATAAAATTAAATAAATCAGATAAAATCAAATCATTTTGTCAATCATTTTAAATACGATGCGGACCTCATTTAGTTTTTAAAATATGATTGACATGTAAAAGTGTTTGTACAAACCTAGGTACTTACGTAAATACACTGATTTATCTGTTGGAATGTAAAGTGCATACAGTAGAATTAATAAAGGTCAAAGTAGGTATAAATTAAAGTAATTGACCGGTAGCTTTGACAATAATAATAAATTATAGTGATAAGAAAATATAACAACAATGTTTTTATTGTTAAAACTTCTGAATGGGTAACTAAATGATACTGCAGTTTTTATTATAATGAATTATAACTTTAAATGTACAATTCAATGCTTACCGGGCATCAGCATAATCCATACTAATTTACCTAGTACATGTATGGCCCAAGGGTTACCCCATTGGCAAAAATTACAAAATTTTGTTCCCTATTTAACCTCTTTAGAGGATAAACTTTCGATAACCGTTCCATATTGCTCACTTTTGGTTATTTATGGAACTCTAGTGCAAAATTTCATGCTTCTAGATCCAGGTTTGGTGACCGGTTTAGGCTGTACCTTGTCAGGGAATTAATTTAAGAATTTTATTGGGTAGATTCTGTGCAACTCATTTTGATAATTTGCAACTAAACTCATTTTGGTCTAGCAAATTATAAATCAGAGTTTAGCAAAAAGCAAGATGGCAGAAATTTGACTTGCTAATTTATTGCTATCTGATATTGAGCACAGTTTTAAATTCAGATTATTGCAGAAACTTACGTTTATTTTATTTGATTATTTATATTAAGTAGTAATCTTTTAAAAAACTGGCCAAGTGCGAATCGGACTCGCACACGAAGGGTTTCCCTACCACAAGGCAAAAACACCGGAAAAAACACGTTTGTTGTATGGGAGCCCCCCTTAAATATTTATTTTATTCTGTTTTTAGTATTTGTTGTTATAGCAACAGGCAACAGAAATACATTATATGTGAAAATTTCAACTATCTAGCTATCACGGTTCATGAGATACAGCCTGGTGACAGACAGACGGACAGTGGAGTCTTAGTAATAGTTTAGTTCCGTTTTTACCCTTTGGGTACGAAAACCTAAAAAGGAGACTGATCTTTGAATCACGTCTCTTACAACTTTTCCGTTTTTGTTTGACATAGCTTATTTACCATCCCTCAACAATAACTAATATGTGCCTACTCCCTACAGGTCCATCGTATCTACCGATCAACGGGCGCGTCTATGGCGAAGGCACAGGCTGAGTTCACGACGGAGATCCTTCGCAACCAACATGTTCAGACCGCTGCGTCCAGCGCCGCCGCCGCCGCGGTCAACGCGCAGATCGCCAACGCTAACCGGTACTAGACAACGTACAGCATGTGAGTACGTACACATTTACAAGGTCACGACGGAGATCCTGCGCAACCAGCACGTTCAGACCGCTGCGTCCAGTGCAGCCGTCGCCGCGCAGATCGCCAACGCTTACCGGTATTAGACAACCTACAGCCTGTGAGTACACTTATTAGTTCACGACAGAGATCCTTCGCAACCAACATCTACAGATCGCTGCGTCCAGCGCTACCGCTACCGCGGTCGACGCGACGCACAGCTCGCCAACGCTAACTGGTATTAGAAAACCTACAGCATGTCAATAACAACATGGTAACAATTTACAGGAATAATATTTAATCACCATCCAAATTTTAATAAGGTGTTTAGTGAAAAATATACAAAAACGTGTTTTTTTTTTTCTTTTAGTATCACTCAGTAAGTCAGTACTCATCTTATATTGAGATGGCAAAACAATGTTGTCTAATAAATGTTTAAGTTTGTGGATACCTACCACCCGCCGATACACATACCCACTGCACCCGGACGTCCCTTTCTCTCATTCAGCATAGTATTCAACGTTTGACAGTAACCACGCTGGCTGAATTGATAATACTTTCGGGAAAAAATATTTTCAAAAATTGGATGGTGATTAAAAAATCACCTGTAGTTCACCATAGAGGTCTTTATAAGAAAAAGGAGGAGAGACCCAGCCCCATTTTACGGGCACCGCTCCATTTAGGGTATGCGCGCACTACGAAAATAAATCGTTGCAAAGAAAATTCGTCAATCTGTAGACAATACTAATATGCGCGCGCGCACTGCGGAAAATCGCATTAGAATTAGCTTGAAAATTTTTCGTGTTTGCGATTTTTACCGCAAACCTCAACGATTAAAATCGTAGTGCGCGCATAGCCTTAGCGAGGGGGCATCACGTCAATACTAAACAAACTGACTTAAATTCAAACTGTGACAGTCTTCATGACTTCGCTGATTCGCTTCGCAGCATCGGGAAAAGGTCATATCAGGAAGAGAAACCGATTATTGCGAAACTGCATTGAGGTGATGAGTTGATAACCTTCCAAAACATTGTGAAATTCATTGTTCCAGCGAGGAAAATTGATAGCCAATCATATTGATAAGCTATTACAGATATCTACTATTTAATTATCAATATAAATAATGATAAATACAAATGCATAAAACTAACTGTTTATTTACGTTTTATTTTTTGTTTACAGGAGTGACCGTATGGAATAAATGAGTAGCTCTGAGTGTGCATATCGGTTAAGTACGCAATAATTTCATCAATCAAGATACCGAAAGGCATTCTGATATTAACATGGATATGTTAACATTTTACTCGCGAATTATTGTTATGTCGATTGGGGTTTTATTATGTACATGTATTCCTCGTATTACCTCGAGTATGATCAAATTAAATGATAACTTGGGGAATAGAAACTGTTCTCGTTACTTATCTAACGACTACTCGCATTATCAATTACTTAACATAGAACATATATCAAATGATGTGTAAGCTTGATTCATTCATCATAATAACCTATAGGTATTTGATCACTTTAACGTGACGCTGAACAAAGCGCTGCCTAATGCTGTACACCCTCGCGTTAAAGTGAATAGGTAGCTGTTGTAACAGCCAAAATGTCATATGGCTGTGTATGAAATGTTATTTAACAATTAATTGAACTTATTTATGTAAGTTTTGACGTTTCAATTAATAAAATAAAATGTATAGTGCAACACATAATAGAGTCATTCAAAGTTTTTTTAAAACATCTTTTTTTTTTTTGTGAATGCATGATTGTTTTTTTCCAACCGATTTCCACTATTGTCATCATATCTAATCATAAAACGTATTAAAATCTAGTAAGACTATTCTTCATCTCTATTCTCTGTCGCACTGTACTTATTAAACAGCATTTGAGTATTTTATTATAATAATGATAACGATATTTATGAAATTAAGATATATTTACGCCACGACTTAGTTCTTTTGCTAGCTGTAACGATTATTTTTAATCGACATGAGCTTACAAACGCTTTAAGATCTACGTACCTACTAAAAATTGTAGTTTTCATATAATTAAAAAATAGTATTTTACCAGGGTTTTATTATTGCGCATTTTATTACTTAGGAAGCGGTTTATATTTTTATAAAACAGGTTTTGTTTCACCAGTTTATTTATTTTAAAAATTACTTATTAATTTTTGCGTAGAGAAAACGTGCATGTATCTTAGTGTCGATATATTAATAAATCCTACTAATCTCAACATCGGGTGATCACTCAAATTTTCGTTTGGTTGCAAATAAACCATGTTGTTTATTTTTATAATAGTTATGAATTTATTAACATTCCAAAAACAAGTGTAAATATCCTTTAAATGTTTAAATTTGAAAGCTAAATGTATATTACAATTTGAATACCTGTTTAAAATTTTAAGAATATTTAAAATTTCATGTAACGTCGCTAATAAATGTATGTATTTGGACCATTTACTTAATCGTTAGTATTTCCAAGTGTGACTCCCTCTTGCCCTACGTTGAGACTATCTATTAGATGCACAAGACTTCGATTTTAGTATTTATCGTTGTATAAATAAAATAGCGTAAGTTGATAAACATTTAAGCATATTAATAACTAGTCAATGGACTAAACAGCTTTGGAAACTGACTAAACAAATACATAAACCGCTTATGAAATTGACTAATACGTGAAGCGCCCAGTACCGGGGCGCAAACAATACGTAGGTATGTTATGTATAATCTGGGCCTAGCATAATGTAAATTATTTACCAGACCGTCCTTACCCCAGATAAATGGTAAGCGAAGGCGTGTAGATTTATCTAAATGTTTAAACTGTTTTGTAACGATTAAGTCATGTTATAAACTTATGATTAATAATAAATATAGTTTCAGACATTAATCTTTTATTTATGTGCGAATCAATTGACTATACATTTTTTTTTAATAATTCTCAGTTACACAATAAAGGCAAAGGAAAAACTGTTCTATACATAACTCATTTTAATAAGAAAATTTCACAATTTGTCCTAATCTAGCTTGAACTGATTACCTACCCCTTAATAATTATTATCTATGCCTATAATTAAATGCACGCAACTCTCTCACTACCCTACTTTAGGAGCGGTACAGCACTAACTTTACCTCACACAACCACACATAAGATCATGGTGACAGGTATTAATGCGCTTTCGTCCACATTTAAAAGATCCACGCAAATCGTCCGCAGTTAAGAGCGTTTACGCCGTACGGCATTTCATACAAACTTTCCCAAGCCCTTATTTTTCGAAATTAATGAACCGATTTTAATGAAACTTCATACGCATAAGCAGGATACAAAGGCCTAAAAAATTTGTAGAGAACATTTTCGAAAAATAGTGTTACAGCTAAATTAGACTGATTTTTAATTTTCCATAGAAACAGAGATATCCAGTTATCTTTTTTAAATAAGACATTTCGTATGAAGTTTCATTAAAATCGGTTCATTCATTTCGAAAAATAAGGGCTTGAAAGTTTGTATGAAATGCCGTACGGCGTAAACGCTCTTAACAATCGTTGGAAACCGCGAGGTGTGACTACTGAACTTATCAGTCTACTGTGAACATAATATCCTCCGTGACGGACGAGGCGTGCTGCAAGCTAGGCAGATTCTAGGTTTGAGGTTGATTAGCGTGTGCGTGTGCGCCCAGCCGCGCGGGGTCCTGGCTCGGGTAGTGCAGCGCGAGCGGCGCCGGGGGCGGCGGCACGCCCGGCACGCCAGGCACGCCCGGCACGCCGCTACCCCACGCCGGCCAGCCGCCGCCGCCGTAGTGATGCAGGTTAAAGAAGTCATTTGGCCGGTTCGGTGGTGGTGGCATCTGTCAACAAAAACAAGTAAGTAAATAGAGAGAAAGAAAGAAAATAAAGTTATTTAGCACAGACTAAAAGACACAATACACCAGATAAAACAAAGAAAAAGTGTAAAGTCCGACGTAAGAAATTAGCAGGAAAGTGCCTCACGGCTGCGCCAAAAAGGCCCAGTTCAGCAAAAATGCCAGACAACTAGTGCCTTACTCTGGTTTTCAACTGGACCTGACTGGAAAATAATACACTGTGTAACGCAATGTTTTTGGGGTCGGCGCAAGTAATGCAAACATCGTCGATCGGTCTTTATCTGTGTTCACTTCCTTGCTAGCCAATCTAGCCATCCATTCACATTTTAAATGAATAAAATCAAAACTATTCAAACGGAAATCTATGAACATTAATCCGAATAAACCTTTCTTGTCATGCTTTTTATTTCTCTGCATTATACGTCCATACCAGGATAATCAGTTAGTAAACATCGGCCGAAAAAAGTAAATGAAAAAAAATTTACTTTTTCAATAGGGTTTGCACTGTCAAAAAGTTATCAGATCTCATGTAGAGCCAAGCTTCTAATTCTACACGCCCTAACTCTACAAGCCCTTACTTCACAAACTCTACACCTTTTTTTTTTTTTTTATTCTGGCTCCATCGGTAACATTCGATGATTTTGCCCTTGATGATTTTTGATGTTTTGTCCTTTTTTAGCATGGGGATCCATGGATGCCACCGCTACAAACACTGATCAATAGTTGTGTAACAGTTTACGTTCATTATCTTCAATTATCTTCTCATACCTTGACATTGGCAAAAAAACTCTACACCTTAGTCAAAATATGAGGCTTGGCCGTTTCGTTACTACAAGAACTATTGTATAACAGAAAAGTAATGTAGGTAGCGAAACGACCTGTGGAGTGATTGCGTAACACACTATCAGTAGCAATGCCTTTCAGTTTGACAGTTCAACAATATTCATTGTGTTATTTACGTAGTTGAGCAGACAAATTTTTCGAATATATGAAGCATATTGATTCAGATTCAAATGGATAGTGTGTTACGCGATTAGGGTGCCTGGTTACCTTTGAAAAGTTTTGAATAGGTAGTAAGAAATGTAAGTAAAATTACATACCTGTGGTGGGAATGGGTGCAAGTAAGCAGGTGGAGGAGGCAATGTTCCTGGGAGGCCAGGTACTGGTTCCAATACAGGAGTTGCTTCGTTCTTCTCGTTAGGACCCTGGCGACCTGGTAAAACATTTGATACTTTTGATCAATGAAGGGTCAAAAATGTAAAGTTTGATGGTCTCCAGATTGAATAAAAATTGGTGGCGAATGGCACATATAATGAACGCTGGGTGTAAGACAGTAAGATTTGTAAGTCGTCGCATTAGCAAAATATCTAATTAGTAACAATACCAACCTTGAGACTTGCCCCACTTGATAGTGAGTCTCTTGCCACCTATCACCAGTCTGTTGAACGTCTTCTCAGCAGCATGTTCGGCAGCACTCCTTGTTGTATACTGTACAAAGGCACATTGGGCTCTAGGCACTAGAGTCAAAGACCTGAAAAAAAAGAACATTTATTAACCTTACCAAATACTCAGTAATTGTGTAACACACTAACAGTAGCAACAGCTTTAATTTTGACTGTGCAACAACTTTCAATGCGTTATTTACGTTGTTGAGAAGACAATTGTTTTGAAAAGCAATGGATTATAAATATTATTCAAAATCATTCAGATTTTGATTGATTGCAGACAATGACACTGGGTTACCAACCTCTAACTAGACTTGCAAGGTGGAGTATGGACTATGGTACACTCCCCACTTCGGTGTAAAGAAATTTATTTCTCATAAGAACTTACAGTCCGCTTACAATGAGATACAAAGTGGTAAGATAATACAGTACAATACAATTTCCTCCAGAGTATTAGAAGTTATAGTGTACATACATGTTTCTTAAGCTTATTTTTAAATGTATTCACGTTATCACACTCTTTAATATCGTCTGGCAATTCGTTGAACAGCTGTGCTCCTTCAAATAGTATGGTCTTTCTACCGTAATTAGTGCGTGCACTGATGACTTCAAGTTTGTTTTTACACTTACAGAAGAAAAATCCAATAATATAATACTTAGGCAAACTAAGTGTAGATAGATAGTTCAACAATAATAATAAAGAAATCAACTATTTCATGAAGTAAAATCTACCTTATTTCACCATACTGGTAGAAATGACCTCTAAGTTCATCCTCAGTAATGTTGTCAGGTAGATTGCCGATGTACAATGTAGTGACAGTTTTGTCCTCAGGAGGTGGCAGGGCCGGCATGGCAGCAGCACGACGCATCAATTTCTCAGCGACTGGGTCATTCACACCATAATATCTGGAAATTAAGAAAAATAAAAATGTTTATCACAATCATGGTCAGTTACACAATATCACAAAATGTAAAATGATGTCAAGTATTTCAATAGGCAGAAAACCAAGCAATTACTCTTACCTGTCCTTGATGTTTTGGTCAGCAAGAGGATCATCAGGGTCAGTTGGCTTCTCGTGGCGATAAGGACATTCCTCACCACGTCTACACTCCCCTTTCACCCAGAATGAGCACACATGGGGTCTGTTACGTTTATAGTATGGAGCCGTTCTTGCCAAACGTAACAACAAGTCAGAAGCACCTTTAGATTTTAAAGCTGAATTACTAGGTTGTGTTGCATCAAACTTGGACATTTGACTATCTAAATTCTGGATATAATATTCTTTATTAACTTCGTTACGAGGTAGATCATCTTGTATTTTGAGTGCAGCATCTCTAACTTGTATTGGTAAACCATATTCGAGATCCAAAAGGCACGTTTGACATACGTTCTTCAGTTTAGAGCAGGTTTGACATATTTCTGTCTTCTTGAAACGCATTCTGGCGCCAGGACACCAACGGAAGACAGTGAAGGGCCTTGCACAAATTTTGCACTCCTTGCCATATTTCTCTTTGGTCTGAAATTTATGTAGAGATCTTTATTTAGCAACTAAGGCCAGAATCCGTAGCATGTCGTAACACATTACAAAATGACTAAAATATCGTACATACCATTCGAATGTAGGGGTTATCACCAAGACATGTTTGACACAAAATTGGAAAGTCCTGAAGGAGAAAAGAAACCAAATATTAAAAGATATGAACAGCATTTTTTTTTAAATAATATGTATTTGCAACTGCTCTTACCGAATCTTCCCAATTTTGACGATTGTACGTGTTTGTTGATTTTGAAACAGCCATTGCAAATCAACAAGATTTACGAGTGCCAACCAATTTATTATATAAAGTTGCTATGTAAAGGTGGACTCACTTTCCTGTTGGCGTTGTTGAGTATTGTTAATGTATGGCACAGAGTACAATATATTTATCAAGGAGCATATTTTACTCTCTATTTTTCTCGACTGAATGAAACGTTCAATCAACGTGACCAGTGCTGCCAACTCTAAAAATTATTTTATGCTAAATCTACATTCGAAAAATGCTAAAAATATGCTAAATTTTTCGGAAAATATAAAAAAAATGCCAATAGGGAGAAAAAGAGCATTTATTATAAAATCTTTACAATACCTAGTGTAAAAGAAGCACCAATTTTGTGACACATAAAACATCGTCGGTATCCTCTTGAATAGAAGCAGCCGGTAGATATAGCGCGGAAGACGTAGATGCATAAGCCTTCTAATGTGTCCCTATTTTTCGCAAGTTTGAGACAGAGACCTCGTAGGAAAAATGGCATTTGTTAACTTGTTGTGTTTGACTTGTAATTCTGTTACAAGTTTAATGGTAAAATTTAAAAAAATATACAAAATGCAGACTTTATCTTATCAGGGTAAAATGCTAAAAAATATGCTATATGCTAAACTGAATTTTTTCGTGCCAAATCACTGGGGAATGTGCTAAATTTAGCCAAAAAAATGCTAAGTTGGCAGCACTGAACGTGACGCCATTTTCGTTTTTTTTTTAATGAAAAGGGACATGTGAATGTGTGTTATATAGTTTAGCACCAGACCTTTTTATCCACTGACATTCTCGCACGGCATTCCTAAAATACCGTAATACCGCATTTATACAATCGTGCTCGCTATTCGCCTCGTGACTCGACGAACGATTCGACGAACTATTCGTATACGAGGGCCGGCCGTCGCGAACTACTGTTCACACATTAGCGGGGTGAAGTATTTTGACAACGCGAGCCACAACGCGAGCACTCGAATCGCGAGGCGAGTCACGAGGCGAATAGCGAGCGCACTGTTTACACATGCGGGTTCGTTATTCGCCTCGTGGCTCGCCTCGCGGTTCGCGCGATTGTGTAAATGCGGTATAATATAGTAATTATCCCGGGATTACAAAAAGTAGTGTAAAAAAAGCGCAGCATTATCTTGCTGCAACGCCTGCAACTGTCATTGGCCATTGCAATTGCATGTCACTGTCAATTAGGGATGTGACAATATACATAAAAAATCGATTATTAATTAATCGATTATTTTGCCTAGTAATAAAATCGATTATAAAATAATCGATTTTTTTAATAAAAATAATCGATTTTATTAAAATAATCGATTTTTTCCTTTTTTTTTTGATAGTTTAAATTAAACGCCTGAAATATCGATAATAACTATCTATCACAGCGCTCAGTTTTATATTAATAATAATAATAAACATTAATTACACAACAAGTTAATAATTTCACACAAAAAAGGATTTTTTTAAATTTCTCCTTTCACGCGAAATTCAAATTACATTAGATTAGACATTACGTTTACGTTAGATTTCTGCCACCAACCACCAATCTCATATGAAAAAGTTTTAATGGTAGAAATCTAACTTAGAAAGATGTATTAATGATTATAATTATCTAAATATGTACCTGTTATTGTCGTGAATTATATTTTAATCAAGATACATCCTGACACTGACCTGTAAATTGCAAAAACCCTAAGAAAATTTGAATTTCGCGGTCTCATCTACCCATTCACCTTAAGGGGGAAGCGCTAAAGTGGTCCGCGAAATTCAAATTTTCTTACGTTTTTTGCAATTTGCTGGTCAGTATTAAGTTGTACGTTGATTAAAATATGATTCGCGGTCGTAACAAATATGTATTTACAGAATTATAATAATTAAAGTCATCAACACAACTCTCTAAGACCATCTTAGCCGTGTGTAGCGCCCTTTAGCGTCATTCATTTATTAGTTAGTGGTACACTTCGCGGTACTTTGCAGCTTCACGTTCCGGACTAAAAAGTTGTGTTGCGGCCGTTCTAACTTCTAGGTGAAAAAAATCGGCAGTGAATAAGAAATCGATTTTTTATTAATCGATATTTTGTAATATTAAAATCGATTATAAAAATCGATTTTTTTCGACAAAAAAATCGATTATTAATCGATTTTTTTTATAATCGATTTTTTTTTCACATCCCTACTGTCAATACAGCAATACTGTCCGGTTTGCCTACTTTTAACTCAGTGCTTCTATTTATTTAATTATTGTGTGAAATAATAATAATAAAGCAGTTCAGTTTATATTAGAAAGTTATATAAGAACAAAAAAGCTTAATTATGTCGATAACAACATTGGTACGTATTGCAGTTCAGTAAGAAATGTACTTTATGTGATCGGCTTAGTGATGCTATTTCTGTTATTTTCAGTATTATATGCAATTGAAAAGAGAAAATGCTCATGAGGATGCCATTTGGTGTTGTGGTTGGAGTAAAATAGACAGTGAGAAACCTAAGGAACCTGAAGGCGAGAATATTGAACCTCCCCAGTAAGCATAACCTTAACAGCTGTAACATTTCAACTACCATTTTATTTATCCTATGCTTTTTGCAGGTGTACATGCTTAAATTATCCACTTTGATTTGTGTTGGTAATATAACTTAAATTTTTTTCGTATATAGTTACTCTATAGTTATTTAAAGCAGCAGTATTAGAATCCATACTTCCATACTAATATTCTAAATTCGAAAGTAACTCTGTCTGTCTGTATGTTACCTTTTCACGCCTAAAGCACTGAACGGATTTCGATAAAATTTCGCTGAGAGATAGATTGCATGCCGGGGAAGGACATAGGATAGTTTGTATCGACATACCTCGCGGGCGAAGGCGCGGGCGGAAGCTAGTACAAAATAAATTACGAAAAAAATATAAATTCCGAGACATTCACTTTTATTGCAGAGAACCAAACCATGAAGTCAGTTCTGAAAACTACTTGATCACTGGAGGAATTGATGACTTGATCAAAGTGTGGCAGCTTGAGAATGGTAAATTAGAGGAGAAGCATCAGTTGGAGGGACACTCACTGGGAGTCATCTCAGTGGCTGTCAGCCCTGATGGGAAGAGTAAGTAGCTAGTTATAAGTATAGTTTTTGTACTCATCATCAGCTCTTATTTATTAGATCTCCAACAAAAGATATTCACTATCTTAATCAGCCTATAATGTTCTGTTATATCTTATAATACACGCGAAGGCATGTAAACTAATAATGATGACTAAGTTAGTCATTACACGTGGAACCGTCTTTGTCATGTCAGCATTCCGGACTTTGCTACTTTTCTAGAGCTATAGTGTAGTGTGGATTTGAACGTCGTCGCAGACAAATCTTTTAATGTATTTTTTTGTCCAATTATAATTCAAGTTATCAATTAATTGTTTTTTTTAAAAACCGTTTCGAGACCCACTCCGTAACAGTGGTGTCAGAAGTGGGATACTCAGCAATCGTTGGCTGGTATCCCTAAAAATCCGCGGAGTGCGCCCGGACGAACTTTTACAAACTCTTTCAACCTCTTACAAACTCTCTCAAACTCTTACAAACTCTATTCGGTGTGCAAATCACGAACTCTGCGAACTCTGTGTGTTGCTGGCTGGGGAACTGCGACAGTAAGTCTTATCACGTAAGCCTGCCATCCTCTAACCTGTCACCGCCACGCGGTGCCACGTGTTCGCGCCGTGTGACCTCGCAACGTGGTCGAGCCAGTTCGCGCTCCTTACCTGACGGTGTTGTCGGGTCCTGCTGCCACCATCCTGTTCAACTAGGTACTTACCTGGTTTACCTGGTGCCGTCGCCGCCAGCGCCGCTGCCATACACGTTGTCTGTGCGACACGTGTCCGTTGTTGCTCGCCTCACCGCTGCCGTTCAAGCTCTGCTGCTGTCTGGGTTCCTGCCGGTGTACTGTTGTGCGCCTGGTGCTGCGAGCTGCTGCTGAGCTGCGAGTGCAACTTACCTGCTCTATTCGAAGTCTGCGATGCCCATACTCCTTCTCGCGGTGCTACTGTGAGTCGAACATTTGATAATTGGTTATTGCTAATCCCTTGTTCCCGATAGTATCTATACTATTCGTTTTCCTTACAAATTTTATCCTGCCTAGTATCTTTACTTCCTTTTAATCGTTAAACAACCTACGAACAAAATGAGTAAGGGTGAAATCTCGCTTAGCGAACAATATCCTATTAGTATTCTATGCGATTTTATTGACACATACAATGGAGATCGTGAAACCTTGGCCGCATTTTTAACTAATTGCCAAAATTCATTAAACCTAGCGTCCGAGAGTCAGAAAAAATTGCTTTTAAAATATATCTTATCCAAACTGCGAGGTAAAGCTCAAATAGCTTGTTCGAACAAAGTTTTCGATGACTTTGATTCATTACAGTCATTCCTTCGTCAAAATTTTGGTGAAAGGAAACATTATAGCCACTTATTTTTTGAGTTGCAGTCTTGTAGGCAGCAACAAAATGAGTCAGTGTCACAATTCTCCTTGCGCCTGGAAACCTGCCTCACCGACATGCAGACGGAAATTCACAATTCTGAAACTACTAAGAAGGATTTGTCGGGTAGAATTGCAATGACGGAAGACCTAGCTCTCCATACTTTTACTTTTGGCTTACAACCTAATCTTAGTAATATGGTGCGGTGTAGAAACCCTAAAACTCTGAATGACGCTATTAACATCGCGATCGAAGAAGAAAAAATACGAAACTTCGCATTGAAAATCTCTCCAAAATTATCTAAAGTTTGTAGGTTTTGCAATAAATCTGGTCACATAGAAAATGAGTGTCTGAGGAAAATCCGACCTCAGTCACAGCCTCCATTTTCGTCTAACTCTCAACCTCAAACCCCTTCTAACCCTCGATACCAACAAAATTCTCAACCGAATCAATCAACAGACGTAATCTGTAGATATTGTAAGAAAACGGGTCATGATATCTCCCAATGCTATAGGCGTAAATACAACAATTCTAAGAAAAATAATTCTCAGATTCAACATAACGTCACGACTTCACCCGATCAAGTTGAATCGTGGGAAGAAGTCGAGGAAAGTGCGGACGATTTAAACTAAACAGTCGGGTGTCGTTAGCGTGCCGCACTGCGCCCGACCGTATTCAAGGCACAACAAAATCTCATATTACAAACCCACAATGTCACTTCAATTATAATCAATCTAAATCTTTTAAATCAATTTCGACCAATCGACCGGGTAGCCAGCCCCAAACTGACGGTCATCTCAAATCCTATTTGGCTAATCGACAGGGTAATCAGCCCCAAACTGAAAGCCGACCTCTAGGTCATCCGGCTAATCGACAGGGTAACCAGTCCCAAACTGAAAGCCGCTCAAAATCTCGTGTTGCCATGCGACAGGGTAACCAGTCCCAAACTGAAGGCCACTCAAAATCTCGTGTTGCCATGCGGCAGGGTAGCCAGTCCCAAACTGAAGGCATGCATATCTCAAACAAATCCCAACACGTTCCGTTAGGAACCTCTGTGTCGTCGAATCCTAATATTTTACAAACCCAGCTCGAAGAGGAGCCTGTCATTCCAATTCATGAAATTAAATATTACAGGATCTCTCTACCTCACGTACTTCTTAACACCGATTATTCAAATAAACCTCTACGTTTTCTTATCGACACTGGAGCTAGTGTTAGTATTGTCAAACTCAAAAATTTTAATTCTATACCATCCTTATCTAATGATAAAATCAAACTCAAAGGTCTCAGTGAAGACGACTCTTGTTATGAAACTTTAGGGTCATTCACCATAAATTTCGAACACATTTTGCCGTCAAATTCTAAACTCTATTTTAGTTACACTTTCCATGCCGTCAGTGATAAGGTACGGCTTCATTACGACGGTATTTTAGGTAATGATTTCTTAAAGAAACTCGAATGTGATGTTAAGTATTCTCAACAGTCATTGCTCATTAGAGGACATCTCATACCACTAAATTTTAATAATCCTCTCTATATTATTCCACCTCGCTCCGAAGCGATAGTTGAATGTCCTGTGTCAAATTCCTTAGAAGAGTTAAAGTTTATGAAAGAAGGTTTAGTTCTCGATCATATGTACGCCCAAGGAGTTTACTTAGCCAATTGTGCTGTCTCGGTTAAACCTAATAATCGCGTTAATATCTCAATACTGAATACCACTGAGTCTCAAGTCATATTCAAAGATTATTGTGTTCGTTTAATCCCTTTTGAGAAAGTATCACCTACCTCCCAATTGCCTGATCATGTAAATCTTCAATTTATTAATAGTCTTGATAATACATCATTAGATAGATCACAACAAGTACTAAATCACATCCGAACAGAACATCTAAATCCCGAAGAGACAAAGGTGCTCTTAGAATGTTGCTCTAATTACACAGACATCTTCCACCTCGAGGGCGAACCTTTAACTTGTACTAACGCTATTGAGCATTCGATCAGCACTGGAGATGCTGCCCCGATTCACGCTAAATCTTATCGCTTCCCCGAATGCCACAAAAGTGAAGTCGAGAGCCAAATAAAGAAAATGCTCGATCAAGACATTATTCGTCCTTCAAAATCACCATGGAGCGCCCCTATTTGGGTAGTGCCCAAAAAGGTAGACTCGTCGGGTAAACAAAAGTGGAGGATAGTTATTGACTATAGGAAACTCAACGATGTAACTGTTACCGAAGTCTATCCTATTCCTTTAATTACAGATATCCTGGACCAACTAGGTCATTCTAAATACTTTACTACGCTTGACCTTGTAAGCAGTTTCCACCAATTAAATTTAAATCCCAAGGATGCGCCTAAGACTGGTTTTACGGTAGTAGGAAACGAAATATCTGGGCATTACGAATTCACAAGAATGCCTTTCGGACTAAAGAACGCCCCTGCTACATTCCAAAAACTTATGAATACTGTCTTATCCGGTCTTCAAGGTCTTCACTGCTATATTTACTTAGATGACTGTATTATTTATAGCCAAAATCTCCAATCTCACATAGATAAGCTAAACCTAGTCTTCGACAGATTCCGTCAATTTAATTTAAAATTACAACCCGCTAAGTGCGAGTTCTTACGACACGAGGTTGCGTATCTAGGGCACATAATCACTGACAAAGGTGTCTATCCTAACCCTGACAAAATCAAGGCCGTCACTCAGTTTCCAACTCCTAAATGTCCTAAAGACATCAAATCTTTCCTAGGTTTAGTTGGCTACTACAGGCGATTCATTGAAAATTTCTCTAAGATATCTAAACCCTTAACTTCCCTTTTAAAAAAGGACATCTCATTTAATTGGTCAGGAGAACAAGAACACGCTTTTACTATTTTAAAACAAAAATTAACTACGGCGCCTCTTTTACAATACCCTGATTTCAGTCAACCTTTTGTGTTGACAACTGACGCCTCCAATTACGCTGTAGGCGCAATATTATCGCAAGGCGAAATAGGTAAAGATAAACCTATCGCTTATGCATCACGGACGCTGAATAAAGCCGAGGGCAATTACTCCACCACAGAAAAAGAACTTTTAGCCATCGTATTCGGCGTACAAACTTTCCGCCCCTATCTTTTCGGCTATCGGTTTAAAATCGTTACTGATCATAAACCTCTGGTCTGGTTATTCAATGTTAAGGACCCCGGCTCTAAATTAATCCGCTGGCGTTTAAAATTAGAGGAATATAATTATGAGATAGTGCATAAACAAGGGAAATTAAATTGCAACGCCGACGCTCTATCACGCTTCCCACCTCAAGATGGTAATGACTCAAATCGTCCCGTATGTGCCGTCGACGATAGTAATTCTCCAAACCCTTCAACCTCGCCCTATGATTGTCCTTCGCCTTCCACAACAGAAACTTATGAAAAGTATCTAAAACTTATTAAACAACCGAGTTTTAGTTTCGATACGGTAATTCAAGAATTCAAAGAGTCCCTACTCAAGGCCAAGTGCAAATTAATCGTCTACCCTACATCAATTGATCTAGACGATTCTGTACCTTATTGCAAAGAAATTATAGAATTATCTACAAGTCAACCTAACATTCGTGACATAGAACGCGAACTTTACACCTCATACAACACATCAAATGACAATCATATGTTCACTCATTTATTTGTGAGAGTACATCATTATGACGAAATGTCGTATAAGGACATCTTTAAGCTGTTAGTTGAATACAGAGATATGATAAAATTTTGGTATATGGAAGAGAAAGAAATTGCCATATCCGATTTTTCAGATCCATTCACAAAACTCTCTTATACAAAAATCTATAATATCATAGCTTACGTTTTCCACAATACTGGCATTAAAGTTAACATCTATAAGAATTCTATCCTATTCCCTACGCCTGAAGAGGTTAAACAAATACTTCGCGACAATCACGATTTACCTTCTGCTAGTCACCCCGGCATCACACGAATGTTAGAAAGAATAAAATCTATGTATTGGTGGAAAAATATGCGGCAAGACATTGAAGACTACGTCAAAAATTGCAAATCTTGCCAGATTAACAAACCTTTACGCCAAACCAACCGCGCTCCTATGATTATAAATTCAACCGCAACAAAACCTCTCGAAAAGTTATTTTTGGACATAGTCGGTCCTCTTCCAGAAACCTACGAATTTAAATACAAATTTATTCTAACCATCCAAGATGACCTCACCAAATATTCACAAGCCTATCCATTACAGACATGCTCAGCAGACGAGACTGCTAAAAAGTTAGTTCATTTTATTTCTCATCTCGGTATTCCCAAAATGATCGTTACCGATCAAGGCACTAACTTTAGTTCCGAAGTTCTCAAACAACTCAACAAATTATTTGGTATCAAACATATTCTAGCAACGCCTTATCATCCACAAACCTGCGGTGCCCTAGAAAGGAGCCACTCAACATTAAAGGAATATTTGAGACCCTTTGTCAACGAAAACGCACATACATGGGATTTGTACTTAAACACAGCTATGTTCTCATACAATTCTAACATTCATTCGACTACTAACTACTCTCCGTTCGAATTATTACTTGGTTTTAAACCATACATTCCCAAATCGATCGACACGTTGGAAAATAATACCTATACGGATTACGTCAGAGTATTAAATCATAGGTTATATTATAGTAGGCAGAAAGCGCTACAAAACATTCAACATTCTAAAGAGAGGTCTAAACGTCATTACGATTCTCACGCTAAACCTATCACTTACAACGTCGGTGACTCAGTGTATCTCAGATGTCACCACAAGCAAAATAAAGCCCTATCTCCAGTTTGGAAAGGTCCATATAAAATTGTTAAGGTCAACGGGAATCACACTGTGACTCTCCTCATAAACCGTAAGCATGTACGTCATCACTATGACGAAATTAAGTTGGCGTCTGACGGTGCAATAACTTGATCTATTTCAGGCACCTTGCTGCGGAGTGTACATGTCGTCAAGTCATCACGCCGATAACAAGCAGTCCCGGTCTATACTTTGATAAAATGATCAACGTTAAGTTCACTAACGACGATTGGAATATAGTTACGTATTTAGATATTAGTAAAATACAATCGCATCTAGATATAGTCGAATCTCTGTTTACCAGAATCAGCTCTTATTGTAAAAATCATAGTTCATCCAAGATTCAAGTCGATTGTTTAAACGCGTTATCAGCGCTGCAGAGCCAGCATGATAACAACATTAAGAAATATTCGTCAGTTTCGTATATCATAAATAATAATGTGGCAAACATTAAACGGAACAAACGCGGCTTGATTGATGCCGGTGGATCTCTTCTGAAAACCTTTTTCGGCACATTAGATTCCGATGATGCCATCAAATTCTCAAATGCTATAGACCAAGTACAGACGGACGAAAAACATTTAACATACCTAATGAGAGATAATATTCACGTAATTAAATCAACTATTACGACGTTTAATAGCTCAATATCTAAACTGAATGAAAATGAAAAGCGGCTTAATAAAAACCTTGAAATAATTGATCAAGCTTTTCAACAACTAACTAATTCAAATGATAAATTGGATGTTAAATCTAATGTAAACATATTCCTTAACGCTATTGAAAGCATTATTATTTCCTTGTCATTCGACATCGAGGATATCAATAATGCGATTCTGTTTAGTAAAATTAATGTTCTACACCCGACTGTACTTAGTCCTCATCAACTGTATAACGAACTTGAACAGAATATCAACAATATGCCAAGGTATTATGAACTCCCCGTAACTCTGTCATTACAAAATATTCACGATCTTATTGACATTTCTAAACTTGTATCTTATTATCATAATAACAAAATAATTGTAGTTATTAGAATCCCGCTCGTCCTACCACAAGTATATAACTTATACCATATTATTCCAATGCCCGTTCCTTATGATGTCTCGCAACCGAATACCTTCGCGCTTATCGCTCCTAATAGTCCTTACCTTGCAATAACAGTCGATCATATGTTTTACTCGCTGTTGCACACCGTAGACAAGTGCAAAGTGATTCGTGAAAAGTTCTACATATGTGATTTAGAAAGTGTTTATTCAAGTATCGCGAATCCGATCTGTGAAACTATTCTAATCACGGAATTAGCTAGTAAGTTACCTAACTCTTGTGAGATTAAGTTGTTAAAAGGCTCTATTGAAGTGTTTCATAAAATTAATAATAATAGATGGTTATTTGTTTTATCGGAGCCAGGCAAATGTCATGTACCTTGTGAAAATGATGGCAGTAGCTTTGACGAAACTTTATTTGGTACAGGAATATTGTCTTTAACAAAAAACTGCAAAGCCTTTTATAAAACTTTACAGTTTGTGCCATCGTCAAATGTTTTCGTAAATGTAAGCTCACATGTTGTTTCTAATTTCAATCTCGTTGAGGATGACTGCTGTGAGAAGAGTAGAGTTAACAAGTCACTTTCACGTTTACCATATTCAAAATTGAATAACGTTAATAACCTGGATTCTTTATTACACGCTAGTATACATTTAACATCTTTAGAACAAGAATTAAATAACATTGAAGATCCGAACCACTTCCAAAAGTACGGAGTTCATTATATGTCCATAAGTTACACATTTTTTATTTTATTCATTTTATACCTACTCTACAGAGGTCGAAAATTAATATGCCCAAATCCAAAAGCCTCATGTTGCATACAAATATTTAATCAATGTAATAACACCAAGAAAGTGAAGAACCACAGTCAATCTCAACAAGCTATTGAACTATCTGTGTTTGAAGAACCTGTTGAGCCTGATTTGTCAACAACAAGGCCAACATCATTAAAACGAAACATTTTAGTAACAAAACAAAATTAACCTTGCTACTAAATCTTGATTTTCCTAAAATAGATATGATTATAATATACCTAGTTTTTATTAATATGTAACAGTTTGTAAATCTACAATGACGTTCAAATCTTATCTACTGTGAATCTTAAATTTCGCATCTTTCATCTCAGATGCTCCATTTTATTTGGGGGGCTGTTATATCTTATAATACACGCGAAGGCATGTAAACTAATAATGATGACTAAGTTAGTCATTACACGTGGAACCGTCTTTGTCATGTCAGCATTCCGGACTTTGCTACTTTTCTAGAGCTATAGTGTAGTGTGGATTTGAACGTCGTCGCAGACAAATCTTTTAATGTATTTTTTTGTCCAATTATAATTCAAGTTATCAATTAATTGTTTTTTTTAAAAACCGTTTCGAGACCCACTCCGTAACAGTTCCCACCTCTCTGTGAGGGAGCAGGCCATCCACCAGCGGGCCCAGTGCTGGTTGTTGAATGTCAGATGTCTTCTAATTTATGGTTCTAGGACATGTTGGTTTCCTAACAATGTTTTCCTTCACCGTTTGGAGAATAGTCGTGATAAAATAATTTACAAGTAAAGCGCCTGTCAGGGTTCACTGCTCCATTTACTAAACATCACATAAATAATGGACACCATCTGTTAATAAGTAGGTGTACTCTGGCTCCTTATTCTCTTACCTACATAGACACTTAGGTATTTTTATATTTTTAGTATGCTACTTCATCTGACTCTATTTTCTCTATACCCACATCACATTTTCCTAGCTGCTACCCTTTTAAAATCTACTTGAAAGTGAAATACCTACTTATTATAGTTTGCTTCAAACTTTATGGCGGCTCTGAAGTGCACTACTTGCTGTGCAGTATCCCACCCCTCACCCCTGCTGACCCATGATTGTTTTACTGCACAGCAACTCGCGTCATGTTCCGAGCCACCATAAAGTTTGAATCGGGCTGTACCAGATGTTGCCAAATATTGATGTTTAGATCTTTTGTTGTAGATTCTAAATGAATGTCATATAGCAAAAGGATTTTTGTTGCAAGTAACTTACACGAAAAAGGTAAATAAACTAATGTTGTGTTACTAAAATAATTGTACATCATTACAGCCCTAGCCAGCAGTTCTCAAGACTCCTCTCTAATACTTTGGGATTTGACAAATGGTGAGAAAATAAAGACAATGGAGACTGGTCCCACTGACGTCTGGACTTTGGATTTCTCACCTGATGGCAAACATATCATATCTGGAAGCAACTCTGGCAAGATTCTCATATTTGAAGTTGAAAGTGGGAAGCAAGAGCAAACATTAGACACAAGAGGGAAATTCACATTGAGTGTTGCATATGTAAGAATTTCATATTGTAAATAGAATAATAATCAAATTATGGTAGCATGCTGGCTGCCACTGCCACTTGCACGCAAACATGTAATTATACTATGAAATGATTGATCCCATGTGGCTGACATAGTCACCCGGAGTGCACTGAGGTGTCAAAAACTTAGTATAAACAGAAGCTGTTGTAAGTGACATAAATCTAAAATATATACCCAGTGCTAATATTTTTGTAACACTTAACACTTTTAAGCTTACCAAATAGCAAAACATTCTTCATCGTGGCACCATTAATTTTTCCTTCTCATTCCAGAGTCCAGATGGCAAATACATAGCAAGTGGGGCTCTGGATGGTATCATCAACATCTTTGATGTGGCTCAAGGGAAGCTTGTCCACACGTTAGAAGGTCATGCAATGCCTATCAGAAGTCTCTGCTTCTCGCCAGATTCACAACTGCTACTTACAGCTTCAGATGATGGGCATATGAAACTCTATGATGTGTAAGTTTTTACATATTTTTTTATCTAACAAACTTTTTGTGCCACTTCAGTTCCTCAGTTTTAGCACAAGAAGAGGTGAAAGATGGGTAACTTTTGCGCCTCTCATTTATCTGTTGAAGTTCATAAAGTGCTGATTGCCTTTAGCCTATCAAGATTAAACAACATTTTTGTTTTTAATTTGATATAAGTATATTATTATGTTTCAGAGTTCACGCAAACTTAGCTGGGACATTATCAGGACATGCATCATGGGTTCTCTCAGTTGCATTCTCTCCTGATGGCAAACGGTTTGCTTCTGGCAGTGCCGACAGAACAGTGCGAGTCTGGGATTTAGATAGCATGCAATGCCAACATGTATTTAAGGAACACACTGATCAGGTAAATCAAGAGCTTCAGTAGCACGTCAGACAAAATTAAAAATACCAAGAGGAGGTGAAGAAAAAAATCCTCACTTTTCCACTTTTTCTAATTTTGGAGAAAACAGTAAAATGTAAATAGGTAACTGACTACAACATCTGCATTTTGTTTTAGTTGTGTCATTTAAAGTAGTGTTTCAGTCAATCTACCAAATGGCTGATAAAAATTATAAGAATGTTAGCTAATATTCTGAAATTTGAAAATGTGAGGTTTTGTTAATGTTTAATCAAAACCTCAACATTTCCAAATTTAATTTTTTTGGAAAAGTGTGGTTTTGGAAAAAAATATTTAAGAAAAGAGGCGTTTTTGATAAGGTTTTAATTATTGGCTTAAATTAATTTAAAAAAAATTGCAATTAGACTAAAAAAAATCTTTTTTTTTAATGGAAAAATGGTTTTGATCTGCATCTCCTCAATGTACTGTGTTTATTATTCTTTAATAATACACATAGTACATTTGGTATTTTTACTGGCTAGGAAAAACTTGTTTGATAACTTTAACCTCACATGCAGTCGGTGTCTAATAAAATGATTCCTTTATTAATTTATTTCCTTCTTGTTTTCCAGGTCTGGGGTGTGAAGTTTAACGCAGAAAGTAATAAAATTATGTCAGTATCAGAAGATAAAAGTTTAAATATTTATGACTGCCCATTATAATGTACAATATTGCTATTTTTAATATACCATACCATTTTGTAAGGTTTTTGTTTCATTGACTGTACGGAGACAAGACTGTTCCAAAACATATACCTATAACTTTTCAGAAAAAAAATATTCAGACGATATAATAAGATTTCCAAAACAGTAAGAATTACACCTTAGAATGATTACAAGAATTTATATGATTTTTTTTCTGAAAGTTTAAAACTCTTTTCCTGTAAAGTTAGCCCTATGTCGCTTAGTAAATTTTAAGTCTCAAGCAAAGAGTAAAGTAACTAGAGGAAGTCTCAAGCGTCGATATACTCGTGTGAGCAATTCATAATATTAGTCTATGGAGCAAATTGATCAGCCTAGCAAATGTAACAGGTTATGTTATAAACCTGGCATCTAGTGTTCCACAGTAGTGTTCTAAGGTCATAACGTAGGTATTGCCGTATTGCGAATTGTTAGTAGCTAATTGTTTTCAATTCGTAATAGCATAGGGGATTCCCCATAAAATGCTTAAAATTATAGCTTACAACGAAACAAAAAAAACCCAACTATAGAGAATAAATTTTAACCTTTTGAACGCCATTGTCACATATATGTGACAAACGAAATCTTACCCTGAACGCCAACGTCACAAATATATGACAAAATACACGTCGCACCATATTATGAAAAAAACAATTTAGTTAATCATTACTTTTGTGTGTTTTTATTTATATAATTTAAAAGTTTAAGCTTCCTGTAGGATTATAATCGTAAGATAAAAAGACACGACTTGGAGAGAAAATTTTTATTGAGTGACAGACATTTGTTTTTCTTTATACTTTTCATTTTTACATAAAGTTTATATCCAATAGTTCGTATATCCAATACACCCCCTAAATCTTTATTTAATATAATAATGAAGGTAAAATCAAGGGTAAAATAGTTTCTGAACGAAGAAAAAACTGTCAAGTCAATGCCTTTGACGTAAGTGTTTCAGAAACAATCTTCTTCAGTGTTCTTCTTGAGCATTTTATCATTCTTCTTGCTCTTACTTGGATCGATTTGTGTATTTTTGTCTCGTTCGTTATTCGTTAATCGAATGTTTACCAAAATCAAATCAAAGAGAGAGAACAACACGACGATTTTGAAGTTCACCACCCCGGGTTTCCCGATTATTAGAATAGAACTAAATAAAGCAATACAGTAAATATATGAAAAGTTTACGTCCTTCAAAAATGCCGGCTAGTACCATAGTAAGTACTCCCAAACTAATAATGCAAATTTAATCCTCAGTAATAAATTTGAAAGTATGATTTAAAATAAAGAATTTCGTTTCAGTTTTCCATATTGATAAAAAAGGAAAATGCACACAATGATCCGATTTACTGCTGTGCGTGGGCCAAAATAAACACTTCAGGAGATTCGCCGTAAGTTAACTTTATAACAAGACAATAATAATTTAGCGCCCATTACAAAAAGTAAACATGGGCTCTTAGAGACATATTTTTTCTAGTAGGTACCCATCGTATGTTGTGCGTACGCTACATCAAGCTTTCCGATGCTGGTTAACAGAAAACTTATCATTGAAACAATTTTTTTTATTTTAGGAATGTCTCAAAGGATTTCATAGTGACCGGAGGTCTGGACTGCTTGGTAAAAGTATGGGTCCTGGAGAATAACAGATTAGATCTACTTCATACTCTGGAGGGTCACTCAATGGCAGTGGTCTCTGTAGCTGTTAGCCCTTCTGCTCCAAGTAGGTTTCATACATATTATTTTATATTTATGATTGTGTTACCAACTGGGTTGTGGAGGTCAGATAGACAGTCGCTCCATGTAAAGTACTAGTATTCAGCTGCATTCGGTTAGACTGGAAGCCAGCCCCAATATAGTTGGGAAAAGGCTAAGCAGATGTTATCATCTGCCTAGCCTTTTCTGAAATGATGAAAGTAAGATTATTTATCTGTGTGTAATTTCAAGTTTCCTTATTTTTTAAATATTTTTCAGCATTTTATTACATTTAAGATAACTTGCTTTTACTATCTTAAAACTCTAATTTTATTGATACTTAAACTTCGAACCAGATCATCCATTAAAACTGTGGACTCATGTAGATACCTAATTTCACATTACATTATTCTATAAAAAAAACTACTCTAATTTTTCATTATTTTCTAGTCATTGTAAGCTCATCACTAGACTCTACTCTTATATTCTGGGACCTATGCACTGGGAAGAAGTTAGCGGAGATACCAACCGGTGTCACCGATGTGTGGAAAATAGCATTTTCTCCAGACGGACATCATATTGCTACTGGAGGTCACACTGGCAAGATATATGTGTACCAAGTCCAGAGTGGATTGATTGCAAAAATTTTGGACACCCGAGGAAAGTTCATACTGAGCATTTCTTTTGTAAGTTTTTTATTCAATACCATATACTTATATAATATGTTATTTTATTATTTATTAAGCAAAGCACACCAACTACAGATTTACAAGGATAGTAACAATAGGTAATCACGATGTTCAATACTGTGTAAATACATCACTTAAAGGCATGCACAACATTCTTATTATTAAAAGGTGAACAATTATTCTATTACATTTTATTAGATTTTCCTCCTAGATCCTAGAGATTCCCTAGTCAATGCCTCTTGCATAGACTCTAGCATCTTATTGTTTGGAATTACAAAATAATTCCTGCCTTAATTCTTCTTGTAAAGGCTCGCGTCTTTCTAACATTACTGTTGCAACCCTAATTCATTTCACGTGCGGGTCAAGGAGTTGTGGTATATCAAGAGTGGCAGTGGGTGTCACAGAGCCACAACGCATCATGGTGCATGTCTAGTGGCGCCTCTAGTGTTGCACTGTTACAACTTTATCGTCTTTCATTAAATCTCTCAACTAATACTGATGCACAATGGCAGCGTGCGAAATAAAAAAGTTCTTTCATTTTTTGGTCAGCGTCAAGTTGTATAAATAAAATAAATAATTTATTTATTTCAGACATAATTCTAGTCTAGCCCATAGTTTCAAATTCATACTCATTCATTAAAATTACTAATAAATTAATATAATATTAAATTCAAAACAGGTAAAACCCCAAAACAAAATTGTGATCATTTAAAATAATAATAATAAAATTATAAAAATGCCAGAATCGAATAAAAATAAATAAAATGTCAAATATAAAATTGTCAAAATAATGTGTTGTGTATGTATGTGTAATCATGTTGATCAAAATATACTAATCCTACTTTCGCAGAGTCCCAACGGCAGATACATAGCGACGGGCTCCGAGGACGGTATCCTGTGCATAGTGGACGTGGCTCAAGGCAAGGTGGTGCACACAGTCGAGGCCCATGCGGGTCCCGTCAGGGGTGTCGCATTCTCGCCGTGCAGCCGCCGACTAGCCACCGCCTCGAATGACGGTCTTGTCAAGATTTATGATGTGTGAGTTACAACCAATCTTACCAAGGGGTATCGTATTACTCAGTAACTGGGTTGTGGTGGTCAGATAGGCAGTCGCTTCATGTAAAATACTGGTTTTCAGCTGCATCCGGTTAGACTGGAAGCCGACCCCAACATAGTTGGGAAAAGGCTAGACAGATGATGACAAGGATTAGCCCACACAGTTAAATACAAGGTTTGGCCCACGATTGCATTAGATCGTGATAACTGGAATGAGGGAAAAGAGGCCTTTGCCCTGCAGTTGCCATGCAGTGGGACAATATAGCTAATAACTAGCTGCGCCCCGCGGTTTTACCCGCATAAGTGTCGATCACATCTGAATATCGGGATAAAAGTATCCTTTATGTTAATCCAGGGTGTCAGCTACCTCCATACAAAATTTTATCAAAATTGGTCCAGCCGTTTGTGCGTGAAGAAATAACAAACTCACTCACAAATTTTCGCCTTTAATAATAATAGTGTGAGTGAGTGCTTATGAGGAGTGGAGAGGTATTCCACGGCTATCAGGACAATCCCGGAAGTACGGTCAAGATCCCTACCAGCATCTTACTGGAATACTTCCTTCCTCCGAGCACGTTTGCTCTTGCGAATCTCCACTCAAGCCGGCCAATAAAGGCAAGAATGAGGTGGGAGCTCTGTTCCTCGTCATTGTTCACTCCAGCCGGCCGATGACTAATGATCGCATGGAGGTATGGCAGAGTAAGGAGCTTCACGGACGCTTTTTCCGGGCCCTACATGGACCCGATGTTGATCTACTAGCGTCCGTAGCCTGGCTGCGTTTCGGTGACCTCTTTGGGGAAACCGAAGGTTTTGTCTGTGCAATTATGGACGAAGTTATGATGACGAACAATTACCGGAGATTTATTGTGAAAGACGGCACGGTTGACATTTGTCGGGCATGCCACCGGCCGGGAGAATCAATCAGGCATATTATCTCCGGGTGTTCTCGTCTAGCTAACGAAGAGTACTTGCATAGACACAACCTTGTAGCCAGGATAATCCATCAGCAACTTGCTCTGAAATACAACCTTGTGGAATCGGAGGTGCCGTACTACAGGTATGTGCCCGACCCAGTTCTCGAAAATGGTAATATCACATTATATTGGGATCGATCCATCATCACTGACAGGACTATTGTTGCCAATAAGCCTGATATAGTGGTGGTGGATCGATCAGAGCGGCGCGCAATGATTGTTGACATAACCGTCCCGCATGATGGGAACCTCGTGAAAGCCGAGAAAGATAAACAAATCAAGTATCTTGACTTGGCTCGCGAGGTTGTCGACATGTGGGATGTGGACTCAGCGATCATTGTGCCGATAGTCGTGACAGCCAATGGTCTAATAGCCAAGAGCCTCGACCAACACCTGAGGAGGCTCTCGTTGGGCAGCTGGATCAAGGGCTTGATCCAGAAAGCGGTACTTCTGGACACGGCCCGAATAGTTAGGAGGTTCCTCTCTCTGGAGCCCTGACCGCCGGTAGCTTGGACCCTGTTCCCGATACCGGTGGGCTACTATTTTTTATATTTTTAAATGTTTTTATATTTCTTTATACTAATATTTAAAAATATAATTTATAAGAATTTATTTGAATAAAGGAGATAATAATAGTGTGATATAAAAAAGTTACATTTTACGTTATTGGATAGTAAACAAGCAGATGGTATGCGCTGCAGGCAGTGAGGATCTGATTAACAAAGTCAAAAACATTTTGCCGGCCGCAAGGTGCAAAAAGACAACTACAAATCTTGCGGACCCACTTATTCAACTCAGAATATAGTAAGGTATCGAAATTCGAATTGGTTTCCCAGCTGGGGTAAAACACTTTAAAGTGATTCGAATACGATCAAAATAAAGTCGTAAATGTTCATTCCTTTGTGATTTTACTATTCACCTATTTGATTCCTTTGAGAATTGTTCGCTTTAAAATTATTATAAAAAAGATCTTTTATTTCAAACTAGCTGACCCGGCCAACTTCGTACAGCCTCAGAATCAATAAGAACGAATGTATGAGAAAATTAATTATCTCCAATAAATTGTTTTTGGGAATTGTTCCAAATCTTTGATAGTTATTCTGCTATTCGGGACGGAGACAAATCCAACAAATCAAAGATCATAAAACTCGGCCCAGCCGTTCTTGAGTTATAAAGGGTGTAGCTACCCCCCTTTATTTATATAGATTTCGGTCTTTTTGTGGTAGCTTGAACTCGTCTAGTTTCTATATCAGACCCATTTGGAGTCTGTGTCTTGAAGAATGTAGCCACTGACGTCATTATTTTCTCTCACAGGGTTAGCGCAGGTGTTCAACACTCGTTGAACCACAAATGCTGGGCGGTCGGCGTTTGTTTCACCACAGAAGGGACGCGCGTCGCGACGGCAGCCGCCGACGGGACTGTGCGAGTAGCAATGACTGACGGGCTGACTGTACTCAACACTTTTCAAGAACATAGCGATGTGGTAAGTGCTTACTTAAAGGTTACGTTATAGGTCGCAAACAAACAGTACAAGCAACAATTATATAATTTTTCTGTGCCCTCATAATGATCTCATTAAAATTTAAGTTACCGCCTTAAGTACACGTTGTGGAATGCGTTGAATGATTAATTATTGAACTTTAATTTTAGTTCACTTATTTAGGTAAGTATGTACAGTCAGCAAAAGAGGTATGCAGGATCGTTGGATATAGTTGAAGTTTATTAATAAACCGATGGATGTAGTCAACTTAAAATTTAATTTGATAAATGAGCTGTTTGTTTTCTATTAATACAATTAAATTTTATTAGACAACATCCATCGGTTTATTACTAAATTTCAACTATATCCGACGATCCTGCATACCTAACTCTTTTGCTGACTGTACATAAAAGTTCTGTAGTACCTAAATGAGGGACTTACAAAGTATGGATTATTATATACATGGTGTAGTTACAACGAATTGTTGGGTGAATCGCTGTTCTCCTAGCTAGATCTCTGACTAATCTGTATTCAGGAGAGGCAGTTTCGACTCCCAATTTGAGTATCACAATAATCATGCTTTTAGGCTTTTGGGGCTTACAATATAAAACAAAACAGAAAAGCAAAAATCTTCATATTAAAATCAAATAAAACAAATTAGAAAACTCTTCTTGGATCAAACGCGTGAGATCCGCCCGCCCTTCTACGGAACGATCGCCTTTAGAGAGAAAATCAGACCAAAAAGGTTATCGACAATAAACAAAAAAAAAAAAAAACTAAACTTCACAGACCCGACGGGCGGGTATGTGTGTAGTTCGCCAGATAATTCAATTACATACAGCCTGTATAACATTGGCTAGTTCAAACCTACAGACAATACTAGCTTTTGCCCGCGGCTTCGCCCGTGTGGAGGTCGGAAATAAAAACCTAAAACCTTCTCCCTGAAAAAATACATTCTTATATGTGCCAATTTTTATGATGATCTGTTAAAGGGTGTTGGAGTTTATCAATCTCATGTGTATCAACATCTATTTTTATATACCTACTAGCTTCTGCCTGCGACTTCGTCTGCTTAGTCTTAAGAATTGGGTCCTTGTCATTTACCGGGATAATAGTATCCTATGCTAATCTAGGCTATAAACTATCCGTATGCCAAATTTCATCCAAACCCATCCTGCCGTTTTTGCGTGATTGTGTAACATCATTCAAACATACAAACATTGACATTTATAATATTAAAGTAGAATATAATCGCACCTCCGATAAAATAGGGTTACAACTCGAAAAAGTCATTTACAGGAATTTTCAGCTTGTTTTTCAGGAAAATTTAAAAACAGCGTAGGTTAATATAAAAACATATTTTTGTAAGCTTTTCAAGTATGAATAATAGTGTAAGAATAAAGACTGATTAACAAATCCGTGAGTTTAGCTGCTTTTCTAAAAATCCAGGGTTTTCGAGTTGTAATCCTATTTTGTCGGAGGCGCGATATATTTCTCAAGCCACAAAATGTGTAATGGGACTATTCCTCCACAGGTGTGGGGCGTAAACTTCAATATTAATAATAAGAGAATACTATCGGTGTCTAAAGACAGGTGTATCAACATCTACGAATGCCCGCCACTGCCGCCCAAGATTGACAAAAAGGAAGCAACTATGGTTAAATGAAATCATGATATGAGTATAGTGTAGCCATATTTAATAAAATTGTATTGTTTTTGCTGTCAATATGAAAAAAAAAACAGCATGTTTTTGCTAAACTATAAAACCTTTCAAAGAATATAAATCCATCATGTTTATTTAGCCGTTTTGTAAGCTGTCAAAAGTTGTAAAAGCCATACTTACATTTTAAATAAAAATCTTAATTTGTAAAGATTTGTTTTAAATGATCCATAAACACAACCAATTTGCAATTTTAAACTTTTTTTAAAGCTGCAGTTCATAATTTTATTAAATACTAGCTTCTGCTTGCGACTTCGTCCGCGTGAAATTTCTTGTTCCCGCGTCGCATCGCGTCGCCGGCCGCGCTGTTACTTCCATTTCGCTTAGCGTTCTTTCTGATTTTTTTCTTTTTACCCAGCCTCTGAGGATCATAGCGTGATGTTAAAGTACCTTCTTCACCCCCTTTAAGTTCCTTACTCTTCCTAGGAGTTTCAGAGATTAGAGCGTTCAAACAAACAAACAAACTTTATAGCTTTATTATTAGTAGGTTTACATAGATTTTAATCATATTAAGTAGGCATCTACCTACTTTAGAAACGAAAATGCTTACAATAATTTTCATAAGCAAACAGATAAAAACACTGTTTCAAAAATAAAGTTCCATGTTTAATTTGAAAACAATCCCAATCGTTGTTAATCCATCATTATTAAGTCTTCAATGCATAAGTATCTACAGATTAATATGTATCTAAATTGAGGCGAGTATGGCAACTACCACCCAACAGGGTGCGCACTGCGCAGTCCCCTACGCTAAGAAGGGGAGTCTGGCGCGGCTTGATTAATTTTCGGCAGTAAGAGGATTTCGCCCACCGCACCGCCATATTACAGCCGTTCTTTGCCTAGGATTTGCACTCTTATAACTAGGTAAGACCAGTAAAAATACCCTTTTCGGGATTATTGCTGTGGCTACACTGGCTGTCTGGGTATCGGGGATTTTCAGTTTGGTCGTTAGGGATTTTGTTGATCCAATTTTAGCAAACGAAGAAATTATCATTACCTACTTAGTTGCTATTAGCTATGTTATGGATCATTCTTTATTTTTGGTTGCAAATTGAAGTTGAAAACTGTATGCGGTAATTTTTAAACAAGATTTTATTTAGCTAGGTACAGTACCTAAGTAGGTAATGCTATTCTGTAAAAATCTCACCGTTGAGCTTTCATTAGTGTCAATTCCTAGCATCGTGAAATGACAGTTCACTTCACCTAAGTTGTCACTGTAATCTTTTTACAGACTATGCCCTCTTACGCACTAGCGGTTAACCGCGGGGGCGGCTAGCCGCGCGGTTAGCCGCTTTTCCAGTTTAATATGCAACCGCTTATGATTGTACGCACTAAACCGCAACAAAATTTCAACCGCGGCGGTTGAATGGAGGGCCGCGGCCCGCTTCGCGGCCAGCCGCCTTCTTGTCTATACGCACTGGCGGTTCAAGTTTGCGGCGAGCCGCCGGTGAAGTTGCACGTGTTTTGAGTTGCGCAGCCGTGAACTTCGACACACAACACGCCTTCAAGCGGTGTTGAACCGCTCAAACGAACCGCCTAGGCAGGCGGCCAACCGCTAGTGCGTAGACACTAACACCGCTGCTACAAATTGTTGTCAACACCTGTGTCTTCTTCGTAGATCAAGTTACATTACTCTCAAAATGATTCCTGATAAATGCAAAGAGCACCGATATGAAATCCTAGGTAGATAACGAACCTATTTAAATAAATATTTTTCTATTTCTATTTATGTGTGTATATTTGACCAGGAAAAGTAACCCTTTCTTCGACCCACAAAAATTATTTCCCAGACACAAAAGAGTATTGAAGTTATACGGCTTTTTGTTATACTTAAGTAGGTATCACCACATTATTGAGCTGTTGTTGAGCTAAATACATAAAGGGGAGGCATTTATCAAAAATATTTACATTGGTAGCAAGTCAATTGGTTTCGGCTTAATTTGTGGGGAATTATGCGGTGCGGCCCGCCGGGAAATCAACTTTACATTCAATTTGCCGCCGTGCACAGATAAAAACCAATCTCTTCATTTTTAACCGACTTCAAAAAAAGGAGGAGGTTTCTCAATTCGACCGTATATTTTTTTTTTTTTTTTACCTGTCGCGGCGAGAGAGTAAACCCTCTTCGATGTTCATGATTTTTTTTTTTAAAGTTTGAAACTTTAAAGCGTTTCTTCTCGACACTATCCCTATTGCGTCGTTGTTTTATTAGCAGTACCTAATAAAAGTGGTACCTACACAATTAATTTGGCATAATCAGCCTATAATGTTCCTACTGCTGGGACACAGACCTCGTGAGAAAGAGTGGGCCGTAATCTACCACGTGGACCCAGTGCGGCCGTCGAGTGTACACCATGTGTACCGATAACAATACAATTTCTATTGTGTCTGCTAATTAGACGCGCGACGGGTTTTAATAAATAAATTACATCTTATTATCTAGGGGAAAATGTCCTATTCTTTTGCCTATAATAAGAAGCAAAAGCCTACAGTTTTGCCTATTCTATCTTCGTGACGACATTTAACTATTGGTAATTTTCGTTACCGAGAAATTCAGGAAGCTTCAGAAGAGCTGGAAGTGTGGTGTCTAAGACACTGGCATTATTAGGTACTGAACTGCTGTCTTTCCTATCTGCCCAGTTCTCGCACTGCATATTTCTCTTGCAACTATTGATAACCAAACCATAATAACCTACCTACATAATTATATAATGGTATGATATTCTGCCTTGTTTAGACATAGGTACCTATACAGCGTAAAAGGTAACATTTGCTAAGTGTTTTTGTTGATAGTTAGGATCGAAAGGTAGATAATATTTAGTTAGAGCTTTAGCAATTCCATAGAGATATTAATAGGCGGTTGACAAGGTATTGTGCAGTCCACATACGAGTCGGCGGTGGCCGGCAGCGGAGGTATCGATGTCGTAATCACGGCCGCGCCGCCGGCAGCGCATTCAATGAGATGAAATCACTATGCGGCGTTATGAATAATTCAGGTGCGGTCCGGCACCGCCCTCCCTCGCCTCGCCGCGCATTGCACCCCCACTATCGATATTGATATAAAGTTGACAGAATATGTATGTCCACTACCGTATACCTACCTACGGTCGATTTCTGTAATTTGACGAAGATGTGTGCTTGCAGTTTGTGTCCTCTGCAATTGCAAAAGATTCATTTCTCGTATATGATGCATCTACAGATTCGACTTCAAACTTTGTTGTAGCTCGAATTCACAGCTTTATTGGCCCAATAGTTTTCAGGTCGGTTAAAATGTCGGTAAAATAAAATCAGTTTGCATTCAATTCAATAATTTAATAGTACATTTCAATAAATACAACAGCTTGTCTAACTATGCAACAATAGTATCTAGTGGTGGTAGGAGATGGCGGGAGAGGAGTAAGTGACGTGCGCTGCGGGAGCGGCGTAGGCGAGCTTGGCGACGGGGGCGGAGTAGGCGACTGGGGCGTGAGAGTAGGAGACCTGGGCAGGGGCGTGGGAGTATTGAACCTGGGCAGGGGCGTGAGAGTAGGAGACCGGTGCGTGAGCGTAGGAGACGGCGGCAGGCGCGTAGGCTACTTTAGCAACGGGAGCGGCGTAAGCGATCTTGGCAGGAGCTTGCTGGACGGGGGTACCCTCGTACCTAACCACAGCGTTGAAGCCGTGTTCTTCATCAGCGGTGTAGTCGACAATGCGGTGCACGCCGTCGGGCTGCACGAGCGAGTACGAGCCGTGCACGGCGTCGCCTTGACGAGACTCCTGCTGCTGCTTCACGTCGCCGCTGTGGTCGTCATGAACGGAGTACGAGAAGTCGTAGTGAGCGGGTGCTTCGGGCTGGGCGTACACCACTTTGGAGACGGGGACCAGGCCAGCGTAAGCCGCCGCAACGAGAGACAGGACGATGACGAACTGTAAGTAAAATAAATAATATTTAAAGAATGAACTTAGAACTATAAACTGGGATAAAAGCAGAATAAACAAAATGTATTAAACATTGATCAGACACCATGTAATAGTTAATTTAAATAACTCACTTTGGCAACCATTATTGCTGATTGTTTGTCAAGTTGTTGCTGATTTGAGTGTCAGTAGTGGACTATGGTAATGTGTGACCTGCTGCAGTTTTTATACAGGCTGGTCGCCTGTAGACCTACAGGCGATGAGTTATCTAAGTAACGAGACCTCGTTGGTGACACACGGCGCGCCTGCGGCGTCGTGCACAATTATTGAGAGGCGAAGGCCGACATGCTGCATTGCCGAGCCAAACTTAAAAATATTACAAACCGATTAGCACCTATAGTACCTACCTACATTCCTAATTAGATTACCGACTATTAAATATGAAAGTAATATTGAAATGCCTAAGTCATATTTTGAAATGGGCGGCAGGGTGCTGCATTAAATTAAAAAAGTTGTGGGCTAGTCTTGAGCTAGCAGTAGGTAAGTAATTCATTCGGTTTAGATGTTGCAAGGACCATGATGAAGCAAAAAATATTATTCTTACTGAGCTTTTTGATTGTCTTCATTTGGACCTTATTGCTTCAGATTAACATATGTAGGTATATGTTAAGGTATATGTTTTTTTTTTTTTTTTTTTTTTTTTTTGTATGTTTGTTCATCGAATACGCCGCCAATTGTCGACGGATTTTCAAAATTCTTTTTTTGTTCGAAAGTAGATAGTTCTGAGGTGGTCCCATTGTCACCAAGTTAGGATCTGATGATGGGATCTTAGAGAAATCGAGGGCAA
Organism: Oligia latruncula; assembly: GCA_948474745.1. Taxonomy (NCBI): domain Eukaryota; kingdom Metazoa; phylum Arthropoda; class Insecta; order Lepidoptera; family Noctuidae; genus Oligia; species Oligia latruncula. Next base: position 5,042,709 of record OX419699.1, read on the forward strand.
CCCTCAAATTTTATAGGCTCACTTATTGTTTTTCGCATATTTTATGAAGTATCTTGTGTATTTGTGTATGGTTGTCACCATCTCAGGTAGCTGGGCTGATGATGGAAGGTACAACTCCTTAACAGTAAGAAGTTACTCGAACAGGCAAGGACTGTTTTAGTAAATTGTTTTGATGTTTGATAGGGCATTTGCCACATTTGGTCTCATGATCATCAAGTCATGACCTGATGCTGCAGTCAGGATAGTCTGCAGAGTACCTAACTCCTCGACAACTACCAGCAGATATATCGTGTTTAGGCTCATTGAAAAGGGCTCGATGTGTGGATAAACGTACTGTTACTGAGGAACACCGAAGACCTGATGCTGAAGCCAGGAGCATCAGAAAAAGTACAAACCTTTAAATTACAGCACCGTAGTCGTGTTTGGGCTCATTTTAAACAGGACTAATTTTAAGTTCAATGCAATGTTGACATAAGGCTGGCCTGATGCTGCAGCCAGGATTATCAGCATCTAATCTAAAAACTAATAAAAGGAGAACTCCTCAACAATTAACGTCCCTGCATCGAGAAAAGGAATATTTTATAAAAAGGCGATGGGCAAGTTGACATTAGGCTATTGTAACTTAGATAAATTATAAATAGACCCACTAAAAAGCGAGAAATAAAAACTTTTTAACAAAAAAAAAAACCGACTTCCAAAAAAAACACTACAAACTGAAAAAAAAAACACTACAAACTGAAAAATAACTTTAATTTCGGAAGTCGGTGGCAAAAACTAAAATACTGATCCCTAAGACACCGACTTCCGAAATTAAAGTTATTTTTCAGTTTGTAGTGTTTTTTTTTTCAGTTTGTAGTGTTTTTTTTGGAAGTCGGTTTTTTTTTTGTTATCTCATACATTTAATATGGAATGGCTGATTGATTCTGAGGCGGTATGAAGTTCGCTGGGTCAGCTAGTTTACCATAGAACGGACTATTTGTGGACGCCCTAAGCATAGTTAGACATAGTTACTAGATCATCTTTGATTTTCAGTTTATCTTGTGAATACAATGCAAATCTTACAAACAAAAGGCGTCCTATGAGCTCATAGTGCCTTTCAATTTGCTACCTATCTGGAATTCTTTCAGCAGTGCGATTCTGTAACCATCTCACCGTGAAGACGTAAGTGAAGTGAGCGTGGAGTGAGCTGTCAATTCCTAGCAAAAACAAACTCACATCACCTAAGTTTTCACGGTGAGATTTTTACAGAATCGACCGCCTGTGTTCTAGGTGATAACATAACAAAATATAACGCCCGTATTTCCCAAAGAGTTAGACAGAAGACAGAACTTTCGCCAGTTGTGTGTACCAAGAAGTAATTTATATTACTTCATATTTTGCAATTCAATCATTTAATTTCACTCTTGTCATCAATATGCATTTGTTGATAATTTTGATTTTTTATTTGCTAAAATATAGGTTTAGCTGATTATATGATTATGATGATGAGGTTTAGCTATTTGGTTGCCAAAAAAGTCGGCATAGGTTAGCTATGAAGGCTGTTAAGGGTATGATCACGAGCCTACAGCATGACTGCGGCTGGATATCACCAATCAGTTTGCCTATTATAACGTGATGTTTGTAATACCTAGGTACGCATCTCTACCGCTCGTTACTGCGTATGCATACCATTGTGGCTTGTCCAGTAACATGTTACACAGGTATCTATGGACTTAATTATGTTATTATCAGTGATAGTTGATGCAAAAGTTCGAGAAGAAATCCTGAAGTTACAGTTGTCAGCAATCGCAAAGTGTGGTGTTCGAAACTCGTTCTTTTTATCACTTTTCATTCAATCACAAGCTGATATTAGAACCTAGATATTAAAGAATAAAGATGTCCGGATCCACTGCATATAAACACCAATATAAAGGAAGTATTTTGCTGCCGTATTTTAATAATGTTTTAGTATAGGGCCACTTAGCTGCCACTCTGCACTCGTGCAGTAAAGGCAGTGAGAATGTAAGGTTATTGTGAGCTGTACAGTCAACAGCAAAAGTAGATCATCAAAATCAGAAATTCAATAGGAGTCAAAACTGATCACGAATATATGGCAGCTGTACTAGTAGTAAATGTTTGGTATAATTTACAATCACATACTTTTGAATCACTTCGACGCCACACAGTTCTGACGCGAACTCCGTTCATTAGTATTGAATTTCTGATTTTGATCATCTACTTTTGCTGTTGACTGTACGTACATACCTAAAGCCAGAGACACATTACTGTGTCGTGTTGTGTCGTGACTCGGGATACACCAATCAAACGAATCTGTTCAGGACTACGTCAAATTACAACGAGTTTTGATTGGCTAACACTGCGTCAGAAGGCGTCACGACACGCCACGACACGTAAGTATGTTTCCGCCATAATTGAGGCACAGTACTAGTTTCCGATTAGGTAGTACGTACTGTGTAGTGTGTCTCATAATGAAAAGGGTTTTAGAAATCTTGTTTTCAGGGAGATTTGTTGTAGTTATTATGGTTTTGCAAACCGGGCGGGTGGGAGGATGTCGTAGATAGAACTACACTCTTTTATGTAAAGAGAGACTGGTAAGCAATTAATATTTTTCAAATGTATCGTAAGAAATATATAGGATAAGGGCTGGTTGTTCCAAGACAGTAGGTATGTAATTAAGTGAAAATATAGTAGAATATTCAATTCAATAATAATTTATTAGTATCTATTCATTAAAAAAAAAATACAACAATATTGTTTAACTATGTAACAATAACAATAGTAGGTATCTAGTGGTGGTAGGAGATGGCGGGAGAGGAGTAAGTGACGTGCGCTGCGGGAGCGGCGTAGGCGACCTTGGCGACGGGGGCGGAGTAGGCGACTGGAGCGTGAGAGTAGGAGACCTGGGCAGGGGAGTGGGAGTATTGGACCTGGGCAGGGGTGTGAGAGTAGGAGACTTGAGCTGGTGCGTAGGCGACCTTGGCTACGGGAGCAGCGTAGGCGACCTTTGTTACGGGCGCGGCGTAGGCGATCTTGGCAGGAGCTTGCTGGACGGGGGTACCCTCGTACCTCACCACAGCGTTGAAGCCATGTACGTCATCAGCGGTGTATTCGACGATGCGGTGCACGCCGTCGGGCTGCACGAGCGAGTACGAGCCGTGCACGGCGTCGCCTGCGCGAGACTCCTGCTGCTGCTTCACGTCGCCGCTGTGGTCGTCATGGACGGAGTACGAGAAGTCGTAGTGAGCGGGTGCTTCGGGCTGGGCGTACACCACTTTGGAGACGGGGACCAGGCCAGCGTAAGCCGCCGCAGCGAGGGACAGGACGATGACGAACTGTAAAAAAAGGTTTGTGAATTATATTTTGAAAATACCTAAGCATGAATCAATTTATCATAACTTTTTGCAACTACTTAATAAAGCATAAGGAGTGGTTTATTCGTAGTTAAATTAAATCGGTAGACGCCAGTCTTCAGTTAATTTATAAGAACTTACTTTGGCAACCATTTTTGCAAGTAGGTTTGTTGTTGCTGATTTGAGTATCAGAAGGTGACTGTAATGATATATGGCTTGCTACACTTTTTATACTTAAGTACAGGATTGTTGCTCGCGTGCATGTTTCGGCAGTGACCCAGCCCTCAGGGTCGTTCATTAAACTTCACAATAATTGAGAGTTGGAGGCTGACTACAGCATTGCTGAGCTGTACATCACAATACCACAGAATTAAAACCCGTTGAAGCATTCCTTGATAAAGCATTATTCAGCAGTACGTAGATACCTAGTCGTTTTTACAATGCACCCAATGCCCATTGCGACATTCTGTTTATTTTTTTTTTATTGTAATCATCATGAGTTACCTTTTTTTTTCTAGCCTGCGCTGACCCACTCCAGGGCTAAGGCCTCCCTCCACGCCTTCCATCTTCCGCGAGCCAACGCGTCCTCCTTCCAGTTTGTACAGAACCTATCCAGTTTGTCACGCCATCTCCTATCTATCTATCTCATGAGTAATCTATCTATCCTAAATATTTTCAATAAGTTTTTGAATGGGGCTTATTCTTTTTTCACCTCGTAATGAAACAGGCTGACAATGTCTGTACCCTTAGGGCTTTTGATTGATTATTGCATCAGATTTCACGCATGCCAATATCAAATGGGCGAGATTTTATCCTTGACATAGTTCAACTAAATGTTTCCGCAACAAACCTGTAACGAGTCAAGTTCACGACCTTCTTTAATTATATTTATAATTACTTATATTATCCTACATAACGTTAACAGCTTCCATAAACATGTTTCAATTTGCTAAGGACTTATTAGTCCATATTTAGTCCGTACGGTAAGGGGCTTACATGACCTAAATAAAGCGCGGTCACTATCGGACTGCATAGAAAAGAAAGAGAAGCGCGATGACACAACTCTGGTAATTTATTGCAAAATCTGAAGCAATTATTTAATTACAAAAAAAATATTGTTTGGACTAAAAAATTAAAACACTATTGTTTTAATAAGTTGCTTGTACAATGATCTGACAAAATATCAGAATGATATTGTATGTATTTAGTATGGTTTTTATTGTAAAAATAAAGTTTTTAGAGGTATCTTCATGATTTTATCTATCGTATGAAATTAGTTGTATTATGTTTTCAACACACTATCTACCTAGCATATATCCTGAAGAATATCATATATTTTTCTGATTTTGTTTACTGTAGTCGGTCATATACTTTTATTGTTTCTAAAACTTGCGTTTTTTGCGTTTAGGTCCTGTAATCCCCTTAAAAGGAAAAAACGGAACCCTTAGTCTCAGTTGTCCGTCTGCATGTCAAGACCCTTTTTCTGAATTAATCAGGTTGAAAATGATATTAAAAACTTAGATCTACGGTCTCTTAGAGCTAAAAAAAACACGTTTCTAACTCAATGCAATAAAAATATGCTCCATTTATGCTGTACATTTTGATTTACGACCTATATTTAGAAGGTGCGAGGTTTGAGTTTGAGTTTGAGAACGGACGATGGGCTAAATAGCAAAATCCTAACGGTAGTCCAATTACAGATTCTAAAGTTTACACTAATTATTTTACATCATATGGCCGATTTTTCAATCGCCAAATAACTTCTGAGACGTTAATGTGGTAGTTTGGCAGCTTTTGTAGAGAATATCTAAGTATTTATTATTCTGATAAAATTAAAAAAATATTTTTATGTGTTAATAACTACAAACTAAAGATTTTCATTTACTTCTGCTGTGAAGTCTTGCTTCTTTCCCCTCTTTGAGGAGTGGCTGGATAGGCGCCACGACGTCCTCACCTTCCGCCTAACGCAGGTCCTCACCAGACACGGCTGCTTCTGGAGGTTCCTGTTCCGGATAAGGTGGGAGGAAAGTCAAGGGTGTCACCATTGTGTGGATCGCCCGGACACGGTGGAGCATACGGTGGAGGTCGGCCCAGCTTGGGCAGAGCACCGCCGCGTCCCCAACGCGTCCTCACGGCCGCGATCAGGCGTCGGCAATCTCTCGCGCCCGGCCCTAGTCCAGACCATGGTATGGAGCGAGAGTGCATGGGAAGACGTCACCTCCTGCGAAGCAGTAATGCTCGCGAATGAGGAGGCGGAGCGCGTGAGGGAGAGGCAATCTTTGCGCCCTCACGCCTCTAGTTGCCGCAGGAGACGTCCTGGGCGTCGGGAATCGACAACCGATTCCCGGTTACCGTAGGCGCGGGCTTGCGGACGGCGAGCAATGGGTTCCACGCACGCCTCAAAGAGATGTCAGCACTAACTGACGGGGTACGATAGGGCCGATGCCTGCCAGGGTCGCGGGTTATTCGAAAAGATACCGTGGCCCCTGGCAGTTATTTGATAACTTCCCACCAAAAAAAAAGGCTTTGCTTCTTCCCAAATTTTATGATTCTAGGTCAACGGGAAATTCCCTATAGGTCATGATTTATTTGCGAGTGTCAAAATGTACGGAGCATAATAATGGAGCATATTTTTATTGCGTTGACTTAGAATATGTCTCTAAATTATTCTAAAGCTAGTGTTTATGATGAATTTCGCAGTGAAATTGTAAAATTCAGCAATCAGTAGGTACCTAAATATAATTCGGGAACTTTTATATGTTATTAACCTCTCACTAGAACCGAGAACAGTGAATATTTTCTGATATATTAAAGAGATCAGTAGGGAAACCATTATTTAATAAAAAGGAAATAAAACAAATGAACAATTTACAGGCCCGTTGCACTAATAGGTACCTATAATTTAAAAAAAAAAATGAGAAAGTATTTCGTAACAAATTATTAAACTTCATTGAAAAACACCAAATTACAAAGGATGACCAAAATGGTTTTCGCAAGAATAGAAGCACATCTTTAGCAGCCTTTCAATTAATAAAATCAATTACGGAGTCTATTGATCATAAAATTCCTATTTCAGTACTCTTTACGGACATCGAGTAAGGCATTTGATCATTTCAGTCATGAACGGTTACTAGAAAAAGTTTCCAGATATCCGTATCTGGAAACTTCAGTCACATAGACTTCAGCCAATCTTATGCTTTTTTTATGACTCCGGTCAGAGGAAAAGCATACGACTGGCTGAAGTCATATCTAACTGATAGAGTACGGGCAGTGGAAGTGTCAAGCTATAATGATCAATCCAAAACGCGAGAGTTATCTCAGTCTTCGTTTTTGTTAAATAGGCGTGCTCAAGGCCGTATTTTAGGTCCGCCACTGTTCTTGCTCTACATTCATGATTTTGTAAATATCTTGTAAATCCATATTTGTAAATCCTAAATGTGTAGGTACTATTTGCGGACGATACCACTATTATATTAAAAGGCAATGATAAAAATACCTATGAACAGGAAATAAGCACGGCTCTCCAAACGTCCATAGAGTGGCTAGAAGCTATCAACCTAAAATTTCCAACATTAGTAATCAAGCTTAAATGGTATGGTACTTAATAATTCCACAATCAATCTAACAGTTGATGCCATGATGCCGATGTCGGACGACATTTTGTTTGACAATTCGTTGTTTCATAAGGCGAGCTTACCTTAAAATCAGAAATTATTTTTGCTATTGAATAAATATCAGGTGTTTCCGTTATTTTAATTTAATTTCAGTCGAATATAGTCATAATTTATAACGCAGAAAGTAATTTTACGAGGCAGTTCGTTCTTAGGACAACAATTAACAATGTGTGTCACCAGAGCAATGCCCTTTTTGCAAATGTAGAGTAAGCTCGTAAGAAGTGGGTTATGGAATTTATTATTAATAATAATGATACAGTAAAATATTCAAGTCATAAATAATTTATTAGTCTCTATTCGTTTCTTTAAAAACTACAACAGTATTGTCTAACTATGTAACAATAACAATAGTAGGTATCTAATGGTGGTAGGAGATGGCGGGAGAGGAGTAAGTGACGTGTGCTACGGGAGCGGCGTAGGCGAGCTTGGCGACGGGAGCGGAGTAGGCGACTGGCGCGTGAGAGTAGGAGACCTGGGCAGGGGCGTGGGAGTATTGGACCTGCGCAGGGGCGTGAGAGTAGGAGACCTGGGCAGGGGCGTGGGAGTATTGGACCTGGGCAGGGGCGCGAGAGTAGGAGACCTGGGCAGGGGCGTGGGAGTATTGGATCTGGGCAGGGGCGTGAGAGTAGGAGACTTGAGCTGGTGCGTAGGCGACCTTGGCGATGGGAGCGGCGTAGGCGATCTTGGCAGGTGCGGGGTGCACGGGGGTGCCCTCGTAGCGCACGTTAGCGTTGAATCCGTGAACCTTGTCGGCGGTGTATTCGACGATGCGGTGCACACCGTCGGGCTGCACAAGCGAGTACGAGCCGTGCACGGCGTCGCCTTCGCGAGACTCCTGCTGCTGTTTCACGTCGCCGTTGTGTTCGTCATGGACGGAGTACGAGAAGTCGTATTGAGCGGGTGCCTCAGGCTCGGCGTACACCACTTTGGAGACGGGGACCAGGCCAGCGTAAGCCGCCGCAGCGAGGGACAGGACGATGATGAACTGGAATAAAATTGGTTTTGTTAATAAGGAAAATAAAAATTGGCAATATTCGTTTAATAGAAAATATGGTGAACATAGAGAACCAAAATGAAAGAAGGTGAAAATGAAAGAGAGAGACAGGACGATGATGAACTGCAAAAATAAGGTTTTTTTAATAATGTTTTATGCAAGCAACATTTTTGTCTAAGTTAAATCTAAGCCTTTTTTATTACATATTCGGAAAAGCCAGATTAAAATAAGTAGTTAAAATTGTTAGACGTCAGTCTTCATTTAAAAAAAAACAGCGGCACTCCGGGAGTGCCGACAGAAGTGAAAACTTGAACAATTACGCGTGTAGTTTTTAATCGTCTTATAAACAAAACACGCGCGGTGTTGGTTACGGTAACAGTGTCGCGAGTTCAATAGTTCTTCCCATCTCAAAAAATGAAATAAAGTGAAAACTTCTTTAGGCGCGACGAACGCGCCTAAAGAAGTTTTCACTTCAAAAATAATAAATATCTCACTTTGGCAACCATTTTTGCAAGTTGTTGCTGATTTGAGTATCAGTAGGTAACTGTAATAATGTATGACTTGCTACAGTTTTTATACAGGACGGCCGGTGTCGCCCGCCTGTATGTCTCGTTGGTGACACACGGCGCGCCCGCGGCTACACAGTGGTTGAGAGTTGAAGGTCAACTGCTGCATTGCTGAACTGACTTACGATTCTACAGATTTACAACCTGTCGACACATTTCTTAAAAAGCATTTAGTAGGTATGAGTGCTTTTGATATTTTAAGAATGGGTGCTTCGTATTGTTTTAAAACATGTTTATTTTATTTTGCGAGTGGACTCTGTCTTTCCCCTTAGGTACTTTTAGTAGTTAATTGCATCAGATTTCATGTATGCCAATATGAAATGGGCAAGGTTTTCTCCTTGACTTAGTTCAACTTAGTGTTTCCGCAAAAAACTTGTAACGAGATAGGTTCATGACCTTCTTTGTTTATTAATAAACTTGTTTTACGTATATTTGGCTTCCCAGCATATTACAATTCCCATATGCATGTGATTCAAATAAGGGCCAATTTTTTGGAACGAAGTTCTTTTATGGACGAAATTTTTTTAAGGAGCTTGCGGTAGGAGTAAACTGGCAGAAATCATCACGTAACGAAAAAGCGTTATGCCCCCTCCATTGGACTTTTTATTATATGTAATAGAAAGAGACAGAGAGAGAGAGACATAGCCTTTATGGTTTTCGAGGGTGCTGAAGCCAATAGTCAGGTCTAAATGAAAATCCAAGATGGCCTCTGAAATATGCTATCAAGCTACCCGAAACTATAAAATTTTCCCAATCAACTTTGAACCTTATGCTTTAGCGATAAAGTTGACCGATTGTAGTAGCTTGATGTGCTGGCGTCTGTACCTTCGATTGTTTTTTTGGCGTTGAATATTTTTTTACCTATACCTAAAATATGTGCCTGTGTCATGGAAGGTTGCTGAAGTCATTATGATTGCGAAGCCTGGGAAACCACCCTATGAAGCATATAGACCCATTTCCCTGTTGCCAATATTATCAAAACATCGTCGAGGTTAAAACCAATAATAGAAGAAAAGGAGCTAATACCAAACCATCAATTTGGCTTCAGAGAAAAACACTCTACGATAGACCAGGTACACAAAATAACTCACATTATTGAAAGAACACTCGAAAACAAGCAAGTCTGCGCCACCGTATTCCTAGATGTCGCGCAAGCTTTTGATAAAGTTTGGCAGGAGGGTCTGGTATTTAAACTCAGACGCATGCTACCTCCAGAATTTGCAGACATTCTAGAATCATATATCAGTAACAGAATGTTTAGAATAAGGCAAGAGGATGCATATTCTGAACTAAAAACTATAAAAGCTGGAATGTCACAAGGCCCATTCCTCTACTTGCTATATATACACATGTGACATTCCAGAGCTGGAAAACAAAACCATAGCTACCTTTGCAGATGACACTGCTGTTATGGCTACCGGATCGAGCCACAAAGAAGCAGTAGAAAAAGTTCTACTGGCTGTGAATAAAGTTTATGACTGGACACAAAAGTGGAAGATCAAAATGAATGAGTCAAAATCAATTTATATTGACTTCACTAACAAACACTGCGATTACCACCCAATCCACATAAACGGCATGCAAGTGCCTTATGCTAACACAGCCAAATACCTTTTTTTTGTGGATGGGAAATCATCAAATGACCCCTCCCGCTCTGGGTGGAGCGGAAGGGAGTGTCAGACTCCTGACTAAAACCCACTCGTGTTCCTTCCGTAGCCCTTTATGTTCCGGGCCACCGGTAATATTATATGCATCATTAGAGATTTGGAAAACCTCATGAAGTTGGTCAGTGGGTGTGTTATGCCTCAATTTTTATAAGTTTTAAGTTAGCAAGATACATCGCACATTCAAATTTCGGATGCATTTGTGTGACGGTCGATTTAGAACAATCTTTTTAGTCGCTAGGGCAACTTTGTAATAACCTGTTTTTCAGTTGTTTTTGCCATTTTCTTACTTTGGCTGTGTTTTTACAACCATCGAATACTATATTACAAATAGGTAGGTACAGTTAGCGACAAAAGTCGATTACATCTTCAGTTTTTTATATCTTAAATATTGAGCTAAACATTTAATTAGAATATGAACAAAACAGATATATAATGCTGAAATACAATGTACCGAATAATTTCGTGTCAATTTAGATGATGTGTAAAAGTACCAATTAATCGACTTTTATCACTAACTGCCGGTCGATTCTGTAAAAATCTCACCGTGAAAACTTAGGTGAAGTGAGTTTGTTTTTGCTAGGAATTGACACTATTGACAGCTCACTCCACGCTCACTTCACCTAAGTTTTCACGGTGAGATGGTTACAGAATCGCACTGCTGTACTTATATATGATTTAGGGTTTCTGTAGCTGTAATTGGGGTAAGATCATGAGATAATAATAAAATTGTACGTTCAATTCATAATAATTTATTAGCACCTATTTATTTAATTATATAACAGCTTGCCTAAGTATGTAACAATAGTATCTAGTGGTGGTAGGAGATGGCGGGAGAGGAGTAAGTGACGTGCGCTACGGGAGCGGCGTAGGCGAGCTTGGCGACGGGGGCGGAGTAGGCGACTGGGGCGTGAGAGTAGGAAACCGGGGCGTGAGCGTAGGAGACGGGGGCGGCCGCGTAGGCTACTTTGGCAACGGGAGCGGCGTAGGCAAGCTTGGCTACGGGAGCGGCGTAGGCGATCTTGGCGGGTGCGGGGTGCACGGGGGTGCCTTCGTAGCGCACGTTAGCGTTGAATCCGTGCACCTTGTCGGCGGTGTATTCGACGATGCGGTGCACACCGTCGGGCTGCACGAGCGAGTACGAGCCGTGCACGGCGTCGCCCTGGCGAGACTCCTGCTGCTGTTTCACGTCGCCGCTGTGGTCGTCATGGACGGAGTACGAGAAGTCGTAGTGAGCGGGTGCTTCGGGCTCGGCGTACACCACTTTGGAGACTGGGACCAGGCCAGCGTAAGCTGCCGCAGCGATGGACAGGATGATGACGAACTAGAACAAAATTGGTATTGTTAATAAGAAACATCTAAATTAACATGATTCGTTTAACAGGAAAGATGGAGAAGATAGAGAACAAAATAGGAAAATGGAGATAGTTTGTTAATGGGTTTTTCCATTTGAATTTCTCAGTACCTAGCAGTCTAGATTTGTGCCCAGTTGATGGCTATTGACTTACCCCATATAGGTATTACATGGGACTTAAACATAACTGTCGAAATGGTGAAAAGATGAATTAGTTTCATGATTTATAATATCGCACTATTTTAATTAAATTATTAGAAAAAGAGATTATAGTCAGAAAAAGAAGCCTACCTTGGCGACCATTTTTGAATTGGTGTTGTAGATATGAATATCAATACTGAACTGTGACAATGTGTGACCTGCGACACTTTTTATACAATGTTGTCGCCTACAGCCAGTAACTTTGGTGACATACTGTCAGCCTGCGGCGCCGCTTTGTGTGTAAGCTACAATGATTGAGAGGTGAAGGTCGGTGCATTGCGTTGCCTAATCCTAACTAATAGGTATGTAGGTACCAGCCAGTGACCACATTCTACAGAAATCACAAATCGTACCCACTGAGAATAAAATTAAAATACCTATTACTTTCCCAACTAAGATAGATGTTACAACGTAGGGTAGCTACTCTATGTGCTGCTTTTGCTGAATCATGTAAACCAATATTTAAAAAGCTTGGTTTGCTACCGTTATCGTCATTATATATATATGAGGTGTGTATGTTTGTAAAGAAACACAAAGAACTGTTTAAAACAGCAGAAGAGGTGTGTTCGCGAAGTCGGCGTGACCAATACACGCTTGTACTGGACGAGCTGCCTAGGTATGCTAAATATAATAAAAATTGTGTAGCTATGTGTGTACGTATATTTAATAATTTACCAAAGACATTAAAAGTATTGAATTGTAGACTATTTAAAATTAAATTGTACCTATAACTGGTTGAATGAAAAGAATTTCTATAGTATTAAGGAGTTTTTAGAACACTAACGTTGACAGCACAATTTTGCATGCTTTAATTATAAGTAAGCAAAACATGTATGATCTCATTTTGTATTGTAACACCTTTTTATACCGTGTTTTAAGCAAATAAATATTATTATTATTATTATTGCTTTCATGCTTGTGACGCAAGTATGAAAATACTTGCGTCGATGAGCTGGAACGAGCCCTTTATCGCTTTGGAAAACCGATGGATGTTGTCGACTGAAATTTAATTTGATAAATGAGCTGTTTGTTTTCTATTAATAAAATAAAAGTTTATTCGAGAACATCCATCGGTTTTTTACTAAACTTCAACTATATCCGACGATCCTGCATACTTATCTCTTTTGTTGACTGTACATATACACTTGTTAGATTCTTTAAATAAAAAGATTAAGCTTTTTCAAAGTAACTTTTGCTATTCAAGTCAATAGTTTTCGGTATTATATAGGATAGTTTCGGTTACAACCACAGAAATAACTTGGTTTTCATGGATTTTTCGAGAAATTCTTTGAAATAAAAACTTATTTTTGTGGTCAATAAAATTAATACTGTCCATGCGTTCGTCCAACAACGGAACCCTAGACTGTGCGTGATCCAACCCTTGGCCGTTTTAATCATATTATAACTTATAGGTACCCACTTAGTTACATATTTATTGATCAATGTTAAAAACAGTAAATAAATAGGTACCGTACTTAATTATATGTAGAATATCGAAATTAGATTCTTATAGTTAGTTCGTTTACCTTTTATGCAAATACTAACTTTTACACGCGGCTTAGTCTGCGTACTTACTAGAAAATAAAACTATAAAAGTTGCCTTGTCCCTAACCCAGGGTTATGTTCTACTAAGGTACATGTATGCTCAACATCGAAAACCGAACAGAGTCACTTTCACATTTCCATGCTACATGGAATGTGGATGGATAATACAGGATCTATGGACACATTGTCTGTCACTTAGAACTTTGTTAGGTATTAATGCTTAACAAAACTAATACTTAATCCAATTTCACTTCAAACAATCAGTGTTAATCCAAAACTCAGTTAAGAGAATACTTCACAGGTGTGTCGGATCGTGCAGTTCGGTCGCGTGCGCAACCTTCACCTCTAAATTATTATAGAACGCCCCGAGGCTTGTCACCGTCGACATACTGAAGGCGATAAATTAAGTATAAAAAGTGCACCGGATCACACATTGTCACAGTTAAGTACTGATATCCAAATAAGAAACACAAAACCAAAAATGGTCGCCAAAGTAAGTTTAAGAATCATATAATATAAAAATATTACATAACATCACGCGTGTATTCCCCGAAGAGTTAGGCAGAGGTGAACCTATAGTAGAGGTACACCCACATATTGACAGTTATGTTTAGAGCATAGAGCACTGATTTAACTTGTTCTATCTTCATTTTCTCCTTCTTTCTTCTTGGTACTCTATCTTCACCATCTTTTATATTCAACGAATATTGTCAATTTAGATTTTCCTTATTAACAAAACCAATTTTATTCCAGTTCGTCATCGTCCTGTCCCTCGCTGCAGCGGCTTACGCTGGCCTGGTCCCCGTCTCCAAAGTGTTATACGCCGAGCCTGAGGCACCCGCTCACTACGACTTCTCGTACTCCGTCCATGACGACCACAGCGGCGACGTGAAGCAGCAGCAGGAGTCTCGCGCAGGCGACGCCGTGCACGGCTCGTACTCGCTCGTGCAGCCCGACGGTGTGCACCGCATCGTCGAATACACCGCCGACAAGGTGCACGGATTCAACGCTAACGTGCGCTACGAGGGCACCCCCGTGCACCCCGCACCCGCCCAGATCGCCTACGCCGCTCCCGTCACCAAGGTCGCCTACGCACCAGCTCAAGTCTCCTACTCTCACGCCCCTGCGCAGGTCCAATACTCCCACGCTCCTGCCCAGGTCTCCTACTCTCACGCTCCAGTCGCCTACGCCGCCCCCGTCGCCAAGCTCGCCTACGCCGCTCCTGCAGCGCACGTCACTTACTCCTCTCCCGCCATCTCCTACCACCACTAGATATTACTGTTGAATAGTTAGGCAAGCTGTTAAATTTATTGAAATGAATAGGTGCTATTAAATTATTATGAACTGAATTATTTGTTTTTATTTAATTGCCACACAAACTTATTGTACTTAATAACAGTTTTCTAAACTCAAGTCTGACTGTATCCTAGATCACAAACGGTAACATATATAATACTAGAAATAAGAAATTTTCCAACTCTGTTAGCTGGCATGCAGTTATGATGAGACAGGCATCTAGGTTCAAAACAGCTCACTTGATGATTGACTAGTTAGGTACTTAATTAACATACGCAATATGTCCGTACCTAATAATAAAGTAAATAATTAATCTTTAACTTTTCCATGATACATGGTTTTATGTCGGTAAGTAGGTTGATACAAACACTTTTACACGTCAATAATATTTAAAAAACATGACGAGGTCGGCTACTATGACAGAAATACGCCATTTCTAATCGCATAAAATGTAACATTGCGTTTAGACTATTTAATCATGTGGAGGCTGTACATCCATTAACATAATAACTTGCCACAGATAAATCGTACCTATATTACAAATTAAATATGACACTTAATTAGTCTATAAATAAATTGCAACAATATTTTTAAAGCCACGCATTAAAATATTTTGAAGAAACAAGTGATCACCATTTTATGTTGACCCGCCGCTTTCTACATTCATTCGTGGGAGTGGAAGATAAAAGCAGCTCTGTCGGTCTGAATAAACTGGTGGGTCCAATAGAGAAATTAAAAGTAGTTTGGTGACTGTTGACCAAGGCCTTGACCGAATTGTTTTGGGTGTGGTCCAATGGTAATAATATAACATGTGTAACGTTCTAAGTAGGTACCCGCTCGCTGATTGATCGGGGCGTCAAGCATATGAAATTGTTTAGTATCTACATACTAAGAAGCGTGACCTACCTGCTGATATGATATGTGATAGATGTATATCTGAGTGTTGTATGGTGTAAGGGTCAGGCTGTCACTTCCAATTTCGTTATACCTAATGGTTCAGTGAGTTTTGACAAGGCCCTGATTAGTCTTTGTTGTCGATGATCGCAGTAAGTAGGTACCTATTATGATTGAGTAGGTATGCAAATTAGCTTTGATTAAAGTATATCTATTAGTTAATAGTTCTTAGAGTTCATTTATGGAATACTTCCCATGGATAATTCATACAATAAAATATACCTAATAGGTACTACGGGCTGGTATCCGCAACTCCACGTCAATGCGCGTATTTTGCGTACGTAAAATATACCTAAAAATTATAATATTTCGATGTAATCAGTTGCCAAAAGCAGGAATCTTGTCCTGAAGTAGATAATAATTAAGTTAAAAGTTCATGTCATATAAAAAGATTGGTTCCAAAAAAAAAATGGTTGCCTGTAAAGTCGGTTTTACGGGCGAAGATTTTACGTGACAACGTCTTTTTCTCGGTAGAATATTTATTGATATGAATATAATTAAATTGCACAATAGGAACAAGGAATTGAATGATAGTTGAGTGGGAGAGAGACGCAAGGCATTCGGCGGGCCTCTCTCTCGTTCGGTGACTCATCGTAACGTTACCGAGCGTTACACTTTTTCATAAGTGACTCCCAGCCGCAACCTAATTTAAGACGTTGTCACGTCAATAAGTAAGTACTTAAACTTTACTCAATCAGTCAACAAACATTTTGTGACTTTGGTCACTAATAATAAAAACTTCCGTTTTTTGTTCCTTGTCGTTAAGGGCAGTCATTATTTTAACTGGTTTAAAAAAAAACCGCTACTGATACCGCTACTGTGAAAAAAATTTGCAATCATCGTTAATCTTGATTAATTATGGTTCTTCCAAATTTTGTAATAGAAGTGTTCTTTTTATGGTTTAAAAGTTTGGTTTTAAAAATTGACTTATATATTACGCTTTTGAAATCATTGGTTTTAAAATAGGTAAGTACTAATAGGTTCATATAAGAACGAAAATTATACCTAATGTACAACAAGATCGATTAGGTATATTATAACCCTTTAGGTATGACTATACATAGATAGAAAATAAATGCACAATCTTCTTTTGAACCGCATTCGTTCTAAAATTCGTCAATGACATTCATTCGCCATCTTTGGCAATTGCACAGAGTACCTACTTTTTGATAGTGGGCAATTGTGAAGCATCTTAGCACCTATAATAAACAAGTTGTATAATATAGGTCAGTGAGTATCTACAAAAGCCTTTAAAAAAATCAAATTCAGTTTTTCTATTTTACCTACGTGTAGAAAATAAAATCATGGAGTTTTTACTTTAAAATCCAAGAATGACTGACTGGCCGTTTTGACATAAAATATGTTTGGGATGCCATTAGGTTTTTCTTTTAATTTTTACTTTTTCATGGCATAGGGCTTGTCTCACTAGTTTTTCATCTAAACTGGCCAGCTTTTTCCTGATATTATTAGTAAATCCTCTTTATTCAGAACTACATTAGGTTTGAGAATAAGTTTCCTAAGAACATTAGGGACATGATAATTACATATTATATTACTTCTATGAATTTAACATAATCCAAATTAAGGAAGAAAGAAATCGTAATGGCATTGATAAATGAATAAGTCAGTAGTTTTGCCTTCGTGTGGCATGCCCCCGAGGGACAATAAAACACATTTAGCCAATGTGTAACAAAGATCTTGTTACCCAAGTACCTACGTATGTTACATAAATATCGTTTAGCAATTGAGAAAAAATGGAGCGATCGCTTCTAAGTAATACCAATTGATAATGACGCTGTTTAACCTGTTCCAGTGTTAACTGTTGCGCTTACGTTTTAGAGTTCCGTAAGAACGATATTATTTATTTTTATTAATTTATACTTTAGATCACAATAGGTAGTCTCTGTCTTACACAGGTAGGTTTACCAGCAATCTCAATTATATCGCTACAATTTATGTTTGGTATTATTTTAGTAAGTAAATAGTTAAGCTAAGCGTCATAACTTTGGCACATCGTTTTGCAACTCAGTGTTTAGAACTAGATCAATCAATGCAATACGTATTGATGAATCATACATTGTACGTTATCCAAAATAGGTCACCAGGGCGACCAATAGTCAGGCTACCAAACCACAAAGCACAGATATTTAAGCAACTTTTATTGCATTATGGTAATGCAATATTGATGATGTCGGAGAGGATTGGCCCAACACCCTATTTTTTTTCTTTTATACAGAACCCATGACGAAATCTTTCAACTTATTCCCAAAGCGTCAAGTATTAATTTATTTGTGGGAAAATCACAAGTAAGTAGGTATTATCGGTATTTTACGTAAATTCAAAGGCATTTAAAAGCCTCAAAAATGTAAGTGCCATTTACGACAAGGTCGGAGATCCGGTATTTCTTTTACTTATGGTAGCGTAAAATCTGTAAACCGGAATTACTTTCATTCCACACTTGATTATTCTTGATATTGTCTTTAACGGGTTTTGTAACAAGGTTTTTAACCTTCATTCCGGGGAGATTCATTATAGGAGAGTTTTATGGAAACACCGGTTTCTGTATGAAATTAAATCATTGAAGTTTTTTTAAAAAATGCCAAGCCAAGTGATCGTAAATAAACCTTTTTAACCTATTTAATCTAACAATATTTCAACTAACATATATATATATATATATAGGTGACTACATTTTATTCGTGTTAGTAGGTCGTGGTACATATGGAACTTTTGTATGTGTAACATCTGTTTTTTTTTTAATTTTTCATTCATATTTCAGAGTTGAACTCATGATAAAAGTTGTTTGATACATGAGTACTACATTCCCTTAAAGTAATGACTCGTCTTTTACCATAGACTTTTCTTTTGTCATACCTAAGCGTGTAACTATTTCAGACAAATTCCACAACGCACTTCTCTAAAATCGATACCTAGCTAAAATATTTCATTGTGTCATAGTGTGTGATGGCAAATTACTTACAAAGTTACATAAACAAAGCTGCAATAGTTAACTATTTAAAACAAGAGTGCCGAAACTGCTCCAATTGTAGCAGGTACCTAGAGTAGCTAACTATGTGATTAATATGCACTATTATAGAGTACCCGGTAGCCGTTAGATAATATCGTAGTAATATCACTGTATTCATTGTGGATAATCCTAATTAGTTACATGATGACTACATGTAGCTGTGGATGTAGCAATCTTGATACTTTGAACTTTTTTATTTTGCCTCGTGTCGTTTTGGTTCGGTGCCGATTGTTGAGGTGTTCTTCATCCTCATCTACCTGGGCTTTTCCCCCAACATAGTTGGGGTCGGCAGTTAGTAACCGGATACAGCTGAATACCAGTATTTTACATAGAGCGACTGTCCAACTGACCTCCACAACCAGTAACTGGGTAATACGATACCCCTTGGTAAGAATTGATGTCAGACTTTCGGGCTTCTGCCGACCCGTAACGACTGTCAAAGATCCAAGCTTGACATTCTTCAGGTGTTACGTGGTAGCCGGAAATACTAACTTCGATCTGGATTCGACTTTGAATTATGAAAACCTACAAGCTTTAGGTAGGTACTGCTATAAGGTTATAGGTAGTAGAACAGTAGTATAGCATATGTACCTCCTACCTACAATAAAATTAAGAAAAGTAATACCAACCATACTTGCACAACCAAGTTGTTACCTTTTTTTTCATCCAACTTCATATTCTTATTTTGATAAAAAATAATATGAAGTTGGATATTTTCCGATCATCATCTACCTAGCCTTTTTCCAACTATATTGGGGTCGGCTTCCAGTCTAACCGCATGCAGCTGAGTACTATTTTCATATATTTCAATATTTTCGTTAAAAATTATTTGTTCTTACTTATATTGTTTATCATCTTCATAACAGTCCACTGAAACAATTTTATCATATCATACAAATCATAGCAAGTATCAAAACTGTTTACGTAGCGTCATTAATTCACTCCTATACCTAAAGAGATCGTGAAAGATAAGCGAATAGAATTTGGTTCGTGACTCTTGTTCAATTGTTGTTTTATTGATGCTGATATGTTCCATTTAACTGATTTACATCCAGATAAAGAACTTAGTTAAATATACCTTGACCTAGTCTTTACAAACCGTGTTGTTTGTTACTGCCTACTAGATATTAGGCTGCCGCTTTCCTTAACGATGTTAAAAGAGGTTAATATGATAGTGCATCATTCATCTTCTGATAAAGAGAGATGCTATCAACAATTTGTTATATTGGTTTTGGTGCGAAAGCTCTTAGTCACCGGAAAAAGCTCTTCGCTCTAAAGTCTGTGAAAGTGATGGCGAGCTGGCTATCCAGGGTCTTCAAGATAAGATCAAGCAATAAGGAAATACTATACCTTATACAACAGACTTGTTAGCTACATCAAAATAGTCAAGAACCTATGACAAAGATTGCCATGACTCATCTCATGCTTGTTTTTCGATCTTCAAAACAATCCGAAAAATCAACACCGACTTAAAAGCAGGTGTAAGTACGATTGATAACAATCAAAAGCAATATCAATATTTAAGAATATAAATAAAGTAATTGAACTTGAGATGAATTACATAACCGTTTGTGTTTATCTTGTCGTTACCATCGATCCAGTTTTTGACTCCGCCGTGGGCATCCGACACAAGTACACATATTAATATGTATAATATATTATGTCTATAGGTATGTGCATACGCAATACTTGTGTCTAGTATAAAAGCTCCGAGCTCCAGAACAGAAGCACATTCATCTACAATAAACAAACCAGTCGACATGGTCGCCAGAGTAAGTTGTTGATCTTGTCTAATAGAAGATTGAGTTCTATTGCAAAGTTTTATTACCTAAATCAGATTAATCTTAATATATATCCTAATAAATAGTATATAAATGTGAAAGTTTGTGAAGATGTTTGGATGTTTGTTACTTAATCACGCGTAAACCATTGAACAGATTTGGATGAAAACTGGCACGTAGATAGACCATTTCCTGGATTAACACATAGGATACTTCTTATTCCGATATTCCCACGGGATCGAAACTAACGCGAGTGAAACCGCGGGGCGCTTCTAGTTATTATTAAATTAGATAATATAGTTATTTCTTCACAATAAAGTATGGTCTTGGTACTGTCAACTTTACTTGTTGATACTTATGGGATTTGAAAAAAAAAACATGAAGATGATACACCTGTGCCTTACCCCTTTAGAATCACATGCCTGATAGTATTTCACCACAACTATCTGTGTAATCTCAAAATAGACGAACTTTATAATCCAGATTGTTACTTATCGAGCTTTTTCTTTACAGTTCCTGACTTTCTCTGCCCTGGTGGCTGCCGCTACCGCCGTAGCCGTCCCGGTAGTGCCCGTCGCCAAACTGGCGTACGCTCACGCTCAGCCCGCGTACGCTCACGCCCAGCCCGAAGCCCCCGCTCACTACGAATACTCGTACTCCGTCCACGACAACCAGAGCGGTGACGTCAAGCAGCAGCAGGAGTCTCGCCAAGGGGACGCCGTGCACGGCTCGTACTCGCTCGTGCAATCCGACGGCGTGCACCGCATCGTCGACTACACCGCTGATGACGTACATGGCTTCAACGCTGTGGTGAGGTACGAGGGTACCCCCGTCCAGCAAGCTCCTGCCAAGATCGCCTACGCCGCTCCCGTCGCCAAGGTCGCCTACGCACCAGCTCAAGTCTCCTACTCTCACGCCCCTGCCCAGGTCCAATACTCCCACGCCCCTGCCCAGGTCTCCTACTCTCACGCTCCAGTCGCCTACTCCGCCCCCGTCGCCAAGGTCGCCTACGCACCAGCACAAGTCTCCTACTCTCACGCCCCTGCCCCGGTCCAATACTCCCACGCTCCTGCCCAGGTTCTGCACTCCCACGCCCCTGCCCAGGTCCAATACTCTCAAGCCCCTGCCCAGGTCCAATATTCCCACGCTCCTGCCCAGGTTCAGCAGTCCCACGCCCCTGCCCAGGTCCAGTACTCCCACGCACCTGCTCAGATCTCCTACTCCCAAGCTCCTGCCCAGATCTCTTACTCTCACGCGCCTGCCCAGGTCTCCTACCAACACGCCCCTGTCGCCTACCCCTCAGCTCCCGTCGCTAAGGTCGCGTACGCCGCTTCTCCCGTCGCCAAGGTAGCCTACGCTCAAAACCTCGGCCACGTCACCTTCTCCTCCCCGGAAGTCTCTTACCACCACTAAGTCATAAGAACCATTGTTGTTAAATTTATTTATTTTGTTAATACAAGACAGTCAATCTTATTTCGCAGTTTTTATTTTTACCGAGGATCAGTGGAAAGAATTGTACAAGGAGGTGTCAAAGCGGCGTATCCGATATCAAAACGTTCTAAACGAAGTTAGAAGGAAGCGTGCGGGTAGTGTCGGGGAATCAATTGAATTATGTAGCATTATGATGCGAGTGGGTCCGGTTACGCGGCACGTCCGCGCCCCCGGCGGGACGCTCTGACGCATTGCTTCTGACACACTATTCATTCGGCTAGTTTACTCTACGACCAACAACGCACTTTGAGGACTGGGAACATTCCCCCTCCGTCGCCTGCCGCATATACAGGTGCGGGGGACAGGGTGTGCCTACGTTATGTAGAGATGTTTAGCGCCCGCTTTGCAAAAACAGTGGAACGTGTCGACGACGCCTACATTAATGATTGCAGGCAAATATAAATTGACAGAGTTGATGGTGAAAGTAGTTGTTAGGACGCACCAGAGGGGCTTCAGACGTGTGATGTGAATATTATATTATGTTACTCTTGGGTGCTATTACAAAATGTTGTAAGGGGTTGTCTTGTGTTGTAGCCAAACATTTTTATAGTGTGGTGAAAGCAGCCGGTCGGAAAAAAAGATAATTTATTTGTCTGCAGCAATGATAATTTATATGTAAAATTGGTTTGCAAGTTCTTCTTCAACTGGAGTATTTGGTTTAATGAAAGTTGGTTGATGTGAAAACGTGAGGTCACCCAAAAATCCATGCAATATTGGGACTGGTTAGTGGTTATACAGCATGTATCAGAAAGAAAGGTGTGGGGTCATAATATTTAAGGGTGTGGTACAGTCCATCAAACTGGATAACTTTATCCATGGGACCATAATCGTATTCGCGAAAAAATAAATCAGCCGTCCCATAGATTTGGGTCGAGTAGGTGTTGAAGTTTTGTATGGGACCGTTGATAATTTTATCTCGATTACGATGTTAGTCCCATGGAGAAAATTATTTCGCTTGATGGTTTGTATGTACCACACCCTCAAATATGACCACACTTTTCTGATACATGCTGTATAGGAGGATTTCTAAGAGTAGCTATAGGGCCCTCACACACTAGGCAGCCTGGCTGCGGCAGCCTGTCGAACATATGACGGTGTATGGGAGCCCGCGCACTAAGCAGCCACGAACTCCGCAATTTCCCATTTATGTTCAACTGGCTGCCGCAGCCAGGCTGCCTAGTGCGCGGGAGCCCTTAGATGTGATATTGTGGCTGTGGATTAATCACAAGGATCACAACTGTGCATAACTGGCAAGTCAGTGTTTTTTTTTTATATAAAAAAAAACAATAAATAAAACAAATCAACAAATAAATTGAAACAAAACAAATACGAATCAACAACATTCAAAAGCAAAAGCTCAAATATTATATTCCACATTTAAAGGTTAAAATCACACATTTTGCGGATAAAGAGAGGCAATAACGTATTCACAGTGCGAATATTTAATGTAGGACGAATAAATAATTTATAATCAGTGCGGACAAATGTTTTGGTGAAGTTTTACAAGCCGCCCACAAAGGGTTGGATCGCGTTAATCCCGCTATTATCGGATGATGAACTATTACCCCATTCTCCTCACCCCCTTGTCTCACCCCTCTGGCGCCCGATAGCCTCCCTTGCGCGCTCATAGTTTGTATTACGGTGATATTACACCGACTGTTCGTGATATTAAGCAATCTCTAGAGATTCGATGTACGATAACTATGGCTGATGAAAGGGTTGTGTGTTTTATAAAAATGTTTTGGCGATAATCACAGGTTAGGTAGTTTGTTATTTAGGTTTTATCTCAGTTTTGTTAATTCTCCCTTGTTTTGTACGTGCGAGTATTAGTAGTTGGATTTCATTCATTATAATCCATTGGAACTGGTCGCAGTTTTATACGCTACAATAAAAGTTGGTTGGTTCGTAATGTACTGTGAAGGTACCTACCATAATCAGCCTATGATGTTCCCACTGCTGGAACACAGGCCCTCTCTCTGTGAGAGGGTGTGGGCCGTAATCCACAACGCGGGCCCAGTGCAGGTTGGTAGATGTCACATATATGTCTTCGAATTTTTGGTTCTAGGACATTTCGGTTTCCTTAAACTGTTTTCCTTCACCGTGTTGAGAACAGCGGTGATGAAATTATTTACACAAAGTAAAACACCTACAACCCACGACCTACAACTCGTAAGTCGGGGCCGTTACCACTGCGCCACCACTGCTATTTTCTCTATTTTTATGAATTACCATCATTCACACTTGCTAAAGCCCCAATTGTCACTGCACCACACATGACACTTTATTATCTTTAGATACATGTTAAAAGTTTGTTTAGAAACAGGCGCACACAAGACTTCATAAAACGTTCATAAATTGTGTTCATTAATTATGTAGCTGTCTAAAGTTGTTGGAGCGATCGCAGCAGTCAAAAGAGGCGGTCGCGCTGAGCTACTTACGAGTACAATGAAATCAAAGAGCATTATTAATGGCATTTTCAATAGTCTCTGAATTATACAACCGTTGTGTTTTTGCTTTTAATCACTAACATAACACTACCCATAGAGCTCAATTTTGAATATGTTCCGTTGGTTTATGTAAAGCATAGTGCTTTAACTACATATCATGGTCTGTCCCAAAAGTATTTGATAAAAATGTAAACAAATACTTAGATCAGAAAACGTCGTAAGTTATAAAGTTGAAACCTTCTAAATACAGATAAGTGAGGTTCTAAATTCCCTTTAGTGAGTGATTGCGTAAGAATTTAACCTGCACCTTAATTACGTAACACACTCTAAATCACACCTGTCTGATTTTGAAGGATATTGCTAATCCATTGCTTGAACTGTCAAAAGCCATTGCTACTGTTAGTCTGTTAAGCAAATACCCCGCAGAAGAAGGTTTGTTTGCACTGTCATTAGGTAGGTACTTTTGGAACAGACTATAGTGCTTTCATTATCGAACGTCACTTTACCTTTTCCGAGTTTTTACTGCCAATGCTGCGTGTTTCAAATGAGGGCTTGACAACATAACTTACTGCTGACCATCCGCGTCAGCCTCAGCAATCATAATCTCCACGAGAATACAATGAAACCTATTATTATTTATAAGCCTGTGTTGTCCCACTGCAGGGCAAAGGTCTTCCTTCCCTCTTTTCACTTTTCCCGGTCTACTGCGATTGTGCGCCAATCCTTAAATATGGAGTCCAGCTCATCCCGCTTGAAACAAATGCTAAAATGAATCACCAAGACTCGAGCTCCTTTGCTCTAACGTCGAAGAGTCCTAATCGTTTCTAACGAATTAAACAAAGGAAAAGACCAAAGGAGGATTAAACATCTTAATATACAAACTAGCAAATATAGAAACTAGCAAATATACCAAACTATTCACCAGCAATTCATTAGACAAGCAGGGATAATCTGGCTACACAAGTATACACAAAGATTACAAGTACCTACCCATTCTCAGAATATAAATTAATTGAGGCCTAACAAGCGTAAATTCATCAGCAGACAACTATTATAGAGACGTCACTAATTCTGCACGCATTTGTACTTCTCTTTGGCACAAATCGCGGACACGAGGCCGCACGTGCCGCGTACAATTGTGTGCATTTAGAGCATTGTGCGCGATTGCTTCCGGATGACCCGAGTGTCAAGTTGCATCGTCGAAATTTTTTGATATTTTGTGTGGCTTCCAGTGTACACTGATATGGTAAAGTGCACTTTTAGGGATCAATGTAGCTGAACGTATGTGTAATAAATAATAATGGATTTGTATTCGATAATAATAATTGTGAATGAAATTAGTTTTTGTTGGGTTTCGTAAAAAAAACTGACAGACGCACATCAAGCTACTACAATCTGTCAAATTTTCTTTAATAGATTTCAACTTTATCGCTAAAGCTTAAAGTTCAAAGTCGATTAGGAAAATTTGATAGTTTCGGGTAGCTTGATGTGCTGGCGTCTGTACATGAGTCTGAGCAATTACTTAAATTAAAAATGTTTCTTCACTTAAAAATGGCCCTGGCTTTAGCGTCAATGACTTAAAAATTCCATAGTCCATAATTATGTGTTTCGTCATAATTCACCGCACCTTACACGAGGTACGCAAATTATAAAAATCAACTTCAAAAGTCGTTTTACTAGAAACAGAAACTCAATCACAGAAAGAACAGATTTCAATTCTCAGAAATTAAATTGGTTGGTATGGCAGAGCGAATCCAATGGCGGTGCAGCAGTACTTGTACTTAAAGCGTACTGTCAAAACATTGTGCAGTTCCAGCTTTACGCTCTGATATTCCTTTCCTTGTTATCGCCCGGAGCTACGGGTGGCGGGTGGGGGCGACTGGTGATGATGCAGAGGTACTCTAGAAGATCCAGTCTGAACTACTTGGAGGCATGTGCCCAGCAGCTAATTATAAAATACAAAAGGCAATAATTCTTACACACCTACTGGTGTGTAATTATTGTTGCACGTGGCGTTCTGTAGTGTCCGCCTTTCTCCACGGGAAAAGGCATGAGTTTATGTACGTAAATTCTAATCAAACTGATGTTTCAAATGAATATTATTTTCTTAAACAATTATCAAATTTATTTGAATGGTAATTAAGTTGATTTCAGAATGACTAGCACTACTGAAAAATGTTTGAAGTTGTAGCGTAAACTGAACTTTAAGGTGTAGGCTTTAAAGTTATTTTTCCATAAACTGTTTGTCCGGGAAAGTTAACATTGTAAATATTAGCGGCATTAAACCATTGCCTAAAATACAGTCCACTCATTTATTGCTCCCCGCGCTAACATTGATCCGGCTCGAAGGACCAATGTTAGCGCGGGGAGCAACGCGCTGTGTTGGGTTCGATTCCCAACAGTGACAAATTAAAAGAATTTCTCAGCAGAATTTATATCGTGTGGTAAATACTCTACTCTAAGTGGACCTTTTGAGTCTTGTTCTGTTGTTCGCCAGGGTGGAAGTGGGTGGCAAGACTATGTCGGAAACAATTAGGGTGTGCGCACGCGCGGCAGCTTCCTGAACCTCGCCTAATTGGCGTATCTCTGCGCCGCTCAATGTATCTCTGTTATAATTGACGTGGCTGCAACAATGAGATTAGATTGCTATCTGTTTATGTTAGTTACTCCATTAATGTTGGAGCGATCATTATGTGGTTGGGAGCGTGATGTGTGACTGTTACATGTGATTCTCAATACAATACATAGCTGGGAACTGCTGGGAAGGCGTTATTCTGTTTCGGTTTATGGGTGTTTTTACCTTGTCTGATACCCGCAATGATCGGGTTATGTTTCCTCCGTACATAACATGGCGACATTTTTACTCCTTTGTTCCCGTTCAGTTACACGGTACACCATGTTGTGTTTGTGTTACACTGTCACCCATTGGTAGAAAATATCCCGACAACTAACACTGTAACTCAATGCCACGTCTTTTCCCATTAATAAACACTGTTGCCTCGTAACTTTTCAGTGGGATGAAAGCTACCTCCTGTTTTCATTTTTTCGTTTTTAATTATCTGCGAAAAAGATTTTTATAACTGAAATGCCTTTCAGTGAGAGCATTTCCGTTTTTCCGGGGGTTTATTGTGGAATTGTTATTGAAATAGGTATATTTTTAAAGTTTCTTTGTCATTTGAAAGGGTTACATTGTACAAAGATAAAAGTTATGTTGAAACATGTTAGATGCAATACCCTTTTTAAAGACGAAAGTCAAATCATTTATTTCAAGTAGGCACTTTGAACGTCATTTTAAACGAAACTATCTTTTCTTTTCTTGTACGTAAATTTTGACGTTTAAAAGTGACTTTTAATAGCCCACTTCAAATAAATGATTTGACTTACACTCTTGCCTGTAAATAAAATCGAATATCGCATCTAACACGTTTAAACAAAACTTTTATCACTAAACTGCATTGTACAATGTTACCCCAATTCAAATGACACAGGAATATTTGACGCAGCCCTTCATTAGCAAAACTAATGATTCGCTAAACACCGCCGGGCCCTACCCCGTATTCCCCGGGCACCTGCTTTGTTCGACCAAAATCTATTTATTCATATCGTATTGCTAATTTGAGGATTAGGTGGCGCGTTCCGTCGGTTATTGAATTATCCATTCCGTTTGCGGGGAGTCCGGAGTCCGGGCTGAGTCCCGGGTCCCGGGGGAGTTCGGTAGGTACGACTTGCGTCGTCGGTTGATCTTTGATGTATTTTCAGTTTTGAACGTTGTTTTTTTGTGAATGGCTGTCGAATGAATGTTATGATACGTGATTGAATATTATACCTATACCTATGAACTCTAACAATATACAAAAAAATCTCAATTTTCATCAGAAACCATTGAATAAAATCATTTCAGTGAATCAAATTTAAATATTTTATGCCTCATAAACCTGACTGGCATGACATGACATGGGCACAGAAACGTTACAAGCTATGTGCATGGTCCCAAATGGTCGTTTCCTAAGGAGGAGAGCCGGCAAGAAACTCTGAAATGGTTACTGTTTGTAACGCCAGTATGTATGCTTTACATAAAGAAAACCATATTAAATAAATTCCAGCGGTTACAAGTCCGTAACTTCCCCCGCACATGAGTAGGGGCTGACGGCAAGGCACACAGCAAAATGTCGGCGAACGTACCGCGCGCCGTGAATACGTTATTATGTTTATAGTTTACGAGTAAATGTTTAGCGCGCGCTGCGGCCAATTAGCGCTGCGGTAAACATACACTAACTTTGGGACAACTTGTTCTAAATAGATATACTTGTATGTTAAAAAGGAAAAGTTTCACTTTGTATATAAGCAGTGTATTGAGGAAATAGAGGCACACGTTACATAAGGTATTTTTATCTCACGACACGACACTTGTGTTAACCAAGCGCATGTCGCTTCGTGATATAAAAAAATACACAATAATTTGTTCCTACATCCTACTAGTAGGTACAAGCACTGATACACCAAACCCAAATTCATAGTTTTCGATTTCCTCGTGTTTTAACGATCGCTTTCTTATGACCTATTTCAAAAACCAAAATAAGTAGGTACTATAAACAACATAAAATTACCATTAGTACGGTGGGAAAAAATAACTGGTCCTGGCTGTACTTTTTGCTATTCAACGTGTTTAAAATTTCACTGAACCAAAATCTTGCACCTAACCATTTGCAGAAAACTTTCTAAAACCATTTCTCCGTAACTTTGCACCGACTCAAAAGACGTGCTTCCAAGCGTAAAACATCTATAAAACCATCATTAATTCGTGAGCATTTATCACATAATTGCGTTTAATGGCGATGACAATGGATCAGTGGAGCGAAGTCGAGGAGCCACTCAATTATGTGGCATTCAGGATCGCTGCTGTTTGCGCTGGTACTTGCAGCCGCGGCCTCTGATTGGCTGGCGAGGGGACCGACCACCCCTAGCGCTCAACAGTCAGCCTTTGTGGACATCACCATTATTTTTGCACACCACCAATATTTGGATTGTTGAGATTTTGTCGATGAGCTCTTGTGGATTTGGTTTTGTTGAGAGTATTGGTGGTGATAAATGAATTAAGGTTACGTGTTATTGATGTGACTTACGCCTATTTATTATAAATTTATTTTTATTATTTATTTAGGGCTGATCTTTCAATAGACATAATTTTTATTCGTAGAATAAAATTGACGTCTGACAATTTTTGTATGGAAGAACTGACAAAAATTCAAAATTATTCCTCCGATAAAATTATCTGGCGTTGGAAAAATCAGCCCTTAGTTGTATGTAATTTATTTGAAATTCCTTTTAATCTATTGCGTATCCGACATGGGTAGACTGTTGAGCCTACCAATACCTATGTATTAAATAATAACTGATGTAGGTACTGGTACACAGTTAATCAACAAATTTATCTTTATAGTATTTGGTGGAGAAATATCTATAAACCAAGGAAATACATCCCTAGCATTAATTCAAAAACGGTGACGGAAAACATCGTGAGGAAACCGGCATGTCCTAGAACCAAAAAATCGAAGACATGTGACGTCTACCAAGCCGCACTTGGCGCGCGTGGTGGATTACGGCCCACTGCCTCACATAGAGAGGAGGCCTTTGTCCCATGGAACATTATAGGCTAATTATGTTAGACTCAGACCGTGAGTATTTACAATATGCAAACATAAATTGTGTGCACGGACACAATCGACCTTAGTCACAAGTCACAATCGAACTGGCGTTTGTGTAGCACATGTGTAGCACGTAATCGTCTAAGGGAAGTCCCAATGTTTGGGTCAATATTATTTGCTCGTGGTAATTTATTTGGCATAAGAAACATCGTGTATCCTATTTACTAGTACATCCACAATAGGTAGGCAAGTACAGTCAGCCTCAAACAGATCGATCATCCGACTAGAATTCAAATAAATTCTTGTCGATGTATACATGTTTTTGAGGCTGGCTGTACTAAAAAGCTACCCAGCTCCATCCATACTAACCTACCTAAACGCTACCCATGCTCATTCGACTGCGTGCCAACCAACGGGTCGTACATCTATCTGCGTGCCAGCGCCCCTCGTACGCATTAATGTTATTATTTGGCAACATTTACTAAATAATTTGCTCGTTAAACGTCCGCCGATCGGGCCCCGTGCCCGTCCCTAACTACCGTATTGTGTTGCCAGACGATTTGCCCGCGCCTCCCCCGGGACTAACGACGGGATTCAACCAATACGACTCTAACATTAATTACTGCTCCGTCTTTTGTAGTAATATTTGTAGCAACATGCTCTTTTGTTAGCGATATGAAATTAATAACGGCCTGTTGTGTAGGGATTACAAAACTGTCGGTGACGCTTTCTATGAACTCTTATACTCGTAGGTGCCTTCGTTTGGAGTTGATGAGGTTTCGCTAAGCTCTCGCTGAATAGGAGATCTCATAGCCATTGCTTGAGTATATTTGTAACCCTAGAAGGAGCTTTATACGTTTTATAAGAATACAAAGCAATACACTCTTTGAAATAGACATTTATTTTTAACTAGCTGCGCCCCGCGGTTTCACCCGCATAAGTTTCGATCCCGTGGGAATATCGGGATAAAAAGTAGCCTATAATTATGTTAATCTAGGGTGTCAGCTACCTCCATACCAAATTTTATCAAAATTGGTTCAGCCGTTTGAGCGTGAAGAAATAACAAACATATTTATACACTTTTTATCCCGATATTCCCACTGGATCGACATTATCGCGGGTGAAACCGCAGGGCGCAGCTAGTAGGGACATAAGTAGAATTTGTATAATGTAACAAGAAATAATAAAAAGCATACAAAAGTTAATACATTTCGAAAATGGGAGCTCTGTCCACATGAAGAGGTGCCGTTTCGTTCCAGTATTCTTGCGGCAAGCACCACTGCAGGCCTTTGCGTCCGTTCCACCAGAGCCTGAATTGCTTATGGGCCTGTTGACGTCGTATATTGCTGTTCAAGGCTTCGCAGAGGTCGCAAAGCGGGTGGAACTGTGGCAAGTCTTGTAGAGAATCCACGGTGTAGTAGTTGGTCCATCCGAAAAATTCATAATAATTTTCTCGGTTCTTTACCGCCTTGTACATCACGTAGGCTAAGTTGTATGGATGCATTTCGCGAGCGTTTATGTATGATCCGGGAGGAAGAAATCTGGGGGAAAATAAATTGAATACTGACACATGTTACCAGTCAAAAATCAGATAAGCTCCTTAGCTATCATCATAATCATTATTTCAGCCTGGAATTACCCAATACTGGGTATAGACTTCCCCTTTCTTCTACCATACTCCCCGGTTCCGTGCGTCCCTCATCAAGGAGTTTCCCGCGACTTTAACGATATCATCGACCCAAAGCGCTTTTGTACGGCCCTGGTTTCTTTGGCCTAACCTATAATAAGGAATTTTTAAATGTATTTATCTTTCACCAATTTCACCAAAACAATATAGCTATACAGATCCTAAACTGTGATAACCTGTGTGCCTAATTTTTCGAATATCAAACATTCTTGGGCAATATTATAGTAAACGTACCTCCTTTTACCAAGTGCCCGATATTGATTCAAATTAGGTTCTTTAAGTTTAAAATATGTTCCTAATGAATTACGTAGAATATAGTAAACTTCCATCGAACATAAAGGCGTAATCTAACTCTTTGTGTAACAAGAATTACCCGTGGGAACCCCTACTGACTCTAGATATGTCTTACCTGGTGTAATTAGCACCACCAAACACAATGGGCACCACGTAATTATTGTACCCGTGGAGAACCTTCTCCGTGACGTAATCTTCTGAGAAAGAGTTCTCGAACGCCATGTAGAAATAATAATCCTTCCTTAACATTACTTCACAGTCGTCGTATGTGCATTTTAATCTGGAACAGTCTCCATACACGTCTATTTGTAGAGAGAAGTGGTACAGATGTTCCTGGAGCCTCGTCAAGTAGTCGTCTCTTAAGCTGTCGGCCCAGCAGTTGCTCACCAGCCAGGCGGCAGCTTTTTTTCTATCATGAAAGACGTGCTGTATCTCCGCAGGGACAGACTTGCTTTTATTGTATACTTGCCACTGCACATGTTTACTTGGAGCGACGATGTGGCGCGTTACGTTTCGCACGACGAAATAAGGCCAATGCACATCAGAATCCAGTCTATAGGTAAACGTCCAGTTGAAGAAGTTATCATAGTTCACTTCACAAGCTGGATAGTTGTATGAAGACTCTAATGTAGTAAAAATATATATCTGCGACTTGGACCTCTTCTCTGGCAGCTGTATGTCATTTCGCTTGATAAGTTGTTCAGTAAATAGTAAAGCATGGAATCGCGTGTAGTCTCCATCTAATAAATACTTGTCGTCAGTGAATAAACAGTTGTTTACTCGACATTTTAAATTTGGGAATACCTGTTCCTTTTTCTCATTCAAGGTATAGTGATTACTGTCCCACACTAGTATGTATTTTTGCCGTGAATCTGATAATTTCGTATATGAGAACAAAGTATAACCTAGGTCGTAACGAATCCACAATATCTGTAGAAAGAAATATAGAAACAATAGTGCGTAGGCCGCATATCTAATAGAGGATCTAGAATTATAACGTAACAGTAACTTCTTAAAAAATGCCATTGATCATAGTACCTACGATATAATACTATACGCACAGACTACAATATAATGCAGGGTAAACCATTGGGCAAAGACTACAATGGGGTAAACGCAAAGACTACAATATGATGCTGTATGGTAAACGCTTGAATTTAAAATGTCATTTTGATGCTCTGACAATTGATAGTTTTTGGTATTTTGCAGTTTTATGTCAGAAAGCAAAGGAAAACTCACACCATTACCTATATACTTTAAGAAGTATGAATAAGGAAATCCGAAATAGTTTTCTTTTAAACTTTTCACTAAATAGGTACCTAGTCATATACAGCAGCCATATTACTCATTAAGCCTTCAGTTCTTATTGATTTATTCCGCGAAGCAAGCAAGTTACTTGATCACAGAAACAAAAATTACTTAGGTAGGTACTTATACTAAAATGTTATAATAACGAACACAGAAAATACAAATATTAACAAATAAGGCCGGATACACGACGGCTGGCAAAGATTACACTAATCGTCATTATGACTCGTGGGAGTATCTTGACCACTGAATGGCACCATTGTCCCCCATAGGTGGCACCATCACTTAACTGGCGTTAACAATGCGTCCTAACGCCTCACTAATCCGAGATTAAGATCGTATCTGGAACAGGACATGATAAACACTTCACATATAAATACAATTCATGTTTCATGAACAGTTAGTTTTGAGTGTTAAAAAAATATTGACAACTGTCGTGCAGGAATTATAGAAGTTTAACATTAAATGATTTTTATGTTTACTGCTACAGCGCGTGATATTGATCCAGTGTCGAATTCATAGATGTTAGGTAAGTAGTTATATGAGAATCTTACAGATCATTTGAATGTAATAAAAAGAGGCAGTTTTGTCGGTCTCCCTTTTCAAGATTTTAACCGTCTGAAAGAGCACGTCTAGTAATCGACAGAAGCAGTCGTGATGAGATCAATGACAGACGTCTAGCACTGTCAGAACCCAACAAATCGGGGAGTCTACTCCCTAAGAACTAAATCCCTAGTTTCTACCGAAGTTACGGGCGTATCTTACTCCGTATCACTTACAGGGATAAGATTAGTTCGGGTCCCGAACTAAGAATCAATGTCAACACGATTTGACAGTTCTCCTTAATCCCGATGTATTTTTGCCCGTCCGAAAATTTGAATTAGTCATTGTTTTGAGAGTAAAAAATACTTTTGGACAGAAGGCAATTCTCACTAAGATATAAAAAGCTTAGTCGATACGTTTTTTAATTGGCAAAGCTAATACATTTACCTATCTGAACAGGAAACACTTTGTACCAAGTTAAACTTCTGCCGTCATTACTATATCACTGTTCCGTCAACGTGTCCGAGTGTCGACAGTATTGTCCGTCAAATACAGTTATTGTTGGCAAAATAACTCCATTGTTAATGTGTAAAATGTTGGAGAGCAAAAACTTTGGGACAATGGCTCAGTAATTGAATTAGAAGGTCTTGAAGGCGTGTTGTTGTGTTCGTTCTCGGAAACTACATGTGTGACTTATATAATGTGATATTTGGACTTGGTTTGCAGCTGGTTTGGACGGACATTAGAAACTTGCAGTAGAATGTTAAGATGAGTTCGATTATGATTATGAAAAGCATAAGCTTATGCTTGTACATTAGAATAGGTGCCAAGGTGAGATAATAAAAATTTATTCTTATCAATACCTACAGCGTGCACAGACTGCTTTCTTTCAGTTTAGTTCACTTATAGGTAAATTAATATCTACCACTTAGAATAATGTCTTAGTATGTCTCATTATGACAGTATCTGAAACATTTATATGAACTGATAGTAGGTATATCTATTACTTGACCTGTTCAACATATAAAATAGTATCAGGAAGAAATACTCGAATCTATGTTGTAACTAAAGAAGCTGAACTACTTAGATTAAAAAAAAACAGTATCACGCATATCTAAGCTAGTTAGTTAAATATACACGATTATCGTGTTAAATTAAAACAACGTCAATCTAGCCGACGAATGATTAAATTAAAGAGAGATACAGAACAAAACATTGCTATCAACAAAAACAGTTTTATGATCTGCATTGTACAGCTTCATTACGATGCGATTTTGAATACGTGATAAAATGCTGAATCACAGTTACAACAAAAACGAACAAAACCGCGGATGAATTTGAAGTATTATGACAATGAAAAGTTTATTATTTTTACTAGTCTGTGAAACAGTACAATATTTATCAAGTTGAAATTTAGGTACAGACGCCAGCACATCAAGTTACTACAATCTGTCAGATTTCTTTATTAGATTTTCGACTTTATTGCTAAAGCATAAGGTTCAAGGTTGATTGGGAAAATCTGACAGTTTCGGGTAGGTTGACCTGCTGGCGTCTGTACAATCACAGATTGTAAATTTTACCTAGCCTTTTCCCAACTATGTTGGGGTCGGCTTCCTGTCTATCCGGATGCAGCTGAATACCAATATTTTAACATGGAGCAACTGCCTATCTGACCTCCTCAAGCCTGTGGTAACGCGACACCCCTTGGTAAATTGAATGGTTGTCAAACTTTTGGGCTTTTGACCATAACTACTGTCATAGATCTACAAATGACAGTCGGGACCAACAGCTGAACGTGTTTTCCGAGGCACAGAGAGGTCTCGACATGTAATGGATGGTCGTCCATCCACGAACCAACCGCGATAAGCATAGCCGTGGATCCACCAGTGTGACTGTTGTTATATAGCCACGAGCCCCTCAAATAAATGTAATTTACTTTCTCATATTACTAGTTAGTATATTTGAATAAAATATTTGAGATAATTTCCAAGTTATGGAACAATAAACGGAATGTCATACTTAAATGTTCAAATGCCATTGCAACCAAAACACTTATTAGGACCTCTTTGTTATAAATGGCTACTCAAAAATCAACTTAGAACACATGTGACTAAAGTAGAAAACTGATTAAGTAGTGATGGAATAAAAATTATCTGAGATTATGAAAATTGCTTTATAGTTTAGATCCTTTACTCCTGAAAAACAATAATCATACCTCAAAATATTAATAGTGTTATCTTTGGCTCGAGGGAAATCTACAATTTAAATGCAAAATCATCCGTACCACTGAGAACAATGATTGACACACGAAGAAAGCAAAAACTAGCAACAGAATAACAGAAAAAAATCCAGAACCAAGCATTACAATTTAAAATTCAAATCGTTTAAATATTTATGAAGTATTTAGTTATTGTCAAAACAGTGGCGCGTCACAATAGTGGTATTGTCACGACTGTTCCCGTGTGCTAATGTTGTCAATGGCGTGAGTGGAGTATGCTCTGTTGACCATTCGAGGGCTTCCGCCTTCTGTAGGGCGAAGTGAGAGCATGGGGTGCTCTTGTGGTGTGTGCTTAATTTGGTGGCTGTTGATAGTATAGCAAATGATAAGTAAATAGGTTTGATGGCGATCTATGTAAGCTTGGTCATATTTACCACATTTTATATTTCGAACATCCAAAGAGACTTAAATCTCTCTGTCGAAATTTCGTGTGTTACCCTAGTAACAGGGACAAAAATTTAGCGTAGTTTTGCGCTTCAATCGGTCCATTTTGGCGTGATTTTGAAAGATCGAAGCGTAAGATTAGGTCTTCTGCGTTAATATGACAATACACGAGCGAAGAAAATCAACCATCCTCGGAGCGAATACTACTTTGCTTACCTAAATCATAAACCACTGATTAACAACGACACCAATATGACCATAGTGACAACGGACTCTGGAGTGACGGGTTCGTGACCGGATATTTTGACAAGCACAAAAATTATATCAATTACGACCATACGTTTCCTGTCTAACCACTACCTACGCAAAAAGTGGCAAAGAATCGTAATATTAATAGATTCCCGATTTCGCGAATCAGTTCTCGGTAGGCATAAGCTCAAGTGTCCCCACAATGCATGGCGGTCGGAAGGGCCGGGCGCACCATGTGCTAATCCACTTAACGGCGGTTAATCCTCGCTTAGTTACCGCCACACTATTGTCCGCGCGGGAAGTGCGCTCGACTGTAGTTAATTCAATCACAACAGTTGTAGCACATTAATTACGGATTGTGAATCTTACCTTTGGATTCGGAATTATAGATTTGAAAGCTAGGATTTCTAGTTTATTCAACTTTGCTTGAAATCACTATAAAACCAATATTATAAATATCAACCTGTTTTACCTACTTTCTTAATTTAAAAAAATGGAGATCTGTTGGAAAGTGCCCTATAAGTGCGCTTATAGTTTCCTATAACATAAAAGGAAATAAGTAGAACCTACACCTATGTAGTTTCAATCAACTCAGCCTATCTCAGTCCACTGCTGGACATAGGCCTCACCCAGTCTGCGCCACAACACTCTGCCCTCCGCCTTCCGCATCCAGTGTATCACAGCCAACTTCGAGAAGTGACCCTACTATGTGGATTGGATTCGGCAAGACTTGAGAATTGTACATGACTTTCGTCTTGTCCAAATTCATGCCGAGGCGATAGCGAGGCTCCGTTTAGGCTGTGCAACATCTGGTTCCAGTGTCTCTGCCATTATGACGATGTCATCGGCAAAGGTGTGAGATGTACTCGCCGTTAATGATGATACCCTGTTCAGTCCAGTCCAACCTGTATTGTTACGATAGTTTATTAAACTTGGAAAAAGTAGAATCTACATGCTTACAAGTAATATTATCGTCCGATTATCCACAGGACTTTTTCTTGAAATCTCTATTAGCTTATATAATTACAGAATCGACAATAGTAATGTAGTAACCGACAGATGAATAGAATTGCGTAAAAGATTCCTACTAACTTATAAACTAGCTATGCCTGTGGCTTTGCATACGTAACTGTGTATTCTATTGGCATTATAAGCTAATAGGAATGTGAAGTCATAATATGTTCGTAATATCCTCTACAACAACGCTTGATGTTCCTACTTACAATTTACAATAACAACAATCAATCAATTCACAATTTACTAATTTTACAATAAAGTTATTGTACACCAGAAAATACATGACGAAAAAAATACGGTCATTAATACAAAACATACAATGGGCTGCCTTATCGCTTTCTGCGATCTCTTCCAGGCAACCTTGGAATGGACAGTGATTGCGTATTTAAACTACATGTACCTTTATCAATTCTAATACTACGAGTAAACGGCTAGAAGCCTCATCAAATATGATTAAATCATGTTGCAACATAATATCTACTGTATATTTGTAATTTCTCCGAAGTTCTATTTGAGTGAAACCACGAACAGTTTGTTATAAAGATTGCAAAGTTACGCTTATCATGACTCAAATATCCTCTTCCTGCTTTCAGACTAAATTATTGTTCTGGGACCTTTATCTTTGCATGTATCTTAAACACTGACAAATATCTCTAGATCTGCACTTAACAGATAAAGGGAGAGCCCAAAAAATATTTATTGTGTTTACACAAATACGTAGGTGGTAATCCGAGTTACCATTACCTATTCACAAGTCATAAGGAAGGGGAACGCGTATTGTGTCGTTGAAAAAACCTTTAATAATATTATTGGGTTCTAATTTCGTTTGACTGTTAATCGTGGTTATATAAAAGTGTCAACCGGCCTCAATGGAGGTGCCAATTTGTATAGAGTTACAGTAGGTACTTGAATGGAGCTTCGCGTTTTTGGTTACACAATTGGTACAACAAAAAATATGAATAATATCGCGCTCTAATAAAATAAGTGATTATTCAAGTGTTGCGTCTCGATATGTATTTTTACCGACTTCAAAAAAAAGGAGGTTATCAATTCGATACGTATGTATGTAATATTATTGGAATTGCATTATATTCACATATGATGATCTATTAGGGCTTCCAAACAAATATACAAAATTTCATAGACGTATGTATGTATGTATGTATGTATGTATGTATGCATGTATGTATGTATGTATGTATGTATGTTTGTCCACGCATATCTCCGGAACTATTAATCGGATCGTGACCATTCTTTTTTTATTGGCTTACATTTACTTCAACTTAGGGAACAGTGCAAGTTTCATCAAGATCGATTCAGTAATTTTCAAGATATGGACTAAGACGTGAAAGTGTGACGGCCTGGCTTATTGATACGAGCTACGAGTGTAGTGTCAAAGGAAAAACATCTCAAAACCTTGGTCAAATTCTAGTGCAAAAACTAAAAAGTACGAAATAAAAATAATTTAAAAAAATTAAACCGACTTCAAAAAGAAATAACTGAAAATTATGAAATAACTTTAATTTCGGAAGTCGGTGGCATAAAACTTAAACTAGAATACAGATCCCAAGACACCGACTTCCGAAATTAAAGTTATTTCATAATTTTCAGTTATTTCTTTTTGAAGTCGGTTTAATTTTTTTAAATTATTTTTTTACGTTTGTATCTTTGTGGAGGCTGTTGGTTCTTAGAAAATATTATTAGCTTGAGTGGGTTTTTCAAGAGGCTCTTATTAATTCTGTTGATATAGTATTTTATTGACTGATATCATGATAAAGAGACCATTTTAAGTAAGCCTGATCATGCGAACTTTGTTATAGCAGTTTGTGGAATAGTGATATTTTCTTTGCAATATAGGTATTTGAGATTTTAGCAACAAATATCAATAAAAATTAAAGTCTGTTCATTTAAAGTCTGTTATTCAACAATTTCAAATTAGTTGTCTCAGAAAATCAACCGAAACATTTCCAAATCACTCGACAAATAAACACGTCACACGAAATAATACACCACAATATTCACCAACAAAACAGAGCCTTCGTAAAGATTTACAACAGTATACACACCCATGTATACCAACGTAGATATCACTCGATATCTAGGCAGACGGGAGTCAGGCGCCCCCCCTCGCACCCCACCCCCGGGAATGGCTCGTAATTAGCCCCTTTCATCCTCCGCACTTCGGCATGCCTCCTCCCAAAACACAGACACAACCGAAAACAACAAGCTATTTCTATGTAGTAACGTTTTTGTATTGTTTCGTACTTGTGTTGGTGTAACCAGACTTGAAATAAACGTACCTATATAGTTTTTCGTAGCATAAAAAACTTTCTCATTGTATTATAACAAGGGACTTTTTGTTTCAAA
This sequence comes from Oligia latruncula, assembly GCA_948474745.1. NCBI lineage: Eukaryota > Metazoa > Arthropoda > Insecta > Lepidoptera > Noctuidae > Oligia > Oligia latruncula. The sequence goes on from OX419699.1 coordinate 5,082,826, forward strand.
GCGCTTTACTTAATTAAGTCAGGGTCTGAGTATTTTGAGATGATAGAAAGTCCTTCGGTTTTTATTTTACCCTTATTGACACAGTATTTTGTCCCTTTGCAATATAAAAGACAGAAAAAACACATATTTCCCAATTATAACTCACGTGTACAAAAGTACGAAATAGTAGTTATCAAAATGACGGAACCGGCTACGCCGCGCGCCGTAGCTACGTCGTAGCACTCGTAGCACGCCTACATAGCGAATTGGCGACATCACGCAAAATTGCGATTTTTACCCAAATTAGATTTGAAGTGGTTTCTGTTTGTGCCTTTCTGTTATTACTTCTATAATTAAAACACACACACACATTTATTTTTTAATAATAACAGCCGCACAGGTCAATCGATCAGGTTAAGCTACGCTTGCCGCGGTTGGTCTATGGATGAGTGACCATCTTTACATACCGAGACCAGTCCGTGCCTAGGAAAGCACGTTAAGCCGTTGGTCCCGGCTGTCATTCGTGTCGTTACGGGTAGTCAGAAGACCGAAAGTCTGACAACCAGTCTTACCAAGGAGTATCGTATTATCGTATTACCCAGTAACTGGGTTGTGGAGGTCAGGTAGGCAGTCCGGTTAGACTGGAAGCCGACCCCAACATAGTTGGTAAAAGGCTAGGCAGATGATGAATTAAATTGAGAGTCAATAATAAATCTCTACAGTGGTACATTAATAGAAACTGAAAATAAAATGTACCTAATATTGATATTACAAGATGGTTAATGAAACATGTCTGTAAACGGAACAAAATCGCCGAGGTATTCTGTGAGGACGAGGGGACGAGGATTATCTTCAAATAAGCGTATTAAATCGACTCGTGCGTCCGTGCTTTGTGATCCAAATATGTACGGCTTCGCCACAGAACACCGAACGTCTACGAAAATATCTTCACCCACTACATGTTTAGAACATTTTCTTCTTACAAATATTGTAGTCTGTGGCTGTAAGTATGGGTATCTATGAATGTGTACAAAAAGACTCAAATAAAATCCCTCTGGGACTAGTCTGAGGTAGGATAGGGCTTTATTTGCAGATTTAGACATGTCTAAGGATTCGTGATATGTTTTATTTTGTGGAGTACGATAATTTAGGATTAGGGCGGCATTCAATAGGTTTGTGGGAGCTACCATAATAATATGTTTAGGACTTTTTGTAACAAATACAAGAATGGCTAACATTTAGGACTTAAGTAAGTAACTATTTATGATTGAGTTCATGGTCGCCTCGGAAGTCGATTAAATTTTCTTTTACGATTCTTAAATTTATGCTTAGGTATAATGTTGTAACATGAAGATAAAGATACCTAGTAAGTTAGATGCCACAACTGCTATGGCAATATTTTCTATAGTTGGGTGAAGAAAGCGTAAGGTACAGACGCCAGCACATAAAGCTACTACAATCTGTCAAATTTCTAAGTATAAAGTTCAAAGTTGATTGGAAAAAGACAGTTTCGGGTAGCTTAAAGTGCTGGCGTCTGTACAATCATAATTGTTGCGAATTATGTCTGTTGAATCTTGACTTGTGGCTAAATAATAACAGCCAGACGGGCCGATCGAAGGTTAAGCTACACTTACCGCGGACCCCTCTGTGCCTTGAAAACCACGTTAAGCCGTTGGTCCCGGCTGTGTTCGTAAATCTTTGGCAGTCGTTACGGGTAGTCAGAAGCCCAAAAGTGTGACAATCAGTCTTAACAAAGGGTATGACTGATTGACTTTGACTGACTTTGATTTGACATATTACCCAGAACTGAGTTGTGGAGGTCAGATAGGCAGTCGTTCCATGTATAACACTGGTTTTCAGCTGCATCCGGTTAGACTGGAAGCCGACCTCAACATAGTTGGGTAAAAGCTCGGCAGATGATGTTGGTCTTACAAAAAAAGCGGAGGGCACGATCTATATCCAGAATTAATTCTGTTTAACTGTTTTAAATCCATATAGTATCAATGTAAATGACTCAACATGCTTAGAAAAAAAAACATACCTACGTACCTAAGGGGTTGTACGGCAAACCTCCATAAGTCCATAATCACATACGAATTATTTATTCCACAAAAACTTTTACATTGCTCTCTGCTCTGTACCTTTATAGGTAGGTATATAGATTAGACGGCATACTTACGTACAGTCAACAAAAGAGTTAAGTATGTAGCATCGTCGGATATAGTTCAAGTTTAGTAAGAAACCGATAGATGTTGTCGACTGAAATTTAATTTGATAAATGAGCTATTTGTTTTCTAATAATAAAATAAAGTTTTATTCGAGAACATCCATCGGTTTCTTACTAAACTTCAACTATATCCGACGATCCTGCATACTTATCTCTTTTGTTGACTGTACACCAGTCACATCGATCGAGGCGACAAAAGCCAAGTAGGTACGTGGCTTGTTTCCCGGCAGATATAAACAAATTCCGTACCAGCGCGAAAGTCAGCCGGCGCCGGCGGCGGCTGTGGCCATTTACATAAAATTATATTCCCCCCTTGTCGCCTAATACCTCCTTTGTGAAGCCAAAATATTTTGTGAACAGTTTTGCACACAAAGTCTCTAATTCAATACCGAAGTTATTTTACATGGAAACTCCGTAAACATAACGGTCCCTTTGATTCTTGTTTTATGTTTTTTTTTTTCAGGAAAATTTTTTGTTGTTTTTTTTTGTGGATATTTGGGAGATGTGGTCACGTTTTGTGAAGTTTTTTGGCAGGAAATGTTTGTTTAGTTTGTTGTATTTTCGTAACTTTTAAGAGCGTTTACGCCGTACGGCATTTTATACAAACTTTCACGCCCTTATTTTTCGAAATGAATGAACCGATTTTAATGAAACTTCATACGCATAAGCAGGATATGTCTTATTTAAAAAAAGATAACTGGAAATCTGTGTTTCTATAGAAAATTTAAAATCGGTCTAATTTGGCACTAACTTTTTAGACCTTTGTATCCTTCTTATGCGTATAAGTTTCATTAAAATCGATTCATTCATTTCGAAAAATAAAGGCTTGGAAGTTTGTATAAAATGCTGTTCGGCGTAAACGCTCTTAAGTAACTGGTGCAATTTTAAACAGGCATTTCTTCATACTTTCAGTTTGCGGTTGATAGGTGTTTTTTTTTATGGTTTTCCTATTTTGGTCATGAAAATAACTCTGTTAGTTACATGAACTTTTTAATACCTATTGTCGGAATATTTCTAAACTAAGTAGAGTTCGGGTTCGAGTCATTTATTTTCATGTCAAAACTAACAGTCCTATTTAAGATAGTGTAACAAGAATTAACCTATACGAAGATCAAATTGTTAATGACTTCCTGTTTTACCAGATTCGTTTAAACAGTTTACATTTAAAATTGTTTTTTTTTTTATTTAATCTATATTTGTTCAGACTGCAATGCGGTCTACAGTAAAATAGCTCAGTAGGTATATGTTAGTACTTAAGTAATAACTAAAATAGGTCGAGTCCTATTTGTGACCCACATTATCGACAGACAGCTGCTGTAACCTAAACAGAGGCCACGGGTAACGAAATTAAAGTACCTATGTATGTTTAAATACAAATTCAAATTTAATAAATAATTTCTCTACATACAACAAACACAAACTAAGGACACGCCTTCAACGGGGTACAGTTAAACAGACAATGCAAACATAAAATAAACTGCAGGGCGTAAGTACAATGAGCGTGAAAAATAAATGAATTTACACGAGTACAGTCGGGCACAAAGAGTTTTGGGAGCGGTGGGCGGGGCGACACGCCTCCGTCTTGCCCGCGGACCGTCGTCGGCAATTAGAACAACAATGGGAAACAGCCAGGTATGAATAAATCAATCTGCATAAATTACTGAAATGTTACAAAAAGGAAATATTTCTTTTTTGTTACACAAAATATCTAAAGTAGGTAGCTTTTAGACCTAAGTTTTCATGCGAATTTTTGCATCGAAAGTGCAAAATGAACAATTCAACTCTAGTTCGTGTTACTTGTTCACGTTACCAGTTTATGGGTTAGGTAGGTATATCCGAATGATTACGTTTTACTTCAATTGGATTAAGAATTTCATGTAAGATTTTAGAGCTTCAGTTACTTATAACAAAACGTTTGTTTTACCACAGTAGGCCGTACTTTAATTTAATTTTAAACTAAGTATTATTTTTAATTCTTATTTTTTTTTATTGCTTTGTTTTATTGTATTTCATAAATGTCATTTTAATATTTTATAAAAACACGTAATATTGTTTTTATAATTTATAATTTAATTATGTATTCAGAGCATGTGTACCTACTCGATATTGTGTAAACTGTGGTTACCTGTAATTGAGTGTGCATTACAGGATAATGTTTATTATACATGTTCTATACTGGTATAAAATAATTGTTGGTAATCCTTAAATAAATATTTTCTTTAAAATTTCTTAAGCAAAAATCATAGATTTATAAATGGTGTACCTATCTATTTATTCATATTTATTTTTCATCCATTTTCCTCACTCAGTGTCCCTCCCTATTTATTTAAAGTTAAACAGTGTATTTATTTATTGTGTTGTAATTACAAAGTGAAATTGATTGCACTTTAAAGTAGAATCGCGTTCACAATAATTAAAATGCGTGTTTGTTGTGTGCTGGATGGCCGCCAATTGTTTTCGCGGCAATCGCTTGTTTAAAACTGCCCCGAACGTGACGCGGATTTAAAATTAAATCTACCCTACATACAACACACGTTTGGAATGGAATGGGAATCGAAATAAAATGGTTTCAGTTTTGCTTTGTATTATTTTAACTTTACAGCGGTTCTGTTTTATTGTGGATGAAAAGCAATATCTAAATAGAGTTACCTAAGTACATTAGTAAGTTGTAAAGTAACAAAAAATACTTAAAAAAAAATTGATGATTGGTATGGGGCCATCCCTACCAAAAAGTAAATCGAAGGGGGAGATTCGATATTATTTATCAATCGACTTTTTTCTAAATAAAAATAATATAAAAAATAAGATAGGTAAAGCAAGGATAATAAGAAAAGAAAGTAAAAGAAATTATCAACACCAAACAAAATCGATTAGCAAATCGACAGCGTCTACGGCGTAGCACCCGTATCCATTGTCTACGCTGAAACGAGTAAATATTTCCTGTAATTTACTTATTCCACAAAACACTGCTTTCTGTATAAAACACAAAAGCACAAGCCGTGGAGACAGTAAACAAAATGGCGTATTTAAATGGGCGGCAACTGCATTGTCGGAACGTTGCGTTACACCGATATCGCTCGCTGCCCTACTCGCACTCGCCGCCACGCTTGCTCTTCGAACCTCTTTATTTTCATTGCCTATTCACTACTGCAACAACGCCATATGGACCCAATACCAACACCATAACTTCGACCTTATTCAAGTGAAATAAGGTAAGTTTTCAGCTGTAAGTTCGTGTGGACACAAGTCACCGCGTCCGCGTCACAGCGACATGTGAAACTGTTGCACGGTCCTCTGTCCCTGTCCGACGCGGAGGGGTGGAGTATTTTTATATCTGCATCTCTTTCTCGCTCGCCTCCTGAGAAGTAATGTGTTGTTGCGTGTTGTGATATCTCTGAAATAACAGGGAAGCACTCGCTACGAAGTTGTCATTTGTAACGGTTTTGCAGCGTACCGACAGCAAATGTGACGAATCTTCAGCTGAATTTTTGTGTAAATGATCTTCATACTTTTTTTTAGGAAATGTACCTATGAAATAAATAATGCCGCTGTATTGGATCATAAAGTTTTTATTAATTTTGTAACACTTAATTATTTGTTTTTATAATTTTGAAACATATTGACGGTGATGCCAACTAGCTGATTTCAATGGCTTCCCAGGGAGGCTGAGAGCTTAGATGTGTATACCATTGATTGGTGACATAATAAATCCCACCTTGCTGGTGGTGGTATAGCTTTCAGTTCATCACGTTCCTATAGTCTGGTTCTGACGTCTTTTTTTCTACAAAGGCCTACTGCAGCAACCTGCTGCTGTGCACGACGGCGACGTCTCCAGTCGGGCCGATTTTGTTCAGAATTGTTTGTTTAGAGTAGTTTACCTAGGTTTGTTTAGAGTACCTACTTAGATAGGGTTTCACCATGACTTTTAAGACTTCCACCACATTTGTGACATTCAGAAGACAAGAGTAGTGTAATGCTGAGTAGTGAAATGGGCTACCTAACACACTTCATTATAGTTACGCCAAATGCCATTTGATAAAACCTAACTAAACTTTAACAAAATGCCATTGACCATTATAATTATGCTGTATGAAATATTATTGGAAACAATAGACTAACGTATGATTCATGAAAGAGTTAATCCACGTGTAAGTATTTTGTTGCAGCCAGTACTAGTAGCCTCAAGGCAGGGCGCGTGGAGTTGCAAAGCCACTGGAGTGGGGCGTCGCTAAACAAAAACACGTATACAAGTAGCGGCGACGCGCTGATTGGCCAGTGCGGCTCGCTCCCCGCCTCCTGCAGGCTCGGGCCCGCGCCCGCCAGCCGCCGCCGGCACTCCGCGATACGCTCTCCGGCCGGCAACATGTGTAGCGGCGCCGAAGGAGGCCCCTGGCCGCTCGGGAAGGACGCGCCAACAGTGACCGCCGCGGCTCTTGACCACTATCGCTTGCAATTGTACAACTATGCAGTCGCCGAGCGACTCCGCCTGTACCCGCCATCCGTGGCGCCGTGCTACGCGCCCTACGGACCCCGGCTCGCGCTCTCCATGTCACTGCTGCAGCAACGAGTCCTGCAGCCCGAGGAGCCGAAGCCGCAGCACAGCTACATCGGCCTCATTGCTATGGCGATCCTCAGCTCGCCAGATCGGAAACTAGTCCTCTCAGATATCTACCAGCACATCCTGGATAACTATCCGTACTTCCGCTCCCGTGGACCTGGCTGGCGCAACTCAATACGACACAATTTGTCCCTAAACGATTGCTTCGTTAAAGCTGGAAGGTCAGCCAACGGGAAAGGCCACTATTGGGCTATTCACCCGGCCAACATCGAAGACTTCCGCAAAGGAGACTTCAGGAGACGCAAAGCTCAAAGGAAAGTGAGAAAACACATGGGATTAGCAGTTGACGATGATGGTGAGGACTCACCGTCCCCTCCGCCACAATCGCCGCCTCCGACTGCGCTGCCGCTGCCATTCTGGGGAGCAGGCCGGCTGCCCGGCGGAGCACAGGCGCGGAAGAGGCAGTTTGATGTGGCTTCACTGCTAGCGCCAGATGACGCGCCTGAGAAACGTCAACGACGTGACAGTAGTTGTGAAGAGGAGCCGGAAGAAGACATCGACGTGGTGGCGAGTGACCAGGAGGAGCGCGGCGAGGAGGATGCGCATGGACAGGCGCGCGCGCTGCCGGCGCCAGCTGCGCACTACCCGCTGCTGGGCGGCTGGTGGCCGGCGCTGGAGCCCGCGCTGCTGCAGCAGCTGCGCCGCTCCGCGCTGGCGCCGGCGCCGCCCAGTCCCGACCAGCAGCGCCCGCCCGACACCTAGACGACTGTGCGTATTGTACAAACATGTGAATAACCAGTATTAAGTATCCCGTCGGTACGTTATCGTTGCCTAGTGATATCCTCGTGTAAATCTACGTTTATCTGTATTTTATCTACTCTGTGTAGGCGCGTTGAACTCTTTTCTTTCCAATTTCTCTGTTCTTTCTATTATTTCCTTCAGTTCTTCTTTTATCGTCTATAATCATAGATCTATGGTCTATAATGATACTCTAAGTGTAAATTATTGTAAAAATTGAATTTATAAGTATTATTACTACTTCAAACTGTATATGTAGAACAGTGATAGTTGGTATACTAAGCGATTTATTGATAAAGTCTGAGAACGACCAAGCTATGTAGATAGTCTCCTAGCTCTATTTGTAAATACGTAAAGTGATGTTGTCTACTCTTCGTTGTTAATATAACATGTAAACATACTGTTGTTTATTTACTAGATGACATTAATCAATTAAAATAATAATAACAATTCTATGAAATCTCCGAATAAATAGAAATTATAATTTAACTACATGTTTTATTTTATAAAGCAACCATCAAGCTACTACAGCTCATCCCACGATTCATTCAAACGAGAATATTTTTAACATTCACCCACATGTGAAAGTTTTACTACCAGTAATCAATGAGATACAAAAGTTTTATCAATATACCGCCATCTAGTTACACCAATACAATGATAACATATTCGCAAAACTTCATTTATTTTCCAAGCTTAAGTTTTATTAAAACCTTGTACAGTTTTTAGGTACTTACAAAGTACACAAGGAATAAGGGAGAACTATGAATAGTTCAGAAGAATTGTTATTTTGCCAGAAAAATAGACAAAGTTTAGATTTATTTTATTTGTTGTGCTAATATGTGTCCAATAAAAATAATGTTGAGAAGGTAATTTTTCGACACAATACAACAGAACCCAGAACCCTACAGAATCAATAGGTAATAGAAAATCATCAAATAAAATCATAATTTTATTTCTATTATTGATTTTATTTCTATAAGTAGTTTTGCACAAGCCATTGATATATGCACTTTTATACGTCAACCATATTTTAAAAACATGACGAGGTCGGCGTTTCCTGACTACTCTGAAAAGAAACACCGGAAAAAACTACATGTTTTCCAATATTATGTGATTATACCTAATGGACTAATTTAGGTATGACTTTAATACCTACAAAGTAATCATAAGCAAAGCACTTCTTTGCTTAGTTACATGCAGTCGTGGACAAAGTGGGTTAATTGAGTTATTTCTTGATGGGGAATGTAAATGATTACCTATTACATTGCTTGCGTTTTAAAATCACAATCTACACGGTTTTCGTTTCTGTGCTTGTCTATTTCGATTTTCGTCAAGTCGTCCCAAATGGGCCGTAGGCATGTAGGACGAATTGATGAATTACTCGTGAAGGCGTTGTTCTTCTAAACTAGACAATGGATTTTGTTGCGGTTTTCACAATCACTTAGAGAATTTATTACAGAAGGTTTATATGTTAATTACATTAATATTTTAAACTTACATAAAATAAAAAAATCACGATGTTTTGTTAAGTCTCAAGTATTCTGCGGAGCAGGGGCGGGTCACTGGTATAGGTATAAACTTTTAGATGATTTAATTCAGGGTACCTAATATAATTCTTAACTTGTATATAGAGTTTTAGATACTCGAGAATTAGATAAGAATTTATCTTTTTTACAGACTAGATAATCGTCAACCTGAATCTGTATTTGTAAGAAAATCTAGGAATCCGAATTTCACCAACTTCTAATGGTCGTATCCATTTGGAACTTTGCAAATATAGGTATGTAATTTCAAAAAGTAATTTAAAAAAATTAAACCGACTTCAAAAAGAAATTAACTCAAAATTATGAAATAACTTTAATTTCGGAAGTCGGTGTCTTGGGATCTGTATTTTAGTTTAATCCACCGACTTCCGAAATTAAAGTTATTTCATAATTTTGAGTTAATTTCTTTTTGAAGTCGGTTTAATTTTTTTAAATTACTTTTTATTTCGTAATTTTTAGTTTTTGCACTAGTATTTGACCAAGGTTTTGAGATGTTTTCCCTTTGACACTACACCCGTAGCTCTTATCAATAAGCCAGGCCGTCACACTTACACGTATTAGTCCATATCTTGAAAATTACTGAATCGATCTTGATGAAACTTGCACTGTTCCCTAAGTTGAAGAAAATGTAAGCCAATAAAAAAAAAATGGTCACGATCCGATTAATAGTTCCGGAGATATGCGTGGACAAACATACATACATACATACATACATACATACATACATACATACGTCTATGAAATTTTGTATATTTGTTTGGAAGCCCTAATAGATCATCATATGTGAATATAATGCAATTCCAATAATATTACATACATACGTATCGAATTGATAACCTCCTTTTTTTTGAAGTCAGTAAAAACAGTACACTAGTATGGTACCATTGAGGTGGTCTAATGATGGAGCTGGAAGGTGGCTCCGTAACCCACCTTCCAGCTCAATAAATCCCTGAAAAATGGCTATTAGTAAAAGAGCGTGTGCTCATTAGATTTTATTCAGGTCGCTTCAATTTATTTTTGTATTCGAAACAGGTGTTTCGTATACAAAAATAAATTGAAGCGTGTTTATTAATTTTTTTTTCAAACTAATTAGGTACCTAAATTAAGGTAACAGGTATTTGCTAATTACATTTACTTTATAAGACGGGTATCGCCTAGTTTGTAGACATATTTAAATTCCAATTGTTTAATTTGTATAGACATTGTTTCCCACACCAGCATCCATTGTTGAGCGGCTAAGTACCTAGTCGTAATATTTAAAGTCTGTCTACCAACACTAGTCAGAATTAGGATGATTCACGGACTTAACACCAATTTTCTCTCGTGAGAACTTGTATTTGGAAAACAAATGACTAACAAACAAAAGAATATTTTTGACAAAGACGTTATGTTCGTAGGTAGTTTCGGGAAAATTCTGCCGTTTAGCAGTGTAGTTATGAACAAAATGTACGAACTAACTCGTATAAGATTTGAAAATATAACCTTCAGAACATCGTAGAAAATTTGTTAAAATAAATTATAGGTAAGTACTAAATGATTATTCTTGCAAGAATCGTTAAACGCAAGCTTATTCGATGGTTTTTTCCTCATCTTGTTTTTAGATATTGACATGTAAAAGTGTTTGTATAAAACTACACAGAAATAAATATCATCATCATCATTTATCGTTATTTTTTAAAAGATTATGAAGACAATACAAACATTATGAATTGGTCACGTAATTCATTGGTATTACTCATTATGTAGGTGGTTTAAATACACACATCAAAAGTGTCTAGGGATCAACATATATTTTTGCAATAACTTTTCTCCTGATTGATATTAATTAAAATTTTCTCTATGGATTCATCAAATAAAGTGTTTTCGTTTGTCACAGTAACGATAAACCAAGTCACCTTTGCATTAATAAAGAAATTTGCCATTTTCCTAATAAAGGGATTTTTGACATTTGAACCACTAACACAAAAGTTCGAAAAAAAGACTGAAATAACAGTTTTCTTTAAAATTTTATTGGGTAACTTAAACAATTAATAATCCGTGTTTCTACCGCGAACACTAACAACACAAGAACATCGGTTTGGCATACTCAAAATGAGTTCATCCAAATCACGCTGTGGAATGGCCGCCCATGTTCGTTGCAACAACAAAAAAAGGTCTTCTTGCGACTGGATACCCTCCATATTCGGCAGAGCTCTTCTCTGTAGCATATCCCATGCATGCTCAATCGGGTTCAAGTCTGGCGACTGAGCAGGCCAGGGCAGGACATTGATGTTAGCTGCGGCGAGAGTCTGTCTTACAACTCTTGCGGTGTGCGGTCGTGCATTATCATGCATTAACTGAAATAAGGGACCGATTTGCACTTGTAGAGGAACGATGACGTCTGATACAATCGTCTCAGCATAAATTTGAGCGTTGAGGTTGCCTCTGATCCAAATCAACTCAGTTCTTCCGCCGATCCAAATACCCGCCCATACCATGATGGTTCCACCACTATAAGGATGGACTTCCTGGCAGGATTTTAATCGCTGTTGGCGTCCAGGGGTTCTCCAGTGTCGTATACGTCTTGTATCCGGTCTCATACCAAAACGAGACTCATCAGAAAAGCACACGAAACGCCATTGTTCTTCTGCCCAATTTCTGTGTTCAAGAGCCCATTGATATCGAATCCTACGATTGTGCATTGCTATAGGTGGTACCCGTAGCGGTCTTCGGGAATGAAGGTTCACTTCATGCAAGCGGTTTCTGACTGTTTGGTCGCTAATTAAGTTCCCTGAAGAGTGATGAAGCCTCACGGCTAACATCATGGCGGTTATTGTTGGAGCTCTTCGAGTTAAGATTTGAATGTATCGGTCTTGTCTGCGTGTGGTGCAGCGATACCGTCCTCCATGGCGCTCAGCCACGGTACCAGTGCTTCGGTAACGTGTCCAAAGTCGACTGATAACACTCTGACTTGTATTCAGAGCTAAAGCCACTGTAACGTTGCCGGGAACCAGCTTCTATCATTCCCACGGCTCTGAGCATTTCTTCCCTGCTTAAATGACGTCGCCGCTCCATAATAACGTTGGTTTTAATCAGTAGTAGGGAAACAGTAGCACTAATAATGTCTTCAATGCGTTGTATGTTTTTATAGGGAAAATATTGACAGCTGATTTTCATCTTTTACTCGAATTTGATTCACAGTTCCTGATTCAAATTATGAAATGCACCAAAAAGGATCCATATAAATTTATAAAATCATAAATTTATTACAAAGCCACATCTCAATCTCAAGAAATCCGCATAAAAATGCTTGATCCCTAGACACTTTTGATGTGTGTAGGTATATCGCGATTATCACGAATTAAGGAAGTAAACAGATTTAAAGATAACAATTGTACCTTGGATTACAAAAGTAACAAGCCAAAAGGCTGGTGTTCTTCGGTGTCACATTGCGATTATATTCAACATCTTGAAATTGTCATGAACGTTTTGTTAAAATTACTAATTTCTGCTTTCTCATGTAGGTAACCCATATCACCATTTGATATTGACTGATAGATACGCGACGATATAAATATTAGAAGCATTAGAAGAATACCAATCTCCAGAATAAACGTAATTTGACATATTAAATAATATTTTACTTTTAAGCACATTTTATGAGGTTATTTTTCATTTAACTTGGGCGCGGTTCCTAAAAGATTGTTCTTAAAGGATGGTATACCTATTTATACCTATCTAGTTACTTTATCTACATAGTCAGTAGATACTGTTAGCGTACTTTAATCACGATGGTTGATGATCCTTCTTGTTAATACTTTGATTTAGTAGCAAGAATTTTGAAGCTAATGAGAAACTTTGAAAGCGTGGTGTGACAATGTTTGTGACGAAAAAAACGTGGTAGCTACTTAAGAGGAAATGCGGATGGAGAGACTTTTCAAAAAGCCTAAGTAAAATGTCGTAATTCGAGGTTTGGCTTTCGCCTATTTCCTTCTCCAATATTAGACCAATTTAAAAGATATTTCATAAACTGAATAAGAAGGATCTAAACTGTCTCAATGTTTTTCTTTTTTTTTTCATTGATAGTTGTCAAATTTGTACACTAGGCCTCTGTTGACAGCGGTTTAAATCGGCATTTTTTGAGGGTTCTAGTGCTTATAAAAATAATCTATCATCAAAAAGGAAAACATAGGGACATACAAGTAGTTAATATTTATTATTCTGTAAAAAATCATTGCTTTATGGTCATTAACCAGAAAGAAAACAGGCGAGAGCGTTTCTATGGAGAAACGACCACCCGCATTTCCTATTCACAGTTTTTGTCTTATATTATATAATCTTGGAGAAACCACCCTCGTTTGTCGTTTTTCTCGATCATAACCATACTAATATTATAAATTCGAAAGTAACTCTGTCTGTCTGCCAGTATGTTACCTTTTCACGCCTAAACCACTTAACGGATTTCGATAAAATTTGGCAGAGAGATAGATTGCATCCCAGGGAAAGACATAGGATAGTATTTATCCCGATATTCCCACGGGATAGACACTTTTGCGGGTGAAACCGCGGGGCGCTGCTAGTATTAGATAAATGTAGATACTTTAAGGTTAAAGGTAAAAATATTCGGTGTAACTATCGCAGTTCTACCGCGTATGCGCATACCTTCTAGTGCGCTTCTGAACGTGGGCTTTGATCCCCAGGTCGTGCAGTGTTATTGGGTTTTTCCATTTGAAATTTATTTATTTACCTGGAGAATACAAACGTGATACTATGTTTATTTAAAATTAGCTGTTGCCTGTTGTCCGCGACTTCGTCTGCGATCCAAGATGAAAAGTAGCCTATGTCTTTTTCCAGGCCATGGTCTACCCACGTGCCAAATTTCATCCAAATCCGTTTAGCCGTTTTAACGTGAAAGCGTAACAAACAAACAAACTTACTTTCGCATTTATAATATTAAAATAAGTTAGGATTTTATTTGTAGCCGTGTTCTTCAAATACATCATACTAGTAGCTAGCTTCAGTAGGTATATGATTTAAAATCTGACCATGGAAAAGATTCCATAGTCATTTATTAATCGGTTAAAGGAAGGATCACTGAACGAGACACAATAGAAATTTTATTGTTGTTACGTCTGGGGGCTCATTTACTAGCGTAACTCATCCAGGATAGATATACACAAATTCAATCACCTGCCCTTCTCCTCTACATTACACACACACAACACAACACACACACAACATCACACACACATCACAACATTCATGTCTACATTCATTCGTTCATGTCTACATTTTTACAATATTTCGACAACGTCGATTCAGCAGATTAGCCTGAAAATCTCTCGAACAAAACAGACAAACTAACTCACATTAAAATATCACCAGATTATAAGGCGCCAATGCTCCTACACACGGCTACTATTGGCTCTTCGCTGTAAGTGGTACTTAGTTATTTAATTAAGGCAGCGTCGGTTCTGATTCGGTGTCAATCAAACTGGACGGACGTGCAGCCACAGCCTGTAATTTGCAGCCGATATCTTGACACCGCCCGCCGCTCATACAACGAATTTGCGATTCTGCTGCTCTGTGGTTAGCCAAACAAACTGTGTGCTATGCAAACGAGGGAATTTGCTGCAGTTGTATGTTGTTCTTTTATTTTATTACAAATACTTATAGGTACATAATATCAATAGGAAGTGATTGGAACATTTGGGTTTTAGTTTGGATTGTTAATCAGTCCTTATTACTTCCTCAGAATCCTTCCTAAGTGGATCTGAACTTATGTGTATTTTAATACATACATATCATCACGATTGTTTTCAAAGAATGGTTAGCCAGTGGTGTACTTATCAATAGTACCAAAGTGTATATCTTTTTAGTATTTTGCCAGTTATGTAGGGTGTTTGGAAGCTGGATATAAAGCCTTAAGGGGATGATAGTTGACACCATTTAGAGAATTTTGAGCCATACATGTCTTAGACGAAGTATGTTTTTTTACTATTTCGCAGTTAGAGTTGGTATGTTATTTTTGACTAAAAGCTTGCAGTTATTAAAAAAACAATGGCACTCCGGGAGTGCCGACAGAAGTGAAAACAAAAGACAAACAGAATACTTTGCCGTCACTCACTGACATATCGGATATACATTAAAACCGAGTACATCCCGAGGACAGCCGAACACATCCGAAGTGGGTGTATTTTGAATTGTCTTATAAACAAAACACGCACGGTGTCGCTTACGGTAACAGTAGCGCGAGTTCAATGGTTTTTCACATCTCGAAAAATGTTTAGTTTCACTTCAAAAAAAAGATATTTCGTCTAAGACATGTATGGCTTAAAATGCTGTATATGGTGTCAACTACCACTAAAGCTTTGGACTCAGCTTTCAAACATCCAGACCGCTACTAAGAAATTCCTGATGGAAAAACCCAATAACACTTTGCCCGACCTGGAAATCGAACCTCGTTTAAAATTACTTTATGTCTACCTAGTCTGATTTATCTAGAATCTATGTAGATGTTACGTTACGCGTTCTATTGTGGTTAATTTCCTTCATTTCACTTTCACATTTAATTACATTTCTCTTAGATACTCCACACAATTTTACACAATCACACAGCCAATCAGTTTCCTGTAGATAACCTCCTTATGAATCTTGTACTGCGTGAAATACTCTCATCTCTAACTTAAGATATTTGAGTCAAGGTATTTACAATCTCTGTTTCCTCAAAAACAAATTCTTATCATGATAACAAAAGCATAAGAGCCAGAACAGGTTGTATGTGTGCGAGGTAAGGGACCAATGCGTCAACTTCCTGAATAATTTCTTCTAAGTCCATTGTTAAGCTGTAAGCTGGGATTAGCCACAGATAAAATCATTGATAAATAATTTTATGACGATGTTTTCCTTTGCATTGTTACTGTCAATGTTAATATTTAATCCTTTAGTGTTACCACAACAATGAGAATAATACT
Source organism: Oligia latruncula (assembly GCA_948474745.1). Lineage (NCBI taxonomy): Eukaryota > Metazoa > Arthropoda > Insecta > Lepidoptera > Noctuidae > Oligia > Oligia latruncula. Next base: position 5,098,888 of record OX419699.1, read on the forward strand.
GAGGTATTTTTGTTTAGCAAGTTTTTGGGTTGCGTAATAATATTTTGAATTATTCTTGGTTGGGAGTGCATGTCACACATAAAAAATCGAAACAGATTCAATTGTCATTAACATTAGAAGTACCTACCTTCGAATATACCTCTTCTCAAACCTTATAAACATAACAGCTGAAATGTGGGTGTACCTAGTATTGGTAGACCTCTGCCTGACCCTTCGGGGAATATAAGCACGATGTTATGTTATACCTTTTAAATCAAAGTTATGGCTCAGCCGAATAGACCTCTACAAGTAGATATTTGGTAAATTTGTCAATTTAATTGTTCTCTTTCCTGACTGTTTTTTTACAAATTAAACTGTATATAATACGCCAAATGGTATAGGCAGGGTAGGTACTGTTCCAGACATTCTTCGTTCGTTTTGGATCGTTTAGGAGAAGATAAAAAGGGTCAGAATATTCTAGGGACATTTACCTAATGTATAAGAAGACAGCAAAGGTTGTGTTTGCTTACCATACGATAAGTTTGTGTATAACTCCAGCTACCAATGCTATTATGTATAAGTAACTTATAATATCATCTTCAGCTACTATGACGAACAAGGGATATTTTGATGGATGACTGCAGAAGAAATAGCAATTCTAATGTTATCATTTAGCATCGAATAACTGCATAGTTTGACAACGTTCTTCCACTAATCCAGTCTAATCGGGCAGCGTCGATACAAGTAATCCAATGAGCGGGAGAGGGGCCGTCGGAGCCGGTAAACGCATGTAAATGGGACGTAATGGCCCCCGGGCGTCGGGCGTAGGGGCCCACGGCGGGCGTCGGGCCCCGGCGTCGGGTACACTAATGAACGTGCCACCGTGTGCTGATGCCTTTATTGTTTTATATTTGTACGATGTGATGCCTAAACATGGCGTGCTGTTTTGTGTTTGTGCATTTGGCTAGATTTTAAATTTGTTCTTTCTTGACTCCTATCGAGATATAGAGAACTAGAAACTTTTAGAAATACTACTACCGATTACATATATCAAAAAAAGAGTAGTTAAATAATTGGTGTCCGCCTGGATTGAGGAGCCATGTCTCATATTTTAACGCAATACTACCTTAAACGTCCGGTAACTTTTTAAGCGATTTACTATTTCAGGATCCTAACAAATCGGCTAATTTACTACTAAATATTAGTAGTATCAGCGTTTAAATATAAAACATGGCTCCTCAATCCATATGGACACAATAATTGATAATAACTGTTTGCTCTTTTGCATGTACTGTATAAGTTTGACGACTTAAAAGTGACTGAACCAACTTTGGAATTGACTGAATACGCGATACTATCTGCGTGGTCCCTTGAGGGTTTTCCCTTATGATATCATGATTCTAAGCAGTTTTCACTCTCTTCTCCTGAACTAAAATATAGTGTGTAATACACATGAGTATTCAAAGAACCTGTCATAATTAATATTATTAACTGTCAAGTTTATTGCAATTAAATTGGCTTGGTGGGAAGTCAGCTTTTATCCAAAACACACTTAACCATTGTAGTAGAGACCTATATGGATAGGTACTACGTTATTTAAAAGAGAAAAAACCTTTTCAAACACGAGCTGAAAGCTTCCATTAGGCAGCCATTGAGGTGAGAGAGGGTAGAGTGACCGGGATGTTCGGCTGACGATAAAACGCGTCCACTCTCCGCGAATTGCCCGCTCGAATCTAAACGCTCCCAATTCCGTCAAGTGTCGACAAAGGCCGACTTTTAGCGTCAACAATGAGCGAATGAAGCAAATTACCGCTTTTGGACACTTGAAAGCGTTTACCGAGCCGTGTCGGCGGGCAGTCGGGCACATTGTGCGCGGACGGTTTGCGACTCGAAACAAACGATAACAATAAACAGTAAAAAGGAAAGTGTAGTATTTTGCGTGGCAGTGCGCCGGGATAAAGGGCGCGGGCCTAATAGGTGTTAATGCGTGTGATTCGCTGAGCAAGGTGAATGGGTGCGTCTGCGCCGCGCCGCCGCCGCCGCCGGCGGGCCCCGTGCCCCCCGCGCTCTCACACTATTTTTATAACAAATCATCGACTCGTTGATTGACAACATTGTGTTTTGTGTTGGATTTTTAATGAATGAACGCTTTTATAAGTAACAATACCGACGAAATGAAAGAAAGTTTTAACAAACGTTTCTTCGATTGAACTATGTTACTTGCTCTTGATTGAAATATCTGCAGAGCAACTTCAGATGATGAACTGACGTTCCCTTTAAGCTATTTAGGGACAAGCTCCCGTCGTGCTCCCGTCCTATTTCATCATAATGATATGATAAGAATATGTAGATCCATACTAATATTATAAATTCGAAAGTAACTCTGTCTGTCTGTCTGTATATTTATAACCTTTTTACGCCTAAACCACGGAACGGATTTCGATAAAATTTGGCAGAGAGATAGATTGCATCCCGGGGAAGGACATAGGTTATGCGGGTGAAACCGCGGGGCGCTGCTAGTCAGAAATAAAACTTAGGAATGCAGATATCGAAACTTGATGATCAATTGGGTAGATCCGTAGACGTTGGAAAGTAATTAGGATATTTTCTTACGCTGCTATAATAACGTATTATTTACCTAAGCCGTCTCAGTAATTCCCCCACCAGGAGCACCTATTTCCTTACATAGATCAAACCAAACAAGACATAACACATGACACGGGGCACGGGCATCAGCGCGATATAGGGCGGTCAACATCTTGGATAAACACGCAGAGGGCGCCACTCGTCAGTTTAAAGTTAAACACCAGCAATACAAACAGTTTGGAGTGGACCGCCCGCGGATTCGCACTCGTGCGCTGTTGTAGCGCAAGGGTTCAGGGAACCAGGGCATACGACACCACGGCAGATGTGTTTGCTACACAAATAGAATGTGTAAGTTTTGTAATTTGTTACATTGAGACGGTTGAGAGTGATCATGGGAAAAGTTGCTGTAATCGTTTAGTTAGTCGGTGTGGGCGGTGGCTGTGAGAAGTATAAAAATCATCCATACATACTCGTACATACAAAATAAGCCTATAACGTTCCCACAGCTGGGACACAGGCCTCCTCTCATTGAGAGGGAGTGGGCTGTACCTAATCCACCACGCGGGCCCAGTGCGGGTTGGTAGATGTCACATGTCTTCGAATTTTTGGTTCTAGGATATGGCGGTTTCCTCACGATGTTTTTCTTCACCGTTTTGAGAGCAATGGTGATGGAATAATTTAAACAAAGTAAAGCGCCTGTCTGGTTTCGAACCCACGGCCTACAACTTGTAAGTCGCGGCTGTTACCACTGGTGCCACCACTGCTCTGAAATCATCCAAGGTTGATAAAAACAACATTGGAGTCACGCCGATCGCGCCACAACGATCTTGAAGAAGATTTTTTATACTTAGAAGCATTGATTTAGCTCAATGCTTAGAAGAATGAAAAGGCTGGTAGATAACGATGTTCTTGAATAGGTAGGCTGTTTTAATTAAAGTATACAGGGTGTTTCTGTCACTCATTATGACTTACGTACTGCCAGAGCTATCTAAGCAAAATGGTTAAAGTATAATTTACTAGCTGCGCCCCGCGGTGTCGATCCCGTGGGTATATCGGGATAAAAAGTAGCCTATATGTTAATTCAGGGTGTGAGCTACCTCCATACAAAATTTTATCAAAATTGGTCCAGCCGTTTGAGCGTGAAGAAGTAACAAACATATAAACACACACACACACTCACAAACTTTCGCCTTTATAATATTAGTGTGATTTATTTGCTTGCTTACATCCTTAATAAAGAGTTCTCCTGGTTCTTACCAGGAGAACTCCTCAACAATTAACGCCCCAGCATCGGGAAAAGCAATATTTTGTAACCTGTGATGGGCAGTTGCCATTAGGATATTGTTACTTAGATAAATTACAAACTGACCCACTAAAAAGTGAAAAATAAAAACTTTTTACAAAAAAAAACAACCGACTTCCAAAAAAAAACAATTGAAAAATAACTTTAATTTCGGAAGTCGGTGTCTTTGGTTCCGCATTTTCGTTTATTGACACCGACTTTCGAAATGAAAGTTATTTTTCAATTTATAGTGTTTTTTTTTCGTACTACGAAAACGGATTCATCTGCGATTATGGGATTAACATGGCTTAATAGAAAAGGACACACCTAATATGTTTTCAAAAAGACATACCTACCTTTCTGTAACCTAAAATGATCTAATCTTCAGATTAAGAGGTTCAAAGGCATTTAAATTAAAGTTTACGTATTAGTTGTAATTTATATATTTTTGACGGCACGGTTGGCGCAGTGGTTAAGCGATTGACTGCTGCGCTGCGTGTCGCGGGTTCGATTACCGCACGGAACAAATATTTGTATGACCTACAAGTAGTTGTTCCGGGTCTGGCTGTTTGTGTATGTGAGTTTAAATGTTTGTAAACGCACCTACAATAGAGGAGAAATTCCTAGTGTGGGGCAACGTATTTAAAAAAAAAAAAAAAAAGAATTTTATATGAAATAAGAATTTCATCGTTAGTTAGATAACGGAATCAATAAAGCTTTTCGCCAGATAGTACAATTTGCGTTCTCATTCCCAATTGAAGCGATAAAAATGTTACTGAAAACTACCTACCGATAAATTTTCCAATACGAAGTTACCAACATAAATAAATCTAACAAAATATTACCCCATAACTTTATTACCGTGCACAAAATATTCGACAATACCGAATGAAATACGTCACGCGTTTTCCGGCTCAACGGCCCCGGAACAAAATAACGAATCAAATACAAATCGCGTACGAGTCGCATAAAATAAAATGTTAGTGAATAAAATAACTTGGCGTGGCGTGCACTGATGTGTGTGCGGTGCATTGAGAGCCGGTGGCGTGAACACATTTAATTGTGGCGGGACGCGACGCAACTGATGCGGTGTGCGACCGATGCGGGCGACGCGGGCGCTGCGGCAGGATGTAGGCAACAGATGCTGATTATGATGAGGCCTTGGTTGTGGGGCGTGCTGTTGCAATTTTTGTTTTGACTGGCCTTGGGAATGTTGGTGTGTTTTTTATTTACTGAAGCGTGTCTCAAACTCAAACTCAAACTCAAATCATTTATTTCAATTAAACCTTGTACAGGCACTTTTGAATTGTCAAAATTAAATAGTCTGTCAGTTAGTCAGAAAGTTGAAGCTAGTTACCCATTCCAAAGCGTAGATCTCTATGGAGAAGAACGGGCAAGAAACTCCATGGACACTCTTTTAAATCAAGATATTACAAAATCCTGGGTACATTATTCTTGTTGCTTCTATATGTGAGAACAATGTAAAAAAGACAGAAATGAAGAAACAATTCAAGACATAAGATTAAAAATAAGCCTTGGCAGTTAAGAGATGACCAGTCTCAACCGACGGCGCCCGTTCACGAACATGACGCGTGGATCAGCACCATCCAGCTCAACCATTTTGTAGGGAACCGAATGATCCAACACACACGCCACCATCGGTGAGACATTTAAGTGAGCATGACACGTTCTCAACTGCCATGCTATTTCAAGTCAACATCAAAAATCATAATAAACGGAAACATGGTTCTTACATTTACAAAATAAAATAAAAAAAATGCTTCAGGAAGTGTTCAATTAAGAAAATGGTTACCATATATCTTTTTAGTTGTACCTACCCCACACAAATTCAATTAACACTACTTGTTATGTAAATATCAGTTAAAACATCAATATAAACTAAGTGGAAAAGAACCGTATTAGTGAAGCTAACTCAAAACTACCCAAGCAAAGTTAATATGGGACCCTGAGGCATACCTACCTTATCTGTTAAAAGCAATACATAGATATTAAATTACAGCCAAGCGGTGCCAAGCTAAGGTGTATTGAATAATTGAAGATACCAACTAGAAGAATCATCAAAATTCGCATAGAAATGCCGGAGATGTAGTACATTTATGCATATAACTTCTTTCTTTATTATATACGAAAACCTTCCTGAAAATATGTAGATCACTTTAATGAAAGACAACATCAAAATTGGTTCATTAGTTTTTGAGAAAATCGCGGACATACAAACATACATAGGTACAGTCAACAAAGGAGTTAAGTATACAGGAGCGTCGGATATTGTTGAAGTTTACTAAGAAACCGATGGATATTCTCGAATAAAATTTTAGTTTATTAATAGAAAACAAACAGCTCATTTATTAAATTAAATTTCAGTCCAGAACACGGTAAGCCTCATCCAGGCCGATGTGAACTTTCACATCATTTGTTATCGAAGGAGGCCAAGTCACATCTTTTCCGCTCGTTTTGTTATGACGAGGTTCAAGCATGACAACGTTAGTTTGTGTTGATGCATTTTAGCACTCTTAAATGTAGACTTACCTGGCACTTAAGGGAGTGTTAGTTAAGTGTTTCGTTTGTCCTGACTTGAGCCCTGCTTTTAGAAAAAGCTGGACCTCACAGTGTTAACTTCGGGCGTTAGGTAGTTTTTTCCTTATAGGATTAATAATAGGTAGGAACGCTTAAGTTTTCGAATCGTTAGAATTAAAGTCTTGTATTTTGATGCGAGCTAGGCCAATACTTTAATTCAAAGTGGGGCGTGGCTCGTGTAGTGCCTGTGTGTGCTAGCCTTTAGCAATAAGCACTGGCTAGAAATATGATTCGATTCGTTGGTTTAAACATATGTCAAATATGATTATGATGGCGTTTGATTCAAGAAGCAGTGATTCATATCTTAACCGCGAAGTTGTATCGTTGCCTTTTTATATTATAATTATTCTCCTAAAGTCTTAAAGTGGTCTTATTTGTATTATTTCCCCCTAAGTTCCACAGTACCTACAACTGAAGTCTTCTTTATATGCTTACCATAGGGAAAGAGAAAACCATATACCTAACAACATTAATTAATGACAGCTACAGGAGAAGATTTGTTTTTGTAATGACTACGGAATTCTATAATTTATAAATATAAACCAAAATGATCCAACATCAAAATGTTTATCGCCAACAAGAGACCACCAAGGCGGTAACAAAGCCTTACGATTAAAATATCCACAGAGGTTTCTATGACACCGATGTTATTAAGTTAAACATGAGCTTTTTATACGGCGATCATTGTCGAGTGGTCGCCCAGCACAGCGCTACGACTGTTTGTGTTACTGTGAATACCAAATACTGGACTCAAGATTTAAATACAGAGGGTGTTTCTTATTATTAGTGAAGTCTCTGCAAATTAGGGTTTCACAGACCTAAATTTTTTGTTACTTCTACGCATAGGGTCAAGCAGACAGAGGTCATTGAAAGTTGGTGTGCTTTCAGAGGCAAATTTTGTGTTACATGATTTTACGATAGTAGCAGTAGGTTTATAAAGTAGGTAGCTGTTTACGACAAGAACGTTTTACTGGCTGGAGTTGTTAAGTTAGAACTGCTCAGTTAGCAAATTTACAATGTGGAGACGACAATACGACAATAGATGAAAACACTGGCAATACTGATGCAGAGTATTTTGAAACTATCAAATATATCCTAGAATCGAAATTTAAAAGTGTTTTTGCAAACTAAATAGTAGTGATGGGCCGACTATAGGTTTTGCCAATCTTTAACTAGCGATAATGACTTAACTATTGGATATATTTGATTGATTTTTTGTATGCAGACTGAGAACGGCATTAGATATACGAAGTTTAATTTACCGTCGTATAGTCGTCTCCACCTTGTATAAGCAATTGTTTCATGGTTACAGTCCTGAATTTATTAAAACCGAACTTATTTGTTGATTTGCGTTGAACCACAGGTTGGTCTAGTGGTCGCGGACGCTACTGCCAAGCATGAGGTCCTGGGTTTGATTCCCAGGTCGGGTGTTATTGGGTTTTTCCATCGGACATTTCTCAGTAGCAGCTCGTAGTCTGTATTTTTGCCCGGTTGATGGCAATAGGCTCGCCCCCTATTACATGGGACTTAAAAATAACTAGCGAAATGTGTTCTATAGGTAGGTACATCTCTGCTTAACTTCGGAGATTACAGGCGTGATGTTATGTGTGTAATAATTGATATTTATTATCTATAACAATTTAAAATAAAATAAAAGAACAACATACATAATCTACAACTGTTGATTTGAGCAAATCATTTTCTAAGTTCTGACAATCGAAGACTTAAAAATTATCCAACCCTGTGTTGTTATAATACCACAATAATAAAGAAAGCACCTGAATTGATTACAATAAATTCTATATCGGATATTATTATTGTTGAAGTAGTGTCACGTTTCGGTCACCAAAACCGTGAAGTTTTGAAACGAAGCTGGTACAAAGCCCTTCGAGGAATGGCCCTGGAGTGTTTACTCGGGATCCATCACAATAGGAGTAAACTCTTCTCAACAGATTATTTTTAAAGGCGACCCATCTATAGTTTGTCCAGATGACTCTTTATAATTCGATCGTTTTGTAAGGTGTGACCTGTTATGTGATTTTGGACTAATAAATTTTATGTTCGTGTTTATAAATATGCAGCGTAGATTAATGTTAGATAAGTACCTACTGAGAAAGGAGTGTTTATATCCCGTGGTATATAAATTAAACAGGTTCATAGGTTGTTGTAACTTTTTGTATTTTCCGCAGCAAAGTATTTATAAACATTACCAAATTAAAATGTGGAACTTTAGCAATTATTTACTTATAGGACTCCGAAAATTCCGATAATTATTGTCTTGTTGCTCCGAAAATTATTGTCCCTCACAAACAACAATTTAGCTCGTTAATTTAAATCAACATTTTGTTTAAACATAAATTATGTTGAAATAAAATGCTTATTTAATTTGGCTGTTCTAATTACACAGGGCCATATGTCTAGGTACCGCATACCATACATATAGTTGGCCCGGGGTATGTTTACTTTCCCAGCCATGTTATTGTTGGTGAATTCTCATAAATTCCAGGTAAATCCACCGTATCCAAACGACGCGCAATAACAAACATGATTTCTAAATACGACGGACGCAAACACGGCAAACACATTATTTTGTTAGTAGAAGGTTTTTTCTTAATTGCTTTGTGAGACACGTTTTCCTCTCGAATATTACGTAAACATAGTTCAAAAAACTCCACCGTGGATAATATCGGTAGCTCATTAATGGACGAAAGTTTTGACCAAATATTTGAGCGTTGGGACACAATCGTAATTACCGAGTTGTGGTCGCAGGCAGCACAAAGACTGGTAGTTGATATAACAGAGCATTTATTTATCGACGGTGCGACGGGCTCATTAGATACACATCGGGCAACATGTGTAAATAAATACGCGCGGGACGACGCGACCAAACATCTCCAGCGGTCGATGCTTCATGCTTGCACTCCAATATGGAGATTGATTGAATATATTCAATGATACGCACAAGTACGTATTATACACGACAAATGTATCGATTGTATTTGTTTAGTTCACTCACATTGAATTACGGTTATGAATGTCTTTGATCAAATCATTCGTTTTGTGATGACGGAAATATTTTTGAAGGAATTGTTTTAGGTAGGTAGGTACTTATTTGTTACTGATTTTTTGAAAAATGTTTATCATTAATCTTTATTAAGGGGGCGCATTAAGTCAGAAAACAACGGTATTTCACAAGACTGTGCCGAAAAATAAACTTCATTTTGTAACGCCAAAAACACTCTTGTGCTGTTTTAGCAGAAGAGTGTTTTTAGCGTTGCGAACCGAATAATTTACCCGCAAAACAGAATGTATATTTGCGTTAAACACGGATAATATTCTTCTGTATTCTGAGCATAATTTACACGTACCTCGAAGGTATTTGTCTGTGATGTTTTCTATTTTCTATGCGCGTCGAGTGGCGAGCGCGAGAGCATAGACAACAGAGCGCTGGCGGAGGGAAGCTGTCTCCGGTTACATCTCGAGACATGGCAAACATGCCGCCATACGCCGCGTATATGATATCTGGTACTTAGCTATTGTTTTCACAGCCCACGCCTATACCCTATTGAAGGATATTGTGTAATGTTAGAGTTGAGAATTAGTCATTGTGATTCCTACATATTTTTTATTGGGTCGTCCAAAAATTCAATGTGATGGGAAATCTTCAAACCTTGAACCCTTTACATCTTTCCTACTAAAATCGGATTTGAATTTGAACTTATTCGTACAAGCTCTAAGTATCGTCAATCTCTGAAGAAATTAATGCACACTTTGCGAGACATTAAATGCGAGACGAAATAACAATAAAACTTCTATTCTGTATCGTTCAGTGTCCTTCAACCCTGTGCCCTATTTTTCTAAAACTTTAACGTAATTTGATGCCTAAACTTTTTAAAAGCGTTAATAAAACAACTAAAAGTAATACAAATCGTGTCTTTTTTATGTAAATTACCGTAATTTAAAAGTAAACAAGTGGCGTCATGACTGTTTGCGTTCACATTGCTACATTGTTGAGCGTGGTTGTCAAACGCATCGCAAACTACTCGGCCACTCAAGTACTGACTTCATTTCAAGTAGAAGATGCTGAAGAACCCCGTGACAGTAATCGATTCCATCGGATATCCTAAAACATATTATACTTTTCAAATAGTTTTCCTTCGTGCTGTCCTGTCAAGATAATTGAAATCTATGAAATGCCCGATGAGATTCTCGTCGGCAAAAATTAAAAACTTTCATCTCTTAGGGGGATGAATTTTTAAAAATAATCTTCGTTATTTACTAAACTTTTGTGCTCAATTTCGTGCTTCTAGACCCAGTGGTTTAGAAGCACGAAATTGTGGTAGGGTCCGTTGTACATCAGTGAATTTAAAGAGATTTCCAATTATCGTATATAATAGGTTTTATAAATAGTTGTATTTGCATCAGCAAAGATATGGATAAATAAAAAAAAACTGGTAGATATACCAAAATGCTGTAGATTTACGTACTGGAAACTACAAAGTTTTATTATATTTCAAAAAGGTTCTCCAATGAAGTTTGGGTGAGTTTCGTGTGTTTTTAACCCAAAACATTTCTTCGATACAACTCTAAAGTCTCAAGCGATTTGTCGTCATCGACTTACGTGTTTGTTACCTCCTTGACACATGCTGTTTGCTTTCACATTCTTTTACTTGAGAGTCTCGATCTCGAACATGACCCCTCTGCCCACGAGCATAGGAGTTTGAAGGTACAGACGCCAGCGCATCAACCTACCCGAAACTGACAAATTTTCCCAATCAACTTTGAACCTTATAATTTAGCGATAAAGTTGAAAATGTATTAAAGAAATTTGACAGATTGTAGTAGCTTGATGTGCTGGCGTCTGTACGTAAGCACCTACTTTTTCTCTAAGACCACCATTTAGTTATGTTTTTAAAGAGGCAATCCTTTGATTAGATTTACAAGGAGTGATGTGCATCTACTAGCGATGTGCTATTTTAAGTATCATTGTTTCATGTAAGTAGATTGGCCTGTAAAATCAAAATAAAACAAAACATGGGCACTTATGAAAAGTCAAAAGCTAGGTGCACGGTTCCAATTGGTCGTTTCCTATGGAGAAGATCCGGCAAGAAACTCCGCTGCAACAGTTCTCTACGGAGACAAGCCGTGCGCCTGCTCTTTAGCATTCTCCATCGTCAAAATGACAAAATTCCATACAAACTTTCTTCCTATATAACCCCTTTAGGGTTTGCTTTTTCAAAAACCCTTAGTGCTCACCTTCGTTACATATGGAAATCTTGTAGAAAATTTCAGGCTTCTTGACCCAGCGGTTCAGACTGTAAAAGATTCATTAAACTCAGGAAGATTATAAAAACACCAGTTTACATCTAATTGGCCCTACCTACACAGTCTATTTCCATACAGGTTGGTTCTGTGAGCAATTTCCAACACGTACAGGAGTCCACGTCTGGCATACGTCGTATTAGGTTAGCCGGCGCTCAAAGTGGAGGGTGAATGGTAATGTGGCGCCACTCGACGCCTCGGGGTGCCTCGCCGGTCCGGGCAGCTAGGAAGTGGATGGCAGAAGTAGCGAGGGATAAGTAAAACTCGTCTTTGGTCAAGGGGACCAGGCCGAAGCAGGTGACATGAGATAATCTATTTTTTTTCGTTACGTACAGTCGGTGACCAACATTGTCTGACCCACCCAACATTGCCTGACCCACTAGAAGTGGGTTAGATAATGTTGGCCACCGACTGTACTTAGCTGTCAGGACTTACACATCGAGAACCCTCCGTGCCCCGGACATCTCTTTAAGCCGTCGTCTTTGACAGGCATCGCCAGAAGTCTTAAAGTCTGACAATCAGTCTTACCAAGGAGTATCGTGTTACCAATTACCTGGTTTGTAGATGTCAGATAGGTGGTCACACCATGTAACATACTGGTATTCAGCTGCATCCGGTTAGTCTGGAAGCTGACTTCAACATAGTTGAGAAAAGGCTAGGCATGGTGATGATGATGTTGGCTGTCAGGACTTTCTCTATGACGGTAAAACGATTGAAACGGTATTTTCAAACTAACCCCCTGACTAATAAACGTATTATATTATATCAGATGAATAGTTACACACCAATTTCTCTCTTTCAGTCGTCAGTAATTTGACTTTCGAAAGACGAAGACAAAGCGTTGTGTAACTATACAGACGCTATACAATGTTTATTAGTAAGGAGGTTAGTCAATAGGTGGGCAATATGGAATAAGATACAATATTTAAACTATACGTTTTCTCCTAAACACAGGTTATTTTGTAACCTATCTAGGAGCTAGATCAAGAAACTTTATGCATGTGCTTTATATTATATTACTTTGCCATGTAATCTAGTCGTAGTTGAACAATAACTCTTTATTAGTTTATTTATTTATTTTTTAAACTCGTGTAGGTATTCTTTTTCACGGATCCACTACGAATATCTTATTTGGACACAGTATGACACGACGCCGCTGTTTCAGGCTTTGATATCCGCGCATCATTACAGTATGAAAATGTTTGGGAACCGTAACCGATTCAACTTCTTCCTAACTTTACACATTCTCAAAAGACTACACGATTTCTTCCGGAACAAAGTTGCACTTCTGGCTCACTGCAGGCTGTGGGTACGTGGTGGCGGAGGCGCTCTGTTTGTGTGGTAATGTTTGTTATGTACAGTTTCTACGAAGCTTTACATACCCCGCGCCCGCGCCCGAGGCCCCCCCCCCCCCTCCACCCTCTTGCCGCCCCCGCACTCGCGCGAATGTGTTCGTTTCCTTTATTGGGGTGAATACATTTCACGGTTTGTTTTTAAACGTGCATAAACGTACCTACCCACCTTAGTAAGTAGCAGTAATGTCTACGCAAAGAGTACGTAGTATTTATTGGACATATTGCTGACCGTTATGACTTATTACTAGAACATCTCTCAATCCAACTTCTGGAATTTCAGCAGCAATAATCATCATCATTGATGTATGGTTTCTGCGACCACTAGTTTTTTTTACTAACACACGCATCCTACCCTGCTGGTGCTGCTGTTGGTTCTAGCATCCTTCCGTTTCATTTTGACAGTTCAACAACATTCATTGCGTTATTTACATGTTGAGCAGACAAATTTTTCGAACTTATGAAGCAATCTAATCTAATCTAACTAGCCTTTACTGTCCCAATGCAGGGCAAAGGCCTCCCTCTCCCTTTTCCACACAGTTCTATCTTTCATGAAGACAGGAAAAAAAGGTAAAGCAGAAAAAAAAATCTGCTTTACCTTTTTTTTCTTTTATGAAGCAATAGATTAGCAATTTTCTTCAATATGATTCAGATTCCGATTGATAGTGTGTTACACAATAAGGGTGCTGGATTGAAAGCTGAGAAAAACAAACTTACACTTAAGAATAAAGCCCATATAAAACCACTTTAACACATACATGTTGTATGTGCCTACTAGCTGCACCCCGCGGTTTCACCCGCGTAAATGTCGATCCCGTTGGAATATCGGGATAAAAAGTAGCCTATATGTTAATCCAGGGTGTCAGCTACCCCCATACAAAATTTTAACAAAATTAGTCCCGCCGCTTGAGCGTGAAGAAGTAACAATCATATAAACACACACACACACCCCCACACACACTCACTTTCGCCTTTATAATATTAGTGTGAAGTGTGATGTACTATGTTTTCTAACTTGATAGGTCAAGAGCCGTTTATATTAAAACTTGTTTGGAAAATATTATGATGCCACTAAAGACATAATTAAATAAGAGCTATTTGCATAAGAAATATTTTTATGTGGTTACCGAGGTGAATACACAATTGTGCAATCTTAAATATTATGTTACGTTAGTTGAGAAACTTGGGTATGTTTCGTACCTAACGCTTTTGCGCTTTGAATTAACTTAAATACTGTGAAATACTGGAGACCTGAAAAATATTTATAAACTTCTAGCAGCGCCCCGCGGTTTCACCCGCATAAGTGTCGATCCCGTAGAAATATCGGGATAAAAACTATCCTATGTCCTTCCCCGGGATGCAATCTATCTCATTGCCAAATTTTATCGAAATCTGTTCAGTGGTTTAGGCGTGAAAAGGTAACATACAGACAGACAGACAGAGTTACTTTCGAATTTATAATATTATAACGGAAGAAAGCATGTACTTTACATGTCTATATAGCATGTAACAGTAAGGTGTGGTCATATTTAAGGATGTGGTAAAGACCATCAAACTGAACCACTTTCTACATGAGACCAGCAGTTCCATACATTTGGGCCAAGTAAGTGTGGCGGCAGATGTGTCACCATCATCACCATCAGTTCGCATGTGGTGATGGAGATACATCGCCAATTGCGAACTGCGCATCATACTGACGTCACGCAAAAATCCTGCATCGCGCAAGCAGAGTTTACCGCGCAACTAGCATAGATACAACGTCCCGACATCAATCGTCGATAGGCTCGGTTGAAGGCTTTAATTTATTGAGGCAACCACAAGCAAGCCCGGTTAAGCAGCCGACAACCTCCTGGGTTGAATCGCGTGAACCCATTAATGCCCACCGGACAAAACACCCGTCTGGTCGGAAGATCCTCCCATTTATATAGAGGATGAGTGAACCCTGTTCCTTATACCTCAATATAGGTATAGAAGTTTTGTATGGGACAGTCGATATTTTTTTCGAAATTACCATATTGACCCTATGGAGAAAGTAGTTCAGTTTGATAGCCCGTATCCTAAATATGACCACAATTTCTGATACATGCTGTAGATGCAATCCCAACTGCCTTCAAAAGAAGTTTTGCAGACAAGAAAATGTGAAGAACCCAATACCATTGATGTACGGAGAATCAATCACCTCAGCCCGATATAATATGTCTATTATTTTATTTGTATTCTTACTTTGTCATTAAACAAAGAAAACCGTAGAAAATAGACATAATGGTTATTGTCTAACGCCTGTCTAGTCAGACAGCATGGCGTTGATTGGCGGACCTTTGTACCATAGCTGTACACTGCAACACATCTCGAAACACACGAATACCGAATACACAAGACCCCTGTCAAGCAACAATTATAACAGATATAACAGTTCTTAACAAACCGGTTGATATCTATTGTTAATTTGATTTGATTGAGTTCTTACAGAAAGCGATACCGCTCGCATTGTTTGGCCGATTTTACATAACGAGGCGGCAAACGTGGCCCGCTTTGTGGCCTGCCCATTGTGGGGGAGTATCCAAACGTTTGAGATGTGAATTGAAAGGCGCCGCGAGATGACGAGGCGCGAGCCAAGCGGCGGCGCAAGTTGTAAGAGTTGTGTTTATGATTAGGGATATGATTAGATTGCATGTCGAGGAGAAAAGGAAAAGGGCTTAGCTAGGTTATCACCGGAAAACTTAATAATGTAATCGTTGCCTTCATAGTATTTGTAATTCGGAAACTGCTAGTTAACCTTAGTATTTTACTTTGTATTTTAAACTAACTAATTACTGTGTGTTTCATTCAAAACAATAGAAATCAAAAACTGTTTGAATTAGGTACAATACCTAGCTGTTCTTTCAGATTTTTTCTAAAAATTAATAATTTTGCACATTCTCTATAATTACGTTTCTGATCGAACTCGCCTGTTGCAGGTTTATTCTAATGAAACAAGCAGTACCTTTGCTCTCTTCTATCTTTATGTATTTTTCTCTATTAAGTGTTTTGTGTGTACACAAATATAGTTACTTAAATTCTTAAGTTCATTGACAGAACGCACAGCATAATCGCTGGGTCTACCAATCTACAAGCATAAATTTTGAGCGTAAAGGAAAGTTTTTTTTAAGTGGTTATGTAGCGGATGTTTGTATGGATGAATTTTGTACTTTTTTCGATGGGCTTGTAAATAAATAAATATTAAATTCCCCTCGAATCAGTCATCACTTGCACCACACACGAACATTGCGCTACACGGCACCGCTCTTTGAACTGTCCAAATGATTGTTTTATATTTGTAAGCGTCGAACAGTGCCCCTATTCGGCGCTGCGCTGACGTAATGTAGCATTTCAATTAGTCTCACTGGCGTTTTATTTTCAACAAAGCAATATGTCGACTAACGCCGCGCATTGATTCCTGCCCGATTGTTAGAGAATGCACAACAATATTAAGTATCCCTATTGACTTTTTTTTACCCTCTTCTTAATAATAATTGTAAGGAAATAAACAATTTTTTTGTAATTGGAAGTTTTTGGATTAAGTGGTGTTAATAAAAGTTAAGAATAACCATGTATATTACAAATAAACATTAATTCCATAAACCACTTAACAGTAAAAAGTAAACTTGTTGACCCCAAATTAAATTCGTAGCACATAGTCTTTTGAAGGACAGTTTGTCTCGTAGCCGCGTAGGCTTCGCGTAGCAAGGGTCTACGAAAATATTCTACGTTACCGCCACCCGTAGACTTTACACCATGTAATACTTATTGTATTTAAAATTATGTCTTTAACGTAATATTAGGTTGTCTATTATAGAATCTATTTATTTTTAAGTAATATATTTAATATTTATATTATATATTATGAGTAATATAATGTCTACTGTATCGCAATAGGCAATAGCTTTAGTTTTCCGTAGGTTTTTTTTTTCCTTAAACATATATTACACTACTGTTGCACAGTCTCCAAATAATCAGTATGTATCCACCAGATACTTTAAACAACGGAACAGGGTTTGTTTATTTATCTGCCAGATAACTTAACCGGTACTTGAATTAGGAAGTAAAACTCAAATATTGATGAATATTTTATTTGTGATTTTAAACAAAGCCCCAATTTTAACCTACATCTACATCCAATACCCAAAAGCTCAGATCATGATGTGAAAACGCCGGCGTTCGGCGTGCATTAGGCGGCCTGTAATCAGGCGGCGCTCGCCTCTAATCACGGCCGGCCGGTTTTAGGAGCATGCATCGCCAACGCTAATGTCCGGAAGCACACACTATGTCGGACATAATAACACTAACACGTACGGGAATGTACTGTTTGTTTTTGTTGAGTTTTTAGTCAAAATTGGATTATTTGATGTAAGGAGTTTGACACTAAGGAATGAGGACCACTTGATTTTTGATCTCTTGGTTTTAACATTTTCACTGTCCACAAAGTAGACACAATACCTGGTCAAATAATCAACCTGACCCATATTTGGTTCATGGTACAGGGAACGAGTTAGAAGTTAGATTGCGGATCTTATTTCTATGAGCACTTCATGGTTTAAATAATATGAGTTGAGTAGGTATTGTTATGATTAACATGAAATACAATAGAACCTCGAAGAACTGTATTGTATCAAAGCCCATCATAATTCTCCTGCCATTTATCTGGGGTCGGCGGCAACAACACAATATGTCTTCACCGCTTCTCTTCTTCACCGCTTCTCTTCGTCACAGCTTCTTTTCTTCAGCGCTTCTCTTCTTCACCGCTTCTCTTCTTCACCGCTTCTCTTCGTCACAACTTCTCTTCTTCAGCGCTTCTCCTCTTCACCGCTTCTCTTCTTCACCGCTTCTCTTCTTTGCGTCTTCTCTTTGTCGTAATTTTGGTAATCACCTCCTCTAAAGCCATTGTTTTATAGTCTATCGAATTGAATTATTGAAACTCTCATCATCTGCCTAACCTTTTCCCAACTATGTTGGGGTCGTCTTCCAGTTTAACCGTTTGCAGCCGATATAGCCGTATGAGTCGTGTATTTTACATGGAACAAATGCCTATCTGACACCTCCACTACCCAGTAACTGGGTAATACGATACCCCTTGTAAGACTGGCTGTCAGACTTTCGGGCTTCGGACGACTGTCAAAAACCCAAGAATGACAGCCCGCAGCCGGGGTCAATGGCTTAGCGTGTTTTCCGAAGCACGGGGGGTCTGGGTATGTAAGGATGGTCACCCATCCTCAGATCGATCGGGACAAGCGTAGGTTAACCTGATCGAGCAGTATGACTAGTGTATTATTACTTAGCCACGAGCCCCTCAATTATTGAAACTTTCTTCTATTAAATAGCTATTTTTACTTTTCATTATTTTAAAAACGATATCTATCGCTCGCCAGATGAAGCTCTAAACAAAAATATTAATATTGTATCAATATAAAAACGTAGCACATCAGAGACAAGGTGTTAGCTCCGACGCTGACGGCTTAACCCGCGCTGCGCGGGCGCAACCTCTGATGAAATAATTGATACTCCACACATCCACACAAAAACTAAACAAAAACTCATAGTGATCCTCTTTGTTTTAAAGTGAAATGTTTTTTTAGGTATACTTAATTGATTTGTTTCCCTAAAAAGAAAAAAATATTCTCACCATTATGTGTTTTATGTGCTAATAACTTTAGGTAGAAAAACCGTTTTTTTTTGTAAATGATTTATATGTAGTTATCGTTACCCTGTAATTCTAACAAGTTTTTAGAATCCGCTTGGATTTTTTGCTAACGTTTTCTATTTTGCAATATATGTACTTATGTGCCTATTTGTTTACCTACCATTCACACAATCTAGTAGGTATAGTTTGTTCATCCAACTCTGGTGTAAAAAATAAAATAAATAAAATAAAATATTTTTAATTCAGATATCAAAGATCCATAGGTAGGTACATACTACATTATAAATAACAATATTACATAAATGACAATACCTTACAATTAAAATGAGGATTAAAATGATTAAAATGAATAAGAGTCAAAATTAAAATCAAAATTAAAATTAAAATTAGAATCATAATTAAAATCAAAATTAAAATCAAAATTAAAATCAAAATTAGAATCAAAATTAAAATCAATAACAAAAATTAAATGCAAATTAAAATTAAAATTGTAATTAAATGACCGATTTAATAAGGGACCTCCACAGCGGAGATGAAACCCTGTCAGCCACAGTCTTCAAGATTATGTTGCGGCTGCCACGCATTCTGCAGATCAAGGATATCGTCCTCTTGCGAATGATGGCATGGAAGCCATCAGTGCGAAACAACGCGAACATCCCCGATGCACTACAGAAACGTGGCAGCCCCAACACCATCCTGAAGATATTATTATACTGGACGCGAAGGGCATCTAGTGATCTTTTGGTGTGACAGACCCACAGACTTCCAATGTAGAAGCTCTGACAATATGCCTTAAAAAGCGTAATTTTTACTTGTTCAGAACAACGGGAGAATCTGCGGGCCAGCATATTACCTCTGACCGCCAGAGCCCTACGCTCCCTCTCAATGTCTAGATCGTCCTGAAGGCCGTCGGTAAGGAAATGTCCCAGATATTTAAACTTCACGACACGATTTATGCTCAAGCCATTTAGGGTAATATTGTGAGAGTGATCAGAACATCCACCGGCGGCCCTAAAGACCATGTATTCACTCTTCAGTACATTATATAAAAGGCCATGTTCACCAGCATAGGCCTCACACACCTTTAATAACTCTCCGAGACCCCCCGCCGTCGGGCTCAGCAGCACCATATCGTCCGCGTAGCTTATATTGTTGATGCAAACGCCATCTACCGAGCAACCGACGCGCTTGCTACTGAGCTCGACAATGAGTTCGTTAACATACATGTTGAAGAGCTTGGGAGAGGTCAGTCCTCCCTGTCTTACCCCGCTCTCCAGCCTGTATGCTTCCGAGAGTGTATTAGCCCACCTCACAAAATTGGTTTGGTTTCCATACCAATATTTCAAAATGTTGAGCACAGCCACCGGTACACCCCCATTCCTCAACTTTCTCCAAAGCACATCGTACGACACGAGATCAAAAGCCTTGGAGAGGTCAAGGAAACAGGCATATACCGGTGTCTTACGGTCAGTATAGTACTGGACAGTATGCTTGAGACTTAGGATTGCGCTTTCAGTGGATAGCCCGGGCCGAAACCCGAACTGAGCGTCATGTAGTTTTATATATTTATCCAATCTGGAATCAAGCAAACCGTCCAGCACCTTAGCAATCGCAGTTGCCAAAGATATGGGGCGGTAGTTCCCCTTATCCGAGATATCACCAGTCCTATTCCTCACAATGGGCACTACGATCGTTTTCATTAAATCATGTGGTAAATAGGAGTGATTCATGCACATTGTGAAGAACATGGCCAGGACTCTCGGAAGGTGAACCCCTGCATACCGCAAGTGCTCAACACTAAGCCCATCATGACCGGGGGACTTACCACCTGTCATTTTCCTTAAAACGGCTCTTACCTGACTAGCTGTAAAATATACAGACGAGTCATCCCCCTCCCATCCGGTCTCCAAAATAGTAGACCTATAGAAAGCCTTTTATCCTGAATTAGGGTATGAAAAAAAACACTACAAACTGAAAAAAAAACACTACAAACTGAAAAATAACTTTAATTTCGGAAGTCGGTGTCTTAGGGATCAGTATTTTAGTTTTTGCCACCGACTTCCGAAATTAAAGTTATTTTTCAGTTTGTAGTGTTTTTTTTTTTCAGTTTGTAGTGTTTTTTTTGGAAGTCGGTTTTTTTTTGTTAAAAAGTTTTTATTTCTCGCTTTTTAGTGGGTCTATTTATAATTTTTCTAAGTTACAATAGCCTAATGTCAACTTGCCCATCGCCTTTTTATAAAATATTCCTTTTCTCGATGCAGGGACGTTAATTGTTGAGGAGTTCTCCTTTTATTAGTTTTTAGATTAGATGCTGATAATCCTGGCTGCAGCATCAGGCCAGACTTATGTCAACATTGCATTGAACTTAAAATTAGTCCTGTTTAAAATGAGCCCAAACACGACTACGGTGCTGTAATTTAAAGGTTTGTACTTTTTCTGATGCTCCTGGCTTCAGCATCCTTCGGTGTTCCTCAGTATCAGTACGTTTATCCACACATCGAGCCCTTTTCAATGAGCCTAAACACAATATATCTGCTGTTAGTTGTCGAGGAGTTAGGTACTCTGCAGACTATCCTGACTGCAGCATCAGGTCATGACTTGATGATCATGAGACCAAATGTGGCAAATGCCCTATCAAACATCAAAACAATTTACTAAAACAGTCCTTGCCTGTTCGAGTAACTTCTTACTGTTAAGGAGTTGTACCTTCCATCATCAGCCCAGCTACCTGAGATGGTGACAACCATACACAAATACACAAGATACTTCATAAAATATGCGAAAAACAATAAGTGAGCCTATAAAATTTGAGGGTTGCCCTCGATTTCTCTAAGATCCCATCATCAGATCCTAACTTGGTGACAATGGGACCACCTCAGAACTATCTACTTTCGAACAAAAAAAGAATTTTGAAAATCCGTCGACAATAATAATTGGCGGCGTATTCGATGAACAAACATACAAAAAAAAAAAAAAACATACAAACACCCGAACATATAGTACCTCCTCCTTTTTGTAAAGTAGTAGGTACCTATAGGTACAAACAACTTCGGACGGGCTTAATACGATTTGCCAACAGTCGTAAGTAGGTATTTAAGAAAAAAATTAAAACAGCTTGAAGTACTAAATGTATACTTTCTTACCAAATCAAATACAATAAAAGAAATGCAATCAATTCGACAAAGTAATACCAATTCCAACAAAATTACATAAGCTTCGCAGCACAAGCGCATGTTTTGACACATTTTTTATTAAATGCGCTAGCACCAGTCAATTTCCTTTCACCACAAAAGTATAGAATCACGTTAAAACTTCGCGTCCATATTGGCTCTATTATCTATAGAAAGTGTGAAATTAAGTGGTAATCTAGTGCGGCAACGTGTCAATTAACCGACATCGGCGACAGACGGCATCACTTCACTACCGCCGACGTTTCCTAAAACATTTGTACACAAAAAGTGGCGAATCATTGTTTCCATTTACGTGTAAATATTGAGAGATTGTGAACATTTTGTCTTGGTTCTTTTCTTTGTCTGCTTTTCTTTGTGTGTAAGGCTTTTTTAGGAACGCATAAGGTACTTACATACAGTTTTGGTAGATATGTTGTATTCTCATCATTAAAAGCTACGCCGTAGCATTTGCTACGACAGGGCAGGCAGAAATTATGCTTTTCAGACCTAATGATTGCTGTAAAACAGAAGTACCGTCACAACTGTATTTTTTGTAATTTGCGTGTTGTTTGTGCAAAATAAATAATTTTTCTTTCGTCTCACCAGAACTCCCGACTGGTGCTGTTTTTTTTACTGTGGCAGCAAAATGTTTTCAACCCCCTTGAGCTCCGTAATGTTTGGTTGTTTACGCCACTCGGCGTCAACGCACGCACGGCACGATACCGATCTCTCACACAATCACCAACACCGATGTTGTTTCTAGTTTGTCGATAAGAAACAACGAGAAATTGATCGATAACAAACACGGAATATCGTTTTTTGATAGACTCATGTTACGCTCGGTAAAAGCTTTGCATATGAAAGGCAAGAAATGATGTTTACCTATGTTTTCCTCAAAGAAATGTACTTTTTGTTATAATAAGTAAAATAATAATGATTTTTCAGCCTAACATTGCGTAATGAATGTTTAGCCTGAAAATGATTGTGGTTAGGTATGATGTTTTTATAAAGTCGGACTAAATATCATATAGTACTTAGTTATGTACCTACATACTCAATCGTTTGCCATATCAGCCACTCACTCGGAACAAAACATTTAAAATTCATAAAAATAAAATTAATTCAGTCAAAAACGTATTAGGTACAAAAGAATCAGCTGACATTCTTGTAAAACACCTGAGTCATGATTCCTTGCTTCGTATGATAAGTGACACTTAAGTGGAGTGCAGGCGAACTTTGACCGTTAAAACATTCGCCACACGTGTGCCCAACATTAATGCACATGTAATTTGCAATTAACGTCGTCCGATACTGTATTATTAAGTTTTTTCGCCTTCTTTCTGAATATTTATGGGGTAATTTTACTAAAAGCAATAGATCAGGTACTAAGATTAGGGAGGAGTGAGCGCTTTATTTTACATAATATTTCTTTTGAAACTGGCCTATGTTAGCTTAAAATGTGCTTAGTTTTAGTTAACTTTGTGACACAAACGTACGTCGGGTTCCTTCCGGCAGGTATTAAAATAGAAGCCTGAGTATTAAACTACCTAATTAATCGTGAGTAGGTACTTACATAGTTCATCATTTTAGTACTTTACCGTACTTAAAAATCTTAGCATTACCTTTTTACTTTTAAGAATAAGTATGATAGAATAGACTCTATTAGAACTATGTTCAGATTAAAAGTAGTCTGTCATGTTGCCACATTTCTAAAGTTACAGTACATAATAAGATAATGTCGTATACCTAGAAGGCGGTGTAGTTTTAAGTGGCATGCAAGGAAGAGTCGTCGGCGTCGGCGCAGGCGGCCATCCCCTCTAATTACCGCTCAGATCCGACCTCGATAGCGCAAGCTTTTATCTCGAACACTCTTCCATTAAGCAAATATACAGCTTTGTAGCGCGATAATCATATACTACAGTATTTTCCAACTCTAAAACCAATTAAAAATATTTTGATAGACAAAAATAAATTGTAATTGTACGTTACGTCCGTCCGCCATCTTGTATTGGTCTTCACTTCTCAGGGACCGCTAATGGACGGTTTGTCAAACATTTTTGCTTCCGCGGCAAACTTGTTTTATCTGTGTATTATTTAATTTATTCACAAGAGTCCATTGTTGTTTTAAAACAAAGGCGGAAACAAGCAATCTACCATATTTGGAGCATAATTTTGACATTAGCAGATAAGATTATCTACTTATAATGTAGTGGTGGTTTACGGAGCAATTACAGCATTAGGTACATAGGCGAGAAGGTATTTAAGGAAATTGTGGTAGGTAGTTATTCTTACCTATTGCCAGATTTGTATTTTTACATTTGTAACATGTAATAATTAAATAGCTTCGCAGTAATTAAGTGCGATAAATAATTAGCAATATCTGCTCAATAATCCAAATCAACTAGAAATGAAGTGAAATAAGTATATAGAGATGAAACACGTCAGGGCCGTAATGGAGCGAATAAAAGCCCGCTTTGTCGGCGGCTAATTTGCAAATTAGCGTTGTGCAATGAGTGCCCGGCCACTCAAGCGCAGCGTAATGTAATTAATTAACCTTTGTCGCGCGTACGGGGCCTGATACTCGCGCGTTTCTCACACCCACGTCGAACGTTTCCCTATGTAGGGATGCTCTCAGTAAAACTTCTTAAATTATTAGGTATTCATTACAGAATTCTGTTGTAACTAAGTTGATGATTAATGATTTTTCTTTTTGTACCTACACTTAACAAAATCCGCAGCTACGCACGAAACAATCCCATTATACACATATCTAGCAAATCTACCTACGTATCGCTGATCCTTGTAAAGAAACGTAGGGTACCTACATCCTACATCTACCTGGGTAAACAATTTTTTTTTGGCAAATTAAATCGTCTACAGATATGTAAAATTTAGTGTAAGTTTCATCCCTTCAACACCTACATTTCCTAACACCGCACTAAGGTAACGTTATTTGGACGCTCCTAATAGAGTAAGTGCTTTGGCAAATGGCCCGCGCCACGGAGCTTTTAATGCAATTTCGTCTCCCTTTGTAGCTGGGAATTGGCGCAATCAATCCATTTACACTTTGTTTCGCCAACAGTGGCACTACCCGCCGCTGCCGCATATAAGACAGGGCTTTTAGCTTCAACTAAATTGCTTTCCTGGATTTTTGCACTATATGCGACAATGTTGCCTACTTTTTTTTAATTTTCACGCAGGTTTTTCTAAGCTTTTACGTAGATAGACCTACGGTGTGATTGATAGGTAATATCATTATATTACCTATCAATCACACCGTAGGTCTTTAGGCACCTGGCTAAAGCATTATATTACCTATCATAGTCGACTTTCCTCTGCATGTCGATAGCTATCTAAATTAAATTTTATTGGCCCAATACTTCGCCATTTCTACGCCGTCGTCGGTGGCAGCGCAGAGGAAGCTTTGATTGCAGATTTTGTGGCAAAGGGGGCCGGGAAGAAGAAGATAAATTTACAGCGATGTAGTTGCACATCCGGAACCCTTCGGTTGTTTTGTTGATATCCCCCCACTGCCCACTTGGGTTCGCAGTCGCTTCAGTGACATCCAAGTAGACCACGGAAGATTTAACCCTCCGAGGATAGCAATAGTTTGCAACGGGCCTCGCTCGAGCATACAGATTTAGGAAGCTACTTTTTTATTCTTATAAACTCCAATGAGCTTCGGGCCAAAATAACCACTACGTGGAGACACAAATACAAGGCGTCGCGGCAGACCCCGTAGAAGATGGCGGGACGAGCTGGAGAAAACAATCGACCACAAACGTCCACTTTAACCCTGGATCAAAAGAGCCGGAAGTCATGGGGCCTTTGCCTAGCAGTGGGATGATACCTACAGGCTAACAATAACAGTATTAGGTAACTCCCCTATTATTTCAGTTTCGTCTGCTCCGTTGTCTAGTAGTCTTGAGCGCGACTGCTGAAAGTGGAGTCCAAGCTCAATGCTCCAGTTTGTTTTGTTTGTATTCTTTGTAGCAACCCGGTGTCTGGGTTTGTGTCCTACAGTATTTTTATCCCAATATATTATTACATCAGACTAAATATAGAACACATAGGGTACCTATCTGTCGAAATGTTATTGTACCTATGTTGTGTGTATTACCCAACTAGCACAAACTGGTTGCTTAAGAGCTTTGGAGCTAATCCGATTATTCCTAAAGGCGCCAAGCTCAAGCGCCAGAGCGTGCTCTGCAGACCTTATGCAGCCGCTTTGGAGCCAAAGGGGCACAACTTTTTGCAATCTATAGTTCCATTAGAACTTCATAATAGTGGCATAAAAGCGCTACAGGAGCTGCAACTAATAATTAACACCACACTAAAGCTCTTGTGGCGCTTTTTGAATGAATGACAAGTATAACTGAACGAATAAAGGATCACTGATCATTCACCTTCTAGTCTCTCATTTATTAAATACATCTGTTGTTCCTGAGTCAGACATTACTGAATACAAATAAATATTATGTGAAGTGAAGGTAAGTGTTTTTGAGATATATTTTGTATTATATGCAAGTGGCTACAAACGCAGATCAGTTTATCGTGCATATAGTTGATATTATTGGAGTATTTTTAACGCGCCTCAATAATTACCTCAGAATATCGTAAAATATGTAAAATATTATAATATAAATATTATTATATCACATACTACACGATATTGAAATTACATACTTGACTACATTTGTATTTAGTAAGTTGCTGGTTCTATGTTTAGTTATATTTTACTACAAATTGCGATAAAAACCTATAAATTTCTCAAGTAATGATAAATAATTGTCTTGTAAACATGTCGTCTATGAGAAGCAGCTTTAACTTGCAACTTCAACCTTAATACTTCCTCTCTGCGCGTCAAAGCGCTAAGTTTCTCTCTTCTGAAGGTCCAAGTAATACCTGTACCACTAATGCAGTTCAAGTCTTTACAATCACTTTTATTTCGTACTTACTGCAGATATCGAACCACACTAATGGTTATTTGTTTAGAGATCCGTAGAACTCGTTGAAAACCCTAAAATACGATGATCATTTGTAGCTTCTTCTATACTTTCGCTCTTTCAATTGTTTAACACTTACTATGTCTTACCATGTTTTCAGAATGCCTTTCAAAATAATTCAAACTTATAATGAACAACAAAATAAACAAGAACTTTGCATCTGTCCATCTAAGTGGGAAAAACATGGAATGTTACACTGGCCGAACAAAAACACTGATTATATAGAGGTGGTATAACTAATAAGACTGAAATTTATAGCCATACGTAGATTAATTTATATTGCTACTTTAGACTTATCCTAGTTTGACAGGCGTAGTTCGTAGTGCGTCTGTGTGTGTGAAATGTCCCGAATATTTATTTTTATTATTAATAAACGTGTTGACTATGTCTATTATGTAAGTAAGGGCCAATTTTCCAAAGAAACATGTTGTTTTTGATTCAAATATTTGGTCTGTTCCGATTCACCATATCAGACACATGAAGAGAATGAGACAAAAGACACAATGTTGTGCAAATATTGTTTATACTGTTGTTATTTTAGAATTTACCTAGTTTAATTATTTTAATAATGTCAATTATGGGCCAATTTGCCAATAAAACAAGTTGATTTTATCTCAAATATTTTTTTATTTCAATTCACCAATACAATTATACAAGAGGCGAAGTGTTAAGATTTTCTTGCAAGGTATTCAAATTTAAAGTCGATTTTTGTTATTATAACCATTAACTCCTAATATCTTTACCATTACATATATTCAGAATAAAGAACAACAGAAACGTACTATATTGTGATAACGGGCTATAACTACGGAACCCTACACTGTGCGTGGCCCGACACGCTCTTGGCCGGTTTTAATTTCTGTATATTCTGATAAACTCTCCGTACTTTCTTGCGATATCCACCAGTTCTTTGTTAGAACTTCCATGCTTTCAGATCCATATTTCTCTAAAACTGGCTTAAATATTTTATAAAATGTGATTTCTCCAATAAAAATAGCAGAATGTATCCAAATGAGTAGGCAATGTCCATTACTCTCCTGCTTCTATTGTGAAGCCTTAATGTCACTATTAGTAAAACAGTCGATCAAATTCCTACCTAAGTCTGCGCAAAAGAACAAATCACTTCTGCAATGAAACTTTCAGTGGCAGAACAGTGATAAATATATCTTATAAACAGTTCCGTTAAAAAGTCTGCAATTAAAGTCATTGTGCAGTTCTGAAGCGTACAGCAGCGGCAACAGAAGCTTTTTAGCAGCTTTAAGCTTTAACGTACATGTTTTAACTCTCTTTTAAAGCTATAGACGGCAAATGGGTTGTAAAATGAACTCTTATAAAACCTAGAGTGGCATTTGGTTCAGTTTCTGCTACCCCTAGTGATATTTACAGCTATGAGCAGTTACGGAAGCAATAGTAGAACTTAAAACCACTTTCTGAACCCCTAAAGCGCTGCTGTACAGCTAAAAGTTGCAAAATAGGCTGCTATTGCCACTAGTGTGCTAGTTGGGTAGGTATAGCTTCCTTGTATGCTGCTTGGGTTTCGAAGAATAAATGTGTGAATGGTGGACGAATTATCGTTCCTGAACAACTTGGACAAGTTATATAGGTACCTACACTTTTTCGTGTTGGTATGTAAGCTTGATTCCTCGCTTGCACCTAAATCAGTCGTAGCTTGTACACTACAAATGCTAGCAAGATAATAAAAAAACTGCCTTCAGTATCAGATCCATATATTTTCAAAGTTCTTTGTCTACGTCTGCTGTGACAGGATTACCTGTAGCCCATGAGTAGTAGGTAAGATATTATTGCCTATATTAATAAGCTGGCAGAATCCATACCTCTATCTCTGTCTAACTTGACATGTCGTGCGTAGGTACCTACTACGGGCCCTTCGGACTTCGAACCGTCGTCGGATATTATTAATAGGGAAATATTTAACTGATCCTCTAAAAAGTTATTGACCTTACATCCAAGTTTTTCACAGTTACAAGCTTCGGTTACAAGTAACTGTAACAGTAGCTTTTTGAATTTTTTTTTTGGGTTTACAAGGTAGGAATTATTTCAGGTTCACAAAAAGAGGCGCCACTCACTATATTAGAGTGTTCAATAATCTAAGAAAAGCAAAATGGGAATTATTTGAAGTTGTATTAAATACATGCCTTATTCGACCTTTTGCCTTACATCTGTAGGTCTAGATCCGAACTCCGTTAATACTAGTTTACATTTTATGACATTTAGTTCGATTCGAATCGGATGCATTAGCATAATCAGCCTATAATGTTCCCACTACTGGGACACGGGCCTCCTCTCTGTAAGAGGGAGTGGGCCATAATCCACCATGTGGGCCCAGTGCGGGTTGGTGGATGTCACATGTCTACGAATTTTCGGTTCTAGGACATACCAGTTTCCTCAAGATGTTTTCTTTCACCGTTTTGAGAGCATTGGTGATGAAATTAAATACACAAAGTAAAGTACCTGCCTGGGTTCGAACTCACGACCGTAGGTCTCGTAAGTCGAAGCCGACACCAGTGGGCCTGCACCACTGCTCTACAAATCGCTCTCAACGAATGCAGTACAGAGTATTATTCTAGAGCAGGGATTCCCAAATTTCCTAGGGGTCGACATAAACGAAAACTGATTTTGGGGGTCGACGAGGTCTAAAAATCGACCCCTATTAAATTAATACAAGTTCTTATTTAAAACTTTTAAGATAGGTAGGTAGGTACTGTATTGTTTATGTTGTGTTACGTGTAGGTACCTACTAAGAATAATTAATATTTTTGTAGGAAATAGCATTGTTGTAGTAATGTAAAGTCTCAAGTTCGTACAAGATGAAAAACTCGGCAAGTCAGTGTGGACAAGTTTGTGCAAGATAATGAGTTCGAGCGTAGGTAATTTGGCCATGGGGGTCTGAGGTAGCAGTTCATTTTGGAAAAGGGGTCACTTGTCCAAAATAGTTTGGGGATCCCTGTTCTAGAGGATTTCGTTATACGTACCTACCTACCTACTGCATATCGCCACAGGAGGCTAAAAGAGATTACTACAATACAATGTAGTAACCTCTTTTGCGTGCAAGTAGGTTGGTAGCATGCATTTACACCACCGACTCATCTATACCACAGACTAAGAAGAAAAGTTACCTTACTAAAGAGGAAAAATAAAAAAAATTGACAATAGGTAAGTTGAATGTCAAAGTAAACATTTATTGATATTGATCTATTTATAATAATACGAATTAATAATTTGTGAACCATTATGAAAAGAATTCAGATGTGTAAAAAAGTTAATGCCAACAACTCTTTCAATCGTAAGCCTTTATTTTTTGCGTCATTATCATCATAGCTTTTCCCTTAAGTAGGTATCCTGGCTTCAGGAATAAAATGCAGTGTGATGGGACCCATTTGTACCTACCCCTACTGACTAACTTCAGGCTTTTTATAGACTTTTGACTATAAAATAATATTACTACAAGAATTTTTCGTGCTGCAATGCCCCCTCCTCCCCCCTTGCCTAGACTTTTGATATTTCTCTTTATATTGATGTTAAACCACTGTTCTACAAGGCCCTTTAGAAGTGTAGGTCCTTACCTACATTATTCTAAGCTAACAAACAGGTAGGTACTTACTAGAGAGATAGACTAAATAGGTATTACGTGATCTAAAAAATAATGCTGTACCGCTAACTGTGCTTAAATGTTGTTTTTCTTATATTTTTAGATGTGAACCGCAAGCTTACCCATTTAAACGCTGTGAGCCCTGATATTCTTGTTGGTCAAATATGGCTGCAAGATGAGCCCACGGCGGTAGAGATCATTGAACTTAACACTTCCGATGAGTTGGATCCTTCAACAGCCGACGCCTTGGACACCCGTTTGAACCATGCCTGGAACTTCACTAACAATGAGAAACTTCAACACATAGAAGATAATTACAAAATAAATAATAGAGCAAGAGAAAGACGACGCTTGAACCATTTCCAAACGACAAACACTGCAACAAACACGAGCAATCACTTTATAAATAATAGTTTTTATTCCGATATCGTAGAAGATCACTATATTGAGGACAATCAATTAATAAACCAGCAAGTTAACTGCTTTACCATGATTAACAAAAATTTTATTAGTTCCGATACATCGTCAGACGCAGACATTGATTTAATAACTGCCGAGGATTTAGCAATGGAAACTAATAACTGGGACGGAGGTAAACATCCGTACGAAGAAGAAATCATCACTTATGACCCTGAGTTAGACAAAGAAACACGTACAATTTGGATTTATTCGTTTAAAAATAAACATTTACTTACAGAAGATGATTGTGAATTAAACGACTCAACCACAAAAGATATGTCATTCTATTCAACTTCGAGTTCTACAGAGAGAGATGAAGAAAAAACTAAGGATAAAAGTACAAATGTTCGTCGATTAGGATCGCCGATCCCTCCTACTTACATACCTAGGCTGAATCTAAAGCTGGGTCCGACTTTGTCAACAGTTAGTGAAGTTTCTGAACCCAACAAGCAAACTTCCAACAAGCAAACTTCGCCCGCTCCATCGTATAAATCACCTAAAACTAGGTTTCAAAAACAGAGAAATAGTTGGGTTATGACTGAAACTGAGAAATTAGATCAGACATCGGGTTGTAAACTTGAAAAGTCTACGAACGTCGTTAATTGGATGGCGTTATCACCTAGAGAAAAAAGACGAAGATCGAAAGAACAGGGTGATGAATGGGTGGGAAGCAATCTAAACATA
This sequence comes from Oligia latruncula, assembly GCA_948474745.1. Taxonomy (NCBI): domain Eukaryota; kingdom Metazoa; phylum Arthropoda; class Insecta; order Lepidoptera; family Noctuidae; genus Oligia; species Oligia latruncula. Next base: position 5,130,613 of record OX419699.1, read on the forward strand.
GAAACACTCCCATTCTCTCCGCAGCAGACACCAGACATGTCTGAGCAAGACAACACTTTAAGATTACAAGTTGACGTCGATGTCCATGTAAGTGTTAATGAGAAAACTCCAGAAAAAAGGTCTACAGGGACGCCGAAGAGCGCAAATGTAACCTTAAAATCAAACACTGACAAAAAAAGTCCAATTGCTTTATTAAAATGTGCCCCAATGGACATAAAAGGTGATGCGCTAGATCGAGGAGACCATATGAAATTTGGACAAACCCAGCAAGTTCTATGCGTCGGCGGACCGCACATATATGAAACCATGACATTTAATGAAACCCTACACTTGCGTAATATTGGAGACCTAACCGTTATTGAAGAACGTTGTCTTGAAATACCTCCCGAAGTTTGGGAACGTGAGCAAAAGATTGAGATAGAAACTGCTTCTTACGATTATGCCACTGACAAATTAAAATTAGCTAAAGAAAATGCCGATAGAACTTGGCTGAAAAATAACGCGCCGTTTCTAGTGCCATCCTCGTGGGCCGATTATGCTGAATCAGCTGAGCGTTCATTATCAATACAAATGTCGAATCGCAATGTTGCAACAAATCGCGATCCGTGGTACAAACGCTTCTTTAATAGATTAAACTGTTTTAAATAGAATCAAATAAATATGAAATAAAACTACATCATTGCTTTCAATTGGCGAATTTATTAAATTCAATTACTATCAACTTCCAGTAATTGAAGTACTTACATAAAATAAACCTGCTATTTAAAGGTACTTTGCAAAAGAGAGTTCACGACACAATAATAAATCAGCAGTTTTCATGGTTACGTATTATAATGTCTACAGTTATTCTAACTATTTTCGATATAACTGATGTTCATAACACATATAGGTCGACTGAACTACTGGTTTACTTACTTAATTTTGATTAAACTAAAATTAATTGCACTAACGAACGATTAATCTAATGGTTTTTTAAGATATTGGATATTTCAAGTATGAAATACCTAATGGACGACTCGCCTACAGCTTATTAATACTGCGCGCTGGTTTTATTTCCAACCTCGTCAGGTCAACGGAGCCCCGCGCACCTATTTCTGTCTGCAGGGTTTAAAGGAACCTAACCAAACCGAACCTCGGGGTGCCCCTAACGTCGACCGTCTTCTTCTGGTTCAAAAGCACAAAACAAGACAAAATCAGGTTTTTATTCAAAAACCAATAGTAGGTGAATCGTCCGTTAGTTCAATCAGCCTCAGGTTTATTAATTGTAGCTGAATTAACCGTAGGTGAATTCTCCTTTATGTATTTCGTTCATTAGTTATTACAAAACGCGGTGAAACGATCTTTAGGTATTTTAAACAGTAGGTCTTTTGACCGTAGTTATCTCGAAAATAGTTAAAATAACTTTAGTTATTATAATACGTAACCGTTTTCATACATACATAAAATTATACTATCACAATGTTTTACACACATCATCATCATGCCCTATTCTAATAGCGCACAAGTTTCGCTTTTTTCCGTCAATTATGAGTGATCGTAAGATGAATGAATGCCTGCATATTTTTTTGGCAATTATATTGGGTTTATATGTTTAATCTGAACAACGTACCAAAACTTAAAACGTCACGCACTATTAAAATAAATGTCAAATACTCGATAAAATAAAAACTTACAATCCATTAGAGTGTGGTCACACCCGCCCGCTATACGTCGATCGACAAGATATGACAAAGCTCAAGTGAAATTCGTTGACATGGAATCTTGTTCGATGAATTCGAAATTTACTATATGACTGTATAATCGATGTAGATCAAGCGGATACGGAATAAGGAATGTAAAGTACAACTGGTACTGCTAACGGACAGTCTTAACTAAACAAAAATCCCAGTTTCATAAACTAATCTTAATGTGAAAATGCATCGTCACTATGGCATTCACTTCGGTACCCGTTGTAAGGTCAGCAAAACATTATACTGCTTTTACGTTAAATACATAATTATTTTATTCAGAAATTCCGCCCATCATACATTTTGCTTGACAAGTTCAAATTCTATACTATATAAATTCATCAACAAATGCATAAACTATTTAATCTGTATGAGTATTTATTATATCTTTAACGTAATATTTTTATCAACTATAGGAGGCAAGGATAGCTACATAATACGTAGTTACATCGAAACTTTACTAATGTCCAATCACTAGTATTTACCTAGAACGAAAGAAACATTCACGAACATTCTTCTTTTATTAGTGAAACATGTTCGATGTACTGTTTAGCAAAATGTGAAACACTATTAGAGCCAAAATTATAGTGCTTCAGGTAAATGGGACGTTTATGCGCCATATTACATTTATATATTATCTAAAAAGTTGATGAAATACATTAGAAAAACTGCAGTCTTCGAAAAAGTTCGCAACTACATTGCGGAACTATTTCATTTCTGATGACAGCCACACTAATTTGAATTCACTATACGTAGGGCACACCCTTTTTCTTAAAAGACTTATAATTATTTTAAAGTAGGTAATAGTAAACGTACAAAATCACTGAGACCTGCTCAATCATACACAAAGGAATTGCCGCCATAATATGGCCTTGTAAGTGTATTGTAAATTTTATATATCAATAATTTAAATAATCGAGGGTAAATAATGTAAATATATAATTACATGATTTAATTTTAAAATGCTCAAATGTTAAACTTTTAAAACCACTGCAATCATACTTGATCGAGTGGTTTGGTGATCACACAACGTCGTCTTTAAGTATCTAACAGACATTAAATATAACTTCATGGTTTTGTTGCTTTATTGACCTAGTTACAGCTACAATAAGGCCTAGTTTTCCGTGTCAATTTGTTTTATTGCGGGCGAGAAATAAGGTCTAAATAACTTTTCCTAAGTATGGTTAGTTAAATTCGACATGACGAATGTGCAGTACTTTCAGTTAATATACTTCTGATTTTGTATCACTGTCCAAATCACAGTGATCTTTATTCTCATTCTATTAAGGTTACTGTTGGATTGCTGCCACTGACAAGTCTGTCAATATCATTGTGATCTTTACTCTCGTAACAATAAGGTTGCTGCTGTCAGAGGTAAAATAGCTGTGAAAGGACGTTACGGGTTTTTGATTTGTCACGCGAGTTTCACGCAATGCAAGCAGGTATGATCCGTTTTTTGGATTTGCAGGTATTTTTTTTATTGTGACGGAACTTCCAAACCTTTGCTTTTGCGTTGCTTATTATAATAGTACCGCGTGTCACTCTATTATCAAAAAGAATTATGATACGCGCAGTGAAACCCTAAACCCAGTGTCACTTCGTACGACAAACGTACGAAAGAGTACTGTTCGTCCAGTTTAAAATTGCGCTTCCCGCAACTCAAATTCATTATCGTCATTGGTTATTCAACTATGGTAACTGGCCCTGAAGGTAGTGACAAAATGACGATACATACTTTGCATGTGTGAGTGGAGAGGTGCACAATGTTAAATTAGACGATCTATACATTTGTATGACCTTGTTCGAACGGTGAAAATTGAGGCGGAGGGTACCGTAGTAATTAGTTATCAACTTCGCCCTTTTAAACGTAGTATTGTGTGTGAGATCTTGTTGTCGCGTCACGTGGCAGACAAGGCCAGCTCTTGTCGGATGTAAAACAGGATGTAGGGCTTGCAGCCCGCGACCGCAGCCGCGTCGGCCGCGCGCACTGTCTGGTCGTTGAAGTGGAACCACTGCTCCTCGTTGATCGCGAACGCCGTGTAGTGACCCGAGCCGGCGCTGTGGAGACAGAAGGTTGATAATTCTGACTCTCAAACGTCGGGCATAGACATATCAGATTCCAACCATTTGACATTTCGTACATATTTTTTGTAGCATTAAAACTTCTTGAATAAACACTATTTATGAACGAAACAAAAGAAAAATAACGAACCAAAGGGAGCATGTAAGGATCGTAGCTGGTGGCTTACTGTAGTTTTTGCCTGCTTCCATGGGAAAAGGCGTGAGTTTATGTATGTATGCGTATGTTAAAACTTCAGTAAACTTAACATATTAAATCATCACATACAATTTGTCTAACAATTTTAACCATTTCCTCTTCCGTGACAGTATAGATATCATCATCGCGCCTTCGCATTTCCGGAGACGATGATGGCCGAGGCGCATTAGTTAGTTAGTAGTAGTGTAGTGCTCACCCCGAGCCGTGATGCACGATGACGGCGGCGAGGTCGTACAGGTTGTTGCCGAGCCCCGAGCGCCGCGTGTCGGGCACGTTGCTCAGCACGAAGCGGGACATGTCCAGCGAGCGCAGCGGGAACGATATGCTCGTGTCCACCTTAGTTCTAAAACAGAAATAAAATTATATAACTGTAATATATTTCACACCCACAAGGTGGTCCGACGACCTTGTGAAGGCCGCAGGAACCCGGTGGATGCGAGAAGCACAGAACTGTTTGAAGTGGAGGTGATCCATTTTTAAAATTATCGATGGATAGTGGCCAGGCCCTTAAGCAATTTAATTTATATTCGTTTTTGAATGCATGAAAGACAGGTAAGTTCTTTACCTGAAGTAGTTATGCCATCTGAATCTCTTGAGATGTAGACACAGCACGTTGGGTAGTCGACGTATCCAGAACTGTTTGGTTGACTTCTGTTTGCTTTTACAACTGCTGCAGAAATAACGTTCCGTGTCAGCTAATTCTTCCACCTGAAAAAAAAAAACAAATACTTACTTAACTAACTTGAAAGAAATCATTCGACTTCTTGTGTAAAAAATTTAAGAGCAAAGGCTTCCCGCCTTTGCTCTCCAATGGCTCGGCACATGATGAACTATTATTGACTTCTTCAAACAAAATAGTTTTATTTAAAACCTTACTTGTAAGTAAGCTTTTATTTATTTTTTTGCCTCTACCCAACACTTTTAAGATTAGCCTTCAGTGTAACCAAAAACGCTTACATTTCAGTATTAAAGTAAGAGTAATCAACTATACGTGTCTTTTTAAAAGAAATCGTAAAAGTACAACGTATTTACCTGTACGAAGCTCGAGAGACAGTCGGCAAGAGCGACGGGTGCGTCGTGCCGCCCGATTTCCGGCAACTCCAGTGAAAGGTCCAAGAAAGGATCAAACTTTTTGCTCTCCGTGCCACATGCTAAACAGCGCACCTAGAAATATGGGCAAAAGAGGTATTAATACGAACGTTAGTTCGTTTTTGTCATTAAAATGTAATAGTAAAATTTACTGCGATAATAAACATAACATAACATCACGTCCGAGATCCCCCCGAAGGGTTAGGCAGATGAGTACAGATAGTTCAACTTCTCTGTGCGCGCGGCGCATTATACAGCTTTAATTTGTGTGGCAGTGACGCGGCAGTCGTCGTCCGAGCTAAACGTGTCCTTATCGCTTTACCCACACATAGCGCCGCGCGCACAGATGAGTTGAACTATCTATACCAATACAACACTCAAACGTCAGTTAGTCAGTCACATGTAATAGGGAGCGACCCTATTGGCATAAACCGGGCACAAAACCACACTCCTGAGAATTGATAGAAAATCCCAATAACTCTATGCCTGACCTAGGAATCGAACCCAGGACCTCGTGCTCAGCAGTAGCGATTACGACCACTAGACCAACAAGGTAGTCTTTATTGCGATAATACTATTCACGAAAACGAAATTTGAGGGCACATCCATATCTCAGTCATGTCAGTTTGAGCATGCCGGTTTTCGTTCATAGTTCAAGTGGTGATTCTGACATACCGTTGCTGTTGCCTGTACTGCCCCGTGAACAGTATCTATTGAAAATTCCCAAGTTGTTACTGAAGTACCACAGCAGGTCTAAACTAGTCTTGAGCAGAAAACGATCATCATTTTATAACCGTGCACTCCTATTTTAGACCTTTAAAGTAAGGTCAAGGTCACGATTTTGAGAACGAAGCGTGTTTTATTATAATGATAACGTTATAACAAATCTACTTAGTAAACATTTTAAAATCATTCATTCACTGATGCACAGCCTAAACCGCTGCGTCTAGAAGCATTAAATTTTGTATGAGACTTCCATGAATAGCCAAATTGAGCAGTAAAGAAAGATTTGTCGTACTTCACTCTGCAGCGTGCCTCCGAACACAGCGGTGACGATGGAGGCGGAGGGCGCGCGCGGCAGGAAGCTGGCGTCCGAGCGCTCCGCAGGCAGCAGCTGCTGCAGCTCCGTATGTAGCCTGCAAGTGATATTATAGTCAATTATATTAAATTAGTTAAGCCCAGCCTCCGCTCGTGCGGTATTACTGAAAACCTAGTCAAAACACATCTACACATTTTGCATTAAAGTCGCTTTCGAATCTCAATAAAAAGAAATGACCAAAACAAAAACTTGCGGTATACGTTTTTTCGCTATTTTATAGGAATAATTAAAACTCACCTATCAAGCATGTAGCGCAAGAACTCATGCGCATCCTGCTGTTGGTAGCCTCTGAAACGAGGCACCACCTTCCAGATGACCAGGAACAAGCATTCCGGGGAGATCGCGCCTTTAGAACCACACCCACTGTTTAGGTTTATTAACACCTGGAAGAGTCACACAGTTAAAAGTTTTTATTTTTATAGGGAGTTTTTACTATATTCATCAAAAAATAGGTAATGCATCACACACATACTCTTTATATTCTTTTACACGCGTGTATTATAAGTGAATTTTAATAGTAATTTGTTTTACAACAATAACTGACGTTAGACTCGATGTTAATGTTCCACAGAAAAATAATGGTATTCATTTTATCTGAACTTTGTTCAAGGATTGATATTTGATTGCCAAGCTTGATAACAGTTAAGTAAGTGTTTACTTGCCATCCACAACAAAAAGACTGTCATGTTAGTGGCTGCTGATTACTAAAACATACAATCAATGACCAATATACCTTTCTCAGTTCCTCGGCCATGACAACATCATGCATCTCCTGCCTTGTGTAACTCCTAGAGTGATACACTTTACGTCCATTTGTCTTCATTTCTAGCGAAGGCAGTTGGCTAAAATAGCAACTAAACTCCTGTATATTGTTAAGACTTTGTAGTACCGCATTCATAAAACAAGTATTGCCTAAATTTTTTAATCCTACAATTTTTTTGTCTCGTTGACTCTTTCCGTTGCATGGTGATGTTTTCTTTTCCTTATTCCTAGACGTTTGTGTAGTGCTGTTTTCTGTAGAACTGCTGTCGTCGGAGTGAGTTCGTTTACGTGAACGAGGCCTTAGACTTCGCACTGGTTCCTCGGAATTCTGGAATATGTAAGGATATTTAATGTAAAACTATTGTTTGTTACCCTTTTATAAACACAGTTACCTAAATGTTTTCTTATGCTACTGTGAGAACAACTCAGAGTGCAACTGTACAACAATAGTTCTACTAAGGAAAGAAAAAATGAAACTGTTTGGAATGACTCACTAATATTTACAACTGTATATAGAATAAAATACTATGTATTATGGTGGCTAGATGTAAATTATTAACAAACAATCACACACATTCATCTACTTTTAACATAATATTTTTATTTAATTTTATGGTGCATAGACCATTTGCATACTGCAAGAGTTGAATCAAGGTGACTAGAAAAGGATGCCTGGAAGGATTTGGGGGAGGCCTTTGCTCAGCAGTGGGACAGTGTAGGCTAACTATATATTATAAGGCTTGTAAGTGATAAGCACAAAAAGAAAATGTTACCTTAATACTTTTTGAAAGTTTACTTTCACTGGTTTCTGGAGCAAGATTCGGTCCATCACCAAAAGAGACAGTAGATATGACTTCAGCAGTTCTGGAGTCATCCCCACTCCCATTTGGGGATGCTGGTTTATCCGATACTGAAGTACTGGAGCCCAGACTGTTGCCCCCCTCACTGCCATCCTTGCTGTTATCCTCACTTTGTTCCAAATTACCATTTGTTTCTACATCATGTTGCCTCCGCAGTTGCATAATACTTTGTCTTATTTTATCAATTGGGTTGTATTCCAAATCATTTGATACATAATCATCACATTTGTAACTGAAAACAATAAAGCAATAAATTATTAACAAATTCTAGAGGCAAGCTATATCTATTTAGAACTTTATTTTTAGTATCAGAATCAGAAATATTTATTTGCCAACAATGTAGGTACAGGTTTGAGTTGGTACATGGTTTATGAACCTATTTTATGCACAATTCAATAAAGATTTAAATCTTTACAGTTATGACAAAAAAACCTGCAAGACAGTTAAAGATAAAACTATTGTTAGCATAGTAAACTACTTTTAAACGTAAATAACAAAGATTTTTTTACCAGTAAACAGAATAGACCTCACAGCTCATACAGAGCTGGTGGTCCAGTGCCGCTGCATGAAGCTTTGCATGTCCGTTGACATAACGGCCACAGTTGACCACCCCACATTGCAGGCACAACCAGTTTTGATCTTCTACAGCACATTCTACAGAAAAAAAATTCAACCAGCCAAGTTTAACTTTTAATGAATTCATTTCTTTCCTCATTCTCAATGCTAAGTTGTCTGAATCTCTAAAGTTTTGCGTAAATCAAAACTGGATATAGATGGACAAATGAGATCTTCATCAAACCTAGCCTGTTTCCTTGTTACAAGTTACAACAGTAAGTAGGTACTTTTTAAAGTATGCAAAACAAACTGATAATACAGTGCTATTGTATCTGTTTATTTTGGCAACATGTACGTTTTATAGATAATTTAAGTAGTTTTATAAAATGCTTTAAACTTCGCCAGTGGTCTGAGGTACACTAGAAACCAAAAGAAATCTACTACGAAATGAGAACCAGTTCAAGAAGATTACAATAAGATTATTTTTATGGGCGGGTTTGGGTGGCGTGATAATTCTCGCAGAGTGGAGCTCCTTAGACTGTACGGTCTTGCGGAAGCGGTGGCGGAAGTATTAACATAATCATATACGACGCCATGGTGGACGACTAGTTTCTAGTCCGAAATAACCCGGCATCATGTGGATAGCATTATTAGATCCATCTCGTCAGAAATGCGACATCGTCAGTCACGGTCACCCATACCGCGCCCCCCTCCCGTACCCCTCGAACAGCTGATTATTAAAGATCGTTGTATTGATTTTTCTAAGTTAACCTCCCGTTGAGTACAATGCGGCAACTTTTCACAGATACCTATTATAGGAAACTGGCTAGAGTATTTTGCCTACAAGAAAATGAATCTATTTACCTGAACAATTGAAGTTCTTTGTGATCGTCGTGTCCTCAACGTTGAAATTATCTACCTTGACGTTATCAAATAAATGAGTACATTCCATTCTTCATAATACGATAGAATCGAAATAGTAGCACATAAATTTAATTCATAGAAAATTAAATAAAATTGATTTTTAACGCAGCTAGCGCCTCAAGCTCGATTTACTCGTAGCAAGAAGCAAGCAAGAAACAAGCACAAGCCCAAAACGAATGAACGAGAGCGACATATTTATTTCCCTCATTCCATTGGCCAAATCCTACAGAGAGAACGAGAAGGCACGTTCGTTTGAAAAACACAACAATTACGCTTCATTCGGATACACTCCACGGAAATTGGTTTTGGCATGACAGCAGTTCGGAAAAAGGTAGAAACTAGAAAATATTTAAAATATTCTGAATAATACTGAATGAGAGGTTTTCTTTTTGAGTATTAAAAAAAAATTGTTTCCAAGAACTCTGTAGATGGCGTTGTACTGACTACGTTACTAGGTGACAAAGCCAAAACGCATAGAGTTACTTCTATATATTACGTCCATGCGTCACATACGCTCGTTGACCACAGAACACTTTCGTTTTACGATCTCAAAATTACATCCAAGTGAAATAATCAAAAAATGATGTGAAGTTCCGTTCCTTGCATCTATCCAGCGACTAGGGAAGAGTAAATAAAAAAAAAAAGGAAAATCCCTCAATTTTTCCTTTTTTTTTTGACGAAAGTAGCGTGGTGACTTGTATTCAGATAATTTTACGCATAAAAACTATGAAATTGCGGAAAACATGCCAATTGACAAAACCCTTTATAGGGGAAGCGCTAATGCCTCGGCCACGAAAATAACGCCACGCTTGAGGCGTCAATTCGCTACAAGCGTCATTTCTAAGCGTCAAAAGCAAGGCCACGAACTTCAAGTATTCGCTGGTAGCGTGTACGTCGGTGGGGGGATGAATCAGTTCAGTACAGAAAAAGGTTATTTAATTTACATTTACACAATCGCGCGAACTGCAAGGCGAACCACGAGCCGAATAACGAACCCGCATGTGTAAACAGTGGGCTCGCTATTCGCCTCGTGGCTCGCCTCGTGATTCGAGTGCTCGCGTTGTGAAAATACTTCACCCCGCGAATGTGTGAACAGTAGTTCGCGAAGGCCCATGGTTCGTCGAATCGTTCGTCGAGCCACGAGGCGAATAGCGAGCACGATTGTGTAAATGCGGTATTACATGCTTTGTGAGTACAGAGTGAGCACGCGTCGACATTACAAGTGAAAATGTCGCTCTCAAATTTTCTTATACAATTGTTTTCGATGCTCATAAAAAACGCGCGTCGGATCATCCAACGAAATTCCGCTGCTGCTTGGCAGCGCTGGCGTGGAATTGTAGATAATAGTCATACATTTGTTTTTGACGCTCGACGCTGACGCTTGCAGCGCAAAGCGAATTCGCTTGGAGCGTTGCATTTCGTGGCCCTCGGGTAAGGCAGCCCGCGAAATTAAAATTTTCTTACGGTTTTTGCAATTTGCTGGTCAGTATTAAGTTGTACGTTGATTAAAATATGATTCGCGACCGTAACAATTATGTAATGATAGTATTTATAGATCATTACAATCGTTAGAATAATCCCCAAATGTCAAGATTTCATGAAATAGTCATTCTTGGGGATTACTTGGTCTTAGAGAGTTGTGTTGATGACTTTAATTATTATAATTCTGTAAATACATATTTGTTACGGCCGCGCCGCGAATCATATTTTAATCAACGTACAACTTAATACTGACTAGCAAATTGCAAAAAACGTAAGAAAATTTTAATTTCGCGGGCTACCTTAGCGCTTCCCCCGATTTCATTTTGTAGTTGCAACAAAACTACAAGAAGCTGCAGGGACACTATTTACTTTTAACCACTGCTTGCCTCAGATTTTGTTGCTGCGATGTGGTGTGGTTAAGCCATAGTAGCAAGGAACATTTATTTACTCTAGGGAAGCCTAAAGGCTGCAACACACTTATAACACCCGACGCCATTCCACGCTTACTTTCCCCGCGTTCCGAGATGGGAAATAATCGATGTGAGCGTGCTTAAACCCGTACCGAATTAGCGTGAGCGCGATAACGACGTTCCGTGAATCGTCATAGATGACGTCATGACATGCGCCATCTTGCGATAACGCCGACCATGCCCTAGAATAATATCACCGTGAGCGCTGTCAAAAATGACAGTGTGTGTGTGTGAGGATGTGTCAGTGTGTGTTTTGTTTTGATTTGCATCTTATCATAAAATTAAACTAACGTGGCATTTTCGAAATTGTGCTTCTGGCTGATAGTCGCCACCTAACTAAAGAAGAAGAAATGTGGTGTTTATACAAAGAAATACTGTAATAATATCGTTTTTAACCGACTTCAAAAAAGAAGGAGGTTTCTCAATTCGACCGTATATTTTTTTTTTTTTTTTTTTTTTTATGTGTGTTCGCGGATAACTTCGTCGTTTATGAACCGATTTTGATTATTCTTTTTTTGTTGGAAAGGAGATATGCCAAGGGTGGTCCCATGATAAGAAAACCAGGATCTGATGATGGCATCCCAGTGAAATCGAGGGGAACATTCGAAAATCGTAGGAGCGACTAGTGCGTTTGTTAATTTTTTCATTAGGTATTTTAAAGCACTACAATTTAATGAAGGCTTGGAGTCGATCTGATGATGAAGCCGAAAGACAGTCGAGGGAACTCCTCAACGGTTTACAGCAGTTACCTTGTGTTTGGGCTTGATTAATTTGTATTGATGAGAACTTTACACCTACATGGTTGTGACTGTCATTCGGGGTCTGATGATGAAGACGAAGGACAGTTAAGGGAACTCCTCAACAGTTTACAGTAGCTACCTTGTGTTTGGACGATTTACAGCAGTTTTTGTTGGGCTTACTTCATACGGTTCAATATGCCAAAATGTTCAGTTCGTACAATAATAATACCTAATTAAGATTGTAGTTTTACATAGGACGACCACTACCTACTAGTCATGCTGATGCGTCAATTTGAAACCGAATTTAAGTTGAGTAATCGCGTCATTTCTAGCAATGCTCTTTCGTCGTGTGGCCTACTCAATAATTAAAGTAACTTGAGCATTTGCTCTCGGAAATCATCATTTGGTAAAGTGGAGCTGATGATGAAGACCACAGATAGCCATCGGAACTACTCAATGACAAATATTTCACGGGTTGCGATTCAGTTACTTTAATATGGTTGCTAAGCAATTTATGCTCGTTACAATGCGTATGGTGAGTGGTTGTTGAGGAGTTCTCCTGGCTCTTACCAGGAGAACTCCTCAACAATAAACGTCCCAGCATCGGGAAAAGCAATATTTTGTAACATGTGATGAGCAGTTGACATTAGGCTATTGTAACTTAGATAAAAAAGCTTGTAATTACAAACTGACCCACTAAAAAGTGAAAAATAAAAACTTTTTACAAAAAAAAAACAACCGACTTCCAAAAAATACACTACAAATTGAAAAATAACTTTAATTTCGGAAGTCGGTGTCATTAAACGAAAATGCGGAACCAAAGACACCGACTTCCGAAATTAAAGTTATTTTTCAATTTGTAGTGTATTTTTTGGAAGTCGGTTGTTTTTTTTTTGTAAAAAGTTTTTTTACATTGAGTAAGCACTGTGAGCGCGCTCACGGGCGTTCCGAATTGTTGACAGCTCTCAGCTGTCATAATCGTGATATTTAAAACGGAACGCATGTGAGATGATGTGAGCGCTGTGAGCGATTTTAACTAATTCGGAAAGCGCCCTTAATGGCTAAATGACGAAAATAGCTCGACGAGATGAAAAATGTGGCCAATGAGTAAGCGTGAGATGGCGTCGGGTGTTAAAAGTGTGTTGTGGCCTTTATAGGCTGATACCATACCAGTGTCACTGACTCTGGCAACCACTATCAGGGATTTTAATTTTGATAATACAAAAAATTTGTCGCTAATTAGTCGCCAAATATCAAAATTTGTCTGTCACTGGTTCAAAAGATATAAGGGTTTATAGGTGGCCGATTTGGAGTCTGGAGTTTTTGAGATATAAATGTGCACAGGTGACAAAATATGGGAGCAAATGGATGTTTGCTCCTTGCTCCCATATTTTGTCGCCAATTATCAGAATTTGTCGGTCTCTGGTTCAAAAGATTTATGGGTTTATAGGTGTAGGTATAGTCAAAGAGCTAGATCGAAGAGTTCACTAAAAAACTCATCGACTAGCTCGACTATACCTTACTAATTGAACTCATTATATCTCCTAAACTAAGACCTGATTAAATCTGTGACTTGGCGACAAAATATGGGAGAAAAAAGATCTTCGCTAGGTGCCCTAGTTTTTGAGATATAAATGTGGCCCTGCTGGGGAGACTCGGTCAGCCACATATATCTTTTGAACCAGTGACCGACAAATTCTGATATTTGGCGACAAATTTCGATTTTTTTTTTATCAAAATTAAAATCCCTGATGGTGGCTCTGCCAGTCAGTGACACCTGATATCATGGACTAGCTGTTCCCCGCGGTGTCACACGCTGCGCGGCTCCTAAGGGTCGTAGCGTGATGTTATAGCCTATAGCCTTCCTCGATAAATGGACTACCCAACACTAAAAGAATCATTCAAATCGGACCAGTAGTTCCAGAGATTAGCGTGTTCAAACAAACAAACAAACTCTGCAGCTTTATAATATTAGTATAGATTTTGGATCACCATATGGGCTTTGCATTTTGCATCTGCCATAAAAAATATTTGGAGAGCTCACCTGTCATACCAGATGTTACTAAATGGCAAGTAATAAATAAAAAAGAGAAATAGATATTAATTATTTATTATCCTTAATTACGTCTGCCACCATAGCCACCTTGTGTGGCAGGCTGTGTCAATTGCAGACCATTGATGTTATTGAAGTCAAGCATCTTCAACATGTCCTTGGTGTCAGGATCAACTTCAATGATGTCATGCTCCAGAGCTGATACCTCAGGCACATAGTTGTCACGCCTCTCACGCTCCTCTTCTTGCAGCTTGATGGAGATTCCTCTGACCTGAGAGTGCCTGAGACGCCTCATCAAATGGGTAGCAAACCTGAAATATGATTTTGAGTTATTTACTTTCTGAATTAAGTACTTTTTTCTAGAAATGTTTATTTACAGCCAGTCCAGTGATATCTCTCTCAATTTTCAAGTTTGTTTACATCTATTATTATTAGCCTGTGATGCGCCCCTAAGACGACCCACTGACCAAAGTATTACCTATTATTAATTATTATGGTAAGGGTGAAGCTACTTGGTGACCTGTGTAAAGTTTCGACCTACTTAGCATGTTTAACTTTTCAAATATGTACTCATTAAAATAATGATCAATTAAGTTACATTTGTAGGTGAAACTAGAACAAATTGTACCAAAATCAAATGAATACATGAAGACCTGATGTGTAAACTCACGCTACCGCTACATTACAGAAGATCTAATAAATAAATACTCACCCAGCGATTTTGTTACGGAGGGGCTTGGTGGGAATGATAGCGATTTCCTCACATATCCTCTTATTTGTGTCGAAGTCAAGAGTCAGTCTAGTGTAGTACTTCTCAATGATAATCTTCGCCGCCTTCTTGACGGTTTTAGTCCTGACACGACCCTGAAATCGAAAAGGTTATTTAGTAAATAAGCTTCTCAAATGATCGTTCACTATATAGAAACATTAACGCAAAAACGAATACACTACATTTTCACATGATCACAAAGATTTTTCAAGATTTTGAGCAAAATAAATTATTTACCATGGCTGAAACACTGCAGCAATCTTCACTGACAGATACGAAAGAAAGGTTTTTTACTTTTTTTATCTACAATCCGAATGTCAAACTTCACTTGTCTTTGAATCGAGGTTCGAGGGCTTTCGGGATGATATTCTAGTCTACCTTAGTCACCCTTTCGATTTTGTGTATGGTACAGACGCCAGCACATCAAGCTACCCGAAACTGTAAAATTTCCCCAATCAACTTTAAACCTTTTGAATATTAGTGATAAAGTTGAAAATCTATTTAAAAAAATTACAGATTGTAGTTGCTTGAGTTGTACAACATGTTCGCCATTAACTGGAATACAAATATTTGAACATGTTAAACGTATTTAATGCGATACATTAAAATAGGGATAAAAACTGCCTCTTGCTCCAGATGTCGCTACTATCACGTGTCCAAGAATTTGACTGCTAGCTGTCACTAACCATACTATTATTATACTTTTTGATCCATCCATTTTGATGATTAAAGCTAGCAGAATGAAAAATGAATCACGTAATGATTTACGTGATTCTCATTCATTTGACATGTTGACCGATTCATATTGTTAAAACTAAAGCCGCGATTACATTATCCAATTTTAAGGAATGCTAACTAGGAAATCGGCAGATGTAATCGCAGTTAGAACAGATTGGATCCAATTTAGTGGAAATTGGAGGTCCAATCTTTCTACTTCCTAAATTGGATCCAATCTAGGATAGTGTAATCACGGCGCTACGATTTAGAACGACTAGTCGGCGTCCGCGCTTTGAGCAAGGTGGACGAGTAGACCGCGCGCACGAATGCTACCAAAGAGTATTTTTAGGGTTCCGTACCCAAAGGGTAAGGGGTCCGTCCGTCTGTCTGTCACCAGGCTGTATCTCAAGAACCGCGATAGTTAGTTGAAATTTTCATAAATTATGTATTTCTGTTGCCGCTATGACAACAAATACTAAAATTATGTGTGTTTTTTTTTCGGTGTGTTTGCCTTGTGGTACGGAACCTTCCGTGTGCGAGTCCGACTCGCACTTGGACAGTTTTTTTTTATATAAATGCTACATACAACATGGAGACTGTATCGGAAACGACAGCATTGCTTACAGAAAAAAAAAATCCATGTGCTACGAGTATATAATTATACTATCCATACTATAATATCATACATTCGAAAGTACCTAACTCTGTCTGTCTGTCTGTCTATATGTTACCTTTTTACGCCTAAACCACTGAACGGATTTCGATGGCAGAGAGATAGATTTCATCCCGGGAAAGGACAAAGGATAGTTTTTATCCCGATAATCCCTCAGGATCGACACTTATGCGGGTGAAATCGCGGGGCGCTGCTAGTCTTAAATAAATTAATAGAAATGTATGGGGAAATGCCTAATCTTTTTAATAAAAACGACAAAAATTATATCTTTTTTTTTTTGATAAAATTTTCTCTAAAGGTAGGTAGCTGACACCCTGGATTAACATATAGGCTACTTTTATCCCGAAATTCCCACGGGATTGACACTTATGCGGGTGAAACCGCGGGGCGCAGCTAGTCTTTATAATGATAACGACCAAAATTATTTATTTTTATTTTTTTATATTTTTAAACGACATTAAATTATTATTTTCTTCTGTAGTTTTGATAAATACGGCGCCATCGATAGAAAATTCGAAACGTGCACCTAGTACGATCCTTCTTCACGAATGCGACGACGCCGACAATGCGTCTGAATGCGTCGTCTCATCGTCTGTCTCTGTCCGATTTAGAATCCAATTTAGTGTAGTGTAATCACTAGCTCCGATTTCCTAGTTAGAGTGTTCCTAGTTAGCATTGCTTAAAATTGGATAATGTAATCGCGACTTAAAGTATTCGCCGAATACATTACCTTCTCCTTTTTTTGATGTCGGTTAAAAATCTGATAAACATTTTCGCATAATTTTCCAGTGTTATTTTCTGGTCCTAGGAGTTGTTTGTTTGATATTTTTTAGGTAATCAGTTGAAAAGACACAAGATAATATTTTATTAGTAAGAGTACTATAAAAACACTTTTAATTTTTACTTTGGATAACTCTAAAAGCAAATGTCAATAAATTATTGTCTTTGGGTTACTCCATTTCGGATTTCATTGATAGTGTGGATAATTTGCCGCGTTTGCCACTTTTGCCAGTGATCCACATGTTGAGATAGACATAATCCGGCAATTCTAGTCTAGTGCTAATCAAACGTGAACTTAAACGTTGAGTGAATACTTTAGTCTTAGTACATTAATTTACTTTTGCTGTGAAATACCAACGTCAAAATGTTTTGGGGTAAGTAAAATTGCCGGTTAGATTGTCACCACGTGTTGAGACCACACTGTTTAAACAATAGAACTATTAATTATAAGCGTATACTATCTAGAATCAATACGACTGTTTCATATTATAATGGACATACTATTCTAAAGAGATAGAACTAGTTTCTAGGCCTTTCCATTGTGTCTCTTCGTAACTTGAAATCTGTGTCGGTTAGCTTAGCTTCGGTATTTCTTTTCAAAAGATTTACAAAAAGAAACTACGATTTTTTGTGTAATTTTCTGTTCTCCTGGTAAACATTGTTCTAGAACAGACTATAGCACATGTGGCTGTTTGGAATGTTCTTGGTTAACACAAAAATAAAAAAATGGACCTTTGTGGGAGGGCTACTGTACAGCTGTTAGCATTTAAGATTTCACTACCATATAATTTCAATGTGCAACCGCCCCTAAGACGACCCACTGACCATAATATTGTATTGCCAAATTTATGCAATATAGGTGCAACATTTCAACTAATTTTTGAATCATGAAGTCTATCACACATAAAATCAAGCATTCTTCCCATGGTGGTAGGCAGAAACTACAGAATGCCACCTGCTATGATCCTTGAATACTCCTCTTCCATAACCCTGTATCCTGATGTTTAAAATGAGATTACTTGTGCAGGACTTATCATGGAACCGAACAAGCGGTACACCCAAGTGGTGGAGAAGCCGTTTCACATCTCACAGGCAGCTATGGATATCTCAACAGGAGACAATGATCCTTGCCAAGTCATGGTTGTAGTTGATGGCAAGAACTTCCTTGTGTGCACATTACAGAAGGGCAAGGTCATTCAGGTGCCCTTAGACCTATACTTCAAGACCGGGGACTCGATTTCTTTCCTGACAAATGGTAAGTGAAAATATTACATCCACCATTTTGTGTTTGGCAACTCATCATTTTAAAGCAGACATGTTGGTACTAGACACTAGTACTATTTGATCAACTGATCAACTTCAGAAAATTATGTATAGACACATAGTTTTCTGAAGTCAAGACTAACAGACGATAATTGATTACTTTTAGCTGTTAAACTGACCATTTTGACACCCTATAATTTTGTAACTTTTAAAAGTAACTTAATATAAGGATGAGTAGTATGACTAGCTGCCATTGACTGGCTAAGAAGATTGGATAGTATTATTGGTTACTATCTATCCAATCTTCTTCTTAGCTAGTTAATGGCAGTCTTGGTGATTATCACACCTCACCGCGTTTCATCACGTAGTGCGGGGCGGCCGTGGCAAACAATCTGTGAGCAGGAGCATATTCTGCCTGTATGTTTTCTATACTAATTGATACAATGTTAAACCTGCCACCCTGGGCTGCACTCATAATTGAGCAGTATATATTGGTACTTCACTTTTATACATCATAATCTTATGCGATAGGTAAATGCAACGTCCACTTAACTGGTTACCTGGATCCTGAGTTTGAGGAAGATCTTGAGGAAGAAGAGGGTGACAGTGAAGAGGATGAGGAAGAGGTCCCAGTTCTAGTGCCTGCCAAGAACAAGAGGAAACTGGAGAATGCTAATGAAGCTGCAGCTAACAAGAAGGCTAAGGTGAGAACAGTTACACAAAACTATCAACTAGATTTTTTTATTTTTGTTGTATTTTATAGAATAACAAGATTTTATAAACTACCTCTAGTGTAATTAGAGAAAATGTATGTATTAACAGTGTCAGTTTTTTTTCCTTTTTGGCAACTGAGCCGATGTCGACTATTCTGCCAGCGTCATGTAGTGACAGCAAGATGAGCCATCAAATGTTGCACTTTGTGGTAGTTGTTAATTTTTAATGTTAGTAGCTGAAAAAACAATACAAGTTACAACAGTGACAGTTATCATGCAATCTTAAAAATTTTAGTATACATATTTTTTGGCTCCCCTACCACTTGGCTGTGAGAAATAATCAACAAAATTTCTACCTTAAAACTTTCATGTCATAATAAAATTATTTTAATTATCAGCCTGAAAAGAAAGGCAAGAAGAATGTTGCTGCAAGTGCTGAGAGTGATTCGGATGAAGACGCTGACGAGGACCAGCTGCAGAAGTTCCTTGATGGAGAGGATATTGACACCGATGACAATGATGACTCATTCAGGCTGAACGCATCTGCTGAAGATGACAGGTATGTAAATGCTACTTTTCATAATATGTATGAAACTATTACAATTTTGTCTTACTCCCAAGGATACAGTACTTGCTTTTTGCAGTCTAGCTAACAAAATCGACATGGGAAAGGTAATTAGGTGAGCTATTTTATGTACTTTCCATATTAGTGTATGGAAAGTACGTAATTGTAACTTTGTAACAAAAACTAGTTATTACGAAATATATGTATGTTTATGAGATTGTGGTAGCATATCTAAATGAGTTTTGTTTATTTACTGCAAATCGCTCAAGCAGATATAATATAATAGACACTTCACTTTTTGTAAATTTTTGTCTTACATTCGGCACCCTTCACTCTTCACTTCTTGTCTGATAGCTTCACCAAGTATTTAAGTAAAATACTTCAGTAAACTTACTTTCAAACCTTACAAATGCTTGCTTAAGAAAAACAGACAAAACGTGTTATTTCATTCAAATCCTTATTACAGCGATGATGAAGATGATGAAGATGAGGAAGAAGAGGAAGATGATGATGACGATGAGGAGGAAGAAGAAACTCCCAAGAAAAAGAAGAAGGGAGCAGCACCCGAGGTGGACTCCACACTCGACACCAGCAAGGAGGACACTGCGGATGTGTCCAAACTGTCCAAGTCAGCGAAGAGACGGCTGAAGAAGAAGCAACAGCAGCAAGCGAAGCAAGCTAATGGAGCTGCAGCTCAAATGAATGGAGTGGCTAAGGTAATTATTTTTCATATTGGTAGGTCAGAATTGCACACAGGGAAGTTTAGTAGGTAAATGAGAGATCTTTTCTTTCCAACTGAAGGTACAAAATAGACCAAGAAAAAAAGATTGTGAGACAGATTATTATTATTTAAAAGAATTTTGAAGATTGTCAAAGCAATTCTGAAAACAACATATTCAAGTTCGGTATAGGGTTTACTGTCATTTTTTTTTTTTGCTTATAAGTCCCAGATTAATCTTGTACTGTAAACCAAACTTTGCAAAAACATAACCCTCCTTCTGACGCAGTCGGGTAAAAATAGATATATAATAAGAATCCCAGCTTCCAATGAAAACCTAAGCAACTAGTTTTTTCTTGTCTGCTTACATAATTGTGATCATTATAGAAAGAAGAACCCAAGGCAAAGGCTGAAAAGAAAAAGCCAGAAACCAAGAAAGAAGCAGATTCTCCCACAGAGAAGAAAGAGAAGAAGCAGATCGCTGGAGGTGTTGCTATTGAAGACTTGAAGGTCGGCAGTGGACCCGTCGCTAAGGCCGGCAAAGTTGTCATGGTAAGTTAATTATTCTTCTTCGTGTCGCTGCCACGACTGTATTTTAAATGTTGTTTTCTCAAAACTTTGCCACTTCCACGGCATTGTCGGTGGCAGCGCAGAGGTCACTTTGACTGCATGTTTTGGGACACAGAGGGCAGGATAGGAGGTGGAGCATGGTTTGTGACATAGCTCCGCAATCACACCCTTCAATTTCTGGTCATGTATATGTTATCTTATTTGGGGTGTTAATCTACTTTTACTTACCTTACGATTCTGGAGTCAACCTCCTATCATGCTCTCTGTGCAAGAACACCTGCTCTATGAAAGACCCGTGCGAGGCGCACGGTAGCGTAGTTGATGTGGCTGAGTTTTCGTCGTAACTTCTATAGATCTAAGTGGAATCATCGATGCGACGATGAAGAACATCATTCCACATCAAAAGATCATTTCAGACACCAATCTATATGGTCCTCAAAGATTATGTCCGGATTTTTTATATATACATTGACATTGATGAATTTTATATAAACAATGACACGAATATTTACTTTGTAAAGTATTTTTTATTTATTTAATTATGGTGAATGTAAGGACTATGTGGGTCATTTCTTTTTTTTCTGTTTTTTTTCTTAATCATGATCTGACAGTTTGAGTAATTTACGCGGCCTACCCAAATCCTTTCTTTGGTATTGTTCGACGAATCGTTGAGCTCCGCAAGTTCTGAGTTGAGCTGCACGATTTTTGACAAATGCGTGCACTGATTGGACAGGTCCGCTCAATCCGTGTGGTTCTTTCCTCAAAAGACCATTTCAGACACCAATCTACATGGTCTTCACACAATCTGACCAAGATTTTGTCTGGACTTTAAAAGAGACTGACCTCTGAGTTTGTTTCAGCCTTTCTTCTCAGAATAGTCAGATAGGAAACGCCAACCTTATCTAGTTAAAAAAAATATAATTGACGTGTAAAAGTGTTTGTACAATCCTACTTACAGAAAATAAATCATTTATCATTTAACAGTCGATTAACATCAGCAGCTGTTAGAGCAGATAACAAGCTGAAGACCGAATGTGCATCTCAAATGTCTTTACTAACATTACTTTCCAAATGAGAATAATGTCTTAAAACATATTCTTCTTCGTTATGTCATTGGCACAAGTTGTTTAAATTTTGTTGACCTAAAACTTCGCCATTTCCACTGCGTTATTGGTGCCGGTGGTAGCAAAAAATAAACATATTAATGGTGCCCATAATGAATAAATTCCACAATTCTATACAGGGTTATTGGTAAAACATTAACAACCTCTATAGAGGTCATTGTACTCATCATTATGAACAACTTTTACTATGGGACCAAACCTGAAATCGCGAAAAAAAAAAATCAGCTGTTCCCTACATTTTGATGAGTTATACGAACATAAGTGTAGGGAACAGCTGTTTTTTTTTCGCGACCTCTTCACACTTAAACCGCTGAACCGATTTAGATGAAATTTAGTATAGCGATAGTTAGGATAGTTTTTATCCGGATATTCCCACGGTATCGACACTTATGCGGGTGTAACCGCGGGGCGCTGCTAGTTATTTATAATTTTGTTTTTTTTTTCTTCTAGGTGTACTATGAAGGCAAGCTTAAGCAAAACAACAAAATGTTCGACAACTGCGTGAAAGGACCTGGGTTTAAGTTCCGGCTAGGATCCAAGGAGGTCATCTCTGGCTGGGATGTAGGCATCGCTGGCATGAAGGTCGGAGGCAAGAGGAGGATCGTGTGCCCACCCGCGATGGCGTAAGTCAAATAATTAAACGCTATGTCTAATAGTCCTATTAAAGAAATCAGTAGAATGTAATAATAAAATATAATACTATCTAAAAATACTACTACTCTAAATATATATAGTTCCAGTAGATGATGTACTGCCAGTCTGAACCTCGCCTTGCTGCTGAGGAAAACAATAATGTTTGAAGAAATATCACTTTATCAAATATGACATTGATGACTTTCTTTTCATTGGTTTCAACTAGAAAGATTGATGTCCACTTGTGCTGAATATTATGTTGTTGAACTGAGTGCTCAAAGAATCTTTTCTGTTACAGGTATGGAGCAAAGGGCTCGCCACCAGTCATCCCTCCAAACTCAACACTAGTATTCGAAGTTGAATTGAAGAATGTTAAATAAGTCTAATGTTGATTGAATGTGCCAGAATGTTGAGGACATTGTTGTTTTGCTTTAATTGAATGTTTATTGAAAGGTGACATTGAATGAATGTTGCAAAGCATGTTTGTTTGAAACTGTTCCAATATAATGTGTCTGCAATAAAATTATTTAAGACAATGATTGGGAGCTAATAAAATAAGGTGCTTCAGTTAAATGCAGATGTGTACATACATTTGGGTCTGCTGCTGCAAAATATATATTTTTTTATTACTTATCCTATTGAGTGTATGTATGCTTTCTTGATTATTGAAAATGAAGCATAAGTTTCTTTATTTTTAATGCCTGGCCTTTTTTATTGTAAGATTAAATTTGGCAACTATTGAAAAAAAGCTCCTAATAACAGTAGAATATATTTTTTTAAATCACTTAAATAGTTATGTTGCAGATGCATCAAATTTGTGGTATACAGTATAAGTTCACTATTAAGTTAGTTTGTAAGGATTCAACTGGACATAATAACTTGACACTTCCAAATGCTGAAAATATATAACCATAAAACTGTTTTTTGGGTGAATAACTATATCTGATTACGTCCAATTTCACTCAATTCAGCACAAAATCCTCAGCTAGAATACTTTAAAGTTATAAAACCTTTAAAGAAATTGTAGATATTATGTGTTGTCATTTACTTGGTAAAACTAGCAGAACTGTAACAATAGCATAGTTAATGTGAAACATTGTTTATTTCTATACTTAAATACACAATATTTTCTTAATTCCGACTATTACTTATAAGAATATTCTTTATTTTTAAGTTTTTAATGCAACTCTTTGGTAAGCCTCTGTAGTTTTGTTCTATACATTAGTATGCAGTTAACATGAAAGAGAAAGGATACAAGTTATAAATAGTTCCTTTTTATAATTTGAATTTTAATTCCAGTGAGACTAACTTTACTGATTATAAGACCCTATCAGTTCTACAATGAAATTCTCCTGCATGTGTCCTACATACTACTGTTATGGCTTGGTTATGACCATGTTATGTCTAAGGTAACCTGTTTCTTCAAATAATTGAAAAATAAAAGTTTCAAGTCCAGTAAGGGTTTTATTGCTCACAATTTTTCCAACTGCTTATTTCAATGTTAAACATACTATATTTTATCAATCAACAATGACAATGAAGCTTACAAAGCAGTTTCTAACTCACTGTCTCGGAATAATGTGTTAGGTACTATAACCATCAATAAAATTACATTTCACAGCCACCCTTCAAAACAGCTGTTAACTCAGCTGTATCTTTAGATGTATGATGCACTAATTAAAATGATCATAGTTATTTTAATTAAACAAAATGCACAAAGGAATAAATTTTACCATTGACCTGATAAAAAGGAAGTAATATTACCTAAGGATGTAATATAACAAGATTATAAGGGTTATTCCGTTTATCCACCCTAAGGTGGATATGTGGAAACGCATGCCCGAGAATCCACAGGCCTACTTGGATAAACGAAATTTATAGGCTTAGGGCTACTTATGGTGGATGCGTTTCCGCGTATTCATCTTAGGGTGAATAAATGGAATAGCCGGATTTATAACGAATAAATTAAACATTTTAATAATTGACTAGTCTGCTTTGATCCTGTTTTGGTCCGAGGTCGTACTGAGGTTCGTTTGTTCGTTGCCCTTGATTTCTTTTTTGTCATCTTTCTTCCTGCTAAATGCGCAGACTCCGCCTTCACATTTAAATGGAAATTCGGTTTTCACGTTGCCATCAGCGTCTTTGACAGCCCATGGATTCCAAAAGCGAAGAACATACGGCTGGATAAACTTGTGCCAAAGAAACAACAATACAGGAATGACGAAGCAAGGAACACAAACCATGTTGATGGAATATTAAAAATGAACAGGAACCACAAAACTTGATTGTATTAATTTGTTAACTGGAGCTTTGTCAGATTACAAGAGATTGTCAGTTTAGTATTACTGTTACTGTATTTTTTATATTTTGTTAAAAAATCTTTGAAACCACGGAAGTGTTGTTACTTTTGGTTACTTTGACATACAGCACAGCATCATATTGTAGTCTTTGCTTTGACAGTTTGACGTTTCAGTATACTATAATGTACTCTGTGGTTTGACGACTTCACTTCACAGTTCACTTGACGTTCGTTGGTCGTTTCGTTGACGTTGTTTTGACATAGCATTGCGTAGACAGAGTAAATACTCTGTCTACGTAGCAATGACATGACAGCTCAAGTCAAAGTTAAAGAAAATGGCGCCGATTCTGTTGTTCACAAACTTAACTGAATTTAAGTTCATGCATCTTTTTCTTTCTATTTCATTATGAAAAGGACAGAAGATAAATATTAGTTTAGTCCTGTCAAATTAAGATACTCCATAGACAACTTAGACGAGATTAAAAAAATGGCTATTAAAAATACGTCAATTTACGTCAGGCGCTGACTAATTTGACAGGACTAAACTAATATTTATCTTCTGTCCTTTTCTTAATTAAAAAAAGAAAGAAAAAAATGCCCGAACTTAAATTTAGTTTAGTTTGTGAACAACAGAATCGGCGCCAATGGCTGCCATTGCCATGGAAGTAGTACTTACGATTTGGACCGTAGACAGAGTAATCTATAGACTCATGGTATCCGTGTCACCGAAAGGGACAAAACATTTCGGCAATCTTCACATACTATCATTTTTACAGCTTATTACACTGCACCTTACCGTTTTCACAGTTGCGCAAATGTACTATTATTGAATTATGCACGAAAAAGATCTTATTTTCCGTTTAATCGCGATGTAGTTTTTATTATTTCATTCATAAACGTCAAACTTGTTGTGCACATTGATGTGCTTAGCCGACACGCAGTAAGGGACAGAAATATTCTTACTCTTGTCTCTTTTCTTTGCTGGTGACGTTAATATATTTTTCTTTTTCTTGTGGGAATGAAAAGGAATATATGCAGCAGTCTATAGTTTACTCTGTCTACGGTTTGGACTAAGGCCTAAAAGGCACTAGCGGTTGGCCGCAAAGACTACAATATAATCGTGATGCGGCGTGCCGTTGCGGCAGGGCGCACTTCAATTTTTATATGAAACCGCATGATATCAATGCACTGACTTGCGGCCAGCCGTTAACCGCTCCAGCAAGGAATCGCTCCAGTTGTCTTGGAGCTGTGGCGGGCCGCACTAATGAGGGATTTTCCTTTTTTTTTTAAGTCTTTCCTAGTCGCTGGATAGATGGCGCTGACCTTGGTAAGTTACTGCAAGGAACAGAACTTCACATAATTTTTTGATTATTTCACTTGGATGTAATTTTGAGATCGTAAAACGAAAGCAAACGAAAGTGTCAGTCAACGAGCGTATGTGACGTGACGCAATGTTTTTTTTTACAAGCGTTTTCGCTTTGGCACCTGGTAACGTAGTCAGTACAACGCCATCTACAGAGTTCTTGGAAACTATTTTTTTTTAATACCTACTCAAAAAGAAAACCTCTCATTGAATGTTGCGGCGCGCCGCATCCCCTCTTCGAACTCGACGCGGTTGTCCAAAAATTTTGAAACCTTTATGCAAGTGTTTCCCGAATCAACCAAGGGCGTAGATAGGGGGGGGGGGGGCGGGTGGGCGTGCCCACCCTAGAATGGTCTGGTGCCCACCCTAGGATGTTTCGGGACCTATTCGAAATTCTAAGCTGGATAAATACCTACTTACATAATATAACTTCACACAAAAACAATCAATTGGGTGAATTTCCCAAATGACTTAATATTTTGTCTTCGGTGAAATTAGTATTTGAAAAAAGGAATATTATTCTGAATTATTTCTTTTAGTATTCAATAGGTAGGTAGTGTGTTGTGGCAAAAATATAATTTGCCTAGGACTATTACAAAGGTAGAAATAAATACATAAACCTCGTATTTTTTTCAAATCGGTGCTGTCCCTCTACTTTTTTTACAAACAAAAAAGCTTTTATACTAATAAAAATAAGTAAGTTAAGTATATCACTTATTCTATTTCATAGAATATTAGTTTTGGTATTAATATAGGTATAGCATATTTTATTACATAATAATTAACGATTATATTTTTAACGAGAGGCACAAACGTACTTGTCCTGCAAAATGTTCTCATAACGCTGGAAGTGCGCAGTGACGCAGTCAAGACGGACTTGTGTCAAATCGCTGCATATTCCCGCCAAGGTCTATTACGGTGCAATTTAAGGTGGTTCGGAACTCTTCGTGTGCGAGTCCGATTCGCACTTAACCGCTTTTTAAATTCTTTGATGTAAGTATCACATCCCTTGCGGAAACTAGGACGTGTAGTTAGGTTCCATTTCCCTGTATCTATTGGTAAAAACGCTAAACAAACATGGAGTCAAAATATATGCAATGCAACATGAATTGTAACACGTGTTGAAACAAACTCGCCTTGTTGCTGTGTTACATTTCATGACACATGTTCATGTTACGTTTTTCACATAGGTATGGTGTAGGTACGCACTATATCATAATGCCGGGTACAGATTGGTGAAACGTAACATGAAATGTAACACACGTTGAAACTAGTTCACCAACTTGTTGTGTTATATAATGAAGCATGAAGTACCTACCCCAACATTACATTACCTACGCTCTGTTGAGGCTAAGAAAAGGGTGCCAAAAAGGGTTCTCTTTAAATTTAGTATGACAACAGGGCCCAATACCACAAAACTTTGTAATTCTACAAATTTGTTAAATACAGAAAATGTATAAGTATGTATAAGTTACAGTTTGACTATGAGCTAGGTACAGTTTCCTAGAAGAGCGGTAGTCGCTACATGCGTCCGTAATGTCTAAATACAGAGTGAAAATGACAGATTTTCATGACGTCCGTTAAAAACATGGCGGAAAACCTTTCGACTTTTGTGGTACACAAACTTGTATTTACAAATTGTAAGTAATTGTAAAGTTTTGTGGTATAGGACCCGTTTGTTGTGATTTCTATAGGTTGAACGACAAACATTAAATCTTTCACAGTTTTGTACCTATTATAATTATTTGCTCAAGGAAGTTAATCGGGAATCAAACACTTTCAAATAGTTTACAACGATCATGGATAATTTTATTAACGTAACAAATAATTGTTGTATTCATAATCTACTATAATTTTATTTTATAAAGTATCTATTACGTAGGGGCAGTAAAACTGCGCACCTAACACTTCTAGTTAAGATGTACCTACTCTATTACAACTATTTTCCTGATATTAATATTAACAATAGTTTCAACAAACAATGGAAACGTCGCTGTATAATTAATTAACCATTTATTAGATGTCTAGTTATGTCTAATACCCTGTCACTCAACAATCATAATCTAACGATAGGTACCTTTCCTTTGTGCGATAACAAAACACAAAATGAACACAAAACAGCTTACATGCTCACAACCCCTACCTACTATTAAAACTATCTCATACTTAAAACATAAATTATATGAAAATAAAATATTCAAGTTAAAACAGATACCTCTCTTACGTTATTGAGATCTTACTCACAGCACACGTATTTCGTAATCTTAATAAGTACTAGATAATGTTATGGTAGTGTAGCTTTACCTTGATCTAATAAATTTATGACCAACATACGAACAACCAAAGTAAATAAGTCTTTATGAAATAAATAATATTATGCTCACTAAACAATTGTGCCTAGTCTAACTATAACGTTTGCATTGTATGCATAAGTCTCTCATGGCACCAGGTAATATCACAACACAGCACTGAATATACAGAAGGCACGTCTTGGCTCGAGGCACTCAGGGCAGCGTGTAGTCCTCTTCAACTTCTTTGAGGGCTCGTCTCAACGAAGCCGGCAGCTCGGGGACTCTATATATGGAGTCTGAAATCGGCGGCAGTATTAAAGATCCAACCGATTTCTCATAGTTAGTGTAGGACCAATACAACTGCGACACACAAGATATCTCATCGTCGGTCATGGCTACTGATCTCAGTTGTTTTCTGAAGTCTACGTAAATGGAATTTCCACATTTTGAGCAAATCTCTTCGAATATGTAGGACTTGGTTCGCTTCTTGGGTCCGTGCTTGCATTTCACGGGTTCGACGAACTTGTACTTCTTGGTCTTCATGAGCCTGGCGGGGCGCTCGTCGCCGTCGGACAGTACCACCACCAGTCTCTTGGAGCAGTCGGGCGCGCCGGTGCGCGGCATGAGCTCGCCGCCGCCGCTCATCAGCGCCTCGCACAGCTGCTCCGACGGGTTCACAAAATCGTAGTAGATGCACCGCGACTCTGAATTGCTCTTGCTGTTGTTCTCGATTTGAAGACTGTATCTCAGACTAATTTTCTTTGGCCTGTTGCTGTATTTCAGGTACACATGTATCGGTATATCAATAGACGCGCAGCCAGACTCTTGAATTTCGTATGGCGGCTCCTGAAGCACTGCAAAAATAAAGCTGATGTTATTGCTCCGTAAAAAACAGTTATACAGTAAATATAACAGGGGGCAAAGTCACCGAGATAAAACTATAGGTAGACAGCGGGCTATCTGCGGGAGTGATAATGATGATGAGAGTTTAAACTTGTAGTCATTAATGTATAATATGGCAATAAAATACGAGCAGATCATTAAGTTTATTAAAAATATATAGCTGTGCTTGATTGAAGCGCTTTTAAGAGCCTATACTACCTCAGCTAAAATTCACTCTTTATCTCGCTCGCACGATACTGCTCGCGGACTGTGTGAAAGCGAGACAGAGTGCGGTGCTGGGCGGGAGGCAGCGCCAATAGTTTAGGTATTTGCTTTTTACGGTGAAAATAAAGGTAATTCAAAAAAACTAACTAACATAAGACCTGCTTTATAGTTAGTTCAGTTAGTATGCAAAGTTTCATGATCTAATTTGAAGTATTTTTTGAATACCAGCGGTTTATTGTTCGGTTTGGAGGTAACTTTGGATTTTTTTTCTATCGAGAAAATTTTATGGAATCGTGTTTTCGTCTAACATAAGACCTTACATTAATCCTCAACTTTAGCATATATTTATTTCAAAATTAATGCTGCAGTATTTTCGACATAACGGAGGATCATGCTAAGCCATTTGAGGTAGTATAGGCTCTTAAACAGTCATCTTAATTCAAAAAGATTATTTATGCAAAGCCGCGTATTTAGCATAATCAATCAGCCTGTAACGTTTCCACTACTGGTACACAGGACTATTGTCAGCAAGGAGTGTGCCGTAATCCACCATGCGAGCCCAGTGCGGTTGGGTAGATGTCATATCTTCGAATATTTGGTTCTAGGACATACCGGTTTCCTCACGATGTTTACCTTCACCGTTTCATATTTGCAAATTGATACTGTTCCTTCCGCTAGTTCATCAACTTATTGTGATAAGATTCGTTAGCTTAAAGATGCACAAAAAAAAATACAAATAAAAAGCTACTGCTTGCCTCTTTTAGGATACACGAAGGCGGCAGCAGGATGTAAATGGAAGACGACTTTATGAACGAAGGTGCTGATGTCTCGGCCGCTGACACCGCGCACCCACACTCTCCAGTCGAGCGCAAGAGCGCGGCCCGACGCGGTCCTGCGCGGCTCGCACGCGTGCCCCACCTCTAGCCATATGCGCACGCACATCTGCAACATAAAACATTATTAACACGTGATTACATATAAATCATAAAACAACGTATAGGTATACTGAAGTTCACGCTTGTTGTACGTGACGTGTCAAACAGAATTTAAATTATTACTCGGGCTGGAATTTAATTTGGGTTAACCTTGTTTCATAAAAAAAAAAAAATAACAAATTAAGTACCACTTTCCAAACAATTTTCCGCTTAATTTCATTTGCCAAATTATTACTTGGCAAATAAACTCTTCACAAAAATTTTTAACGCAAACGTTTGACAATGTGAACGTTTAAACCACGGAATAGTTGTTGTTGTTTCTTGTTTTTCTATTCCGTGGTTTAAACAATAACTTGCTTACCAACTACATAGTACTTTTATCAATTTTAATGTACAGACGCCAGCACAACAAGCTACTACAATCTGTCAGATTTCTTTAATAGATTTTCAACTTTATTGCTACACTAGCTTCTGCCCGCGACTTCGTCCGCGTGAAATTTCTTGTACCCCCATCCCGTCGCAATACTTCGTATTCGCTTAGCGTTCTTTTTTCTTTTTTTTTCTTTTTATAATTTCATTCTGACTTTTTTTCTTTTTGCTCGGCTCCTAAGGGTCATAGCGTGATATTAAATAGCCTATAGCCTTCCTCGATAAATGGACTACCCAACACTAAAAGAATCATTCAAATCGGACCAGTAGTTCCAGAGATTAGCGCGTTCATACAAACAAACAAACTCTGCAGCTTTATAATATTAGTATAGATCTTAAGGTTCAAGGTTGATTGCGAAAATGTGACAGTTTCGGGTAGGTTGACCTGCTGGCGTCCGTACCTAGTCAAATATTTCAGTTGGTACCTAAGTATAACATATTTTACGCAAAATAAAATAAGCCAAATAATTATTTATTATCGTAAGTTTTTAATTTATCATTAATTATTTTCAGTCAATTGCTTAGTGCAATGAAGTGAAAATGAGTGAAAGACTGAATTTATTGATCGAACACTTGACGGCGCAGCGGCGGATAAAAAGTAGAAAATGGGCATTCTTTAATTATACAATGAGGTTGTATATAAAATTAACCAATTAATTAATAATAAAAAAAAAATCTTTAATAATAATAAGACGTAGTCGACGGAGCCCCGCTTCGCGGGGCCCCCGTTACTGTCTACAGTGTTTAAAGGCACCTAACACGAAGGAGAAGACGGGGGCTCGTTCGCTCGCTTTGCCCGCTCACTTGAGCCCCCGTCCTCCCCTTCGAACCTAATCTGTCAGAGTCGGGGTGCCCCAAGTCCCCAGCTCTCTTCGCTCGCTCTTGTATCCCAAATTCTCTAATTCAATCTTGTGTGTTTCTGGGAATGAGTCTTCAGAGATGCCTATAGTTGCCTATAATACAATGTTTGTTATCCCACTGATAATATTAGTCACCATTTCATAATTTATAGTAAGTACCTCGCCTATGATTTCAATTGGCCCTATTTAATATGTTCGCTACCAGCCATTATTTCGTTTTTATAATTCTCTGCATTTTGAAGCTCATCTAATATAATTTTTGCTAAAATATTTAGTCGCTGTCAAGTTATTTTTTTAGTAGCAAATAGTTGGTAATTTTTGAAATACTTAATTGATTTCAGCTATGTATTTAAGTACTTAGATAGCGGAACAGCGAAAATATCTATAAAAGATAAAATTGATTATTGAAAACAATCGATCTACTAATCTGCAAAGATGTCACGTAAAAGATACGTATTCTTTCTATTATATTATAAAGCGCTAATTATATTCCGATTTTGTTTTCGATATGATTCTAATCAGAAAATACTTAGTTCGATCTGATTTAGATTTACTCCTTAATGAGGTAGGTACTACTACCTACTATTTAATCAAAATAGTTACTGGATTTTTCCATTTGGAAATTCGCAGCAGCAGCCTGATTATGGCAAACGGTTCGGCCCTGTTACATGGGATACTAATATTATAAAGAGGTAACATTTGTGAGTCAGTATGTAGGGAGATTGTCTTCGGAAGTTCTACTGATCCGATTCCGAAATATATTTCACTGGTAGAAAGCTACACTACTGCGGAGTGCCATACCTATGATGTATTATTTAATATCTGTTAAGTATATTAAAGCAAGAAACGTCACGCGGGGGAGTCGCAAACAGAAGCAAGTGAGATATAAAAGCGTTGATGACTGTTTTTTAGGGTTCCGTACCCAAAAGGTAAAAACGGGACCCTATTACTAAGACTCCACTGTCCGTCTGTCACCAGGCTGTATATCATGAACTGCGAAATTTTCACAGATGATGTATCTCCTATTTATTTCATTTCGGGAACAGGGTAGGTATTACTTTTTTTTTTCTCGGGACCATAGGGTCCCGGTCCTTTGAAAGACGTACGAGGGACCGAAGCCAACTCGCAGGGGGCCTCTGCGAGTTGGCTTCGGCCCCTTAGGAAATTTTAATGAAATGCGGCACCAACAGACGATCCCTGTATGCACTATGCAAGTGCACCCAAGGATAATCCCCGGCTGGTGTAGGCCTATTGCAGGATATGGAAAAATAAAAAGTATTATTATTACTTATCTTCATTCAAGACCGCAATTGGCTCTACTGAGAGACGCCACAACATTAGAAAATGGTTGCAGAAACAACATTTTGTACGAGAAAGCACTAACAAGGTAGAGATACACTCATCAAACAATTATTACAATAATGACTTAAAGGACATTTATTACTTCGCCCTTGTCCTCTAAAGATAACCGGCCAAGAACCAGCCAGCCAGCCACATTCACAATGAGTTTCTATTAAATCCATTAAGAACATGTCCCGACTATTTGTGAAGATTGCAATTGTACCTAATAAATATTAATTTTATTGACTTTGTAGTGATTTTTAATGGCGCTATGGTTTTGTTGATGTCAACAGCGAAATAACCGGACAATTAGAAGAGAATATAAGACCTAATTACTTTGTTATTATTATTCTTTGTTGGGACAATGCCCTGTCCTAATGATCTATTGGGGGTCACTTTAGATTGTATCTGTTTCTATTCTGAGCTGGGTGTATGCATTTACAGATTGACATTATTAAACTGACCTTCTCATCCAACAAAATTTTACAAAAACGAATTCAGATTCAAAGTAGACGCGTCAGCCAGCAATACCTTTACATCCTGAATAACGGTACTTACAATCCGAGTAGGTAACCTCTAGATGCTAGCTCGGGGCAAAATCAGTCGAAAAGAAATACTAGATATTTAGTTAGAAGAATTAGCTGACAATACGTAGGTACAGAAAGCGTCTCTATGTCCTAACCCCTCAAGTTTTAAAATGTTACACTGCTACAACATTGAATTCCTTACGAATAATCTAAAGAATACTTCAAAAAGAGTCCATTGTGTTGACTCGGATTCGAACCATCGCATCACCGAACGTCGTCATACTCATACCGGCAGTTTGACGAACTAGCCAGCGAGCCCATATGAATTGCGATGAAATTGTTATCTACTATCGGCTGAGTCATTATATCTTTAGGTCCCTGTCTAATCGAAAGATGTTATAATTTGAGGGTATCCATTAATTTTACTTACTTACGTTGTCTTTATAAAATTAATCCATACCTTCAAGTTAGAACTTTGTATACGTTCACTTAAAACGGCGAAGAGTAAACGACTACTATTTATCCATTATTTTTTTAAATGATTTCTGATTTTATAAGAACTAAAATAGTTGTTCTGTTTGATGTAAAATAAGATCATAGTTTTGTTAAATAATAGCAATAATAAATATTATTAAATGATTAATAAAGTATTTTATTTTTCTTGATTTTTTAATTCTTTATAAATAATTACTACTTAAAACAAAATAGAAAAATATTTCAAAATAATATAATGAACAAAAAGCACATTTCGTGCCTAAATAGGATTTGAACTTCCAATCTTATGCACGGTAAGCGGTCTTGAAACCTCCAGTCTATTTAGACGATGAATAAGTTGTCGTAAATGTTAACCCTATTATTGTTGCTTGTCGTCGCAAAAGTATTGTTTTATTGAAAAAAACAATAATAAAAACAGAATTTAAAAAAAAATACTTACTTAAACTTATTTATTCACTAAAACAATACATTATTTAAAATAAAATGTTTTTGCAAAATACAAAAACCAACTTGGGCCTATCACGGATTTGAACGCACATGTCTTTTGGTGGGGTAACTACTTAATGGAGCTGTGTGTACAACAGACCTGGTGACCATCAATCCACACATGTTTCGTACCCACTCAGGCGCAGCATAATTACCTAGATATTATCATGAAAACATCGGCCGCACTGCGCTAGTTTTCACTGGGTCTCCCGTCTAAATGCCAAGAACGCTTGCCAAGAGACTGAAAAAAACTGACCAAATGCGACTCGGACTCGCACACGAAGGGTTCCGTACCACAAGGCAAAAACGCCGAAAAAAACACGTTTCTTGTATGGGAGCCCCCCCTTAAATATTTATTTTATTCTGTTTTAATTTTTTTTATTTATTGTTATAGCGGCAACAGAAATACATCATCTGTGAAAATTTAAACTGTCTAGCTATCACGGTTCATGAGATACAGCCTGGTGACAGACGGACAGACGGACAGTGGAGTCTTAGTAATAGGGTCCCGTTTTTACCCTTTGGGTACGGAACCCTAAAAAGAGGGCGAACAACCTTCTTTGGATTTCGGTTAGACCAGCCATTACGTCCTTTCATCTAATAAGTTTTCTTTTCTGTCATCATTTCGGCAAAAAAATTGAAAATCCTTGGCAACTAAGCACTTGGTAACAATGACAAAATCGTCTCTGTGTTCATAAATAGGTAGGTAATTCTGTTTATTTCTAGTCTGCATTTCAAACTCTTTGTTGTGAGCAGAAACAAGGATATGGACACCTAAGAACTACTAAAATAAACCGTATAATTGCGAAACTTAATTTAGCGCGTAAAAAGGACGGTCAAAACGGAAAAAATGGAATGAAACCAACCGTGCCGTTCTATTGGCGAAGATAAAACCAAGTATGGCGTGTGAATTGTGCCAAAAACAACGAAGATTACGTCAAGTTAGCACTGAGTCGACCTTGGCCATGAATAGAGACAGGTTCGCCGCGCCGACTGTAGCACGCTGTAGCTCGCTGTAGCTAGGTAACGTTCATCGTATACTCGTATTTTACTACTGACGCTTTTTTTTTTAAAGTGAAAACAAAATTTTTTGAGATGGGGAAAAAACCATTGAACTCGCGCCACTTTTACCGTAAGCGACACCACCCGTGTTTTGTTTATAAGACGATTAAAAAAATACCCGCTTCGGATGTGTTTGACTGGCCTCGAGATGTAGGTACTCGGTTTTAATGTATGACAAAGTATTGTTTTGTTTTGGTTTTCACTTCTGTCGGCACTCCCGGAGTGCCACGGTTTTTTTGTTTTTTTGGTCGGGAAATTATCAAATAACTTCTCCCGCTCTGGGCGGAGCGGGAGGGCGGGCGTGTCAGACTTTTATTCACTAAAGCCCACCCGTGTTCCTTCAGTTGCCTGTGCCAGGTGCCACGGTATCTCTTTCGAACAACCCGCGACCCTGGCAGGCATCGGCCCTAACGGACCCCGTCAGTTAGTGCTGACATCTCTTTGAGCCTGTATGGTGCTTTTGAAGTTTTTTTCAGAAGCTATTGCTGAGATGCTATTGACTTGACTTCTTGATGTTTCTTTCATTTGCGGCCCGGATATATGAATAAGAAAGAGGAACCGCCCTTGATATGACCCTCTGTCAACCCCTATTTCTGTACAGATACAGCAGTAAACTAAGAAGTTGAATATCTGAGATGATCACTTCAATCACGCTGAGTATCAATATTCTCGAAGGCATCCGATACTACTACCCACTTTTCTGATGAGGATGTAGGGACTCTTTATGAGTTGAGATTCGAACCTGAGACTTAGCAGTCTGGTGGCTATTATCACTACAGCACAATAACTATTAATTATTTATACCATACCTTAAGAAAATAATAAAATTAATTAATTCCAATTGCGTAACTTGAAGTAGGTACACATGTCACTTTACGCTGTCAAGACCGTCAAACACCAGCGCAGCAACAAGAAAACTAATAAAATGGTTATGGCGAACACGACACAATCGAAAATTAAATTGAATATTTCATATTTGTACGATACTTTGGCGTTGAAGTAGGTATTTCGCAATTCCTTATATTGTAAGTTCAATGTTCTGGCGATGAGTAACCCTAACATACTGGGATCAGCAAAAAGTAAATATTTATAATGATTTGCACAGACCTACAGTTTCTAATTACACCAATCAACGAAGGTTGGCAAAAAGGAGTCTTGTTTCATTGTCACGTGAAAATTAAAAAGAAATTGAGGAAAGTTTTGAAGGAAATTGGAAGGAAAGTCTTGAAACCAGTAAAAAAGGGACGGCAGATTATTTTTCTGCATTTAAATTAATCCTAAGCCGTATTACTTATTAAAGTCAAAGTCAAGCGATCCGTTTTCATCTTTTAGTAAACACTTAATTTGGGTAAGCGTTTGAAAGATTCATATCGACATCGATTTTGATTCTTATTTTTTATATAACCGTTCACACGTATTTTATTCATTGTATTATATCTACTGATAACAATTTCAGGGGGCATTTTCATAGTGCATGCAATACCTATTGGTTATACGTACGTAGGCATATCAAATTATCTAATCAAATAATGTAGGTACTCATGCTACCTCCAAATGTAATTAAAATTGTTATCAATAACGTAACATCACGGGTTATTTTTTAAAGTTTTTATTATTATGTCCAGGTATTTTTTTGTTTTATGTTTAATTTTCTACGCGTTTAGCTTATGTGCAACAACTAAACTAATATTCTAAAGAGAAAAGATTTTATTTTTGTATGTTTGTTTGTCACACTTTCACGCTAAAACGGCCGAACGGATTTGGCGCATGGGTAGGCTATGACCTGGATTGGGACATAGGATTTTTTATCCTGATATTCCCACGGGATCGAGTCTTATGCGGTGAAACCGCGGGGCACAGCTAGTATTTAATACTTTTTTCTTACTATCGTAGTTTCTTCAATCTTGACAGGTTCTATTTGCTTTGGTTTTATTTTATTTGTTTTTTTTTAAATATTGTATTGTATGTTTATTTAGGCCTTGATGCTTGAAATAAATGGATAAATAAATTAATTAATAAATTTGCCTATTCAATTGGTACTGTTAATATACCTAGAATAAACGAAAATTTTATCGATTTTCCAAAATGTCCTTTAATAATTTTGGAAAATCGATAAAATCGTCGTTGAAAATAAATAAAATTGTGCTGTTGGCTGGCCTGCAACTATAAACAAAAGAATGGGAACTGCCGTTACCCCGCCAGAAAAGTTTTAGAGGAAAAATTATATCTAGGAAAACATGTTCACCCTTTTTAACAATTTTCCTGGACTGTATTATTTATTTGCTTATTTATATCTATTGCTAATAATAAAGCTGAAGAGTTTGTTTGTTTGAACGCGTTATTACCTGGAACGACCAGCATCTTAATTGCGTAACACAATATCAACCTCAACCTGAATCATTTTGAAGGATATTGCTAATCCATTGCTTCATATGTTAGAAAAATTTGTCTGCTCAGGAACGGAAATAACGCAATAAATGTTGTTGAACTGTCATAATGAAATCCATTACTACTAATAGTGTGTTACGCAATCACGCCGCTGTTTGATAAAAAAAATTGCATTTGATATCTTAATTCTTGACCCTTGGAGCCGACCAAAAAGTAAAAAAGTCAGACAGAAGCCTGAGCGAAAACGAAGCAAGAGCTGGATGCGATGCGACAGGTGGGTCGGAGGAACAAGAAATTGCACGCGTATGAAGTCGCGGGCAGAAGCTAGTAAGTAAATAAACCGATAGGAAGTAGGCAGCGGCCGTGCAATATCAATCAAATTATGACATAATCGCTAACATGTAATATTGCATGCCATACATTTTTTATTTCGTATTGTCCTTCACTGGTTTCGCTTGAAGATAAGATTAATAAAAAAATTGTGAATAATCTGCGTTGTATTCACAATTTTATTTTTTTATAGCACTTGCAGAAGTCAGAAAATACCTTTTAACACAACTACACCACAAACTACAGATATACTACACGGTTAGGGGCCACGTATATTATAATATTTATAATGTAGACTACTTATTTAAATAAAATAAATATTAGGACGAATTTCACCAATGAAACTAAACGCGATCAGCGTATCTAAACCGCGTTCAAGGGCTGTCAGTGTCATGATTGCTGAGGAATATTGACACTGATTGTTATTATTATATTATATCTTGTAGATAGATTATTTTATATTTTTTTGTGAATGTAAGAACGTTGTAGGCCTTGTAGTCGTACGTGTAGATTTGTAGACCATTTTCTATTTTGTTAAATAGCTAGTACTTTTTGACAGGCCTACACTGTCCTCCCATATCTGTTAACACTGTAATTTGAAAACATTCAAACAACAAACAAAACACAAGCTAATTTTACAAACACAAGCTAATTATTTTGAAAAGAGTAACCGTGGAGTTTCTTGCCGGCTGTTCTCCATAGGAAACGACCAGTTGGGACTTTGCACCTAGCTTCTGACGTTTTATAAGTGCCCATGTAGTTTTTACGTGAAATAAAATATTTTGATTTGATTTTAATTTGACAGCTCTTGAACGCAGTTTAGATGTGCTGATCGCGTTCAGTTTCATCGGTAAAATCAGCCCTGAATAGTAACTCACAAAAGCATTTGGCGATTGGTTTCTCATTTAATCATCATATTGCTTGATAATATCAAAATACAAACATTGGATACATAGTGTTATATGGGTAGGTAGGCATAAAATAACACACATGAACCAAATACGTTTATCTGACTTACCATCTGGCATTAAAAGCTATTGCTTTTCATGCCAGATGTAATGATGATGATGATGATGTACCTATGTAATGTTATGAAAGTTTTAATTATTTTAATAGATTTTTAAATTTTTATATACCAACAATACTTTATTCCTATAAACTTTCGCCTTTACAATATTAGTGTGATGTGATATTTATGTGTGTTCATTAATTTTAGTCCTACTGCATTAGGCATATCTAGGTGAGCTGTGGCGATGGCTAGCAGTTGTCATCTGGAAGCTGCTGATGATGATTGGGTCAGCAATAATAGGTAGGCTAGGCCATAATACATGCCTGTATTAAAAGTATGCAAGTAGCTGGCTCACCGATGTGCCATAACAACTTCTGATTGGCAAATGGCACAAGTCACAAATGTGTCACAGGGCTGTGTATTATGGGCTTTACTGTTACTTGTCTTCCAGCTCTTTCAATCCAAAGCTAAAGTGGATCACTGTTCGTTTGTTTTCTCCAGCTCGTCCCGTCATCTTATACGTGGTCTGCCGCGACGCCTTCTGGCTGGTCAGGGCTTCACTTAATGGTTATTTTGGCCGTTGGACCTGCGACTCATATCTCTCTGGTCGTGACGGATTGCCCTCCCATCTGACTATGAGAGTGAGGGGAAAGATAGTGCACCTGTGCCTGCACACACACTTCTGCTCTATAAAATCTCCTGCGCCGAAGGCTCGTCTCCGTTGAGATTGGCCGCCATGGCTGAAATACGGTCTGGAGGCCTATTATCATTTTGGCCCACAGCTCATTGGGCATACGGCAAACGTGGCCAGCCCACTTCAGCTTAGTGGTTTTTTGAGCTTAGAGCAACGTCAGTAATCTAATGTTCATCATCATCATCATTTCAGCCGAAAGACGTCCACTGCTGGACATAGGCCTCCCCCAAACACCTCCACTTCGACCGGTTCTGTGCTTCTCGCATCCAACGGGTCAACGGGCAATCTAATATTACAATGGCACTATAAGAAAAATTTGAGCAAGTATTAGGTACTATTCTAAAGAATTCGACAACGCACCGATGTTGGAGATGTAGGTAATCTACCCGGATCCGTTTCAAACTGGCTCATTAATAAGCAGTTTCCTTCGTGCATATACAATTATATGTACAGTCAACAAAGGAGATAAGTATACAGGAGCGTCGGATATAGTTGAAGTTTACTAAGAAACCAATGGATGTTCTCGAATAAAATTTAATTTTATTCATAGAAAACAAACGGCTCATTTATAAAATTAAATTTCAGTCCAGAACATCCATCGGTTTCTTAGTAAACTTCAACTATATCCGACGCGCCTGTATACTTATCACTTTTGTTGACTGTACATATATACATAGCTGTTTCTTTTATATTTTCCTGTATATATTCTAGGTCACCGTGTGTTCGGTCGGAAAATGAGCATTAAACGTTTTAGTTAAAATACTATACTTAGGTATTCTGTATAATTTAGCTATATTTTTTTGTAGCCTAACTTCCGCTTAGGCTACTTTAATTTTTTTTTTGTTCGCGTTATAGGTAATAAATATGATACCAAGGGTATCGTATTACCCAGTAACTGGGTTGTGGAGGTCAGATAGGCAGTCGATCCATGTAAAATACTGGTATTTAGCTGCATCCGGTTAGACTGGACCCCAACATGGTTGGGAAAAGTAACCAAGAATTTAAAGGAAAACATCTGTCCAATAATAAAAATGCTGAAATTATGTGAATGATTTTACATTTAGAAAAGGAAATACTTAGAGGCCAAAATCTCACTAAACAATATATAATAGCTAATAGGTGTAGGTACCTACAATGATATCAAGTTCATAATGTGTCTAATTTAAAACATCTATAATAATATCCTAACTAATATTATAAATACGAAAGTATGTTTGTTTGTTTGTTACCTTTTGACGCCTAAACCACTGAACCGATCATCCTGAACTTTAGCATATAACGTTGTCAGGTGTACAGAAACGAACATCTTTCATCCCGAAAAAAAGTGCTGTTCCCGAGGAAAACAAGAATAACGTTATTATGATAATAGATGGCGTCACGTGTCCTCCGAATCAAAACAGGAAAACGTCCGTCGGGTCAGCTAGTAATACAATAAAGCTGAAAAGTGGTTTTTTTGTGCGGTAATCTTTGGAACTAGCAGTCGGATTTGAAAAAAAAATCCTTACAAAAACCTTCCTTAAAAATTGGGCTATTTAACATGACGCTACGAGCCTTTTACATAAGAACCGAGCAAAAATAAAAATTCAACTTTGGGTAAAACCGCGAGGCACAGCTAGTAAGTTTATATGATGTATTAAATTAAATTCATGTTTATAAGGGGCTGCCTCCACGAGCGAGAGAATCGCGGCGATAGTCTCGCCGCGCCATCAAATTTCCGCGGCGATGAAATCGCCGTGTGGAGACACGTTCTAAGAGAGTGTATAGAAATACGTGGCACGACGATAATATCGTCGCGATTCTCTCGCTCGTGGAGGCAGCCCCTTAGAGTCAAGACAAAATTCACACATTTCTATGTTTATTAATGCTAATTCGATATTCTACTAAGCTTCGTTTTATTTTACATAATAATATTATTTATTCATAACTTGCTTCGGTAGACAAGTCATTAGTAATAATATAGTAGTAGTAATACATATATGTATTTAAATTAAAGTGGAAAAACTACTTTTTAATCAAATCACACTATATTATAAAGGCGTAAGTTTGTGAGTGTGTGTGTGTTTATTATGTTTGTTACTTCTTCACAAAAAACGGCGGGACCAAAAATAAAATTTTGTATGGACGTAGCTGACACCCTGGATTTACATATAGGCTACTTTTATCCCGATATTCCTACGGGATCGACATTTACGCGGGTGAAACCGCGGGCCGCAGCTAGTTATAATATAAGTAGGCAAGTAATAATGAAATGGTTTTTATATGAGTTTCAAGGTCGTAAGGACTAATGTTGAAAGTTCATACATCTTCTTTGAGACCGGAACCCTAATTGCGTAACACTGTCACTCACAATCTGAATAATTTTGAAGGATAAGTACTTACTTATTGCTAATCCATTGCTTCATATGATCGAAAAATTTAAGCCATTCCTACTGTTTGTAGTGTTACGCAATTACTCCTCGGGTACGAACTACTCGGCGTCACAAAAATCGCACCTCTCCGAAAATAAATTTCAAGCGTCTCCCGCCATCAACGAATGCATTAAATCCAATTAATATGGGTATCAAAAGTATGTTTAACGACCTTTAGATTAACAACAGTTAGAATTCCTAAACACAACAAATCTCATTAGCACGTAACGTTAACAAAAAATGTTGTCAAAATACGCATTACAACGGAAATTAATTGCACCAGGTTACTAGGTTATAAAACGGGCGACCCGGGTCAAATGTGGGTCTTCGCTATCTAACCTTTGAAGTGAACACACGTGAACAGCTGTAGCAAGAAAAATACCCTTGAAGATGGATACAACTACGAACTAACGATGAAGCCGCTCAAGTCATTGCACTACTGCAATTAGGGATGCAGCAATGTGATGTTGCTCGATAACTGAACTTGAGTCGTTTTTCCGTTCGACGAGTGTTCCAACGATTCCAAGAGACTGGTAGCTTTATCCG
This sequence comes from Oligia latruncula, assembly GCA_948474745.1. Lineage (NCBI taxonomy): Eukaryota > Metazoa > Arthropoda > Insecta > Lepidoptera > Noctuidae > Oligia > Oligia latruncula. Next base: position 5,173,747 of record OX419699.1, read on the forward strand.
AAGACGTGGATCTGGAAGACAACGCTCCACATCCGAAAGAGACGATCGCTTCATTGTTTCGACGTTTATAAGTAATCGGTTCCCCAATGCTCTTGAGCTGTAACAGCAACTTCTATCAGCTCGCAGAACTTCTGTAAGCGTCTCCACGATTAGAAGAAGTTTACAGGAGAAGAAAATTGCAGCTCACAGGGCTGCTACAGGGTCAAAATTGACTGCATAGCATAGGAAAGATCGGTTGGAATTTGCTTGCTGTGCTCTTCTCGGATGAGACGAGGGTGTCTTTTCTGCAACGACAGGCGTAGAAGAGTGTAAAGGAGGCAGGGTGAATGATTCCCACAAGCCTGTATTCAAGAGATAGTGGAAGACGGGGTTGGCTCTTGCATGTTCTGGGGCGGCATGTCAATCGATGGTAAAACGAACCTTGTGTGTGTTTCTCGGACTGAAAGTGCTCGCGGGCAAGGGTCGCTCCTCGGTACATAACAGAGATCCTAGAGGAGCACGTGGTTCCTTATGCGGGTCTTGTTGGCAGTGGGCTCATGTTAATGCACGATAACGCCCGCTGTCGCACCGCATTAATTGTTAAAGACTACCTGCAAGAAGCCGGGATCCCTGTTATGCGCTAGCCGGCGCGTAGTTCAGACCTGAACCCTATTGAGCACCTTTGGGATGAACTGAAACGGCAAGTACGGGCACGTGATCCTGCCCCTACCACTCTCCAAGAGCTCCAAGATGCCGTCGTTGCAGAATGAGACAACATTCGTCAAGAGACTGTTGTAACATGAATTAGGGCCATGAGAGAACGCATGAATGCAGTCATCAGGGCTAGGGAGGGGGGGGGGGGGAACACTAGGTTTTAAGTTGTTTTTAAGGAGTTTGTTGTAATTTTTGCTGTTAAAATAAAACGACACGTTTTAATCATTTGCATTAACTTGCTTTTTTTATTCCCTGGTAAAAAAAAACCAAATCTATGGCTTTATTCTGAAATTTAAATTAATTGCCTTTCCAATGATACCATAAAATCATATGTCTACCATTGATTAATATGGTTAAAATTATTTTGAAGAGAATTCTTAAAGAGGTGCGATTTTTGTGCCGCCGAGTGTATATTTCAAAAGAGTTGCGAGATCGCTTGGTGTGATAATATATTATACAACGTTATTTTTAGTATATGCGAAACCGGAATTTAGTTTGTTCAGAATAAGTAACTGAATCGATTCCAATAATTTTAACCCCATGTTACATTTTGTTTGGGTTTTTTTTTTTTGCGGATGGGAAATCATCAAATGCGCCGGTCTCCCGCTCTGGGTGGAGCGGAAGGGAGTGTCAGACTCTTACTGACTAAAACCCACCCGTGTTCCTTCCTTAGCCCTTTATGTTCCGGGCCAGCGGTAACCCTATCGGACAATCCCGCTGACCCGGCAGGCTTCGGCCCCTTCCTCGATGCTGACATCACTTTGAGGCGCGCGTGAAACACGTATGTACGCGCCGTCCGGCATGGGCCTGGTCCTGATCGGACGGTGAGCTACCCATTACTCTCCGCCCGCAGGCCCGCGCCTACGGTGGCCGGGAGTCGTCACGCGGCTCCCGACGCCCGGAGCGGAGCGTCTCCCGCTGCGGCTGGGACGGGAGGCTCTCTCCCTGAGCCGTCCCGCCACCTCCTTCGATAACATGACTGCTTCGCAGAAGGAGGTGACTGCCTCCCACTCCCTCTCGCCCCGGACCATGGCTTGCACCAGGGCCGGACGCGAGAGGTCGCCGCCGGGATGATGGGTCTTATTTAGTACGTTATTTATTCAATTAATATACTCGTTCAGCTTATAAACCTTTTAATGATTTAGGTACTTACACTCATAACACTCTATAGCACCTAAACCATTATGTAGGTATTTAATGTGTAAATGTAATGTGTAATTAAATCTGTAAAAATAGTTTTCCATAATTTATTATCTAGTCGTCTTTATAGCATCAAGAATTTACGAGCAGAAAAAGTAATATAAGTACAGTCAGCCTCAAAAAGATGTATACATATACACCAACAAGAATTCATTTAATTGTCCTACGTCTTTATTCCAAAATATTGTATCAAAGTGTAGCCACAAAACATGTTACTGTTACGCATTGGGTACTTAATTATAGAATATATTTATTGTACAGTTGAAACAGTACGCAGGTTTACATTTTAACAGAAAGCTGAGACAATTTGAGTAGAACAGCTAGGTTACATATATTAGGTAATTGTAGCTCTACAAATTCATATAATGTGATAGAACACAAATTGTAGACAATCAAATGAATTCTTGTGGATGTATTAGAAAACGGAATACGTTAATATGCGCATTAAGTAGGTAATCTGCAAATTACCTGGTACAATCCGAATATGTTACCGGCCAAAACCGATTTTAGGATGAACTAGTTTCGCCTAGGCCAAACCAGTTCTCATTCGCTCGCTCTTGCATCCTATGTCGCCTATCGACCGATTGATTTACGCACATTACCGGTAACATGTATATGTTACCGGTAATGTATATATATTTTTGAGACTGACCGTACGTATACTACTTATGTAAATGTCAATGGACTTTTTTGTACCAGCTACGTGTTGAGCCAATCGCTGGACCAATCGAAGTTCAAGCAAGTTCAATCAAACAGTACCGAATGTCGACCTTGGTTTTTTTTTTTGGAATGTTTTGATGTTTTTTTTTGTACTACTTGATACTTTAGGTACGGGTCAGCATAATTACCTACCTCAAATTAGGGAGAGGTTTTTATCAAGACGACTAATGGAGAAGTATGGAAGAAAAGTACCCACATGTTGTGTTGGCCCCAAATAAAGTAGATTATAGGCAACAGAATGACGATGATGAGATGCTTGAATATTGACATTTTTGGCAGAATTTTTAATTTTATAACCAACACGTAAATTTATGTAGGTACAGTCACCAAAAGAGATAAGTAACCAGGGTCGTCGGATATAGTTGAAGTTTAGTCAAACACCGCTGTAGTGTTTTCAAATGAAAATTAATTTGATAAATGAAGTGATTGTTTTCTATTAGTTAAATTACATTTTATTCGAAAACATCCATCGGTTTCTTACTAAACTTCAACTATATCCGAAGACCCTGGTTACTTATATCCTTTGGTGACCGTACCTGACCTACACATAGCAAAGACGATATTCCAGCAAAATCTGCGAGATAATTGTGCAACACACTATCAGTAGCATTGGCTTACATTCAACATTCATCGCGTTATTTACGTTGTTGAGAAACAAATTTTTCGAACATATGAAGTAATGGATTAGCGATATTCTTCAAAATTAATCAGATTGTGATTAATAGTGTGTTACGCAATTACGGCGCTGGATGACACATTTAGTACTTACGAAAGATTTTTATCATGACTCACTCATGCTACTCACGATCACGAGCAGGGTTGAGTACAAGATGGGGAAACACCCGTGTGTAGAAGTTAAAGTACTTACAGATTTATGTAGGTACCAGTGTATTTTAAGTAAGTACACGATTATAGATGGGCAATCCACCGGCCTTAAACCCGGTGCTTTTGATAAACACTCGTTAAAAACCCGTAAACAAAAAAATTCGGTGTCTACGGGTGTTTATCAAAGCACCGGGTTTAAACCCGGGTGGATTGCTCATCTATGTATATACACGATACATTTGTCACAATCAAGCCCATATTAGGTAGGTACCTACGTACACAAACAGAATAATCCTAAAAACAAGAGACTTTAGTTTTCCTCAAATATTAGGACCGCACCATTATACTGAGATACGAGGAGCCTTTTTGGCATCACACAGGTCGTTTTTTTTTTGTTTGTTTATTTCTTTTGGTTGTTTCTAATTGTTTCTTTTTACTTTTTTTATTTCCTGTGTGTGTCACATATGAAATATTTTTCTTTCTTTCTTTCAAAACGAAATTATTTTTTAATTCAATTTGGTAAATTAAATCAATTTATTTCAGACTAAGTAATTAAAAATATATTTGTCCATAATTGTCAGTTACGAAGGTCTTAAAAACTATGTGAGTCAATACATACTAAATACATCAAAATTAAATCATCATTCATCAAAATTATAATTGAAATCCATGTTATAAATTCAAAAGTAACTCTGTCTGTCTGTCTGTATGTTACCTTTTCACGCCTAAACCACTGAACAGATTTCGATAAAATTTGGCAGACAGATAGATTGCATCCCAGGGAAGGACATAGGATAGTTTTTATCGACATACCTCGCGGGCGAAGCCGGGGGCGGAAGCTAGTACCTAATAAAATCACTCGTGTCAAAAAATCAGTCAATCAAATTTTAAAGGCACTTTTCATTTTAATTGAGCTACACTGCGTCCGCTGCTACTATAATAATAATATATGATTTAACGTAGGCAAGCGCTAAACCACAATATGACGCAATTTAGGTACCTAATTAACGGCTGATTGTACCATCCATACATTGTACAATAAAAGTTACATAATTATTTCATTTATGTCGATAATAAAAGTAATGCTAAACATTATTGAAAAGTAATGGGCTTATAATTATGTATAGTGACTTCTATATCATTTTTGGTGATGGTGATGTTCCGTAGCTCTGCAAGGTATGCACCTACGTGCATACGTAGGAGCTGCAACATCGTTGGGAATTCAGTTACCCGAGTTTCCCAACTATATATGTTGGGGTTGACTTCCAGTGTAATCGGATGCAGCTGAATACCAGTATTTTGTATGGAGCGACTGCCAAAACCCAGTTACTGTGTAAAACGGTACCCCTTGGTAAGACTGATCGTCAGACTTTCGAACTCCTGACTGCCCGTAACGACTGCCAATAAAGATCTACGAATGACAGCCGGTATGTTATGGACCCATCAACGGACCGACCTCAGCAAGCGTTAATTAACCTTGAAGATCGACCCGTGCTTCTGTTATTATTTAGCCATGAATCCTTTAGAGTTTCTAAATTCCCTATGGCATTATCCATCTAAAATCTAGGTCAACCAGACACACAATACATGTTCATATTGTTGTTTGAAACATTATTCTTTTATTTTGTATTTTGCGTTTCACGAACTGTGTCCAAATAAACTTTTCTTTCTTTATATTGGGTTTTTCCTACTTTAGGCAATTTGGTGCTATGGCGCAGGATCACGACAAACAACTATAGTATGTAGGTACCTACCAAATACAAATATTTTAAAAATAAAACTTCCCGATGAATCTACTAATATAGGTAAGTACATATTATAATTGGAATAATGTTGAAATTAAAGTAGGTGTTTTGGTTTTGTTAACTTTTATTGTTAATATTTGTTTGGAAACTATTTCTTCCTTGTATTTTCTTCCTTGTACCTACGTAGGCAGTATGGAGTCACGTAAAGCTATACCTACGTCATGCCTCAGAGTGTGAGTCTCTGTTCATTGTCTAAGCACCTATTTCCTTTGATTTTTCCCGTAGGTAAATTTTAATCCAACGATGTCCTTTCCTTTATGAAATCCCCCAGGTTTCTTATCATTTTCTTTCCTTATTTTTTAATAGCCGACCAAACGCCGACCGCGCAGTGGCGCCCTCATTGTTTGTTTGGTTATTTCTTTTATTATAATCACTAAAACGGATAAAAGTGGCCACTATTTTCCGTTTTAGTGATTATAATAAAACTAAACAATTTAAAACTACCGTTTATATTAACGTATAATCTTGTGGAGCGTGCTTATTTTCTGCATTTTCATTCTAAAATAAAAGAAATAACCAAACAAACGACGAGGGCGCCACTAGGCGGTCGGTGTAGCCTTATTACTAGCTGTTGGCAGTAATATTAAATATTGCTGCTTTGCCAAGTTTTAACTAGGTTAAAGGCTCAGTTCCATTTAGTTTTTTTAGCTCCATCTAAGTTACTTTATAGTTACACAGTTTTTGGTAGTTTCACATTTGGCAGCAGCCCATATAGATATTCTGTAAAAATCTCACGGTGAAAAGTTGGGAGAAGAGCTTGAAGAGAGCTATATTCCACTTGATGTGATTGACAATATTGACAGCTCCCTCCACCTGTTGTCATTGTCACGGTAAGATTTGTACAAAGTAGATCGGCAGTTTTCAAATCCCATTTTAGCAGCTGAGCTGTTTGGTGGAAATAACACAAGCCAATCAAATCTTGACATGAGGTTTGTCAAGAGATTTAATCGAATTTAACCAAGGGTTATTGTTTCATTGTTATACGATGCAATCGATCCTAAGGTTTAAACTACTTCGAACATGGAGCGGTTTCGTAACTAAGTAGGAATTATAACTTTACGAGTTATTACTTTTATCACAGGATGTTAGGCAATGTCTAGACTAGCATAAGAGTTTTTTATAAGTACGTAGCTGTAGGTGCAATATATCATAGTAATATACTGGAGCCTATAGCTTTGGTAACTACTTATTAGGAGTAAGTGATTTTTTTAATAAATTATTTATGAAAAAAAGTTTTAAAAAATTTAGTAAAAAAAAATCTGATTGATGGGATGGGATGGAGGTGTCTGACTGGTTTTAGAATATTGATGAATATTGTAATCTGATAATAGAAGCTTCCGAATGTCACCGAACCCAAGGGCTTTATTTGAATACTTTTAAATTCTCACTTTAATTCTTCGTAGTTGTCGCACAGTCGGGTCACGTTCGGTAACTATTGGGGGAGAATCAGTAAGGACGGTAAAAGATATATGATGACGCAAAATTGTGTAATTATTGCATGTAGGTACTAAGTAGACAGCTTTAACAATCCATATTGAATAACATTTTTCCATAAAATGCAAATAATCATTACTTGCATATCTTATTGTTTGTGTACTAAAAAACATCTGTATTAATAAATTACTCGGTAATAAGTACAAGGCGACTCAGATGATCAAGAACCATGCGTTTTTAAAAGAATTTTTAATCAATGCTAGAAACCTTACAGAAGAGGCTTGATATTGCGTGTGTTAAAGTCATAATTATACCCGGATTTAAGATCCGAGATATACAGGGTTATTTGTAAAACACCAGCAACCTCTTAAGAGGTCATTGTACTCATCATTATGAACAACTTTTACTATGGGACCAAACCTGAAATCGCGAAAAAAAAATCAGCTGTTCCCTACATTTTGACGAGTTATACGAACATAAATGTAGGGAACAGCTGATTTTTTTTTTCGCGATTTCAGGTTTGGTCCCATAGTAAAAGTTGTTCATAATGATGAGTACAATGACCTCTTAAGAGGTTGCTGGTGTTTTACAAATAACCCTGTATTTCCATTTGTCTTTAAATCCTTAATTGGCCTTTTTACACTAAGGCTGGTAAATCAAATCCCCTTAGATTTCGCTTACATACAATGGCTGTCGCTACAGCTACTACCAATTCAAATATTTCTGGAGACCTTGCCAATGACCAAATAAAAGTTTTGACATTTTGGAAAAAAAATTGTCTGTCTTTATATCTACCCTTAGACCCTACCACAATGCTGTATTTGAATGCCATTCAGCACCCTCGGTGCTGCAGTCGTTATCGAAAGCACGAAGGACTACATTTCCACATGGAGTTCACAGCATGCCTTTTGGACCAGTAAGATGTCTGCTATCAGAATTATTTCTTTACTGTCACATCGAATAACAACATTCGACAGCGACTAAAACACAGAAGTAATTTTCTTTATGTGTACATGACTGAAATGATCACAAGTTGCGAGGTCAAGCAACGAGGAAGGTACGGCCATATTAAAAACCTGTTCGATTTCGGTACGCGCCCGAGCAGCGGTTTTCTGGTTTTATGGATTGATTAACATTGAATTATTGTGACTTTTATTATAATGTACACGCCCTTTAGTACCTGTCTATTGCAAGTTAATAAAGTTTGAAGTAGTCCTATGAACGAACAGCGTGTGATTGAACTTTCATGGTTTTTGGATTGTTGTGAATGTGTTGTTTAGGCTGCCCCAACCGCAGAATTATAGAGAAAAACTACATCCGTTTTCTTGTATGTGTCTACATACATATATTTTTACGCAACCACAATTAATTAGGTGTGGGTATGCTACTCGCTATATCTACCTACATTTTGCTTTGTTTTTGATATATTCCAATGTACCTAAACTAGTACTTACCTATCTCATTGAAATCGATTCTGCCACAGGTACCCGAAAAGATGAAGTAAGTGAAGATGTGAAATATATATTTAGGTTAATTGCTACATATTAGTATCATCTTCGATGTCCCATATCATAGAAGTCTGCACGCAGAGAAATTAGGTCAACCCGTTATTTCATAATAGGTACATGTTTGATAAATACCCACAATCACGCAGGCGACGATTATCGCAGATATAATATTTCTTAAATACACACTTGTTGTGCATACAGACACAGATTACAATAAATTATTGTACATGTAAAGTAAGTACCAAACTAACGTACCCAACGAAAACCAAGATAAGAAAATGCCAATATACGATACACACGAACGTCTTGGAATACTAATCAACATCGTACACGCTAATGATTTTCTAATGACCTATGATGTGATAAGTGCTGTAGTAAAAATACCCGTATATTTTATTAGAACAAATAAAAGTAATCTTTTATGTCCGAATATCAAGAGATATACCTAATTCGTTTAGTTTTTCTAGAGGAAAAACAAGTTCGAAAATGTTCCACCGTGCGTGTGTGTGGCGTGTGATTCATGCTGCACGCAGCAACCATCAGGCCGGTCGAGACCAGCGTCGGACCACTACCACTTGTGTCATACAAGACGAATTTGCGATTTTCATGGCAATCCGCGAATTCACGGTCAATAAACGCTCTGAACGATACTTCTAATTCCGTAGAAGAACTGCAATACATAGCACAAGCGGTTATCAACTCTCCGTGCAGGTAACACAGTCCATAATGGCGCGACGCAGGTTCATATTCGACAGTGGTACAGATGCAGCGTGCATTGCTTGTCCTGCGGGTCATCGTGCACTAACTGTTATCCGAACACTCACCGGCTTGTCATGATGTAAGAGGGGGCCTTCAGTCATTTTCTAAAATGTGATAAAACCGCCGTAGTCCGTGTGGCGGCGGCTGACATCTGCAACAAGAGGCCATCGAGGTCATATGATTGGAGCTCACTTAGACTGGCGACGGTACACACGTTACAAAAACACTGGATCTCACTTGTGCTGTGTTGTACGTAAACAAAGATGCATGAAGGCAGATCTAGGTTCCCGGGCGGGAAGTCAAACTCGCAGCATGTCTGACAAGGAGGCACCGGTAAGGTTTGTTTATCACTGAATCAGCGAGCGCGCGCAGCAGCGGGGGTGCGGGGGGCACCGCGGGCGCCTGCGCGGCGAATGACGACGGTGTCGTGACGTGAGCGCGCGCGCCTGCGCACACGACTCAGCGCGCGCCTAAACATCTCCATATTTTCTTGACGTGTATCGAATAACGTTCCATTTCACAGAACGTTAAGTATTCAGCACATTATGTACACGTAGTGCATGCAATAAATTAATTACGAAACAGAAAATGCACAAGAGACTAGCATTTGCTTAGAAATTAAATATAGGTAATTTTATTTTTATAAAAAGGCTGCAGTTATGAGATATAATTTCCTATCAAAATTTTCAGGAAAGTCATAGGAAAATTAAAAACCACCTGTATACGCATATGCTGCTGAAAACAAAAAAACACTTTCTGAGCCAAACTACTGGGATTCCATTTTTTTGGACAAGTGATGGTCCTGTAGGTATACAGGTAATTTCTGGTATAAGTTTTTTTTTGCAAGTTGGTCTAAACCTCGGTCGAAAAAACTTTTATGATCCCTAAATAATAGAAACAGGAACGGCCCATTTTTTTGCTAACTGTATTTTTTTTACGAAATCTGTGAATACAGTTAGCAAATAACTACTCAAAAAGTTAAGGCTAGTCCTCTATGAAAGATTTCCTGTAGCTACAACCAGTTAGGGTAACCTGCCATTAATACCCGTCTTAAAAATATACCTACTTTGTAATTAAGTTAGTTTGCATGTTTAAATAAGTCCTCTTCCTAAAAATGTTTTGTTTTGCTGTGTCCGACAGGGTCCACGATTGTTACAACAAATGTTACCTACTACCTAAGCATATACATTGTGGAATGCAATTAATGATTGAGTATTGAGTATGTTTACTAAAATTTTAAGCAAATGTATGAAGGTTCTTTGCTGAGATTTAAAAAAAATCGCTCTTCTTTGACGTACGTTCCCGCCCTAGTGTGGTCAGAGAATGCAAAGTAAAAAGCACGCGTGTTCAATACACTGCATTGTGAACCTAAAGGATATCCTTTTTCTGCACACTTGAAGATAGGACTTTGACTTGTGTGTTGAAAAATTATTGGAACGAAGTTCTTTAACGCGGCTGCGGCTTGCGGTACGAGTAAACTGGTAGAAATGGTCACGTAACGAAAAAGCAGTAGGTATGCCCCCTCCATGCGGCTCTCACTCTGTCTGTCTGTAGTTAAAATAATAGAAAGAGAGAGATAGTTTTCATGACATTCGAGGGTGCTAAGCCGATAATGAGATCAAAATTAAAATCCAAGATGGTGGCTACGAAAACTTTCAAATTTTTCGTCATGAGTATAATTTTAATGGTTTTTGAGGGAGCTAAAGCCGTTAGCGAAATCAAAATGACAATCTAACATAGTGACAAGTTTATGAGGGCTTCTAAAACTTATACCTACTGGTGATGGCTCTGTATTAAATACATAACCAGCCAATAACGTTCCCACTGCTGGGACACAGGCCTCCTCTCGGTGAGAGGGTATTAAATACGCATATTAAATTCACACTTTCTCTGTGTCTCTTTCTGATCACCAATTAGTTGTATTGTATTGTCGCGGTCCGCCTGAAAGACACGCAACCAAGATATCTAGATAAAAATATCACACTAATATTATAAAGGCGAAATTTGTGAGTGTGTGTTATATGTTTGTTACTTCTTCACGCTCAAACGGCTGGACCAATTTAATAAAATTAATATTATTTTTTATTTTTTTAAATAAAATTTGGTATGGAGGTACCCTGGATTAACATATATAGTCTTCACTTTTTATTCCGATATTCCCACGGGATCGAAACTTATGCGGGTGAAACCACGGGGCGCAGCTAGTAAGAAAAAAAATGAAAATAAACCTGAAGAATGTTTTATGAAATAATAAAAAATATAATGTAATGAACAAAAATAACAAAGCACCTACATTATTAATATACATGTCCTAAATGTGAATAATGTTTTTTTTTACTTTATACTATCTGTCTGAAGTCTGGAGTAAAGTGGGTGGAAGCTATTGCCATTAAATCCTGGAGATGTTAATCGGTAACTCGAGATCGTTTTCTTTAATGAAGTTTATGTTCGAAAATGCTGCTTCACAAAATTCAAAATATAATGATGACCCAAACATTGTAGGTACAGGCAAAAGTAGATGATCAAAATCAGAAATTCAATACTAATGAACGGAGTTCGCGTCAGAACTGTGTGGCGTCGAAGTGATTCAAAAGTATGTGATTGTAAATTATACCAAACATTTACTACTAGTACAGCTGCCATATATTCGTGATCAGTTTTGACTCCTATTGAATTTCTGATTTTTATCATCTACTTTTGCTGTTGACTGTACAATGTTTTAAAGCTAAATTTCTTACTTCTGGGTATACATATGGGTACTTTACCACACACACATTTTATTGAAAATTCTTGGTACGTCATTTGAAATTCCTGTTGAAAAACAGAGAAGGAAAATACGTTTATTTAGCACAGACTAAAGGCACACAACATATTATACTGCAATTTAAAACAAAAAGTGTAAAGTGCGTTGCAAGAAATTAGGAGCAATGTGGGGGTTATGCGTGGAGATGTATGGCATTTGGACGCCTGATATCTTTTCATAAGCAACTCTTATTGGAGTAGGCACCTACTGCATTGCATTTCAATCAGTGCACCAAGTTTTAATAATAGGGATATGTTAATTTTATGGACAGGACTCAGTTGGAGTTCATGTAAAAAGCTCAAGAACTGTTGGTAATATCAATAAAAACAGCTCGTGGGTTTTTCCCAGACAAATAAAAACATTCCGAAATAAATTTTGCCTGTTAACAATTCCAACATGTTTTGAAAATGCAAATTTTATTCTGGAATAATCCATAGTTCCAAAAATAATCCTTATCAACGTTATCTGTTTAGAGTAGTGCGGACGTCATCAATAATTTGTTTATTATCGTTCCATCTGAATTATAATCTATCTATATCATTGCCGATATTATCACTAAGTAGATAAATTTAAAGATCAAGCGAACTAATTTTAGAAATTACACACTTTATTTCCTATAACTATGACCGTTTGAAACGGAAATTAAAACGGAATGTCGCTTTTTATGATAAAAACTCTCGGATGGAATACCAACAATTTAAACATTGTGAGTGTCTAAATTAAAATTAATTACTCCACCCGTTCTTGGTGATAAAAGACAAGTCATAAATTTAAAACAATTTTTCTGGCGGAATAAAAACGACAGTCAATTAAACAAAGACAAACAATATACACCATTGAACCTTAGCGATGATAGCAATATTGAGACAGTAGATAAAGCGAGACATATAGAAGAGATACACAGGAAGTGGAGGCAAAAGGAACTACATGGAAGACATCCCAACGATTTATACCAAACATACATAGATAAAGAGGCTTCTAACAAATTGCTTAAGTTAAGTGAGCTGTTCCCTGAAACAGAAGGGTTTATGTTAGCCATTCAAGATCAAGTCATTAATAATACGAAAAATTATAGAAAATACATAATAAAAGATAGTACAGTAAGAAATGATTTATGCAGAAAATATCACAGCAAACCTGAAACAATACAACATATCATAGGAGCTTGTATCACTCTAACATAATCAACTTGTTAATATCCACCAAAAACTCGCAACTAAACTTAAACTCATGCAGGATCCCTACACACCATAATACAAGTACACGCCTAGAGCTGTATTAGAAAACCAATTCTACAAAATATACTATGACCGCACTATAATTACAGACCACACCATATATAACAACAGACCTGTTATAACACTAGTTGATAAAGTAAGCAAACACACATTTATAATAGTTAAAGCAGTCCCAAATACTAATAACATCCAAAAAACTACCACAGATAAAATCAGGAAATATACAGAATTATAAGAGGAAATTACCAAAGTTTGGAAGATGAATAGAGTCACTATATGTCCCAATAGTAATATCAACAACCGGTGTTATCCCGAAACAAATATTCAATAGTTTTAATGCACTAAATCTATACATGACACTTCAAAAAACTGCCATATTAAACACTTGCCGCATAGTAAGAAATTTACAACTAGACTTGGACAATAATTTCACTGCAGTACAGAGCAATTTACCTTATTAAAATAATAACTTCCAGAATCTCACCTTGGTTCACACCCGTGAGATTCTGAAAATACCAGGTACTAACCTGAGAAAATTAAATTTAAAAACCAAAATAATGCATGGAGTGCAACTATTTGATAAAATAAAGATTTTCTTTGTTATAATCGTTATCATGATCACATTTCACAAATATGTTACCTAATTGTACTGATTTGGTATGATAACCTTGACCTAACGTTTTTAATCAATGATAGGTAAATTAAATTAAATTCTCTATTTATCGCCGTAACCATGAATTTCCTCGAAAACGGAAATTAATTTACTTAGTTACTTTTATTTTGATGGTCAATACTTTTTTCATACAGATCTGAGAGAAAAAAAATACAATTGAACATAACAACTCGCCTGTATACCAAGGGTTAGGCTGAGGTGTACCATTGAGGAAACTTACAGCTGCCTAATTTGAAAACAGAATCCCGTGCACACGATGACCACATCTGTTAGCAAGCGTTACTATAGCGGCCGAGCGCTGCAAGCAAGAATACCCCTAATGGTGTATAAGAAGAAAAAAGTTTCGAAACTTACAGGTGCCCAATTTGAAAACAGAATCCCGTGCACACGATGACCACATCTGTTAGCAAGCGTTACTATAGCGGCCGAGCGCTGCAAGCAAGAATACCCCTAATGGTGTATAAGAAGAAAAAAGTATCGAAACTTACAGCTGCCCAATTTGAAAACAGAATCCCGTGCACACGATGACCACATCTGTTAGCAAGCGTTACTATAGCGGCCGAGCGCTGCAAGCAAGAATACCCGTAACGGTGTATAAGAAGAAAAAAGTATCGATACTTACAGCTGCCCAATTTGAAAACAGAATCCCGTGCACACGATGACCACATCTGTTAGCAAGCGTTACTATAGCGGCCGAGCGCTGCAAACAAGAATAGCCCTTACGGTGTATAGATGTAAGTTTCCTCGATGGTACATGTGGAGAGAGGAGATCTACATATAGTAGCTACACCCACATTTTGCCAGTAATGTTTAAGTCTCATCTTATAGGAGAGTGGGCTTATTGCCATCAACCGGGCACGAATCCATACTCCGGGCTGCTACTGACGAATTCCAGATGTGAAAGCTAGCAACACTGCCTGACCTGGGAATCGACCCGAGGACCTCATGCTCAGTAGTAGCGCTTGCTACCACTAGACCAACAAGACAGAAGGCAGAAATAAATACACCAATACAAACTTTGATGATTTCCATTTCCATCTACCTCTCTTCTGACTGTAGGTATATACGTAAGGGTAGGGTCGGGGGAGACGGTCCCACCTGTTGCGACCGCCCACGACGACGATGTTCGAAATTAATTAATTAAATAATCGAGGTACCTGCATATATGTATCTGTAAACATGCTACTTCTACACTCATCAACGGGAGGCACGTTGTTGCCTAGCTGACACGGTTTTAACTTTGAATACTATTATTGCAAAGCTTAGGTCAATTTAACATTTTAAATTGCTGTGCCCTTGCGGGTATTTATTTTAGGTAGGTATTTGCAATCATCATCATCATCATCATTTCAGCCGAAAGTCGTCCACTGCTGGACATAGGCCTCAGCACCTCCACTTCGACCGGTTCTGTGCTTCTCGCATCCAATGGGTTACTGCGGCCTTCACAAGGTCGTCGCCTTGTGGGAGGCCTTCCAACGCTACGTCTTCCGGTACGCGGTCGCCATTTCAGAACCTTTCGGCCCCATCGGCCATCTGTTCTGCGAGCAATGTGCCCTGCCCACTGCCACTTAAGTTTGGCAATTCTTCGGGCTATGTCGGTTACCTTGGTTCTCCTGCGGATCTCCTCATTCCTGATTCGATCACGCAGGGAAACTCCAAGCACAGCCCTCTCCATTGCCTTGGTATTTTCAATATACTCGTATATTTGAATTTGGAATAGAGCAATAAATATTTGAATTTGAATAAAGTTCTGTGGACTGTTTCGACAGTCTAGTGTTCGCAAGCGCAGTTCAGAAATACTTACGTTGGCAGGTTTTGGTCTTCATCTAGGACTGGATTTTTGCCATTATAAGAGAAAACTTGATAGTGTTAGCTATGCTAGTTTATTCTGGCTGTAAATCGATGTCCGAGCAGTGGTGGCTCACTGGTAACGGCCGCGACCTACGAATAGTAGGTAGTAGCTCGTAGCTTCGAACCCAGACAGATGCTTTACTTTGTGTAAATTATTTCATCACCACTGCTCACAAAACGGTGAAGGAAAACATCGTGATCGTCGGCATGTCCTAAAACCAAAAATTCGAAGAAATGTGACATACACCAACCTGCACTGGGCCTGCGTGGTCGATTATGGCCCACTCCCTCTTAGAGAGGTGGCCTGTATCTCAGCAGTGGGACCAATGTCGGACCAATGAGTAACATTATGGGCTGATTTTATAAATGTCCGGCTCGTTTGATGGTAAAGAGAAGATGGTTAATCAGGAGGAGAAATGTGCGATTAAAGTAATTAAAAGTGTTTATGTATACTTTGGAAAATACTTCGACTGAATAATTTATCAGATAACTTGGTACCTATCTGCAATTTAAAAACAATCTTTGAACACGCCTATTTAATAAAAAATCAATTAGTCAAGATCAAAACTTTTGCGATATCATTTCCGATCAAGATTTTTTTGTATTGCTTAAATGGGCCCGCTCTTGACCTCGATCGCGCCTGATACGCCATCGTAATAGACCTCATCCATCGCTTTCCATCAGAAGCGATGGATGAGGTCTATTATGATGAAACCAGCGTGGCCAGAAGTGAATGCGTAAGGCACTGGAACTCCCACGCATCGACGAAACGCAGCAGGCTGCTTGACGCCGGACTCCGGTGGGAGGGTGGTCGCAAACCAGGCGGGGGTTAGCCCTACCACCGCAAGGAAAGAATTGGCCAGTCAAATAAGATGTTGGGTGTCACTGTCCAGGATGCGTCGAGCTCTCGGTTCAATTGAGTAATTGGCGAAACACGAGGAGGATTCTTGATGCATCCCAAAAAAAGTTTATTTTATCTTTAAATATTTCACAAGATTCCGAAAAATTACCCATCACGTCCGCACACGTGACAGAAAATGTGCTACATGGTTCTATAAAGTTAGGTAAAGAGTTTTACCACGGCACCTTTTATTAACAACTACCTTTTGGCCACGGATACGCCCGCGTGGAAACCGAGAATTATCCCACGAGGACGTATTATCGGGAAAAAAGTCTGAGTTAGGACTTTTTTCCCGATAATACGTGTCATGGTCTACCTGTGTTTTCATCGAAGTCCGTTCAGTGGATTAGGCAAGAAAAGGTAACAGACAGACAGAGTTACTTTTGCATTTATAATATTAGTATGGATATGTGTTGTGTTGGTATTTGTCCGATACAGTAGTGGCAATCCATAGTATCAAGAACTGAAAGCTATTAGTTTTATAGTTTATTTATTGCATTCGAATACGACTTGATTAAGCCCTCCTACGATTATGCATGTTCTTAGGAAGAAGGGAAGAACAAGACTGCCAGCCCTTAATCATTATTAAAAAACTTTGCTAAAAAGATGATTGAGATTTTACATTGACCTTAAACTAGGCAAGCCTGTACCTGTACCAGGAGGAGTAATCGAAGTACGTCCTTCGTTTAATGATTGTGCTCCAGAAGGTGGACCGATGACGTGAATGTCGCTGGAGGTGCTTGGCCGTCGACGTCGTGGACGTCTTTCGGTTGGAATGATGATGATGATTAACACTGTCTGCTTGCACAGAGACCGTTACATTAAATGTATTCAGGATTTCCCGATCGATACCTAACTTTACCCATCAAGGTTTCTTCGCGCCAGCAATCAGTAGAACTTAATGAAAAGCTGAGGAATCTAATTATTACTTTTTACCTCCTGGACGACTACATCAGAACATGAGATAGTAAGATATGAAGCCTTAACTATTCAAAATGCTACATATCGGAATCAAGAGGGGAAGCCTGAAAGTTGTCTTAAGTTTTTTGTAATTTGCAAACCAATGTCAGGTTATATGTTGATCAAAATATGATTCTGGACCGTAACAAGTAAGTAGGTATACATTGCATAATGCTCATAGATCACTAAAACAGTATCAGTACAGATACTTAGAATAAAGTCCTCCAGACCGTATTTCGGGCACGGCGGCCAATCTCAACGGAGACTAGCTTTCGGTGCGGGAGATATTATAGTGCACAATTATGTATGCAGACATAGGTTCAAGCATAGTCCGATGGGATGGCAATCCGACACAACCGGAGAGAGATCGGGCGCAGGACCAACGCTGCTTTTTGAGAGTTATTCCGGTCTGATCCCCTGAACCCCCCTCCACCCCCCCCCCTCCTCGATCCCCTGTTTGTTCGTCTTCTGTTTTAATCTCTGTCTTATCCACATTATGTAAGTTTCCTCTTTTTGACAGGTAAGTAGGTACAGTCAAAAGAAAATAAAAGTTTCAAGATTTACAAAATTAAATAAAGATTTTTAAGGCACGGCCGCCGCGGCGGTATAACATTACACATTATAACAATGTCTGGGTATTTATATCGTCACAAGTCTTCTTCGAACGCTGCTTCAAACGTGGTTACGTTATATTACGGTAATATTACGTGAATGCCCCGTTGGTCTCGTGGTCGCAAGCGCGACTGCTGAGCGTAGGGTCCTAGGTTAGATTCCCAGGTCAAGCAAAGTGTTATTGGGTTTTTCCATCTAGAATTTCTCAGTAGCAGCTCGAATTCTGGATTTGTGTCCGTTTGACGGCAACTGGCTCGCCCAATATTACATGTGACCTAAACATAACTGGCGC
This sequence comes from Oligia latruncula, assembly GCA_948474745.1. Lineage (NCBI taxonomy): Eukaryota > Metazoa > Arthropoda > Insecta > Lepidoptera > Noctuidae > Oligia > Oligia latruncula. The sequence continues at coordinate 5,192,021 of OX419699.1, forward strand.
AATTCTTATTCATCATCAGCCTACAGAAGTCCTCTGCTGACTGCTGGACATAGGCCTCTCCAATTGCACGCCATTTAGTTCGATTCTCAGCAACTCTCATCCAGCTACTGCCAGCCACCCTGCTAAGATCGTCGCTCAACCTAGCCTGAGGACGAACTACCTTACGTTTGCCGTTTCGCGGTCTCCACTCAAGAACACGTCTATCCTAACGGTCATCTGTTCTACGGCTAATATGGCCGCCCCATTCCCACTTCAGCTTGCTCATTCTGTAAGCTATGTCGACAGCTTTAGCGATGTCGACAACTTCAACAATTCTACAATTCTCATACGACACATTTATTGTTGTTTTTTATTTACCTGCTTAAAGTGTGGACATAATGTTACCATAAAATAAAATTCTATTGAAACACAGAAGAAGTGTGAACGGTAAAAGTTCTGATAAAAACTAATCAATCGAATCGGATCGTTTAGAGATAGTAATTCTGAACAATGATTGAATCAGGAAACTTACCTACTAAAAGTCAGTAGTGTTATTTTGAATCGTTATCACATACTCTAAGTATCTTGTTTATTATCAAAGACAGCGACTCATTTCCTAATAATCTTAAGTCGGATCATAATAATTTTAATGCAAAAAAAAAGTATTTTTATAATTTTTCCTTAAAATACTACTTATGTTTTCATAACTATTTAATAGTTATTGTATCTTGCAGAATGACAAAAACAAACTTTTTATCAATAAACTGAAAGTATGCCTGAAATATTATACGATTTTGATGCACTTCTTTTATGTATCTCAGAGCATACGCAACCGCCACTTGTGGTTAGTGACAGCCAACTTTTCTTACACAAGCGAATGGCCAAAGGCGGCTCTGACCACTAATGGCGGGCGCGAATGATCCAAATGCAAGGAATCAAAGTTTAGGTACTTCTTTTGTCCATCGTCCTTTAAAACTAGACTGGATCATACCCAGTATTATAACAGCAGGGTCGCAGGGGGCCTAAAAAGGCCACTTTGGCAGAATCATAAAAGAATAATATTATGAATCATAATATGGCGAACAAAGTAGATACTGTTTTTCTTTTTTTCGCTGCACTACGTAGGTATAATCAAAGAGATTGAGATTGGATTGATTGGTAGGTTGATTCGTGCCGACCCATATTCACTGCTAAACTTTTACTTACACTTCCATCCCTACACGTTTTTGAAATGTGTAAATTCGTTAGAAATCATTTAACACTTTTTGACCAGGATGATAAAGCCCAATTTAAAACGAAACACAATTCAAAAAACTCTGGTAGTACCTCTAAACAGATTAAAGATACACAGTAACAGAAACTGCTAAACCATGGCGGTGAAAGTTTATAATAAACTACCGGAAAAAATAAGAAAAATGAATAACTTAGAATTTAATAGAACTTTAAAAAATTGGCTTTGTGACAGATGTATTTATTCAATAGATGATTATTTAAATTTTAACCAGACATGATGTCCCTATAATATAAATTTACTAACACTTAACTGTTTAAATTATAATTATTGACATTATTGATTTAATAAACCTAATCAATAAATGAATGAACCGTCTTGGCTGTGAGATATAACCTAATAAACTAATTTAATATATTTTTAATGAATGTGCCTAATTAATATTAACGAAGCAAGACTGTACATTTTATTACGATTATGATGTGTATGACTAATGACATCATGATATTAATGCACTAGAAATATTTTCACGACTGATAAGTCGAATATAGTGAGACAAATTATTTTACCATGTTATTATGTAAGTACCTACCTATATTCTGGCAAATAAATATATTAATAATAAAAACTTTTTCACAAAAAAAAAACAACCGACTTCCAAAAAACACTACAAAGTGAAAAATAACTTTAATTTCGGAAGTCGGTGTCTTTGGATCTGTATTTTAGTTTTTTGCCACCGACTTCCGAAATTAAAGTTATTTTTCACTTTGTAGTGTTTTTTGGAAGTCGGTTGTTTTTTTTTGTGAAAAAGTTTTTATTTTTCACTTTTTAGTGGGTCAGTTTGTCATTTATCTAATTTACAATAGCTTTTACAAAATATTGCTTTTCCCGATGCAGGGACGTTAATTGTTGAGGAGTTCTCCTAGTAAGAACCAGGAAAACTGGAGCTGAGAAGTCACCCTCAGCTCCACTTCACCATAAGCATTGTGACGAGCATAAATTGCTTAGCGACCAACATTAAAGTACCTAATCGACTCGTAACCCGTGAAATGCTTATTATTGAGTAGTTCCGGTGGCCATTTGTGGTCTTCATCATCAGTTCCACTTCACCAAATGCTGCTTTCCGAAAGCAAATGCACGAGTTACTATAAAAAATACCCAAATCGCTATAGGTGTGCCTATAAAATTTGAGGGCTTCCCTCGATTTCCATGGGATTCCCTCATCAGATTCCGAGTTGGTGACAATGGGACCACCTCGAGACCATACCCTTTCAAACAAAAAAAGAATTTTGAAAATAGGTCCACAATTGGCGGAGTAATCGCGTAACAAACACACAAAAAAAAAAAAAACATACCGTCGAATTGAGAACCTCCTCCTTTTTTGAAGTCGGTTAAAAATAGGTATTTTGGCACAAATAAAAAAAAATACTGAAAAATCCTTCACCAATGGGATTTGATACGATTAACTAAACAGTTACCTAACTGTCCATTATGATTCATAATGTTATCCTTTTATGATTCTGCCAAAGTCTTTTTAGGCCCCCTGTTAACTAGTTCTAGAAATGTCCGTAATCGTTGTCGTAATTTCTTTATCGGTCAAATTTTGGTTCATAAGAATTAAAATTGTTCAAGGCGATCCACGTTGCGGTCATTGAAAAATACCTAATCGATGAAAGGTAGCGGTACTACCGACAGATCCAAAGAATGCAAGGCAGTGATTGTATCACCCAACCTTTATTTTTGATAGGTAATCTGTGATCATTATCTAACCTTGTTCATCATTTCCACAAATACTAATTCGTCATAGTAAAAATGATTAATTGTTATTTTTGACGTTTGTTTGATTTATTTTAGGTAATATGCATAGATATAATTATATTTCTATGGTAATATGGATAAGTTTTTAATAGATTCACCATCTTTGGCAAAAAGGGACTCGAAATATCATTTTTTTAAGCAAGCGTCAGATCACCGTGTGATATAATAAATCTCAGGAAAAAACATCTATGTAAATAAGTTAAATCATATAGCAATCAGACATGTACCTAATATACCCATCGTAATTTATAGTTAGATTCTCACAGAATGAGGATATTCGATTCGAGGACCTACACATCGTTGTACCTTGTGCGTCCCCCCGCTAGCAATCTTCATCATCTTCAACAGCGCTATCTGCAGGACATGGGACATCACCGCAAGACATAGGACTCTTTAATTTTATTGTACGTCACTAAACTCGATCACCACCACCCTCATCTCATGCATCAATTACCACGTTTACTGATGGGTAAAATTTTTCTACCACTCAATTATGTAACTTCTTCTTCTTCTTCGTGGCGCTGGCACGACTAGGTATTTTAGATCTTGTTGGCCCAAAACTTCTCTACTGCCACGGCATTGTCAGTGGCAGCGCAGAGGTCACTTTGACTGCATGTTTTGGGACACAGAGGGCAGGAGCATGGTTTGCGACATAGCACCACAATCACACCCTACTGATGTTCCGTCAAGGTATCCCCAGTTTACCAGGTTAGACTTACATCTTCCTACTTGTGTCCGGAGACGGTTCAGGGACTTCCAAGTGAACCACGGAAGGTTACACCCTGCAGGGAAATGCTCCTTTGGTGGTGGATAGTAAGTAGGAGGGGGGAAGAGTAGAGGAGGAGTAGAGTATCCTGTCACAACTTGCAACTGTAGCTGTGTCTGCTTTTTAGCTGTTGCGTCGGTAGCTGTGCGTCCATAGTGGGTGTCTGGTATCAGATTCCTGTTTGAGTTTCTCCACTGCGCTTGCAACTTCTCTTCGGACTATATCTTCTATTGTCGAACAAGCGGTCGTCGTCGTGGACAAGAAGAAATATCTCAGAACTGGTGGTCACTTTAGACTTTTCCAAATGTTTCACAACAATAAGTAATTATTATACTTAGGTACTTTCCTATGCATAGCAGCTCGCAGCGGCACATAAAGCGCATATCGACGATCTAATTAATGATAACATCAAGATTTACTTGATATTGTGGAATCATTTAGTTGTGTCGTTCATTTTAAGAATTCCGCATGAAAACTAAAAAACTTTGACTTTCCTTGTCATCAAGGTGAGATTTTAAAAAGTTTTGTTTTCTTTATCTAAAGAATTCTCAGATTTTTTTGTATAAATGTAAAATATAGCTAGACGATGGAGTAAAGCTGTGACCGAAGAGTGGCCAAGTTTCGGCTATTACGGCCGTCCAAAACCGTTGACGATATCTTCAAAGTCGCGAGAAACTCCTGGATGAGAGACGTATGGAACCAGGAAGTATGGCAGAAAAAGGCCTCTACCTAGCAATGGGTGATTCCGCGCTGAAATGATGATGAAGGTAAAATTACTTAGGCAGAGAAACCAAAGACAAGAATATCGGAAAAGTAGTTTTCGACTTATAAGTTCGGATGGACTTTGCCTTTATAATTTGAAAATCCTAAAACATACGTACTACCAAATAATATTTCATCATATTTATTTTAATTAGATGTTAAAGAAATAATGCGTCAGTGTCAAACATGGGCTTGCACGGTGCACTTGTTTTCTGATTAACAATAAATTGATTGCGATCATTGTCACAAATAAATCTGACTAAGCACTAATCAGTATTTGATTCCACCGAAGAAGGAGCTAGAATTTTCTACAAGAATTACTTGTAGGTATTATAAATTTACCATTGGAGTGTGACGAGTCCTAAGTCTAATTTAGAAGAAGATTAGATTAGATTTATAAGGAAGGCAATTAAAACCACATTCTGCAATCAGTGGGCCTTAAAAGGCCACTTTGGCAGAATCATAAAAGGATAACATTATGAGCCTTAGCGAAGACAGTCCGTGTTTTTATTTTTTTCGCTGCACTACTTAGGTATTTAATCAAAGAGATTGGGATTGGATTTGGATTGGATTGATTGGTATTTTAGCACAGACAAAAATAAAAAATAACTAAAAAATCCTTCAACAATGGGATTTGATACGATTAAATTAACAGTTAATTGTCCATTACGATTCATAATGCTAGCCTTTTATGATTCTGCCAAAGTGGTCTTTTGAGGCCCCCTGTTGTTATTATGACTAATTCACAATTAGACTAAGTCACTATCTAATAAGGAACAAAAAAACTGTACCTGTAAACAACGAAACGATTCAGAGGTCACGCTGATTTCAAAAACTCCTGATAAAAGATAACACGTGCACCAAGTTTTACTTCTTATCAAAACGTTTATGAAAAGTCATGACACACCCTGTATAAAATACCGAACGTGTAATAGTGACGTCATATAATCCCAAAATAAATCACGTATTCACCGATTTTTGATTATAAGCCTATTTACGACGAACGAAGTCGGGCTCGTAGCAAAAACGGACACCGCGTAGGCGTAGGCGTAGACCGGCCTACGAAATTTTGCTACGAATCTACGCCGTTTAGCATTTCCACTCGGAAGCTACGCTTGTGGGGATTTTATTAATTGTTTTTGCGGACACACTGCTTTAATTCATTGTCTGTTAATTAGTCCCTATTAATAATCTTTACGGCTAAGTAGGTTAAACACCTGTAGGTATTTGCTACCTCCAGCCGACAGCGACATTTTGATAGCAGATAAAGGGGTGAATGTTTCAAAGAACCGTATAATCCGCAGTCACAATAAAACTTTATTTGATTTTAATAAATATTATCATGTGGACATTATTCACCGTCAACTTTTTTGTAAATATTTTTAGATCGGTATTATATTGTTATCTTATCCTTGAGAATAGTATTAACACATAATCTCTGAATTGTACATACCTACCAATTGTAATGACGTTGTTAATAGAGTATTATTCCGATTTTACAGGGGAAGTACCATCCGTCACTCTTTGTAAAATTTCTATATTTTTGTCTGTAATTTATATGGTGTACATAATAAATAGTATTCTATGATATTCTATTCTAACTGTCCCGTTGGTCTCGTGGTCGCAAGCGCGACTGCTGACCGTGGGGTCCTGGGTTCGATTCACAGATCGGGCAAAGTGTTATTGAGTTTTTCCATTAGGAATTTCTTAGTAACAACCCGGAGTTTGGAAGTTAGCGGTGTGATACCCCCGTGCCTCAGAAAGCACGTTAAGCCGTTGGTTCGGCGCCTGATCTCTATCCGGTCGTATCGGATTGATGTCCCATCGGACTATGAGAGTGAGGGAAGAGGGAGTGCACCTGTGTCTGCGCACACACTTGTGCACTAATCTCACTTGTGCACAATATCTCCCGCGCCGAAGGCTAGTCTCCGTTGAGATTTGCTGCCGTGGCCGAAATACGGTCTAGAGGACTTTATTCTAAGGACCTGAATTGGGACTGTTTTAGTGATCTATGAGCATTATGTAATGTATACTTACTTGTTACGGTTCAGAATCATATTTTGATCATCATATAACCTGACACTGACTTGCAAATTGCAAAAAACGTAACAAATTTTTAATTTCGTTGGCAACCTTAGCGAATCACCATCAAGAAGAAGACGAGAATCGGTTTGGCCATGTAGGTACATGGGGATGGGCCAGCCGTAGGTAAGCCGCCTGCCTCGCTGCAGTGACACTCCGGATTGTTGAGCAAGCTGCTCCTGTTTCATGCCTATTTTAGGTAGACGAGCTGTTAAAGCGAGGTGATGCTGTTCAAGTCCCGAGCTGATATGTGTTTGATGACCTTTAACTTTAACGAAAAACTCTTTTTACTGGTAACTAAGCTGCCCTAGCTTAGTTACCCGGTCCAATTGGATGGTTACAGTAGGTTAAAACTGTGACAAACCCGTCGTCGGCGAGCGCTTCTTCCAAGTTTTTCGGTACCAAAATGGGAATTATACGGGACGTACGAAAAGAGGCACAGTAAAATACTGGTATTCAGCTGCATCCGGTTAGACTGGAGACAGATAATGATGACATATTTTATTATTTGTTTGCAAGATTCCATCATAATTTCGATACTTAGAAGTGAAACTAATAAAAGGTTTTTAAACTAACGTCATGAGTTTCCTTGTAAACCGCAAACTAATACCAGAGCAAGCTGAATTTAGACCAGGGAAGTCTTGCTGCAGCCAGATCCTCAACCTCAGAAAACACTTTGAGAATGGGTTTGAAGCAAGGAGAGTGTTTCAACAGACAGGCGGGTCGTCAACTCAAATCTACCAGGTAGACCTCCTCACGTACTTCGAACAACTGGAAGGCACGTCGAGTATGGAGCCGATCTACCCACGCTAAGTTAGTGGATACAGCTCTAAATGAGACATGCTGGATTACTAATGCTTGCTTAAAACCTACCCTGTTGCGAATGCTATATCCACTGACACTGACTGGCATCGCACCCTCAGAAATTTTCAGAACTGTAGCCAGTGGCATCGAGAGGGCGAAGCTACAGGATGACCGACACCACCCAATGTACAACTATAACCCAGTGCCCCAGTGGTCTAAAAGCAGCAAAGTCTTCTTGGGTGCTTGAGTCCAGCCGATGGCAACCCCTCCACAGAAAGATGTTATCTTTGACTCTAGTCAAAGACTGCTTACCTCCTCATTTTTTTTAACCGTCAGAGAGCCTCCCATCCGGGTACAAGTCACTGTGGCCAACTTAGAAAACCTTAAATAGATTTCGTACCTTAGGCCGCAGTAAGGACAACTTTCCAAAAGTGGGAGTTCATGGACGGCTCAGAATCCGGCGGTGTATGCGACGCCTCTCCACAGACCATGGCTCACCTTCCACCTTGCACCGAAGGCCTGCACACGTGAGGACTTAACGGTGGCGGCGGTATTCGCGTTGCTGAATTTTGGGCCGAACACTGTATATTATTTTTGCTACCGACACGCTATAAAGAAGATTGGGAATGGCAACAGAAATGTTACGTAATGTTAACTCTTATTGTTAATTGTAATTGGGCTGCTGAAACCAACATCCCTTGTTTTATTAGCCAAGGAAGAGGAAGTTCATCAAAAAGTATCTATTGCACCTTACATAAGCAAAGTACGAATTCAAGGGAACGTTATCTTAATGTTGCTTTGCTATCATCAGCACATGAATGATTCTTTTGTCATTTTTGATAATTATCTTCAAAAAAAAAAACATTCCAGCTAATCAATATATAAATCAGTGTTTTACTTTAATCGAATTGATAATCTGACGCGAATAATATTCAAAACAGGGGGAAGCGTATAAATAATAGTGCAATCATTTATTTCATATCAGTATTAGTGCAACACTCACTAAAAAAACAATATTACTGGATCTATTAAATGAAAGGTAAGTGTTATGTGGAATGTGGCACATACTATCTTTGCATTTATTAATCTGTGCAATAAAAAGTGTTCGCCTAGCTTTAAAGTTTCAAAAGTGTGAAATTTTCAAACGTTCACGAGATAAATAACTACGAATCATAAGTGAAAGTTCTATTCAGTGACCTTTTTCGCGAGAAAAAACGACAACCTTGTTGGATGACTGCCTTTTAATTTTTTCATTTGTTGGAAATAAATGAGAAGTGAGAACAAGGGCAAATCTAGATTTGTTTTCCAGAAGGATAATTAGTTTACTCGGATTGATTGTAAAATAACGACAAATCAATTCAATCAATTGGGATTATACAAACTGCATTGATTACTCAGTTCTGGCCTAAAACAATATTCATGAAATTACTAGTATTCAGTTTTTATGACTAACCAGAAAGATATTTATTCAAAGTTCATTAGAATTCGACGTCGCACGTCGTATCCTTTTTACCGATTTATATTTTAAATTATATTTTGCCTTTCGAAACTTTATTTCCTCTTTTGAAACTTAGCTGATGTAATAAGTTTGTGTAGTTAAATCTCTATTTATGGGTAGGTACAGTCGAGTTCTTTAACATCTGAGCATGTTCATGAATCAAAAATATATAGGCAATGGTAAGTTTCATAAAACTCTACACCGCTACAATAAATTGTAAACAATCTGTGACATCATAAATATGTGACTAAATTATATCAATAATATTGCTACAGACAAAGACCCTAAAAATTGTGCGCAATCCCTTGTTCATATTATTTAGCGCAATTATCTATGCAATTTTTCTATGAAAAATATCTTGACAATTTGACATGCTCGAATTGTTGTCTTAAATTCTTATATCCTATTGTAATCTTTTTCTTTGAAACAAATGCAATTTGAAGTTGTCAGTTATGACATCCTTCAACGGCCACATTGCATCATTACTCGTACTTTTGCTCCGGCAAGCAAAATAGTAGATTATGCACCGAGGGGCTAAAGTTGTGTCTTATGTCACGGGCGTCATATTGAATCTCGAGCGCAATGAAGGATTCGGGATTTAACTCACGAGCGAAGCGAGGGAGTTAATACAAGAATCCTGAATGCCGCGAGGGATTCAAGCTAGCCCAAGGCAAAGACACCTTTAGCCCAGAGGAGGATACTCTACTTTTTACACCTACTGTGAGAAAATAATAGCCATAGTACGAAAAAAAAAGTATTTAATAAATAAACAAACAGTAAGAATAACATAGGAGCTTCATTTAAAAAAGTTTCAACATTCATAGGTGTGAAAACTTTCGATTTCTTTGATTGGTGGCCTTCCGATTTCCTCTTTAGAAATGCTAATAGCTTAGCGTACCTATGTCTTGATGTCTATATTGTGTTTCATGCTTATTGTTGACCTAAGCATTGAATAAGTACACCATTAGGCTACTTGACTTCTGAGTACAAGATAAATGCTGAAAATAGACTAATAGAACTGGTTCCGAAATGGACTTGACGCCTTTTGTACTTTTCCATTTTTGGAAATTGTCGTAGGCTTATATATAAGTTTCCTTTGACTTTTCCAGCAGTAAAGCATTGGAAATATTATTAGCTTCGGTTGTAAATGAATTCAGGAGTACAATCACTTTCATCACTCGACATTTTATAATACTTTGTTGATAAATTTAAAGTTTAAATGCCAAAAGTTCGCGCCTTTATTGCGTCTACCAATAAGTAGCCAAGACACGATCAATTCGATTTTCAAAAAAAAAGTCTCTTCTACGGTTTTGTCGTGTGTGTCTATTGATATCATTCTCATGGAAGTGGCGTTTGTGTAAACTAAGCTTTATACAGGGCTGGTAGAATGGTTTTGGATGATTGGCTGTATGCATTTTGAATTTAGAACGTCATTGGAGACGCTCGTGAAAATAGAGTATTTTTTATAAAATGTGATAAATCGACTGTAGTATAGATAGGTTTTATTATTTATTTATTTATTCACAAAATCCACAGCAATCTTTGCGCAGTTTACTTAAAATAAATTAACTAATGTTACAGCCAATTACTATTACTGTATTACGGCGCGGTACGGTATTTGTTATTATTAATGCCAGTTTTAATGTTATTTCATTCCTTTTAAAAAATGGTTGGTAGTTATCTAATTATTCTTACAATATTATGTCTTCGAAAACATGGCAACGGTATGAAGAAGCAGTCATTATGATTTTGTAGGAAATCGAGAATATCATCCACGCGTAGTAAGGGTATCGAGAATAGCTTTCCTCTTTCTGGCACCAAAGCAAAGTGTAAAGTAACCATGTATATAGGAACAAAAGAGTGTTTGTTAGTACTATACTGCCAATTTAGCTGAGCATGTGAGATTCCAAATTCAAATCACATTATTGACCAGCGGGTCATAATGAAATCCAGTACAACATTATTGACCGGCTGTGCCCCCGGCCACTAATGACTCACTTTAGGTTAAGGTTGCTTGACATATAATTTGACATTTTCGAGCAGGTGGTGTGAAAATAAATTTAATGGTAAAGGCCATTTAGTTAGTTGAATAAACTCAAACTCAAACTCTTTATTGCATTCATGTGTTCATATAGTTGTTACAATATACTTAATTAAGTTCCAACAACAACAACAATATTCAAAGCTATCGATATTTACGAATCCTAGGTGCACCAAATATATTGAAATCTAGAGTATTTAGATATTTATGTTCCCAAGAGTAGTCAGATATTTTTTACTGCACTACCGTAAACATATTTATGAACAGTTTATTTGCATAGTTTATATGATATCATTTTAATGATGTCTAAGTTTGTATAGAACTATATGATCATTTTAACGCTTACAATATTTTAAAACATTGTCACTGCCAATATATTATTGAACTCGACTGTACATAAAACGCTGACCGCGGCATTATTGTTTTTTTTTCCTTGGTTTTTTTGCTTTTGGTGAAAATAAAACAGATAGATTCGTAGGAGTGGCGCGCTGACATTTCATAAAGAATAATTCGTTTCTTATATAATGCCGCCAGTCTCTTGGGTACATTACCAGTCGACAGCGATGCGGATGAATTTTTCGGCGCTATTTTTTAGTTTCTGTATAATTTTAGTTAGGATTTAATTTTGTTATTTTTAGTTGGTATAGCCAAATAAATTATTTGACATTAAACAATCTTTTGGAAATATGTACAAGAATCATATAAAAAATACGCACTGATTAAAACGCGATTAATTGCAGAGATACGAAGTGAAGCATGAGTAGATTAGGAGAGCGTGAAACATTTTAAAATGTATAAATAGAATATAGCACGCTTTGCAATTTATGCAAAGTTGCATTTATGCATAAACGCAACTCCGTACAGTAGCTACCCAAGAGAACTTCGATTAAACAATACAAGACTCAAATAAATATAATTTTACAATAAATTTTGCTTGTCTTGTAATTAATTGATACCGTACAGTACGCACATGATTGTATCGTTATATGTTTATCATTCCACCTAAGGTAGTCAACAAGTCACTTAATTTATTACTAATTACTGATAAGACACGAAAGATGAAGAGATTAGCCATTAATTAGTTAATAATACATTCAATTATTATTTTCAGACGCCGTATTATTACTGCTATGTGCAATTGCACTAGCACAAGCGATCGACCACGACCCAGAACAACGATCACGCCCTTGCAACTGTGACCCGTCTGAGGCGCAGCAGATCTGCCGGGCTAACTACGATAGCGATGATGTAATAATAGCACACGAAAATTGCGACCAATTCTACAAATGTGCAAATGGGAAACCAGTAGCATTTTATTGTCCAAATAACCTTCTATACGACCCATTTACTGAAACATGTGATTGGGCCTACAACGTTGAGTGCGGCAATAGGCCTATCTCAGAGGGTCCTAGCCAAGGTGAGGACAGTGATAGCGGTAGCGATGATGTTAGTGACATCGACAATGATTGGACTTGTAATTGCAACCCTGGTGAAGCGCCATCTATTTGTGCAGCTGAAGGCTCAAACGGAATCCTCGTGGCACATCAAAACTGTAATCAATTCTACCAGTGTGCTGAAGGTAGGCCAGTGAGTTTCTCTTGTGCCCCGACTCTATTATACAATCCTTACAAAGAAGAGTGCGATTGGCCGCAAAATGTTGAATGCGGTGACAGAGTCATTCCAGAACCTGAAGAGGATAACGACAGTGATACTGAAGACGAAGAAAACGATGGTACTTGCAATTGCAACCCTGAAGAAGCCCCAGCCATCTGTGCAGCTCCTGATTCAGAAAGTGTACTGATAGCACATGAGAACTGCAACAAGTACTACATTTGCAACCATGGCTTACCAGTCGCTGTTTCTTGCTTCGGAAATTTACTATTCAATCCCTACACTAAACAATGTGATTGGCCAACAAATATTGACTGTGGTGACAGACTTGTTCCTGAAACTGAATGTACAGGTTGTAATGACAATACCAGTGACGATACTAGCTGTGATGGTGATGATGTATCTCCATCTCCAGAAGACAATGAGTTGCCACCTCCTGGCAACGCACCTGAAGAGAGTGACAGCTCTGACATTCGCCCACCAAATGATGGTGTTGTGGTCCCCACGCGCCCACCCGGCACATGCAACTGTAAACCCGAGGAAGCACCTTCCATCTGTGCGGCCGATGATTCTAATGATGTTCTAGTCGCTCATGAAAATTGCAACCAATTCTACAAATGCGACAACGGAAAACCTGTCGTTCTCACTTGCCACGGAGACTTACTATACAATCCCTACACTGAACAATGTGACTGGCCAGAGAATGTTGACTGTGAGGACAGAGTGATCCCAGACCCAGACAACAGCGTTACCACCCCAGGAGGAACCACCTCAGGTGTGACTACCCCAGGAAGTACGCGACCACCCGGCACATGCAACTGTAAACCCGAAGAAGCACCTTCCATCTGCGCGGCTGATGATTCTAATGATGTTCTAGTCGCTCATGAAAATTGCAACCAATTCTACAAATGCGACAACGGAAAACCTGTCGTTGTCACGTGCCACGGAAACTTACTATACAATCCCTACACTGAACAATGTGACTGGCCGGAGAGTGTTGACTGTGGGGACAGAGTGATCCCAGACCCAGACAACAGCGTTACCACCCCAGGTGGAACCACCTCAGGTGTGACTACCCCAGGAAGTACTGCCCCAGGTAATAACTGCGATCCCAGCGAAGCCCCTGCCATCTGCGCAGCAGATGATTCAGAAGGAGTTTTGGTAGCACACGAGAATTGTAACCAGTTTTACATGTGTTCTGAAGGCAAACCAGTAGCATTAACATGTCCACCCAATCTTCTGTTCAACCCTGCTAAGGACCAATGTGACTGGCCCTACAACGTGGACTGTGGAGACAGAGTCATCCCTGACCCTGAATCCTCCGACAGTTCCGACATTCGCCCACCAGGTGATGATGTTGTGGTCCCCACGCGACCACCCGGCACATGCAACTGTAAACCCGAGGAAGCACCTTCCATCTGCGCGGCTGATGATTCTAATGATGTTCTAGTCGCTCATGAAAATTGCAACCAATTCTACAAATGCGACAACGGAAAACCTATCGTTCTCACTTGCCACGGAGACTTACTATACAATCCCTACACTGAACAATGTGACTGGCCAGAGAATGTTGACTGTGGGGACAGAGTGATCCCAGACCCAGACAACAGCGTTACCACCCCAGGAGGAACCACCTCAGGTGTGACTACCCCAGGAAGTACGCGACCACCCGGCACATGCAACTGTAAACCCGAGGAAGCACCTTCCATCTGCGCGGCTGATGATTCCAATGATGTTCTAGTCGCTCATGAAAATTGCAACCAATTCTACCAATGCGACAACGGAAAACCTGTCGTTCTCACTTGCCACGGAGACTTACTATACAATCCCTACACTGAACAATGTGACTGGCCGGATAATGTTGACTGTGGGGACAGAGTGATCCCAGACCCAGATAACAGCGTTACCACCCCAGGAGGAACCACCTCAGGTGTGACTTCCCCAGGAAGTACGCGACCACCCGGCACATGCAACTGTAAACCCGAGGAAGCACCTTCCATCTGCGCGGCTGATGATTCTAATAATGTTCTAGTCGCTCATGAAAATTGCAACCAATTCTACCAATGCGACAACGGAAAACCTGTCGTTCTCACTTGCCACGGAGACTTACTATACAATCCCTACACTGAACAATGTGACTGGCCGGAGAATGTTGACTGTGGAGACAGAGTGATCCCAGACCCAGACAACAGCGTTACCACCCCAGGAGGAACCACCTCAGGTGTCACTACCCCAGGAAGTACTGCCCCAGGTAATAACTGCGATCCCAGCGAAGCCCCTGCCATCTGCGCAGCAGATGATTCAGAAGGAGTTTTGGTAGCACACGAGAATTGTAACCAGTTTTACATGTGTTCTGAAGGCAAACCAGTAGCATTAACATGTCCACCCAATCTTCTGTTCAACCCTGCTAAGGACCAATGTGACTGGCCCTACAACGTGGACTGTGGAGACAGAGTCATCCCTGACCCTGAATCCTCCGACAGTTCCGACATTCTCCCACCAGGTGATGATGTTGTGGTCCCCACGCGACCACCCGGCACATGCAACTGTAAACCCGAGGAAGCACCTTCCATCTGCGCGGCTGATGATTCTAATGATGTTCTAGTCGCTCATGAAAATTGCAACCAATTCTACAAATGCGACAACGGAAAACCTGTCGTTCTCACTTGCCACGGAGACTTACTATACAATCCCTACACTGAACAATGTGACTGGCCAGAGAATGTTGACTGTGGGGACAGAGTGATCCCAGACCCAGACAACAGCGTTACCACCCCAGGAGGAACCACCTCAGGTGTGACTACCCCAGGAAGTACGCGACCACCCGGCACATGCAACTGTAAACCCGAGGAAGCACCTTCCATCTGCGCGGCTGATGATTCTAATGATGTTCTAGTCGCTCATGAAAATTGCAACCAATTCTACCAATGCGACAACGGAAAACCTGTCGTTCTCACTTGCCACGGAGACTTACTATACAATCCCTACACTGAACAATGTGACTGGCCGGAGAATGTTGACTGTGGAGACAGAGTGATCCCAGACCCAGACAACAGCGTTACCACCCCAGGAGGAACCACCTCAGGTGTCACTACCCCAGGAAGTGCTGCCCCAGGTAATAACTGCGATCCCAGCGAAGCCCCTGCCATCTGCGCAGCAGATGATTCAGAAGGAGTTTTGGTAGCACACGAGAATTGTAACCAGTTTTACATGTGTTCTGAAGGCAAACCAGTAGCATTAACATGTCCACCCAATCTTCTGTTCAACCCTGCTAAGGACCAATGTGACTGGCCCTACAACGTGGACTGTGGAGACAGAGTCATCCCTGACCCTGAATCCTCCGACAGTTCCGACATTCTCCCACCAGGTGATGATGTTGTGGTCCCCACGCGACCACCCGGCACATGCAACTGTAAACCCGAGGAAGCACCTTCCATCTGCGCGGCTGATGATTCTAATGATGTTCTAGTCGCTCATGAAAATTGCAACCAATTCTACAAATGCGACAACGGAAAACCTGTCGTTCTCACTTGCCACGGAGACTTACTATACAATCCCTACACTGAACAATGTGACTGGCCAGAGAATGTTGACTGTGGGGACAGAGTGATCCCAGACCCAGACAACAGCGTTACCACCCCAGGAGGAACCACCTCAGGTGTGACTACCCCAGGAAGTACGCGACCACCCGGCACATGCAACTGTAAACCCGAGGAAGCACCTTCCATCTGCGCGGCTGATGATTCTAATGATGTTCTAGTCGCTCATGAAAATTGCAACCAATTCTACCAATGCGACAACGGAAAACCTGTCGTTCTCACTTGCCACGGAGACTTACTATACAATCCCTACACTGAACAATGTGACTGGCCGGAGAATGTTGACTGTGGAGACAGAGTGATCCCAGACCCAGACAACAGCGTTACCACCCCAGGAGGAACCACCTCAGGTGTCACTACCCCAGGAAGTACTGCCCCAGGTAATAACTGCGATCCCAGCGAAGCCCCTGCCATCTGCGCAGCAGATGATTCAGAAGGAGTTTTGGTAGCACACGAGAATTGTAACCAGTTTTACATGTGTTCTGAAGGCAAACCAGTAGCATTAACATGTCCACCCAATCTTCTGTTCAACCCTGCTAAGGACCAATGTGACTGGCCCTACAACGTGGACTGTGGAGACAGAGTCATCCCTGACCCTGAATCCTCCGACAGTTCCGACATTCTCCCACCAGGTGATGATGTTGTGGTCCCCACGCGACCACCCGGCACATGCAACTGTAAACCCGAAGAAGCACCTTCCATCTGCGCGGCTGATGATTCTAATGATGTTCTAGTCGCTCATGAAAATTGCAACCAATTCTACAAATGCGACAACGGAAAACCTATCGTTCTCACTTGCCACGGAGACTTACTATACAATCCCTACACTGAACAATGTGACTGGCCAGAGAATGTTGACTGTGGGGACAGAGTGATCCCAGACCCAGACAACAGCGTTACCACCCCAGGAGGAACCACCTCAGGTGTGACTACCCCAGGAAGTACGCGACCACCCGGCACATGCAACTGTAAACCCGAGGAAGCACCTTCCATCTGCGCGGCTGATGATTCTAATGATGTTCTAGTCGCTCATGAAAATTGCAACCAATTCTACCAATGCGACAACGGAAAACCTGTCGTTCTCACTTGCCACGGAGACTTACTATACAATCCCTACACTGAACAATGTGACTGGCCGGAGAATGTTGACTGTGGGGACAGAGTGATCCCAGACCCAGACAACAGTGTTACCACCCCAGGAGGAACCACCTCAGGTGTGACTACCCCAGGAAGTACCGCCCCAGGTAATAACTGCGATCCTAGCGAAGCCCCTGCCATCTGCGCAGCAGATGATTCAGAAGGAGTTTTGGTAGCACACGAGAATTGTAACCAGTTTTACGTGTGTTCTGAAGGCAAACCAGTAGCATTAACATGTCCACCCGATCTTCTGTTCAACCCTGCTAAGGACCAATGTGACTGGCCCTACAACGTGGACTGTGGAGACAGAGTCATCCCTGACCCTGAATCCTCTGACAGTGGAAGCTCTGAGATTGGCCCACCAGAAGTTGTGGTCCCCACGAGACCGCCCGGCACATGCAACTGTAATCCCGGGGAGGCACCTTCCATCTGCGCGGCTGATGATTCTAATGGTGTTCTAGTCGCTCATGAAAATTGTAACCAATTCTACACATGCGATCACGGGAAACCTGTCGTTCTTACTTGCTACGGAGACTTACTATACAATCCCTACACTGAACAATGTGACTGGCCGGAAAATGTTGATTGTGGAGACAGAGTGATCCCGGACCCAGACAACAGCGTTACCACTCCAGGAGGAACCACCTCAGGTGTGACCAACCCAGGTGAGACCAACCCAACAATTACCACCTCAGGTGTGACCAACCCAGCAGTTACCACACCAGCAGTTACCGCACCAGCAGTTACCACCCCAGCAGTTACCACCCCAGCAGTTACCACCCCAGCAGTTACCACCCCAGCAGTTACCACACCAGCAGTTACCGTCCCAGCCGTTACCACCCCAGCAGTTACCACCCCAGCAGTTACCACCCCAGCAGTTACCACCCCAGCAGTTACCACCCCAGCAGTTACCACCCCAGCAGTTACCACCCCAGCAGTTACCACCCCAGCAGTTACCACCCCAGCAGTTACCACCCCAGCAGTTACCACCCCAGCAGTTACCATCCCAGCAGTTACCACCACAGAAAGTAACAGTGACAGCTCTGAGATTCGTCCACCGGGTGATGATGTCTTCCCACAACCACCCAGTGATGACAGCAACGAAACGGAAGATTGTTCTGGAAACAGTGACGAAAATGGTACATGCAACTGTGACCCTGATCAAGCTCCTTCTATTTGCGCTGTAGACAATTCTGATGGTGTATTAATAGCTCATGAAAACTGTAATCAGTTCTACAAATGCGATAACGGTAGGCCGGTTCCATTCAAATGCCCTTCAAATACTTTGTATAATCCCATCTCACAAGTATGTGACTGGCCATTCAATGTTGATTGTGGTGATAGAGTAATTCCAGGCCCTGAAGATAACGTAAGCGAGAGTAAAGAAGACGAAAGCAAAGAAGAAGAAATCGTCGGACCGTGCAACTGCAACCCTGAAGAAGCTCCCGCCATTTGTGCAGTCAATGGCTCTACTGGTGTACAAATTGCTCATCAAAATTGCAACCAATTTTACGTTTGCGACCATGGCACACCAGTGGCTTTTACTTGCAATGGATTCCTTTTATACAACCCCTACACTCAAAACTGTGACTGGCCAGAAAATGTTGAATGTGGTGACAGGGTGATACCAGAACCTGTAAGTGATGAGAACGATAGTGACTCGAACGAAGACAATAACAGCAACATTGTTAATGACGATCCCAGTCAAGCTCCAACGATCTGCGCAGGCTATGGCTCAGAAGGAGTACTAGTGGCACATGAAAACTGCGACCAATATTACATTTGCTCGGGAGGTGTGCCTGTAAACCGACCATGTTCCGGAGGGCTTTTATACAATCCGAATAATGAACAGTGTGACTGGGCAAGTAATGTTATTTGCGGTGACAGAATTGTCCCTGATCAATGCGCATGCAATTTCAGAAACGCGCCGGCTCTGTGCGCTAAACCAGGATCTGATGGTAAACTGATCGCCCACGAGAATTGTAACCAGTTTTATAATTGCTCCCACTCAGTTCCCGTAGCGCAAACCTGCCCGGCCAGCTTGCTCTATAACACAGACAACGAGACGTGCGATTGGCCACAAAACGTTAAATGTGACAACAGAATACTATCACATGCCTCTCTTAACAAACATTGGCAGTCACGCAAAACTCTTAGAGCTTAATTTTGTATGTAGTAAATTTTTACTAAAACTGTGTTGTTAATAAATTATATGCGATATCAGTATTTATGTATAGTCTTTACACTAGATATTTAAAATTTAACAGTATTGTTTTCTGTTTGCCTTGTCTCAATTTTGGATTTGGATCAAAAATATATTATTTAATTATGAAAAATAAATACATTGGTTTTATTGATACTAGTATACAGTCTATAGTTACTGGTAACTAGACGTAATCTAATTTAATCAACAGTTTTCGTTTGATGTTTTAGAATTTTATAAAATTTTATAAAAATTTTATAAAAAAGAATATACATCGAAAGCATTGGCTTTCGATGTATATTTTTTTTATAAAAAGCATTGTTAAAGTATCAACTTCAACAATTTGAAGTTGATACTTTAACAATGCTTTTTTGCAAGGTGATCCTTCCAAATTAACAGTAATAAAGACCTCATCAATTAGCTATTTTAGAAAAAAAGTATATGAATACCTACTAGAAATCAATTTCATTTTCATGGTGTAAACCAACCATGGTTTTCCGCTTAGGCTGTATAGGACGCTTAATTGTCTCACTATGACGCGCGACGTCTCGCCGGGAATACGCCTAGTTCCCCGTAACTCTTTCTAACTAGCTGTATCTTTATCAGACCTCTGGGGTTAAGAGAATCTACAGAATACAGTGTGGGTCTTGGTTTGGTCATGCGCCCCAAAATCTATTAGCATTTTGTAATCTCCTAATTAGATACAGGTGATTAGGAAGTGGTAATAGATTTAGGTAATAATAACTACAGTATAATTTATATTATTTCATCAACTACTAATTAACCGACTTTGACTAAGTATAGATTATCCCGGCTATTGCCGAAAATTATCTCCATATTATTACGTTTTATTACTCCTATCACTATTATTAATCTTGACCTCTAACTTTTACGACACTTCGTACAATTTTTAGATTGGGCAAATCCCCTTTTTATCCGAATCCTATCGATTAACGACTAACCAGGGACTACAGCATCCGTGGCAAGTATAAGCAAGAATATACAGGGTATTAGGCGGAGGGTTAGCCAAACAAGGAGGATCGTAGATTTTTTTTTTCCATTTAGAAAATACATACTTATTTAGTTTGAAGACCCTAAAAGTTCACAATTTTTTAACTTGTGGCTAAGTAATAACAGCCGCACGGGTCGATCGATCAGGTTAAGCCACGCTTGCCGCGGTTTGTCCGTGGATGGGTGACCATCTTCACATACCAAGACCCCTCCTTGCCTCGGAAAGCACGTTAAGCCGTTGGTCCCGTCTGTAATTCGTGGATCTTTGATAGTCGATACGGGTCGTCACTTCGTCAGAAGCCCAAAAGTCTGACAACCAGTCTTACCAAGGGGTGTCGTATTACCCAGCAACTGGGTTGTGGAGGTCAGTTAGGCAGTCGTTCTATGTAAAATACTGGTATTCAGCTGCATCTATTCAGGTTAGACTGGAAGCCGACCCCAACATAGTTGGGAAAAGGCTAGGCAGATGATGAGATGTAATAATTGTTTGATTATAATAAAAGTACCTACTGTTCCTACTCGCTTAGACGGGAAATAAAAATAGATAAATCCAGCAGCAGTGGTTCCACTCTTGTGAAGCGAAGAGTTCCACTTTGTTAACAAAAAATCTGCCAGCAAAGTGATAATGCGTTCCCGGACATAAGACATAAGTATGTATAGATAATAAATATACGTAGTATCTCTAAGTAGTCTGTGTGTAGTGCTATTCTGTAAAAATCTCACCGTGAAAACTTTGGTGAGGTGAGCTTAAAGTGAGTTGCCAATAATGTCAATCCCTAGCATCAAGAGGAATGACAGCTCACTTTAAGCTCACTTCACCTAAGTTTTCACGGAGATTTTTTCAGAATAGCACCGCTGTAAATGACCACATCTTCATTTTTACCGACTTTACAAAAAGGAGGAGGTACTATGTTCGGGTGTTTGTATGTTTTTTTTTTTTTTTTTTTTTTTTTTTTTGTATGTTTGTTCATCGAATACGCCGCCAATTGTCGACGGATTTTCAAAATTCTTTTTTTGTTCGAAAGTAGATAGTTCTGAGGTGGTCCCATTGTCACCAAGTTAGGATCTGATGATGGGATCTTAGAGAAATCGAGGGCAACCCTCAAATTTTATAGGCTCACTTATTGTTTTTCGCATATTTTATGAAGTATCTTGTGTATTTGTGTATGGTTGTCACCATCTCAGGTAGCTGGGCTGATGATGGAAGGTACAACTCCTTAACAGTAAGAAGTTACTCGAACAGGCAAGGACTGTTTTAGTAAATTGTTTTGATGTTTGATAGGGAATTTGCCACATTTGGTCTCATGATCATCAAGTCATGATGCTGCAGTCAGGATAGTCTGCAGAGTACCTAACTCCTCGACAACTAACAGCAGATATATCGTGTTTAGGCTCATTGAAAAGGGCTCGATGTGTGGATAAACGTACTGTTACTGAGGAACACCGAAGACCTGATGCTGAAGCCAGGAGCATCAGAAAAAGTAGAAACCTTTAAATTACAGCACCGTAGTCGTTTTGGGCTCATTTTAAACAGGACTAATTTTAAGTTCAATGCAATGTTGACATAAGTCTGGCCTGATGCTGCAGCCAGGATTATCAGCATCTAATCTAAAAACTAATAAAAGGAGAACTCCTCAACAATTAACGTCCCTGCATCGAGAAAAGGAATATTTTATAAAAAGGCGATGGGCAAGTTGACATTAGGCTATTGTAACTTAGATAAATTATAAATAGACCCACTAAAAAGCGAGAAATAAAAACTTTTTAACAAAAAAAAAACCGACTTCCAAAAAAAACACTACAAACTGAAAAAAAAACACTACAAACTGAAAAATAACTTTAATTTCGGAAGTCGGTGGCAAAAACTAAAATACTGATCCCTAAGACACCGACTTCCGAAATTAAAGTTATTTTTCAGTTTGTAGTGTTTTTTTTTCAGTTTGTAGTGTTTTTTTTGGAAGTCGGTTTTTTTTTTGAGTTTGATTATTGTGTGTACTGAATGATATTTCCATCAAATTCAGGAACGGTAGGATTTCGCTGCTTGCAACCAGCTTTCGCTAAGAACAATGATAGCCCAATCAACTTTTGACCTGGCGATTGGTGTTTGAAAGTTTGGAGTGTTGCAATTAATACTACGTAAGTACTTATGTTTTGAGTTAGTTTGTTTAGGGTATTCGAGGATTTTTTAAACAAAGAGTGGCAGTCAGAATCCAAATCATTATTTAGTATCACGTCAAAGTCATCTAATTTATAAACATAATGGGGTTTATTTATAAACGATGACTAAAGTTATGTGACGTTCAAACGTCAAAAATGTAGGTAAGGTTAAACAGTCGCTAATCACTGCTTAACTTTAAGCTTTTATACGTTTATAAGTAAAGGGGATTATTTTACTGTGCAATTTTAAGTAGGTATAAGTATTAAAGTAAAATTGTGGTCACTGCGACTAGAGGACTGCAGGGATCTGTTGGCCCCCGAATGACATTGACGGGGGGCGTTGTTGGTAAACATTATTGTGTATTTTGAAATGTCACCTGGAATGTATTCAAAAAACAAGATGGCGGCGTTAGTTCCGATTTTGGCCACGCGCCTCAGTAACTTTGTAGCTCTTTAAGCTCGCGGTCGTAGTTGCCTAGTGCATGACAAGACAGCCATCATCGATAATCGATCCCTGGCTGAATTAAATGCAGTTCTAAAATTTTTTTTTTCCGAAATCGAGTTCTTTACGAAAGAAGAAGGCGAAAGAAGGACGTATCGATATAATGCCAGTTATATTACATGTGATGTTGGCAGTAGGGGCAGAAAGGCAGGCGGGACTATGGCTGACGTGACCGAGGGTGACAACGCGAGCGCTTCCGGCCAGATTTTGTTAGAGGAACATCGTGCGCTTTAATCAGGAAAAAGTATGACAGAACCTTCCACCCGCAACAATCAGTCGTAGTCGTAGTATATATATCTATACTAGCAGCGCCCCGCGGTTACACCCGCATAGGTGTCGATTCTGTGGGAATATCGGGATAAAAACTATACCATGTCCTTCCCCGGGATGCAATCTATCTCTGTGCTAAATTTTATCGAAATCCGTTCAGTGGTTTAGGCGTGAAAAGGTAACATGCAGACAGACAGACAGACAGAGTTACTTTCGAATTTATAATATTAGTATGGATATGTTGCACTTACATTGGCAAATATTAACTAGCATAAACCGCAATGATACTCTTTTGGTTTTGTAAAATAATTATGTAGATTACACGACAATTTCAATACTAGTCTACTCATCTATCGGTGTATGGGAGAAAATGTTTTTCAAATACAATGTTAAGTTTGTTTTTGAGATTTAAATTCATCCCAACAACGTGCTCCGACATGCACTTAGCCGGATATGCATTTTTTTTTAATGTTCCTCTAGCCCTCAATTCTTGACCACCATTTTACACCTATATGCCTGATTTATTTTAAAATGCAATACAATAATAATATACATAGACACTCTTATTAATTTATTATGTTAACTTTTTTATTTTTTCGATTATCACAGGTAATTACCTAATGTTTCCTACTTGTTGATTTGTCAAGAGATGTCCAGCCTGGGCTACAAATAAAGTTTCGACTGATAAAGTTATAGGCAAGGCGGGTCAGTGGAGTTTTTCTCTTAGGATATTTTAAGCAAATCGGCATGGCAGTCTAAAGTTAAGAACTTTTTTAGCTATTGTGTAAAAGACTCATATTTGACTATTCATCGATACTCAATACGTCATTAATGAACTTCGACACCTTCCTAAATCCATTCGCTACGTCACTGATACCGTCTTTATGTGTTTCGGTACGAGACTTTGCAGCTCATTTACCTTTTACAAGGTACTTAGTTAAGTGATAAAGGTATGAGGGTATGAGGAACAGGGTGTAAAGTTCACTCATACTCTGTAGAAAAGGGAGGATCCTCCGACCAGACGGATGTTGTGTCTGGCGCGCAACTGCCCGATGATTCATGCCGGGGCCGTTGTATCTATGCTAGTTGCGCGGTAAACTCTGCTTGCGAGATGCAGGATTTTGCGTGACGTCAGTGTGACGCCTTGTTCGCATGTGGCGTTGAAGATAGTTACCGCTACAAATGTACAAAAAATATTGACTAATAACATGAATACACAACATTTTGCTCCTCTCATAACTAACGTAACGTACGAAGCTCTTTATTGGTAGGTACACAGATCACTGATTGATGTAAGGGATCATGAATGTTAGTCTCAGGAGGCCAAGGCACATGTTTATAAAAAATGATGGTGCCGTGGTTTAGATGTTCGGCTGGGTTCTACTTCCAGTAGTTTTGTAACTGTAAGTGCCTGATGAACGATGGAGGAGGTCGTCAACTATGGCAAGAAACTGCGGTGAATGGGTTTGGATTACATTCTGAAAAATTGACAGACTGATTTTAATGAAACCAGGTGCAAATATGGACTTAAGAGAGAGAGCGCATAAGCCAGTAAAACCTTATAGTTAGTAGAAAATAAAACACGAGATGAGTACCTAACCCTTTAAAAAAAATTGATGACGTGTGATGTTTATTTATTTATTATAGGTACTCCAACGACTTTTTCACAAATAACATATTATATAAAAGAACTTACATATTTTGTCTAATAATATGGTGAATTTGTCACATAAAGAAGCACATAGCTTAGACATAAATAAAAAAAACATACCTACAAATTAAAAGAATTATATGTTATGTTTTATGTCTTTTGCTCGTATAATTTTTACAGGAACTCAACAAAGTTAGTGCCTGCCGAAAAAAAAACAGCAAGATACAAGTATATCTTAGTCTGACGATAAACGAAGTCTGTCGTAATTTTTGTTATTAGTTGTGTCTCCTCTTCTTTATTAAGTAGGTAAGTCATAGAACAGGAGACTGAAGCAGATTGGGCATAAACCCAAACCCCCTTCTGATGTTAGAATACTTGAATAATCAATATTATAGAAAAGTATTAGAATAACATAACTTAGGGCGATTTATCAAATTAATTAATAATTAAACATGAACATTATGAAAATACATCATGATATTATTTCCCCAATGACTTTCCCAACAAAGAGTCTCTTCCGGCGTCTCCAATGACATTCTAATATTCAAATCCAAACAGGCAGAGGTCTCGAAACTATTGTGCCATGCCTTTACTTGTGCATTTGCTTCAGCCTAACAATATATTGGAGAGCTGCTGGAAAGTGTAAAGCTTAAATTACATAAGTTTTGCCATTTCTACTTAGGTTGTTCACAGTAGGTACTTTATAATACTTAGTATTTACCAATTCCATGGTTATGGATGCAATAAAGCAATATTTTTATTATTTTATATTTTTATTAGGTTATCAGTTTGACAAGTCTTAAAAATTGGCGAGAAATTATTATCAACGTGTTGGCAGAATAGTCGACATCAGCTCAATTGCCAAAACAGAAAAAAAAAATCAAAGTGATATAAAACTAAAAGCGCGGGAAACTTCTAACTTGGCAGACGCGTCCTTTTTGAGATAAAATTTAAAAAAATCTTTATTAAAAGACAGTAGTCGTAGTTTTAGTGTTCACTTTCTTTTAAGTACTTATAATAATAATATTATTTTTGTGTATTATCTTCGGTAGTGGTAAGTTTTTTTTGGTTAATAATTTTTTTGGAAAAAATAATGACCCGGACCCGCCTGACCAGGGGGGCTTTGTTCCCCCGGCACTGGGCAGGCACTTTTGTTACTATATTATCCACAGAACAGATAAATATTATCCAATCGGGCATGGAAACCTACGGGTCGTCTTCGGCT
This sequence comes from Oligia latruncula, assembly GCA_948474745.1. Taxonomy (NCBI): domain Eukaryota; kingdom Metazoa; phylum Arthropoda; class Insecta; order Lepidoptera; family Noctuidae; genus Oligia; species Oligia latruncula. The sequence goes on from OX419699.1 coordinate 5,218,368, forward strand.
CGGCATTTAAAAAGAAGTCGATGTGTGCACTGCAATAAATGCCGCCGTACCCATAAAAACTACGGTTCCGAGTCTTCGGGTTGTGGTTGCACGGACTTCTACACTAGTTAATAATGCATTAGAACCTAACAGCTCCGAAATAATTATTTTACAAGATATGCAACGCCTTCCAAAATATAATAAACGGTAGCGTCAAAAAAATTGGGCACAATAAAAAATATTTATCTTTTTCCAATTTCCTGGACGCAAATTCCTTTAATACGAAAACTCTACACCTTAGTCAAAATATGAGGCTTGGCCGTTTCGTTACTACAAGAACTATTGTATAACAGAAAAGTAATGAACAGTGAATACATTTTTCACCTTACGCCCATGTGATGGTAGCGAAACGGCCAAGCCACATATTTTGACTAAGGTGTAGAGTTTGTGAAGTTAGGGCGTGTAGAGTTAGAAGCTTGGCTCTACATGAGATCTGATAATTTTTTGGCAATGCGAGCCATATGTGGTCTCGTCTTGGCGACATTTTACATGAAAATGTTTTTGGTGGGATTTCACATCTTTTTGAAAGTTGCTTATGAAATAATTTTATTTTTTTATTTTGGGGGTTTCTTTACTAAAAATCCTGAAATATGTATTTTATTATTTATTACAAGGAATCCCTATATCAATTTTCAGAACTCTAGCATCAAAATTTGCGGAAGTCTCGTACAAACTTCCATCCCCTAGTTTAAGGGGTTGGAGGGTAAAAGTTCCAAGTTTTAGAGTATTTTTGTTGTTTGTGTACTATTACTAGCTTACATACCAAATTTCAGCTTTCTAGGACTTCAGAAAGAACCTTAGAATATTAATGATCATCAGTGAGTCAGTGACGAAATCGGGGTATTTTAGATATCAATAAAATCTAAAGTATATTATCTAGTATCAGCTATGCAATTGAAACTTTATAGGTTTAATAAGTCAACCACTGACATCATATCCCGAAAATTTTGTTTATCTGGTATAATCCAAACCCAAGTTAAGAAGGTTCAAAAATACGACGAAGTGCTTCGAGAAAAGGTAGGGAGTGCCCTTGCGTTTCGCTTGGCTCGTCTTGGCGGGGGCACTGTCGTGCCCCAAGATAGATTTTGAAATTTCCCAGCCATCAAATGGTGCATTTTCTAATAATCTGACAAAAAAAAAACCGTAAACGATTTTCTTTCTCCAGTAGGTACACAATCTTATGAATCTTGAACTCGGGAGCTGCCACACGTCGCGCGTCGTTCAGATTCCAATCAGAACCAAAGCGCAATCGACCTTTCTATCTGTTCTCTAAACTTAGCCTCTTCATTAACTTGGTATAATTGGAGGTTTCGAGACTTGGGTCTTATGAGATTTGAACTTTTTGCTACCATATGTTATTTTGCAACTTGAACGTTATGAGACCAAAGGAATCTAACCTGTACATAAGTTAGTGAACATAATATTGCAATAGATATTTCCTATCCAAAACAAATGCACCACCAATGGAGATCAAACTTAAAACACACACTACCTAATAGAAATAATAATGACTGAGACAAATTTAGAAACATTGTGGAGAGAAAGCTTTGCTCATTGCCTGTTATTTCTGATGGCAATGAATATAGTTGAACATATTAATCGCAGCAGCAGATGAAATTTTCCCTGTAAAAAATAACAATATTAGTACAATTCTTTTGCCTCCATGGTGGGACTCTGAGAGCACAGAATTGATTAACAAAGCGTAAAGAGGCTGAATACAATTATAACCTTGATATTTCATAAATTTTAGTAACTTTTGCAGGCACCCCAAGAAAGTTCCACCGCTACCTAATCATTTAGTAGGAAAGTGAAACCGGACGAGCAACTTTTCATGTAAGAATAATCCTTTATTTTCATATCCATAAGTAATTGTAGTTCCAGACTACATAAATAGTAAAGTAGGTACTAGTTTTACCTTTCCACTAATTATAAGGTTCCTACTTATGTACAGTTCCAACATGTGTGAACAACTGAACATGGTGAAATAGAGAACTACAGTCCTCTCAGTGTCTGATTTTGCATCACTGTCAAAATCACAGTGATCTTTATTCTCGTCACAATAAGATTGCTATTGGGTTACTGCAGGCAAAGGTAAAATAATTGTGAAAGGACTTTATCATAAAAATGTACAAGATGTTACGGTTTTTTTTAATTTTCAGTGTTCCTTTGAGCTTCCTCATAAGCAGCGCTGCCTTCCACGATGGCGACGTCCAGCCAGATGACAGGCAGTTACAGCTACTGGCACGTCCCCTGACAACCTACTAAAAGATAAAGGAAGGTCTTTATCGAAACTGTAGTAGGTTGTAAGAACAGATCCCGTTTGCCATTCATTTTCTGGCTGAACACTTAAAGTAGGTACTACCATATATTTACGGATGCTGCGACTGCGACGTTCTCCGCCTAGTTGTATTGGAATAGGGACTTACTTAAAATAAAACTGCTTACGGAAACTTCTATTTTTTTCTGTTTTTGGCATTTTAAAATCCACTCGTGTTTTAAAGCTTAAAAAAACTATAATTTTTACTGATTCTCAAAGTGCTCTTCTAGCCATCAACAAATCCCCTCATTCGGTTTAGGAGTGCTCAAGTTATGTCTGCATAATTATGTAGTGTGTCAATCATGAATAGACAATAATAAGACATAACGTATATTTGAGAACAGTGGTTTAAGGAGAGTTGTAGCCTGGTAGCCCGTCGTTTTTGTCTGGGATGGCAACACCTGTATTACCTATGGTCATGTTATCATAGTCGGTGATAGACACTTACCGGGGCCTAAAAAAGCTACTTTGGCAGAATCATAAAAGGATAACATTATTTTATTTATTTTTATTTTATTTAACCATTTATGTACACACATATATAAACAGACAAGTAAAACAGAACAGAAAAATAGGTACAAAGGTGATGCGAATCATAATGGACAGTTAACTGTTAAGTTAATCGTATCAAATCCCATTGGTGAAGGATTTTTCAGTATTTTTTTTTTTGTCTGAGCTAAAATACCAATCAATCCAATCCTAATCCAATCCCAATCTCTTTGATTATACCTACTACGTAGTGCAGCGAAAGAAAGAAAAACACGGACTGTCTTCGCCTTATTATGATTCATTGTTATCTTATATGATTCTGCCAAAGTGGTTTTTTTAGGCCCCCAGGTACGTAGGTACACTTGAGATTTGCCGCCTGATTGTTTGCCACACAATAACATAAAAAAATATGATGTATTATCCGTATTTTTTTCTATTGCGACACATTAAGTTGTCTTCAAAAGCAACTGCCCTCTGAAGCTTCCAACTTTTTGGTCCTAGCCTAAATATAATAAGATACATTCATGAAAATTAAACTTTTATAGATTTCATTGATCATCTTGCCAAGTATGGTGATGAGGATTTAAAAGTGCATAACTAACTTCAATGTAATGTTAATCGCCTACGGCGTAGCGTCGTAGCCTCGTAGCAGACCAATGATAACGTGCGCTAGACAGTGGTTAGTAACAATGACTTTATCCCATCAAGCTGAAGAGCGTTCATCCCGCGCGGGCTGGCAACGTCGCATTTCTAGTGGTTTTTCGTGATTATTTTACTAAACCAAAGTACTTTTTTTTACAGCCAATTACTAGATCGTTAGTATATTTACTCTTAAATAAAAATATTTGATCGAAATAAGTACTGCAAATAGATAATAATTGACAACATGCATTTTTATGAGTAATACCAAAATAACTGTAAAAAAATGCATACAAACTTATAAATTTTATTCCAACGATCTAGTACTTGACTGTACTTGTCTGTCTGTATGTTACCTTTTCACGCCTAAACCACAGAACTGATTTCGTAAAAATTTAGCAAGGAGACAGATGGCATCTTGAGAAAGGACTAAGTCCACCTTGTGGGTCCCTTTCCAACGCTTCGTCTTCTGGTACGCGGTCGCCACTCCAGAATCTTTCGGCCCCATTGGCCATCTGTTCGGCAAGCAATGCCCACTGTCGGTTACTTGGTTCTCCTACGGATTCGATCACATAGGGCACTTAAGCATAGCCCGCGCTCCATTGCCCTTTAGGTGACTTTCAGCCTTATAGTGACGCTCATTGTGAGCGACCAAGTTTCAGTACCATACGTACTGGCAACACGCACTGGTCAAAGACTTTCGTCTTGAGGTACGAGACGAGAGGATATTACGAAGTTTCCCGAACGCTGCTCATCCGAGTCGGATTCAAACATTATCTTTGATTTGATTATTTACTTTATTCTATTCTAATCTATCCTAGCAATTTAACGATCTTTTCTTTGTATTACGATAACATTTTGAACGATTATTCATGCAAATGTATAAGAAATCATTCAGAGGCGTTTCTACTTAACAATACTGATTTAAGTATGGTTTGGAAAAAATCCAAATAATAAATACAAAATGAAAAAAATAATCGTACAAAATACGGATAGGTATAAAAAAAGAGCATAAAACAGTGCCACTTTATCTAGATTCCAATTCATTTTATTTTATAAATATTTTTCAATTGTCTGAAGTCCAAATGTTTGTTCAGAGATACCGGACATCCCGCATCCCAAGGCCAATCGCAGACCTAAACGAGAAAAAACACAAATTATTATTTTATTGTCACTAAATTATCACAATTATATTAGTTATATATTAAATAGTAATATTTTATTATAGATATTTTATGAAAATAATATTACGCTTGTCCCTGAAGGGGTAGAGATATATGAATTCACCCACATTTCGCCAGTTATATTTTGTGCCTTGTCTTATTGAGCGAATCTATAGTTATCGTTTGACATGCCTTTTTAAGGTGCAAAATATGGTTTTAGAGCCTGTTGCTTTTTATCGAACTCCGTCAATGTTGACAATATACAATTTTTACGAAAATCGTTTGACTTTTAAAGCACAGAAATATAGATTATTTTTTAAATGTTAGGTTTGCTATTCACATAGTAATAAAATTAATAAAGGTAATAAAATTATATACATAGTAATAAAATAATAAATTAAAAAAGGCATTGCTCTTAAAAAAATGTTACTACAGTATTCAAGAATTTATGGAAGATAAAATGTTAAAATAGAGTTCAAATATATATATTATGCGTGTTAATATTATAATTGTATATTGTGTGTGTATACCTATTGTGTGATATATTATAATTTTAGCATTGTCACGTTTAATACTACTTAATAATACTACTACTAATACTCATTACAATATTATTAGTTTTAAGTAACCTTGTTGCGCCCTAACAGGGTTATGTACTGACTAGTTTAAGCCTAGCGTATAACTACATATGTTTAAGTACATTGTGCAATAAATTAATAAATAAATAATATTTACGATTACGAAATATGATCTGTAGATTTTTGAGTAATGTTATGTTTTATGTAAATAAACCGTTATAAAGATATTATCCTCACTTATTAAATTGTTACACATTATAACTGGCACAACTGTATTTTTAGAATTCATACTCGCAAACTTTTCATCTTATTTTACACTGTTAAATTGCTAAACTATTTACAAATAAATGAAAATACCATCAAGAAGGAAAATATTCAAGGCTTGTAAAGGGCTCAAAGCTACTCAGTTTTTCATTACTTATTAAATATTTTTAAATATTTACTTTCCCATTTTTATATTACACCACTTCACTATATTAAACATTAAAAAGTTTGACTCACCTGAATGACTCTGTTGAAGTGTAAAGTACTAGGGCACTCTCTCAGAACCAGCTGTCCCCAAACACAGTAATAGAAGGCGTTACAGTCACTCTCGTGGGGCAGGAGCCAGTGAATGTGGGGGTTCGTGGGGCAACCATTTGGCAAGAAAGTTATCGGTGCTGCCGTTGTAGAAGTAGTGGTTGTGGGCACAGGAGTGGTTGTGGGCACAGGAGTGGTTGTGGTAGTTGTTGTTGGTGCAGGTGTAGTTGTCGTAGTCGTAGAGGTGGTTGTAGGCACAGGAGTGGTTGTGGTAGTTGTTGTTGGTGCAGGAGTTGTTGTAGTTGAAGTAGTAGTTGTAGGTGCAGGAGTTGTTGTAGTAGTTGGTGCAGGTGTGGTCGTCGTGGTTGTAGATGTGGTTGTTGTGGGTGCTGGAGTTGTTGTTGTGGTTGTAGTAGTAGTTGGTGCAGGTGTGGTCGTCGTAGTTGTAGATGTGGTTGTTGTGGGTGCAGGAGTAGTTGTAGTAGTTGTTGTTGTGGGTGCAGGAGTTGTTGTAGTAGTTGTTGTTGTGGGTGCAGGTGTAGTGGTAGTTGTTGTTGATGTTGTAGGTGCAGGAGTTGTGGTGGTTGTTGTTGTAGGTGTGGTCGTGGGTTCAGGGGTAGTAGTTGTGTCTTCACCAGGTACATAACGGTCCGTACAATCTACGTTGTGCCTCCAGTCACACCTCTGAGTATCTAAGTCGAACCAAAGATCAGCAGGACATATGTATTCAATGGGTTTGCCGAACGTACACTTGTAAAATTTGTTACAATCCTCGTGTCTGATCAACAATTCGATGGTCCAGTCTGTTTCCTGGTCTTTAGGGCACTCTTCTACGAGTATTGTATTTTGGGCGCGCCCAACGTCTGCATACACGATGCACAATAAAATTATAATACCTGAAAATAATAACGAATTATTAATCTTGCTTTATTTTCTACTATCTTATAACCGCTATTTAATTAATTAATTTTTTTTTCGCGTCTATAATCTAATCTACCGAATTATTGAAAAAATTAATAAACACATTCACTAACCTTTCATAATGAGTTTCAGATCAGAATGTATCCTCGAGCACCGTTTCAAATAAGCTTTATACCTTAACTAAAGTAGGAAACCGTGTTCTTTTAATCTATGAGATGAGTAGATGATTAATTAATGTATTATCAACGTTTAGCGGTGGCAGACTATCAATTATAATTTATCACCTGCAATCTGATAAACTACAATACCTGCTCAATGTTTTGATACAATATCATAACACAGGGATACTCAAGATTCGCATTCCAAAATTGTTGTTTCACAACAAAACTGACAGAAATAAGCTCGCTAAAAAAAATTGCCTCAAAAAATCGTTGTGGTCCAACTAATTTTAGGACTACCACAACTTTTTTTATAGAAATATGTCATAGGAATGTTTAGTTGACAGACCGTATTATGACAAACTGTGTCTTTAGCTCCACATTACGATTTTTTGTTGTGAAACATATCCTGTGAAGTTGACTCTTCACGTGACCATAGGGCTGGTCTATTTTAGCCCAAAGAATCAGCATTGCCATCCAACATGGTAATGCTGCCAGCCTTTTGGGCACTTATCCCATTGACAGCGATGCGGACGAATTTTTCGATACCCAATGGGCTCCTACTTTTTTCTTTTATTTAGTTATTATATCATCATCATCATTTCAGCCAAAAGACGTCCACTGCTGGACATAGGCCTCCCCCAAGCACTTCCACTTCGACCGGTTCTGTGCTTCTCGCATCCAGCGGGTTCCTGTTATTATTATTAGTTATTATATGCTTGTTTAGAATATATATATATTTTAGTGTTAGCTTGTATATTATAATTAAGGCTTTTTGTTATTAGTGTTGTTGCTGTGAATAAATAAAAATGTATTTTTGTGAACGTTTAACCAGACTTATGTATTATTTGAAGATACATTTCGAATTTTGTATAGCTACTTAATTCTAGGAATAGGTTAGTTATTCCTAGAATTAAGTAGCCATAAAAAATATTAGGTGTTCCAATCGTCATCAACTGTTAATTTCAAATAGCCTTATTTAGAGCATTCTTAAAATTAGTTTTACAATGTATTTAAATTAATAGTTTAGACATCAGAATTCTCCAGATTGTTTTGCCCTTTAGCATAGACCTCCCCCAGGCTTTTCCATAGCTCATGGTCGTCAGTTTATTTACTTAAACGACAGCAAATTGGCAGTAGGTATGAAAATTCATTCAGCGAGCTATGGAAAAAGTTATGTACTCATGCTCTATTGAATCGAACACCTTCAGCAGAACTTAGTAGATTGTAGTGTAGGTAGTTAGACGAGCAAGACCTTCGATGCTGGGAATTAATGGATTAGAATGATCGATGCTACAATTAGAGAGGTCTGTGTGTTGCAGTAGACTGCTGGAAAGCTGAAAATGAGAGAATAACGAGATTTTAATTCGAAATGGCATGATCGTTATTAGAGGTCGAAACCACAGGTAAAGCTGGAATTGACCTACTTAACTGAGGACTTGGGTTGGGATTCACCTACCTAAAAATATATAGGTACAATTTTTTTTTTTTGCGGATTGTAAATCGTCAACTGACTTACATATTATATACTTATATGACGAATTATTTGATTAATTACGAACGACGAATTATTTATTTAATTTTTATTTTATTTTAATTTTTTTATTCTTTACTTTGTAAAAGGACTAAATAAATTATTATTATTTAATTATTCGCGATAATATTAAGCGTAACTCATAGCAGGTAGGGATCAAGGCCGCTGGGCGCAGCTATTACTCACATAGCGAATTACGCTATTTGAGTAATAGCTGCGCCCTGCGGTTTCACCCGCATAAGGATCGATCCAGTGCAAATATCTGGATAAAAAAAATCCTGTGTACATTAGGACACAGGAATTTTTAGAGCACATAGATAGACCATGACTTGGATTACTAAGTCATGGTCTATCTATGTGCTCAATTTTAGCGTAAAAGCGTATCAAACAAACTTACGAAAAATCAAATATTTTCTCTTTAAGATATTAGATTAATAATGTAAAACATAAAGATGCGGAAAATTAATGCTATTTTTGACATGATTTATTAAGAACCTGAAACTTAAGATCAATTCCTCTTATACCCCAGAGATGGCAATAGAAACAGGTAAATACACATTAAAGCTCACAGCGAGTCCTAATTGGAGAAGAGTTGCGAAAATAGGAACCAGTGGAAGTTGTTAAATGAGGCCTATGCCAAGAAGGACACTTTTAAGTAAGATACATTCTGTCAAGTAGGTACTACTGAAAATACTACAACGCAATTGTTCAGAATTAAAGACCTTATTATTATGATTACCTTTTCAACGATTTTATTTATTCATGAAACGAAACATACAGAGGCGTTTATTTTTGTTATTATCAATTTCAGTATGATTTGGAAAAAAATCTAAATAATAAATAGAAAATGAAATTTGCTTAGTTTTTATAATCGTACAAAATACGGTTAGGTATAAAATAAAAAGTATAATACAGAGCCACTTTATCTAGATTCCAATTTTTTCTATTTCATAAATAGTTTTGTAGTTATCTCATCAATTGTCTGGAGTCCAAATGTTTGTTGAGGGAGGCCGGACATCCTGCATCCCAAGGCCAATCGCAGACCTAAACGAGAAAAAAGATATTATTATTTTATTGTCTTATTTTATCATAATTATATTAAATAGGTGGTATTTTATAATACATTTTATTATATTCCTCGAGGGGTACGTGTATGAATTCACCCTCTAGGTGTATTATGTGCCTTGTAATAAAGAGCAAACCTATGTATTGTTAATACATGTACAGGTATCTGTTATTCTAATACAAATAATTCGTAGAATAAAATTGACGTCTGACAGTTTTTGTACGAAAGAATTGTCAAAAATTCAAAATTATTCCTCGGATAAAATTACCTATTGGAATTCTGTCAATATTGACCCTGTAACATTTTTCCGAAAAACATAACATCTGGGTATTACACTGACGAGCAATGTAAAAAAACATAACATCTGGGTATTACACTGACGAGCAATATAAAAAAACATAACATCTGGGTATTACACTGACGAGCAATGTAAAAAACATAACATCTGGGTATTACACTGACGAGCAATGTAAAAAAGCCACTTGAGAAGTGCCTAAAGAACTCTAAATATCTCCTAAACAACACAAGTTACTTTCATGAAGTAAAAAAATCATGAAAACAGTATTAGATTGCACATTAAAACCTTATTACAAACAGATAGATTTTTTTATTTTCACGTTGAATTAATAATGGTATATATATAACCTAACCTTTGCGTATCGTTTTTTTTTTTTTAACTAAAATTGCTTTCTGCAGGCTTTGACTTATAAATAAACGTATCATCATCCTCTCACATCCGAGGAATGTACCATGATCATCACTATGGTGCACTTGGGAAGATCCCAGAGACAAACGGCCAGAACAATGGGTGGAGGTTTAGGGAGACTAAAGCAATGGCAAGCCAAGGTGTACAACGGGCCGAGAAAATCGATTCTTCGTAAGTTGCAAAATTAAGATATACCCGTGAGCACATCGAATGGGGTGAGGACGAATGGGACAGAGTAATGTTCTCTGATGAATCGAGATTCGTGTTGTATAATCATGACGGGAGACGTCAGACGGCTAGGAGAACGTTTTACACAAGCATGTTTCGAAGAAAAAGTCCCACTCGGGAGAGGTTCTGTACACGTGTGGGCAAGATTCCTACGTCTTGAAGGTACTCGTTTGAAATTTCAAGGGATGGCCCGCACATGGGATGGTTCACATTCTTACATTGCACCACTTCTTATAGTATAGTAAACATTAAAAACTTTGACTCACCTGAATGACTCTGTTGAAGTGTAAAGTACTAGGGCACTCTCTCAGAACCAGCTGTCCCCAAACACAGTAATAGAAGGCGTTACAGTCACTCTCGTGGGGCAGGAGCCAGTGAATGTGGGGGTTTGTGGGGCAACCATTTGGCAAGAAAGTTATCGGTACCGGCGTTGTAGAAGTAGTGGTGCTGGGTGCAGGAGTCGTGGTGGTGGGTGCAGGAGTCGTAGTAGTCGTAGAGGTGGTTGTGGGAACAGGAGTGGTTGTGGTTGTAGTTGTTGGCGCAGGAGTTGTTGATGTGGTTGTAGTTGTTGTTGGTGCAGGTGTAGTTGTCGTAGTCGTAGAGGTGGTTGTGGGCACAGGAGTGGTTGTGGTAGTTGTTGTTGGTGCAGGAGTTGTGGTAGTTGTTGTTGGTGCAGGAGTTGTGGTAGTTGTTGTTGGTGCAGGAGTTGTTGTGGTTGAAGTAGTAGTTGTAGGTGCAGGAGTTGTTGTAGTGGTTGAAGTAGTGGTTGGTGCAGGGGTGGTGGTAGTAGTCGTGGATGTGGTTGTTGTGGGTGCAGGAGTTGTTGTAGTAGTTGTGGAAGTAGTTGTTGTGGGAGCAGGTGTAGTGGTAGTAGTTGTTGTTGTTGTGGGTGCAGGAGTTGTGGTGGTTGTTGTTGAAGGTGTGGTCGTGGGCTCAGGGGTAGTAGTCGTGTCTTCACCAGGGACATACCGGTCCGAACAATCTACGTTGTGCCTCCAGTCGCACTGCTGAGTCTCTAAGTTGAACCAAAGATTTGAAGGACACGTGTATTCAACGGGTTTACCGAACGTGCACTTGTAAAATTTGTTACAATCCTCGTGTCTGATCAACAATTCGATGGTCCAGTCTGTTTCCTGTTCTTTAGGGCACTCTTCTACGAGTAATGTATTTTGGGCGCGCCCAACGGCCGCATACACGACGAACAAGAAAATTATAATACCTGAAAATAATAACGAATTATTAATCTTGCTTTATTTTCTACATTCTTAAAACCGTTTATTAACATTATTTTTTTCGCGTCTATTATCTAATCTACCGCAATATATAAAAATAAATAAACACATTTTCTAAAATGACGTAATTTTCGACCACAATACAACTTTTAAATGAAAACTCAGTCACTAACCTTTCATTATAAGTTTCAGATCCGAATGTATCCTCGAGCACCGTTTCAATTAACTTTTATACCTTAATTAAAGTAAGAAACCGTGTTCTTTTAATCTATAAGATGAGTAGATGATCAATTAATGTAATATCAACGTTTAGCGGTGGCAGACTATCCTACTTCCTAGTATTCTATCCTACTTATTATATAGGTACATATAATACATATTATAAATGTAAATTGTAGGTATATTTGGATGTTTAGATGTTTGCATTTAGATGTTTGTTACTCAATCACGCAAAAACGGCTGAACGGATTTGGATGAAATTTGCCCAGAGATACAACAAGACACAGGAGATTTTTTTGGCATCATTATATATGCCATATCCTCACATTAGCAGTAGATCTGATAGACATTATAGAGCACAAGGTGTTCCTGAGTGGAAAGTTGAACCTGCGAATCGGCAAAATGTAGTGAAGGAAGTTAGATGAGCAAGACCTTCGGAGGAAAGCTGCTGGAAATTAATGGATAAGAGTGACCAATGCTACAACTGGAGAGATCTATGTTAAGCAATAAACTGCTGAAAAGATGAAAATGAGAGAATAACGAGAACTTACTAATAACGACCGGCTTGATCGACTAAACACAATGACATGATACTTTGATTATAAATCAAAGGACGTGATAGTTATTAGAGGTCAAAACCCTCACTAACCACAGGTCAAACAGGAATCGACCTACTTAACCCTATTCAGCTATGTTACCTACCTATAAAACATATCGATGTATGAAGAATGTTTTAAGCGTTAAGATGTGTTTTAAAATGCTTTTTGGAGTTAGGGTATTTACTCACCTACCTAAAAATAACTACTCACCTATAATATGACGAAGTATTTAATTATTTATTTATTTATTTAGTACATGGAGGACTTACAGCTAGTAAAAACAAACAAAAAAAGCAAATCATAGCAAATTATTTGCGATAGTATTAGAGCATTCGTCATAGTAGGTAGAGATTAAGACTAATTCGTTTTATGAGTAATTAAAAACGTAAAACCTAAAGCTTAAAGACGAGAAAAAGGTTGATCTTATTTTATTTCTGTCATTATGTAGGTCAATGCTATTACTGGCATGATTTTATTCAGAAACTGAAACTTAAGATCAATTCCTCTTATAGAAGTCAATAGTCTACATCCACGGAGGTTAAGCTAAGAATTTCTATGAGCCGATCGCGCCAAATGGGGTGCGTGGCGCCAGGATGTCGGGAGCCGTCGCGGCGCCCGCCGCCGACGGAGGCTGAGCAGTCCACGCGCCGCGCGCGACCCGTGCACCGCGTGTGTCGTCACCAAACTCCTCAACACGAACTTGTTCCTGCCCAATCCACGTCTACAACACTTAAACCATAATGAAAATAACATCACTCATTCTCATCACTTTAATTCATATATCGTATGGTGTAAAAACAAAATTAAAAAACGCGACAATAAGTAAATCAGATGATGCCATTAAAAAATATCTAGAAAAACATGAGGAGGTTCTATTGGAAGTTACGAAAAATATAAGTGAAGTTAAACCTGTAACAATCACAAATGTCGTTAACACAAAGATCGTGCCAGTGGCCACTAAGAAAGCTAAAGCTCCTCCTAAAATGATACCACCTGACATGTAAGTAGCAAGTTAACAACAGACACTGTATGTTAAGATGTACCAATTCATGTATATCTTATCTCTTACTCATACCTACTTACCTTTAAAAAACTAAGTATTCTTAGTTTTTAAAAGATAAAAATTATTTAAGGTACTTTTTTGCTGTGTTGTAACTAAATAAGTGTTAATATGTCCACGTTTCACAAACTAAATGTTTTGGTTTTTGATTCACGAATCTCAATAATTTCTCGTACAAGTACTTAAATATTGAAGCGTTAAACCTAATCTTTCTATAAACAGAATACAAGTCTGGGCCGAACAGATCTCGAAAAGTTTATACGATTACGATGACGCCGTAGTGCGAAGAAAAGTGCTTCTGAAAAGTTTCTCTGACATAAGGATAGAGGTTCGCAATGGTACAGCTATTGTTTCCAAGATGGCGGACGCACTGGAGGATCTGCTGACGAGGCGAACTCACGCCGCCGAGGAAATCATGCGTCGAGCGGAGGAACTGGCCACCACGGAACAGAAACCAGATGACAGCTACGCTTTTGACTACAGCGTTGTTAGTATTCAACTTTATGCACAAGTAATATTAACCGTACAAAAGCGGACTTAATGCCTAAGGCATTTTCTACCTTAGTGTAGAAACAAAATATGTCGACCGGTGCCTCATGCATGATGCATGATGGTTGTGCTTTGTAAGATTATAACGGCATCACAAATTATTGTACAAATGCAATATGTTTTAAATCTAAACCATATTATTGCTGAATGTTGAAAACTGAAAAAAACTGTAAATTAATAAAAACAATTTTTGGCAGGATTTAGACCAAGTAAAGAAGATGATAGACTTAAAAGAATTAGAAGACAACCAGGAACCTCTGAGCTGCAGAAGTTTACGTAAGATTAAGCTGAAGAAAAGCAAGCATTTTGACTCCGATGTGTCGCTAGACTACACTAGCGTTCATGTAGCTGCTGAGGTCTTCGACTGTGGTAAGCAATTAGACAGATAGGTACTAATACATTTTATAAAACATTTATATCAAATCAACATAAATATATCAATATTACAAAATCATTATCATACTTTTTAAATTATAGTCATTTAAATACGCACACATGCTTTTAAAATAGACATTTATTCAGTAAATTACGTGATTAATTCGAAACCTATATCATTTTTTTAGCGCCAAGCAGTCTCACTATCAAATGCAATTACGCAACAGACAGTTGACTTGGGTTAGGACTTAGGATACTTTTTATCCCGGTAGTACATTCCCATGGGATAGTTTCCGACAATCACGCAGGCGAAGCCGCGGGAAAAAGTAACCAATAACCAATAAAACTAGTAACCAATAAAAATAAAATTAGCAAACAATACTTTTATTTTAGATGAGGTTCTGATAAAATTGGTAAAGAATTTATGATAACGCTGTACTTGTACTTATTTCTCTGTCTTTTTAAGATAATTTTCTTTCAGCACCCAAGGTTAAGGAACATCTTTACTGGTCTGAAGGTTTACTGTCAACCTTAAAAAAAAACTATGCTCAAGATTCTTCTTTGGAATTTCAATATTTTTGCAGTGCCCAAGGATTTCTCAGACATTATCCTGGCAAGTATTAAAAAAGTTATTGATATAACAATAAACTTGGTTGAATACAACTGTATAATCCTCGTTCCTCATGGCACTCATCAGTATCCCTGACATTCTTTTTTCCAGCGGCATTATGGGAAAGCATGTTTAAACTGAAATACACAGAGAACGATTCCGATAAAGCGTATGACTGTCGGCTGCGGCCCTGGTACGTGAGTGCTGGTGGCGCTCCACGCGATGTTCTGATACTCCTGGACGCATCAGGCTCCATGGAGAACTCTTCGAACCAGGTCATCTCTGAAAAGTTCACACTAGCGCTCCTCAGCGCCCTCACGGATGACGACAGAGTCAATGTGTTACGTTTCAACGTCATCATAGAATCTCCTATCAGTTGTTTCAACGAAAAGCTCGTTTCTGTAAGTATGTAAATCGATAATTTACTGGATACTTTACCACAACAACACCATAACCTCAAGCCTGTTTTCCCCGAAGGGTTAGGCAGAGGTGTTCATAGATCCTTTGAATAGAATAGAATAGAAAGGAGATCAACCATATTTGGCCCAAAATCCAAAATGGTCGGCCAACGAAATTACCCTGGTCGGGGAAGTTTTCCTTATAATTTTTTACTATTACGCCGAATCTCTAAGACCAAAAGTTGAACAATCAAGATTTCTACATCAAAAACCTGATTTTAGAACTATATGCATAAAAATAGTTATAGGAACACTCGCAGACGTTTCTTGTGTATTATGTTACTTGTTCATTTATTTTCGCCAATCGGTAAATTTATGTTTTATTAAAATGTATAAAACTAGTTTTTTCAACTTTAAAAAACAGCTGAAGGTATGGCCCTAAAGATTCGGCGCAATAGTAAAAAATGATAAGGAGGAATTTCCCGACCAGGGTAATACATTTTTTTCACGGGCCGGCCATTTTGGATTTTGGGCCCAATTTTGTATGAAACCGGACTGGTCTCCTTTATTTTGCAAATATGGGTACTACATAATAGGTGTTAAATACATTAAATCTCAACCATATTTCATCATTCGGCATGCAACATTTATATTATTAACATTCACTTAAGTTTAACCAAAAGCCAGTAGGCCAGATCCATCAATCCAGAGCAATTCAGGCAATGGCTTTGTCCTTTCAAATCCACCTACAGTAGTACAGTACACCTACATCTAAAGTATACCTACAGTAGTATTTCTTTCTTTTTGCACTTGCTATAGAATTTGTGTCGTTACAGGCAAACCACGTGAACACAGCAGCTATGATGGCCGCTATGTTTAACTACAGTATGACGAATGAGACTTGGATGGGTGACGTGTTGGAGTACTCAGTACGGTTGCTACAGCGACAGCGGAATACTCCTGAGCGGCCGAAAGCCTGTCAGCAAGCTATAGTGATAGTTACCGACAGCCTCTACGACAACTTTACGCATCTTATGAAACATCTCGACCCCCATGGACATATCAGGTCGGTAAATAGCTTTTTTTTTTCTCAGAATTGCAATTGTTTGTTATACCGTGCCGAATCAGGGTTGATAGGCCAAAATTAAGTTGATTTTAAGAGCTTTTTAACACTTCAGAATTTCTAATTCTGCGTCTAGCTTAAATTCTAAAATTCTCTAAATGACTTTTTACTAAAACTGTGAAAGGGAAAGTTTTTAACTTTTTATCTATTAATGCGAAACAGAATTCGAACTTGATATTTTTTTCCGCAATGATATAATTTTTACCCAACTACCGCAAAGTCAAAAGGAAGGGTTATGATTTTAGCAGTTTAAGAATGTATGTTTGTATTTACGTGTGTTCCACCATAGCGCCTAAACTACTGAACCATAGATGAAATAAATCGCGCTACTGGCCTATTGTATTAATCTTACTAACGTTGTCGGAAAAGTGTTAAATAAAAAAATTAAGTTTAAAAATCTGTAACCCGACTACGGAAAAATAAAAATGATCTAAACAAGAAAATATTTAAGACAGAAATCAAGATATAGGTCAAAAATGGTCAAGGTATAGCTGTGCCCGCATTGCATACCATGTGGGTGAAAGGAACCTACAAAATTTTAATGCCATGCAAACACGGCTTTAAAGGTCTACAAGAATCACATGGCAAAAATAAAACATTGTGATTTTCAATCCATATGAAAATCACTATTTTTTTTTTGCCATGAGATTCTGGTAGACCTATACCTTAACCATTTTCGGACCTATAGTTATCTTGATTTCTGTCTGAAATATTTTCTTGTTACAATTTAAAAAATACGAAGTTGGTCTGATAACAAGCTGGTGGCCCATCTAGTGGTAATTGGTCAGCGCCACCTATCTGCAATACCAATGGCAGCTTGGATGGTCTCCCTAGAGACAAAGTATGTACTGTATTTACACCCTTCCCTTCGCACCGGACCGGAAAACATCAATAGTGCTTAGCGGCAATAATAGTACAATGGTGATACCACCACCAGTAGGAGTCCGACAGAACCTTCCGTTCTCCCCAGGCGGAGGGACGGAGGATATCAATGAGTAACCTACACCCCAGAAAAAAAAATATGTAGGTACTACCTTTCCTCCTTTTTAACCGACTTCAAAAAGGAGGAGTTTCTCAATTCGTCGGAACCTTTTTTTTTTTTTTTTTTTTATGTATTTTCCCCGATTTCTCGGAGACGGCTTGACCGATTCCAAAAATTATTTTTTTGTTTGAAAGGGCATACTTTCCAGGTGGTCCCATTGTCATCAGGTCAGGATCTGATGATGGGATCCTGGAGAAATCGAAGGAACTCTTCAAGTATTATAGGCACACCTATAGCGATTTGGGTATTTTTTATAGTAACTCGTGCATTTGCTCTCTGAAAGCATCATTTGGTGAAGTGGAACTGATGATGAAGACCACAAATGGCCACCGGAACTACTCAATAATAAGTATTTCCCGGTTTGCGATTCGATTACTTACTTTAATATGGTTGCTAAGCAAGTAATGATCGTCACGAATGCGAATGGTGAAATGGAGCTGATGGTGGAATACCAGGAGAACTCCTCAACAATTAACGTCCCTGCATCGGGAAAAGCAATATTTTGTAAAAGGCGATAAGCAAGTTGGCATTAGGCTATTGTAATTTAGATACCTACATTATAAACAGACACACTAAAAAGCGAGAAATAAAAACTTTTTAACAAAAAAAAAACCGACTTCCAAAAAAAACACTACAAAGTGAAAAATAACTTTTATTTCGGAAGTCGGTGGCAAAAAACTAAAATACAGATGCAAAGACACCGACTTCCGAAATAAAAGTTATTTTTCACTTTGTAGTGTTTTTTTTAACAAAAATCTTTATTGAAATGACGACACGGATGGCGCAGTGGTTAAGAGATTTACTGCTGCGCTGCGTGTCGCGGGTTCGATTCCTGCACGGAACAAATATTTGTATGACCTACAAGTAGTTGTTCCGGGTCTGACTGTTTGTGTATGTGAGTTTCAATGTTTGTAAACGCACCCACAGTACAGGAGAAATTCCTAGTTTGGGGCAACGTCTAAAAGCAAACAACAAAACAAATCTTTGGTTTCTAGAGTATTTGTGATGTGGCTGCACGACCGCTTTGGTCTCCGTGATAACACGCGTACGTACGGTGAAGAACTCAGCTGCGACCGCGACGGGTACTTCGCAGAACTCATAACGCCCTTCGACGTGACGCAGCAAGTCCTCAGGATACTACAGATCATGGAGCGTCCTCTGGTGTCGCAGAGAAACCAACGACCGACGGTCTTCAGTGATGTTTACGCACATGTCGAGGTATGTACATCACGAATATACATTTTTTTTATTTTCAATGCCATTGTTTTATTATTGTCAAACACACTCCTTTAAATAGATTAAAAGGCTGTGGATTACATTGTTTCTAGTTACAAATCTTTTGAGCTTTTGACCATAACAGTGGTTTTAAATTTGCAACTTCAACTTCTGCTTTTGTAAATAACACCACAGTGCTGTCAATACCATGTACCTGCTTAAGTATGTAGGTACTATGATAGATCATCAAACGCTTGAAATTGCTCAATGAATGTTTACTTACTTTTCAGGTCAGTTGAGAAAAGTAGTTGAAATAATTGCAGTTTTTGAGTATTTACACTAAGTTTTTCCCGGATATCATAAGTATGGTGTAGATTAAGCGATTGTATTATCGACTAATGTAAATGCTAAATATTGCATTGTCAACAAAGATAAGCAGATTACAACACTTTTCGAAATAATTACTTTAAAAATCAAGTCATTGCTGGCTGAAACTATTTGTTGTAATAAATAAGGTTTTTTCTCTTACATCATCTGCCTTTGTCCTGTTTTTACGTTCCTACTTACTTACAGAATACAAGGTGGCAGGAACATCGACGCGCAACCTGCACCCTAATAGCGTAACACACTATCGATCTAAATCTGAATCATTTTGAAGGATATTGCAAATCCATTGCTTCATATGTTTGAAAAATGTGTCTGCTGAACAACGTAAACAACGCAATGTATGTTTTTGAACTGTGAAAATTAAACCCATTGCTAGGTACTGATAGCCTAATAATGTGTTACGCAATTAGCCCGCTGTTACCATGGGGGTCCAGAATCATGTACTGAATCCATGGTAACAGCACGTAACAGGTTATGCTTCGATGTCCCCGCCACATCACAAACTCAATACATCACAAACTCAACGACGATGATGATAGTGCTTACCTAGAAGTAACCATATTTAATAGTAGATTGTTTGCCAAGGGAGCAAACAACTATTTTGAAGGCGAGAGAGTTCTTTGAATCCAGAGCGCAGCGAGGGATTCAAAGTACGTCACTCGAACTTAAAATAGTGTTGCTCCCGAGGTGGACACTACTTTTTGTCATCCGTGGAAAAATAAGTAAGTGCAACTTTATGAATAAGACTAGGTACGTTTATTTAAATACATACAATTACTTGAAGAAGACATCGGTACTCATTTTCTATAAAACTAAGTAAAATCTTAATTTGAGTAAAAAATTACGAATTATTTTTTCACAAACTTTTTTTTAAATTGGCTCGCGCTCGTTTTTCTTTATCATACAGCCTGTTACTTGTTCATACAATGTTCGTGATTGATCTCTTTGGTGATTGGAACTTTTACTAACAATATCCACATTTCAAATTTAAATTACTTTTAGTCCCTAGGGACTAAGGAGCTATTTTAGTCCCTCGGGACTAAAAAGCTATTTTAGTCCCTGTTTACGAAGAAACACTAGCTCTTTTTTAATAGATGTGTTAAAAAGAAATATTCTCCTCATTTAGGACCCCAGAAGAGGCGAGTTATATTGGAAAAGTAAAGAGAACACGGAGCAGTTAAATAGATACAGAGACCTGAGACGAAATAAGAAGGCGTTGCTCAATGATACCCAGCTCTACAAGGATTGGATGTACCAAGTTAATTATGTGTGTACCTGCCATGTTATGTTGATAAACCATTTCTTGCAAGTCAGACAGATTAACTTATATTGAGAAAATACATTGTTTTAGAACAAATCCGGACATTACTACGAAGGAGAGGGGTTGAATTACAGATTGCAAATAAGCGTTTCGGTACCAGTGTTTGACCATGTAACAAACAAGGTAAGAAGAAGGAGTTTCAAATATTAAAATCCACATCTCAAGTTGCTGATGTACTCGTTATGCTATCAAAGTCTTAACATGTCTTTGCTTAACTTTCAGAACATCACGAAAAAACTTAACGAGGTAAGTTTGATTGCATCAAAAGGCAAATTAATGTATAAATAAATATTTATGACATGTAAAAAGACAAACTTAACTGATAAAAATGCATTATAAATTCTGATGTTCGTAATTGCGCTGATAACTGACTTATCTAAATTCTTATAATCACAAGACTTATTTGTTTACAGGAAAAACAAAGAAACTCTACTAGGACGGTAAGTAATGAGGAGATTAAAATGCTTATTTTGACATAATAAATCACCTTGTTACGTAATTCTTATCCAATATCTAGGCGTTGTCCGCGACTTTGTTCGCATGTTACAGACTTGAATGCTCAATTTGACCCGCTCAGAAATTGAGTGTTCAGAACTCATTTCTCTTTGCACCTCTACAGCTTCCAAGGAACATACTTAGGAATATCTTCCGGACCAGTGTCTTACGTGAGAGGTAGACTTATAAGGAGAGTTTTGTCAGGGTAGTAATAAGTCTGCGATGTTTGCGCATGCGCACACAGACGGATTTCACACTGTTCTGTGGCGGCGCATCGCTTCGCTGATGTTCCGCACGCGTGGGAGCACTGGACCAACACCATCCTGAACGTGCTCAGCCACAAGCTGGACAGCCTCCTTCTGGGGCACTGAGTTCAAGCACAAGTGCGTGTGCCCGGGGCCCCAGTGGGCGGCAAAATCTTAAATTATTTTTTTTTTATGCTTTTGTAATGTGCCTAACATAGTTTATAAGTTGTATATTATGGGCAAAATATGTCTGAATTAAAAAGATTTTATTTTATTTTTATTTATAAAAGCTCCGACAAAAAAATAAGAATTATCCTTACTCAAAATATTAAATCTAGTGTCTAAAATACTAACTTTCCGACTACTTTTGTTCTAATAAAAATGACCAAACGACTGAATGAGATACTGAAATCTTCGTAAAATAAACATGACCGTTTATTGCTATAATACTTTTCTACCAGCTTAAATTACGTTGTACTGAAAACGATGAGTCTCTAATCAATCACTCTAATCAATTAATATATACCTAGGTAAAGGTATTTGTATCCTCATACGCTCGCTCTTGCATTCTATGTCGACGGAGCCACGCTCCGCGGGGCTTCTATTTCTATGTAAAGGGCTTAAAGTAACCTAACCAAACCTAACCTCGGGGTGCCCTTCGCTCGTTCATAAATATGTTTTCGGAAAATTTGTATTTTTTTCGGAAGTTTAATATTTTTGTTTGGAAATTTAGTTTATTATTTGAAAGTACAGATTATTTTTCGTAGAATTGTAATTTGAATAAGCTCATTTTTTTAGTTAAATTCATCAGTTTTCTTCGGTTAATTTTTCGGTACCTAATTAGTTATAGTATTACCTACATTCCACCATCTGTGGTTGAATGTAGGTAATACGAAGGTAATTTGTTTTTCGGAAGCAATATTATTTCCCGTTTTGTCATCTGTTTAGGTGGCCACGTATCTTTGTCTTATTGTATAAACAGAAGATAATAGCCAAACGGACTGACGAACTGTAGATTGTATACGGATTAGAATAATACAGAAGACAAAAATATCGAGTTATTTATTGCAAATGAATGTAGACCATTGACCAGCAGTGCATTTCCTTAGGTTATTATAAGTTTATTGACTGATAGAATGTAAGTCCTTCCGCAGTACCCGGTCAACCGGCTGTTAGGAGTGGCTGGCGTGGACATCCCCATCGATCATTTGAAATTAGTGCTGCCTTATCATCAGGTAAACATTTCAGGATTATAAAATTATCATCGCGCCATATGCTTGTCTGGTAGAATGTAATGAATACGTTTTTTACGTTTTGTAGCAGTCGTCACGTAGGCGTCACGTAGCATGCGTCTGTAGGCTTTACGTAGCCGTCGTCTAGTAGGCGCTGCGTAGCATTCGTCACGTAGGTGTCACGTAGCGTGCGTCTGTAGGCATTACGTAGCCGACGTCTAGTAGACGCTGCGTAGCAGTCGTCACGTAGGCGTCACGTAGCATGCGTCTGTAGGCATTACGTAGCCGTTGTCTAGTAGGCGCTGCGTAGCAGTCGTCACGTAGGCGTCACGTAGCGTGCGTCTGTAGGCATTACGTAGCCGTCGTCTAGTAGGCGCTGCGTAGCAGTCGTCTCGTATGTGTCACGTAGCACGCGTCTCGTAGGCAGTACGTAGCAGTCGTTTCGTAGGCAGTGCGTAGCAGTCGTCACGTAGGCGTCACGTAGCATGCGTCTGTAGGCTTTACGTAGCCGTCGTCTAGTAGGCGCTGCGTAGCAGTCGTCACGTAGCATGCGTCTGTAGGCATTACGTAGCCGTTGTCTAGTAGGCGCTGCGTAGCAGTCGTCACGTAGGCGTCACGTAGCGTGCGTCTGTAGGCATTACGTAGCTTTCGTCTAGTAGGCGCTGCGTAGCAGTCGTCTCGTATGTGTCACGTAGCACGCGTCTCGTAGGCAGTACGTAGCAGTCGTTTCGTAGGCAGTGCGTAGCAGTCGTCACGTAGGCGTCACGTAGCGTGCGTCTGTAGGCATTATACGGCAGTCGTCACGTAGCATACGTCCCATAGGCATTACGTAGCAACCGTCTCGTAG
The DNA here is from genome assembly GCA_948474745.1 of Oligia latruncula. Taxonomy (NCBI): domain Eukaryota; kingdom Metazoa; phylum Arthropoda; class Insecta; order Lepidoptera; family Noctuidae; genus Oligia; species Oligia latruncula. The sequence continues at coordinate 5,241,674 of OX419699.1, forward strand.
GTGTTGCGTAGCAGTCGTATCGTAGACGCTGCGTAGCAGTCTTCTCGTAGATGTAGCGTAGCAGTCGTCTCGTAGGCGTTACGTAGCATCGGTCTAATGTTATAGGGGGTGTAATCTTGCCACCAAAGGACGATAGAAGCAGTTTTTGTACGTTAAAATTATTATATAAAATGGCAAAGAAAGATTGTATGTATGTATATTATGAAGTCTACCAATTAGTATTATGTAGTACGTAGAATTCGATAATAATCATTACTTTATAGTCTACTCTGAGAAATTTGTGTTCCAAGAATACTCATACTTACCTAACTCTAGCTAGGGTGTACGCTTAAGAATTTGCAAGCTGCTGTATTTTTTTTTAACTTTAATGACAAGTATAAGGTGTTGGTGTTCATTCTATAGTACATATTTATTATCCAGAACCTTTATTGCCCTACCTTTAGAACTACCTGACCATATACGTGCATGTCTTTATCTTGTAGTTTTATTACCAATTCATTGTTATTATCGCATATTCGTATGATGTCACGCATTCTTCGGAGCGTCGCGGTTGTCGTGTATATTTCTTGAATATTTCTCCTCTGCTCTTGAAGCTTACCCATTTTAAAAAGCTTTTGAAGACACCATGAGAAGTTCTACTTGAATAAACCTTTGGCTATATTAGCAAGCAGGTCGTGATGATAGTAAAATTCGTTGCATCTTTCAGATAGGTGCGGGAGGATCTCTAATGCTCGTCGACCATCGTGGCAATATCGTCTTACATGACAACATAAAGCACACGGTAAGCTAAACATATTATTGATTAATTCTGAAATAAAATCATTTATTTACTACACTTCGGTAGTTTTATGTTGAAAACCGTAATCTGCGCATAATTGAAATGTATTTATTGCTTTCAATATCGTCTTTGATTTTCCTTACATATTTGATATTCGTCATTTTAATACACATTATGTGAGTCATGATAATTTTATATTATTTGCTATCAGTTCGACGGCGACATTTTAAAACCCGGATATCGGACAGTTGACTTCCTGGATTTGGAACAGCCGGGTGAGAATCATAAGCCGCGATATTATCCCAAAGAATGGCTGAAGGTAATAGCTTAGACTTGTTATTCTTTAATAGATATTCTTTATCCGTCCACGAACTCTGACCTAAATTAAATTATTATACGTTTTAGTTCCGCAAAATGATGATAATAGATAAAGACAAAGGTAACATAACGATGTATGGGAAAGGCATCTATGACGACGGGATGAGAGCTATTCTGGAAAAACGGCAGTACTTTTGGAAGAGAGTGCTGAACCATTATACTGCGGTGGTGGCACTGCCCCTAAACAACAGAGTACATGCGGTCCCTGAAGCTGCCTTCACGAGAGCCATGGCCAACGAGGCGTGGAGATCACTGTCCAGAACTGAATACGCCGTCAACCCTGATTGGTAATCCTCTTATCAGACCTATTTATAAAGGCAATATAGATCGTGAAGATATGACGAAAATGTGTCGCAATTCATAAAATTTCTTGGAATCGGATGTGAATAATCCGTTAAAAGAAAAACATTTATGCGGAATATTGTAATACCTAGCAAAAACGGGAAATAGGGATTTCAAAACGCGCTATATCCTGTCGATATACAACACGTCTTCGATGCTTATCCCCATCATCATCTACGTAATTCTAGCAGTCCAGGACTGGACTGCTAGAATGTTTCTCGCCCCTGAGCCCATCCATCTATAACGTCTAAGTTTCACAATTGATGATGGGTATAGTTAATTTTCTTGTTTCCCCGATCTCCAGGTTGTATTGCCGTCACATTGAGCCGCACTTTGAGTCGCGCGAGGCGGAGGTGCGGCACTTCATCAAACGTCGCAGTGATGAGGGAGACTTCGCCATGCAGAAACTCGAGTATCTCTTCAGCCCGATCCCGCCTTCATTGTTTGAGAAGACTTATCAATGTTTGTCGATATTTCTTACTAGCCTAGTGTTTTACTTCGCCAATGCAATATAATTTTAATCCTTTGCACCGTTATTGATCTAATGCCTAACGGAAGCATTAGTTTGGTTTATTTTGCGATTAAATTAGAAGTTATTGAAATAGACAACTCTATACAATGGGGGAAATGATACCATACAGATTCGCTGTATGTAAAAGGTATTTTATAATTTTCCCTTTTTTCTGCGGGAAAATCCTTAAGAAGTTTGGTGAAGGTTATCTCAACCTCATACCGACTAAGCCTCTCGATTCCTCCAGGTACTTTGCTTTAGCCGAGGGCCCGGGTGCCCGGGTGCCCGGGTAATACCCTAACTTGCACCTACACCCCCGATTGGTATCCAAAAGCATACCCAATTTAAGATAACAATAAAACAAAAAATAATAAAATAATATGACGCTAGTGCGACGTAATAAATCAAGATATTAGTCATAGTCTATATACACTTATTTATTGCAATCAGTAAGATAAACACAGTAGGTATTCATTAGCAATTAGTGGTAATCTATAAAAATAACTTTGTTTCTGCCTTTGTATCTAGTGGGATAAAGGTCGGAGTAACAAATATAAAGTTTGAATTCCCAAAACGTTTGATCACTCGAAATGAATGCCCTAATGATTAAAAAAAGTCGTTTAATTATGCTGCCAGCTAAAAACAGCAGCATAGATACGACCTTTTTAAGTGCCTTCTCTCAAATATGTCTGTTTCGATCGTTAGATACTAGTAGAATTCAAGTAAGTATTTAACAACAATATAACAACATTATTGATCCGTGGCATGTTAACGTGAGTGTAAGTTATCAGCTTATCAACTGATATCAACAGCTGGTCAGCCTGATACACCACTTTCCAATTAGTACGATGCATGTAAACAACATAATATTTTATTTAATCACAAAACTTTCCGAAAAATATGCTTCTGTCTGGCTCATCCAATCACACAATCTATTGCGCTTTTGGAACTATTACTTAAGTGTTATTAATAGATTTAAAACAATCCTAGTATAAAAAATGTAGGTACATGGATTTAAAAAAGAGGAAAGGAATCAAGGGCATCAAAAAATTTGTCCACATCACTGTCAACAGGAAAAGTGCTCAAAAGGTCGGCAGCATTGCTACATTGTATGGCGATACTAATTATTTGGCCAAAAAATAGGCCAGCCCTCTTGTTACGGGAAGAGTCGACCAACCGCTTGGCGATATCTCGAAAAACCAAGTGAGTGTGTGTAGTGTCATACTGAATAGTTTTTTAGTTACATTTCGGACAGTTCTTGACGTAAACCAAGCCTCTTGAAACCAGTAAGACAGATAGAAATCTACCGGAGTATTTACTTTACTAAGTTTTATTTTTTGAGTTTCATACGGAACCTGAAAAAATTATTATCAGGCTATCTTTGTTTTCTATGTTTTCGCTTACTTTACGGAACGCTTGTTTGTAAATGCGAAAAAAAATGTTTAATTATCTGCGAAATGTCTGCGAACCTAAAACTAATCAATGTTGCGCAGGTAATGAGGACCTAATGGCGAAGTTCTGCAAGGAGGCCATCGCGACGGACCAGTGGGCGCGGGATCATCAGGTCCCTGGCACTGACCGAGACTGTGGCACCTGCGACCTGGGGTCTACCACCGCTTTCTTTGCTAGTGGTAATAAAATGAAATGAAATTATTAATTCTGTAAATAAGATATCGGAATCACTTTATCACGTAATATTATAAAAAACTAGCTGCACCCCGCGGATTCACCCGCGTAAATGTCGATCCCGTGGGAATATGGGGATAAAAAGTAGCCTATATGTTAATCCAGGGTGTCAGCTACCTCCATACAAAATTTTATCAAAGTGGTCAGCCGTTTGAGCGTGAAGAAGTAACAAACATATAAACACACACACACACTCACAAACTTTCGCCTTTATAATATTAGTATGATAAATATAAGCTAGCAGAGGTCGGCGTTTCCTATCTAGTTAACTATCTTTGAAAAGAAAGGCCGAAACAAACTCAGATGTCATATAGTCTCTTTTAAAGTCCAGACATAATCTTGGTCGGGTAATGTGAAGACCATGTAGATTGATGTCTGAAATGGTTTTTTGAGGTAAGTACCACACAGATTTGAGTAAACCAGTCCAGTCAGTGCAAGCATTCGACAGTTTGATCAACTCTTCGTCAACTTTGATCAGCTCTTGATCAATCAGAAACTAGAAATAGTTTTACGTAGAACGGCTCTAAGAGCCGTCTACTTCGTGCACCTGCACATTTCTGAGGTAATTTTAGTTAGAGCATCATGTATAAATTAGAGTAAATGTGGTAGGTGCCTATGTTAATTTTTGAGTTTTCTAACTTTATTGGTTCAACGTAGATGAATCATTTTATAAAAATTCAATTGCAAAGTTCAAAACCATTCACTGCTGCGTAGGATATTGTGGCTTAGCTGCGCGGGTTATTTTTTTTTCACTTCAGTAGCTCAAACATGTAGGTTTTGCTGCCTGAAATCAGTGAGCAAAATGCGATTTTGCTCACTGAGTGAGACAAAGTAACTTTTTCATAATTTTTTTCTGAAAGCCGCTAATTTCTTATTCAGCCTTGGGTTAATCATACAATTCGAAAAATTCACACTCTATCTCTTTCCCGCCATTAGAAAGAGAGAGAGACAAAGACCAGCCCTTTCGAAGTTCCGATTTTGAATTCGACCTCAAAGACAAACACGTTCGGAATTTCGTATTAGCTAAAGAAATTTTGCAAAAAGATAATTATGTCTTTTAATGTAATTTATTGAATTTTTAACTTATTGTTGTATTTAAACAAAAATAAGTATTTACTGCAAATAAAACTGATATTTAACCTGTACTTAAATATTTATTTCTAGTTTCAATAATGTTAAGTAATATATTTTGAATAATAAAATATCATGGGTGCTATTTCCGAACACGCCTTACAAAGTGTTCTCGCTGCTGAAGTGAAAAGTTATGTGTGTTACACGAGAGCAAAGTTTTTTGCATCTCGTGCCTTTGAATCCCTCGCCACACTCAGGATTAAACTTTAGAATCACTCGCTACGCTCGTGATTCAATACCATTCAAAATCAGCACTCGCAGCAATAAACGACTTTGCTCTCTTGTTGCACAAATAACTATTATCAGCCACAGTTTGGTAGGTATACCTACCATGCGCCTCGAGGAAGATATTTGTCAAAACAACATTCAACAAGGTTTTCCTGAGCCAACATCTACAGGTAGACTGAAAAAAACCTATCCTGTTTGTCTCAGTAACAAAAATCTAAATCCTCCCGCGCAACTGACAAAAATGTATGCTAACGATTTTGCGAAAACGGGTCATGTTAGGTGCGAAAATTTATCAATCGATGGAAAAATGTGACCTTTTCCGCAAAAAGGCAAGATTAAAACTCGATTGACCTCGTCCTTGTCTATGTTTGTCAAGATACAGAGCCCCATTGCTTGACCCTGATTATACGATAGCAAATCTACTGAGGAGTTACAGTAATAGCTGTAAAATCAGCGATAATCAGTTTTCTAGGTCAAAACTTAAAGGAATCTATCTAATCGAAGTGACTATGTATGAAATAGCACATTTCAGTCGAAGACCATCAAAAATATTCCTTTGCTGTATTGCATATTGTCGCAATAGGAAGTACCTAAACAGCGTGATAATTTTTTAATCTTGCTCATTAAAATCTGATCGACTGGTAATTCGAGGTAATACTACAAAATATCAAAGAGCCGAGAGCAGGCGACAAGAATCAGCTACTTCAATCAAGCCATCGCTCATATTATTACATCGGTATCCTCTGGATACAAATCTAATTAAGTCATTTTCGGTATGAATGACCTCACGGATCTTATAACATAGCTGCTGAAAATGTGACTTTTAATCTAAAGTAAATGTAAAGATTACTATGTTCTAGCGGCTCTTGCAAACACAACCGAACAATCTGAACGTAGACCTTATAATCTAACGATGTCATAACCACGTGGTGCTCTGTAGCTGCCTATCCACGTGACTGTATATTACTCGGTTTCTGAAGTTGAAAACTTGCCAAACTCTACTTTAGAATTACTTATGGTGATTTCTTCGATGTAACCCGTGAAAATCAATAGTATATTTCATTACAAGTGCGGAAAGGCTGTCATTGCAAAGAGTTCCGACAAATGTCTACCCGAGCCGAGGCGCAGCCAAAGGCGAGGGTTGACAGTCGGAACAAGTTGCAATGACGGTTCCGCAGGTGTACTGAACGACTATTTTTAATACAGTTGCGAAAAAATTAAGCAATTTAATAAAATAATAAAAACACAATAAACTCAACTAACTAATGGCGCCAACCGTAGAATATAAGCAGAGTTTTTTTTCTTCACCCATTTTGGTAGGCAAAGGGAACTATCCATACAGCTTAGTCTTCAGTATATTTTTTTTATTGATATGAAATGAAAATGAAATTTAATGAGATGAAATGAAATTAAACCTAACCTAACTCATTCAATTAAATCATTAAATCTGATATTGAAATAAATTAGTAGCTTCTTTTTAGAAATATACGTATTTGTATGAATCACAAAAACTCTTTAGTAAAAACTTCATGGTTGGTTTTTCTTTTTAATAGACATTATTTTGACAGTTGGGAAAGAGAACGCACGAGTTCGGGAAAGGTAAAAAAAAAGCTCTAGTATGTAATAGCCCACATCCCGAACGCTATACGTCCCTGCAATACACCACTTTTTGAGCAACTGTATTAAAAAATATTTTACGGTATTTACAAAGCATTATTGAATTTCGCGGACTGTCAACGTAAGTAATCTCAACTAAGTACAAATTCTCAAATCAGGTACCGGGTGTATGTAATCTGCGTTCGCGACTTATTTGCCAAAAATGTAAACAAATATGAATTAATGGAAAAATAACTTTAATTCCTACACAATAAAGTTCAGTTTACGCTACAATTTCAAACATTTTTATAACTTTTTCAATAGTGCTAGTCACTCTGAAATCAACTTAATTTTCATTGAAATAAAGTTTATTTTTGTTTAACTTAAAATAGAGTGGGGGTGTGCAGCACTGCGTACTTTTACTATAATATATGTTTGTTGTCAGAGAGTGGTCTAACGCGCTGGCAACAGTACCACGTGACCAGCGCACACGCCGACCCGCCGGTAGGGTCGTGGTGGGCGCGCGGGCCGGCCGAGTCGTGGTACCGCCGCGCCGCTGCCGCGCCCGACACCCTCATCGTGCATGTCCCGGTTGAACCCATCGGCAAGATGCGCATCAGCAAGACACGGCCCCCTCCTGTGAGTATAATATCTTCTTATTAGCCTGTCGATGGTAAAAAAACAACAAAAAAAAAACCGTTTGGGTCGAAATTCAACAACGCTAATACCGTTTGCCGACGCACCCATTAGGTTTTCTCGGTTGTACGTTGTTCTATAGACAGCAGTTTCATAGAATTTCGTTTCACATTATTTTTTTTTTCTCATATTATCATTTCATAGAAATCAATACGCAGAATACTTAGCTTGAATAAAATTAAATCATAGATTTTGTTACAAATAAAATTTAATGTTACGGTACTCATATCATAGAATAACAAATCAAATATTCTTTATCCTCATATTAAAACTTATAACCAAAAAAAACATTTTATCTAGTGAGAGTTTCTAAACGTTTCAATTCGTGTGGAAGATCACGTGGCGGGTCTAAAGTTGGTTTACAAGCAATAATAATAAGACGTAGTCGACGGAGCCCCGTTTCGTGGGGGTATTTCTGTCTACAGGGTTTAAAGGAACCTAACCTAACCCAAGTCGGGGTGCCCCAATACCCGAGATCGCTTATAGAAACCATTATTTTATAGTTAATTCAAATACCATGGAAAAATACACCGAACAAACAATATTCTTTAAAAATAATTCTACTGTTTCATTAGTTTGTTAAATAAAAAAAACGTGATTATAAAATTCACTGAATTGTGTTTCTGTGAAATATGTTTCATTCAAGTAAATACTCGTTGAAACAACGACGTATTCGAAATAAAAATACAAGGACCAAATATTATATGAAACATATTCTGCGAAACGAAATTCTATGAAATTTCTGTCTCCGAAAGAGGGGAACACCGGTTTTCTCACTTGTGCAGGTGATACGGCAAAAGATGGAAGGTGAACCATTGTCTGTGGAAAGACGCCGCATGCGCACCGGAGATCTGAGTTGTCCATGAAACCCTACTTGTGCAGATTGTCTTTGCTGCGGCCGACTTGGGTACCATGTCTATCAAGTTAGCCACGGCAACTTATGCCCGGGTGGGAAACCCTCTAATAGTCCAATAAAGGTTGGATGAAAAGAGGTTTCATGGTTGTCCCATGTTACAAGGGGTAGCAAAATATTTTCCGTATCCATCCCTAGTGTCATCAGCCATCATATCATCCCCCCACACAATAACACTGAAAATATATCACAAATAATATCTATTGTCCATGAATCAAAACAAGATGACGCATAATTATACATAGCATCAATCTCATTATCTTGATAAGGAGATAGTTAGGTACTTTATGTCACCGTTTTGATTTATAAAATTACATGCTACTACGCTAGAACCTTATCGATTAGGAGAAGCTCTATACCGGCTGACTTATTTTACCGTCTGGACAATAATAGGGTATAAGAGGTGAACGGAGTAGAAGCCTATAGTACAGATTTAAAAAAAAAAAAAAAATCTCTTTTTTTTACGAATTTATTGATAATTTCCGCGCGTAGACAAGGGTGCTTCCCAGACGGTAAAAAACGTCAGCCGATATTTAGGATTAGAGTAGTAGGGGAATAGGGAGTAGGAGGGGATATATTTTAAGAGATACATTATAGGTGGTATACAAGTCATAGAAACAAAGAAAAAAAAGTCAAAGAAAAAAATATTAAGTTATTTAAAAAATCACTTGACATACTTAATAAATACTGGTCCCTTATTTTCTCACATCCTGTACGCTAGTTTCTCCGTAATATTTACTGTCATTGAAGCGGAGCAACGGCGCGTTCACACGAGCGCGATTTCTTCGCGCGCCGCGCGTACGCATCGCACCTTCAAAACAGAAGCATTTATACGAACACATAATGTAGGGAACAGCTGATTTTTTTTCGCGATTTCAGGTTTGTTCCCCTAATAAAAGTTGTTCATAATGATGAGTACAATTACCTCTTAAGAGGTTGTTAATGTTTTACCAATAACCCTGTTTAAAGAACAACTGGCCGGTTCCTATTCAAGCTTTTCGTATTTCGAAGCTTCACATGCGGGATGTATCGTAATTTAGGTTAACATTGATTACGACCTCTCACATAAAGCCGCATTATGAATCGTCTATAGTCTTTTTCCTTATTTTTGGAGTAAATATTATGTCGGTAACACGGATATACGCATTTTCTTCGAATAATTTAATCGACAGATCATCGCCGATGATCAATAATGTATCAGATATCAGATTTGTAGATAATCATTTAATTAGCGATAAGTGATGAAATATTTATACTTATTGAATATTTCGCAGACGTGTGAAAACGTAATGAAACAATTTATGTTCTTACTTATTTCCTCATTCTGCTGTTTATTCAGAAATGTTTAGGAATCATGAAAAACTACTGAGAGAACGACGATTTATCATGAACAAATTTTTTTCAACTCGAGTACCTAGGTATAATCCAACGGTATGTTCTGAAATCTTAAAAAAACGTTTTATTTCTCTAAAAGGAGACAGGTGGCTTTAATTATTTCTTCTACAGCTCAATACTGGCAAAGTTTTAGATTAATAAATGACAATAGATATTTATTTTTGTAAATTGATCGTAAAAAACACATTTACCCGTCAATAGAAATAATAATGTTTTAAAACTAGATGCGGAGATCGATGTTTCTTTTGAAGTTCAGGCATTACCTTGGTTAGATCATGTGAGGACCATGCAGATTAGTGCCTGTCATGGTATTTCTAGGAAAGAACTAGGTATAAGGAAAGAATTAGGTATGTACAGACGCCAGCACATCAAGCTACCCGAAACTGTCAAATTTTCCCAATCAACTTTGAACCTTATGTTTTAGTGATAAAGATGAAAATCTATTAAAGAAATTTGACAGATTGTAGTAGCTTGATGTGTATGCGTCTGTACATTGATTTTAAATACATTTGACACTGATGTAATGGTATGTTTCAGTACACCATTCGATCAGAATGGCTGACAGCGGCGAAGACGCTGGGCTCTGCGGAGCACGGCATCATTGGCGTGGCGGGCTACCATTTCCACCCACGACATTTAGTCGATCTGCTAGAATCCATCACCAACTTCCCCGTAAGTATAAGACTTTGTCTTTTCGTCGTGAGCATCATAGCATTGCTACGCTGCTACGACGCTGCTACGATGCTGCTACGACGCTGCTACGATGGGTGCTACGCAGTGTCTTTCGTAGGGGGAATCTACGAAAGTCGTAGATGATGAACTAATAACTTAAGCACGATCTACACGGTTTAAAACGGTGGTATCAAACCTAAGTTTAAAACAGTGTAGACAGTGGTTTTAAACCAATTTCGTATGACCTTTACGAGTTTATGAATTCCACTGATAAGTAGGATGTGCAAGTAGAAGTTACGGACGTTAGCTGCACCGGTCGCCGTGGGTCGCAGTGGATAATCCCACCAATATTTTTAATACAAAGCGGAGTACACGTACACGTGGGTAGCGTAGTCGTGGACAGCATTTGAACTGCTTCTTGGGATTATATTACCTAACCTACTCAACACTTTTTTTTAACAAAAATGAACTCTCCTTGCTAACTTAACCATCCCGTACAAACCGGTCATACTTATTTTACAAATATCCAATATTACACCTATTCTAGTGTCCCGAAGGGGAAGAGTGTCGTCCCCGGTGCGACGGCACGATCTGGTCGTGCGTGTTGATCGACGAGAACGGCTGGATAGTCGCGCGGGAAGGTCGCAACGTCACGGGCGAGCCGGACGAGCCCCTGACCGAGCACTTCGCGTCCGTGTACCCCACGGCGATGAAGGCGCTGCTCAACGCCAGCGTGTTTGAGATGAACTGGATACATGACTATCAGGGAGTGTGCTTTCCACTGGTGAATGAGCCGCAGAGTTCGGCTATTACTGTAAGATGTTTTTTTCTTATTCTGCTACTACCTAGGGCCTGTTAACTTACTTGACACAATTTTATGCAGTCTTTTGGATTTTTTTAAATGAAATTTAATTTTGCAGGCGGTGCCGTCCATACTCCTATCGTTGTGGCGATCATTAAGCCTTATACTTCGAGTTACACAGGAGATGGTGACGCTCATCACAATTCTTAGTTCTAGTAAGTTGGCAACAAAACTTACTAAATATTCGACATACTTATTATATTATCAAAGATCCTTTTGATGATCGGATACTGCTTCTTAATTGATTTAGGCATCTATAAACTGTATTTTTTTTTCTTATCAATAATGTAAGTATTCACCGAGTTTAATCTATAAATTGCGCTTCGAACACATCGGCACTTCCAAGAAGACATACACATTCACACTCACAAACACATACACACCCACACACACACACACCACACACAACAAAACAAACACTGTTTAAAAATAAGACGCACATACAGTTTCACATAGGCATACAAATACAGTTACACAAAGAGCTGCAAATTAGTTTATAAGTCATTTACTGTTATCTTTTTTATTCCTCATTTTAATTTTTAGTCACCTTTTGTAAACAATCGTCACAATATTGTTAATAATTAAGGGAAAGAGCGAGATAGCCCCAACACAAGTACTTATTATCAATTACTTACTGGGGATGTCTCATTTATAATCCATGTAACTGTTTTGGGACAAATAAACATTTTTCATTTTTTATTTTTTTTCAGTAAGATGCGCCAAGTGCTAAAAGTACCTGCACATGTAGGTCATCGCGGAATGGTAATCCTCCTACATGCACACTCCTCCGAACATTTGTCATTTTGTAATAAGGCTGTGAACACTGTCATTATATCATCTTCGCCTAACAAAGCGTATACGCGTGACTGCGTTGTTCTTCAAAACTACGCAACGGATTTTGATGCGGTTTACACCATCAATTAGAGAATTTATTCCGGAAGGTCTATGTGTATAGTAAATTTAAATTTATCTTAGACTAGCTTCTGCCCGTGACTTCGTCCGCGTGAAATTTCACCCTCTTAGGGGTGGAATTTCGAAAAACCCTTTCTTAGTGGATACCTACTCTTCACAAAGAACACACCCTCCAAATTTCATGTCTCTAGGAGCAGCGGTTTAGACTGTGCGTTGATATATCAACAATCAGTCAGTTTATCATTTTATATATATATAGAAGATATAACACCGGAATCTCGATGTTTGACATGTCGCTATATTAGTAGACTGCACCCCTGTGAAGCTAGGGCGGGTCACTTGTTCCACAAGAAAAGAAAAAAACTGGCCAAGTGCGAGTCGGACTCGCACACGAACGGTTCCGTACCACAAGGTAAAAACGCCGAAAAAAACACGTTTTTTGTATGGGAGCCCCCTTAAATATTTATTTTATTCGGTTTTTAGTATTTGTTGTTAAAGCGGCAACAGAAATACATCATTTGTGAAAAATTCAACTGTCTATCACGGTTCATGAGATACAGCCTGGTGACAGACAGACAGACGGACAATGGGGTCTTAGTAATAGGGTCCCGTTTTTACCCTTTGGGTCCGGAACCCTAAAAAGCATTGTTTCAAGAAACAAGAATTCATGTTTGTTACAGGTTGTATAACACTAGTGTCCGGTGACACGGAACAAGAGAAACAAAAACGCAAGAAGCGACTGTGGCGCGACTACGAACGAGAGAAATATGAGGCTTTGTACGACGACCGCGTGCTCGTCAACAGAACGAGGTTCGCAGCGTGCGACAGATCTAGAGTGCTCTATCTGTTACAGGTATTATTAACATATTATACAGGGTGGCCGGGACATCGAGGCGAACCTGTTACATAGATTCAGTAGGTACATGATTCTGAACTGTACCCCGCCCCTGCATTTATAGTCGATCACAAAAAAAAAATGTCTTTCAATACAATTTGATCGCTTAAGTTGCACTTTTCTATGAAACGGTTTTTTTTATAACCACTAAAAAAAGTCTACACTAGGGGGTCTAGAATCAAGTGCTAAATTCATGGTTACAGATTGCGCGTCGATGTTTTTGCCACCCTATATTATAAGATTGTAGCGGTATCTACAACGCCACATGAGAACAACGCGTCATACTGACGTCACGCAAAATCCTGCATCGCGCAAGCAGAGTTTACCGCGCAACTAGCATAGATACAATGGCCCGACATGAATCATGGGGCAGTTGCCCGCCAGACACAACACCCGTCTGGTCGGAGGATCCTCCCTTTTCTATAGAGTATGAGTGAACTTCACACTCTGTTCCTCATACCTCTATAAGATTTCTCATTGAGAATTTCTCAGTAGCAACCCTGCGTCTGAAATCGTGCCCGGTTGATGACAATATAGGTTCGCCCCCTATTAAATGGGACTTAAACATAACTGGGAAGTGTGGGTGTACTATGAGTACACCTCTGCACAGCCCTTCGCGGATTACAGGCGTGATGTTAAGTTTATATGATAGCGTTACCAAACATGTTATAGCAATACAAGAATCAAGCGCGAACGAAACATTGATGAAGAGTTATCACAGACATAGGTAGGTACCTATTATCTGAGGAGCTCGTGGCTAAATACCAACAGCCGCACAGGTCGATCGATCAGGTTAAGCTACGCTTGCCGCGGTTGGTCTGTGGATGGGTGGCCATATTTAAATACCGAGACCCCTCCGTGCCTCGTAAAGCACGTTAAGCCGTTGGTCCCGGCTGACATTCGTGGATCTTTGACAGTCGTTACGGGTAGTCAAAAGCCCGAAAGTCTGACAACCAGTAACGTCTTACCAGGGGGTATTGTATTACCCCGTAACAGGGTAGTGGAGGTCAGATTGGCAGTCGCTCCATGTAAAATACTGGTATTCAGCTGCATCCGGTTAGACTTGAACCGACCCTAACATAGTTGGGAAAAGGCTAATAGGCAGATGATGAAGTACCTATTTTCTACCTACCTACTTGTTGTTTTGATGGCATGTGGCTAAAAATGAGCGCACCTTGTTAATAAACCATGTAGTTAAAATGAGCGCACCTTGTTAATAAACCATGTAGTCAAAATTAACTAAGCTTGTATTTTAATTAGGTTTAACAAGTAGGAAGTACGTCCCAGATATTAATTAATCTATTATTCATGTTCCGATGCTATCTACTAACATTTAAATACTTGTTCGAATATGTAAAAATTTTGTTAAGATAAATGTAATTGATTTGATAAGAAAAATTACAAGTAGGTATTTCCTAATCGTTGATCAAACTTCGGATTTTCTTGACCCTATAAGGTATCTACTGTAAAAAGGATAACATTTATGAATCGTAATATGGCGAAGACAGTCCGTGTTTTTTTTTCGCCGCACTACGTGGGTTTGATCAAAGAGATTGGGATTGGATTTGGATCGGATTGATTGGTATTTTAGCACAGACAAAAAACAATAGGACTGAAAAATGCTTTACCAATGAGATTTGATACGATTAACTTAACGGTTAACTGTCCATTATGTTATCTTTTTATGATTCTGCCAAAGTAGCCTTTTTAGGCCCCCAGAGAGTCCATTGAAGCAAAGCATTTCCCAACCTCAATTTAAATATTTTCCTTTTGTCTTCCAGGACACGCCAAAAGCTGAAGAGGCTCTAAAGCGACCTCCGAAGCCGTGCACGTGGCCCCTGGTCGCGGCACGCGTGCCGCGCACCAACCTGCTGCTCGTGGCCGTCTACAAACCGTGCAAGATCAAAGGAAAGCCTGTCAATGATCCTTTGGTCAATGAGCAGGTAAGTTCAGCGTAGTTTAGAGGGATTGTCCGAAAGGGTTACCTCTATCCCGGAACATAAAGGGCTAAGGAAGGAACACGGGTGGGTTTTAGTTCGTAAGAGTCTGACACTCCCTTCCGCTCCACCGAGAGCGG
The DNA here is from genome assembly GCA_948474745.1 of Oligia latruncula. Classification (NCBI taxonomy): domain Eukaryota; kingdom Metazoa; phylum Arthropoda; class Insecta; order Lepidoptera; family Noctuidae; genus Oligia; species Oligia latruncula. Next base: position 5,256,746 of record OX419699.1, read on the forward strand.
GAGAGGTCATTTGATGATTTCAAAACACCAAAAAAAAAAAAAAAAGTTCAGCGTAGTCACTGTGTGACTTGTTTGCATGATTGTCTGAACCAGAATTAAGTTAAGCGATAAGGCTGCCCATTGTATGTTTTGTAGTGATAATCGTATTATTTGTTATGTATTTTCTGGTGTAGTACACAATAAAATATATACAAACTAGCAGCGCCCTGCGGTTTCACCCGCAAAAGTGTCGATCCCGTGGGAATATCGGGATAAAAACTATCCTATGTCCTTCCCCGGGATGCAATCTATCTCCCTGCCAAATTTTATCGAAATCCGTTCAGTGGTTTAGATGTGCAAAGGTAACATACAGACAGACAGACAGACAGAGTTACTTTCGAATTTATAATATTAGTATGGATATTTAAAAAAATTCTGACAACTATGGACCGGAGAAATTAAACGACGAAGTCTGTAGGTACTCGTACATCTCACAAAAGACCAGAAAACTCAATTATTGTAATCAACACTCAAGATCTATGCCCCCCCACTTGATATCGAAATTGAAGGTTTGTAGGTAATTCATAACCTGAGCAAGTGGTTTAGTCTACCCCGAACAAGATCCTGGTTTCATCTTCCATTATGCCCTTATGACTCGTTCCTGTCCTCCTTTACCAGCTAACATTCAAATGCAGATAACTCAAGAAAGATAAAACAATGGCGCGCCGTCAAGATGTGGTAAAACCTGCTCCGTATTACTCATTCATTTCTCATAGGCACTCTAATGATAAAGCCTATATCAAACGTATTATTTTTGATTTGCATCTTAATCCTTAAGTAGTACCTATTACCTACCTACCTAATCATAGATTATAATCCTATCGTCAAAGAGTACCTAATTGATCATTCTTGGAATAACATCGAAAAACATCCTTCATGTCGGTGCTGCGAAAATCAAGAGTTACTGTTATATCAAATCAGTTTACCTGTTAAAAACATGTTCTTGGGTACAAAGATTGGAATAAAAGGCTTCGCCCTGACAGAGACATGTACTCATATGTTTCGTCTAGTCATAGCCTGTAACTGTGTGTAGGTACTCGTACATTGTGCAAATCCATACAAACTTTATAAATGCGAAAGTCTATCTGTCTGTTACCTCTTTACACTTAAACCGCTGAACTGATTTAGATGAAATTTATATACCTACTTAGAGATAGTTTGAGTCCCGGGAAAGGACATAGGATAGTTTTTATCCCGATATTCCCACGGGATCGAAACATATGCGGGTGAAACCGCGGGGCACTGCTAGTAAGTAAATAAAATTGAAAGTTTCAAACATGCAGTTGCAACTCTGTAAGGGCATTGCGAAACAAAATAAATTACATTACTATACAACCTATGGATACAACACATTACGTATCATAATTTTCTACTACACCTCGCCTTGCCTCGTTGGTCTAGTCGTCAAAGTGATTGCATGCGCGATTACTGAGCGTGGGGTCCTGGATCCGATTCCCAGGTCGGCCAGTGTGGTTGGTTTCCTTTAGGAATTTCTCAATTAAAACGCCCTGACTTTAGATTTTGTGCCCGTAGGGTCGCCCCAAATTACATTGCACTTAACATACCTAACTGACGAAATGTTGGTTTACCGACTATACAGTCTGCCCAATATTTTCGCGGAGTCGACATTTCCTATCTGACTACCCGAGAAGAAATGGCGAAACAAACTCAAGGGACAAAGTCTATTTTAAAGTTCAATAAAAAATAAATCTTAGTCAAGTCATGTGAGGACAATGTAGATTAGTGTCTGAAATGGTCTTTTGAAGAAAGAACCACACAGATTTGAGTAGACCTGTCCAGTCAGTGCAAGCATTTGTCAGTAATCGTCCTGCATTATATTGTAGTCTGTGGTAATTGTGTAGCTCCACTCAGAACTTGAGGAGCTCTACTAATTCTTCGGGACATATCTAGGCAGGCATAATGTTGTTATATGTACTTTAAAGTATTGGGTACCATTTACATGCAGGCTGATGAAATCATTTCTTTTCTTATGTGAAACATCCATTGGCGCGCCTAGGATTAAGATCAACTCGTATGCTTATCGACAGTTTACAATCTCGCGAGATATAATAAACTAACGGTAATCATAAAATCATATGATGACATAAACATTATTCTTAATAAATGAATATTGTAATTCTTATTGTAGTATAGGTTTTTTTGTATTGGGACTATCTGAAAAAAAATATCTTATCTGTATTTGTAATATCTTTTATAAATTTTTTTGTTTCTTCATTATGACGAATAAATTACTTCTATTTCTAATCTGCAGTACCTGGAAGTGGAGCCGGACGTCAAGGGCTTCCGCCAGAGCTCGGCGAGTAAGCTGGCGTGCTGGCGCAACCGCGTGCAGCTGCCCACGCGCCCACCGCACGTCAAGTGCTACCCACACAACTATGGACAGGTATTTTAGCTGAGTGTACAAGGATCTTATGGTGCGTGGCCAAAATCGGAACTAATGTCGCCGTCTTGTTTTGTCATTACAATATTTCTGTGACACAATTTTCAAATGTTTACCAACAACTCCCCATGTCATTCAGGCGCCAACAGGTGTGTGTTGTTGCTGTTGTTGTTGTTGGCTAGAGCCATGGAATTAGTATGTACTATATTCATATAGTACCTACACCTTGTAGCCTTGTGTAGCACTCTAAACAACTATGGCCGCTCGAAATTGTCTATGGTTTAGTGATGCGGTAGTATGAATTATTGTAAGTTCTGATGCTATCGTTGTTAGATAATAATTTCCACACATAGAGTAGATTGTATTTTCATATTTTCCGTTTGTTTAAGAGCGTTTACGCCGTACGGCATTTCATACAAACTTTCAAGCCATTATTTTTCGAAATGAATAAACCGATTTTAATTAAACTTCATACGCATAAGCAGGATACAAAGGTCTAAAAAGTTAGTAGAGAACATTTTCGATATGTCTTATTTAAAAAAAGATAACTGGAAATCTCTGTTTCTATGGAAAATTTAAAATCGGTCTAATTTGGCTGTAACACTATTTTAAGAAAATGTTCTCTACTAACTTTTTAGACCTTTGTATCCTGCTTATGCGTATGAAGTCTCATTAAAATCGGTTCATTCATTTCGAAAAATAAGGGCTTGAAAGTTTGTATGAAATGCCGCACGGCGTAAACGCTCTTAAGAATGAAAATTTTATTGATAGATAGAAAGATAATCTATATGAAAAACATATTTTTATGAAATTATGATTTGTAAAAATCCCTCAATTTTGTGTAACAGGTATTTTCATTGGATAGAACTTCTAGAATCTGGTCAACACGCATACGCAGCTCTAAAGCACCGTTCATCAAGTTTCTGGCAACATTGCAATATCTGTGGCATCCATCGCAGATACGTTGCCGTCAAAAAGACAAGCATTTTAAGAACGTGGAAATGACTTTTACATCTTCCCATTAACATTCCCATAAAACTGTTCGCAGGAGTCGGGTTACAGACAGTGCGGGCCCTGGTTACCAGATCCTGAGGAAGGAGATGCTTCATCACACATTACAGTGTCAAACTCACTGCTGTCTATAATCATTGTTATGTTCCTAATTAAACATTACATGTTGTAAAGCTTCGAAAGAGTTAAATAAAACAAAATTCCACATTTCCATTAACTTGTTTATTTCAATAATATCTAAACAAAGATATTTGGTTCGGAAATGATTGTAATACTGCACTGCTACCCGCAAACATTAGAAAATTACTATCGTCACATTTATGTGCAAAGGTTCAATACATTGGTATAGGGTAAAATGTTAAATCGAAAACAATGAGTAATTAATAGTAAATAGAATGAATGGAATGTAAGTATACCGGTCATCTGATTGTGCACTGATGCGTCGCGCTCGTGCTAAGCGTACGGCTCATTATTAAGAAATATCGAGTTAATCAATATCGATAAAATTAATCAAAACATCGACACAAACTCAACGCGTCAGTAGACAGAGAGCGAAACAAAGAGAACAAGTCGATAAGAAAACAATAAGATAGAAATACTACACTACGCATCCCTATCTAATATAAATTAAAATGCTTGAATGAAACAGTATTCCTCTCATTAAAGTTTATTGCTTATGGTCGGCATTGTAACATTATCACTATAGTCGGACTTTTAATTAGCTGCAATAAAATGACAGCTTATGTGTTACCACTTTTTAACAAAATTTAAATAGTGATGTGACAAAATAATCGATTCAGTTTAAAATCGATCCATGTTAAATTGGTTTTATAAAAGAGGATAATATTATTAGAGGATGATATTTATAATGAAAACTCAAACTAAAAGCATTTATTTCAATTAAACCATTTACAGGTACTTTTGAATTGTCAAGAAGTCGTTCAGTCAGAAAAAAAAGAAATTCAAGATAATATAAGTTTACAACAAAAACATTGAGCAATGCCTAATTACTGTTTTGTCATCACATCAGTGATCGGATTGGATTTATAAAAAGCATTAATTTTAATCGCAAACATATCTTTTAAATATTCTTTAATATTTATAATATTCTTATTTTGAGGTTTTTGGTGTTTAGCAAATAATCCTATTTATTAAACGTAAAAATAATTTCTTAGATCGATATAGTAGGAGTTTTAGAGTAAAAATTGACAAAAATAGATTGATTTGATTAAATTATATTAATTTATTAATTATTTCTTTAGTAGACTATTATTTGCGCTGATTTGAAACTACAACATATATTTTTATACAATCAATACAAAGAATATTTGATTGTTTACTTACGGTTAAATCAAAACTGGTCAATTTCGAATACCTAAATTAAAACGATGTTTCATTGCGTTTTAATCATCACTAGTAGAGATAGTGTGGTAACATTTTTTAACGAAATGACAGTAAGAAGTATCATTTTACTGCAGCTAAATAAAAGTCGGACTATAGGTACTTGTGATTCTCGGCTCTTTATCCTCATGATAAAAACCTCAATCTAGTAATATATTATAGTTTGTAATCGGCAATGTTTGTAGGTTGACAATCTATCCCACAAACAGACAGGACGTTAACCCAACCCTTGGGTTGACGTCCTTTTTTTTTTGTTTCCGGGGTGGAAAATCCTCATGGATGTCCGCCGCCCTGGGGGGTGTGTCAGACTCTTACTGACTAAAAACCACCCCGGTGTTCTATCAACACCTACGCCGGGGGTCGCGGGAACATACGATCCTTCCGCAACCCCCGACTGTGGGTTGATGTCCTGTCTTGACTTATACGCTTCCTCGAGTTGCCTAAGCACCAAGCTACCTTAATGCCTGCTATTCAACGCTGGCACAGGGACCAAACAATATTTACAATGGAGAGGCTAGACAATACATTTTATTTAAAATAATAACATATAAAGATTTGATTATTTTGATGTGGGAGATTCTTTGTTCCGTAAACTTAGCTACTAAAAAAAGCTAGATCAATCGTTGAAGTCACTTTTATACATCCTAACTACGGGTACATCGTCATACACGTTCTACTTCACTCCAACCAAGTCAACATAATCACTGATCAAGCACTGCTGCAGTATTTTCCTTTATTTTATCACTAAATATTTATACACGTGCTATTTATTACATACAACCCTGAAAGTCAGACTATTAAATATTCTATTATCTTCCATTTCGAACTGCCTACAGACTTTATTGATGTAACACAAAATTGTAATACGGCGAGGTTAGAAAAAAAGGGAATATAATATATTAATTACTTATTAATATTCTAAAGACTCCTTATTTTAATTAATAATCTTACGCCTTCATAATTAATATTAATAGACAAAAATATATAGCTAGATATTTTTGTATTACATTTCTTTATATCATGAATAAACTTTAATATCTCAATGTTGTAAGTCAACTGATTCTATTAATTCTATTATTGAGCCTGAACAACTACGATGCGAATTCTCTAAGACTATAATGATATCAATCACATTTTTATTCAACAATCTTTGGTTCGACTTACATTAAAATCATCAGATGGACTGAAAGGTCCGAGATTAAATAATAGCATTCCCCAAAAGTTCCACTGCACCAAAGTGATTTTTAATAAGAAAAAAAAACCATTCATGTTAGTTTGTGTAGTCGACCTCTATATTGCTTTACCACTTTTGGCAACCACTTCCAGTATCCTGAAACTTCACTAAGGTTGAAACTGTCCAACTGTCACATAAACAAATAGACCTTGTCCTTATAATATGATGTGCAAGAGCAATAACGAGGTCGTCTATACGTAAAGCAGCATCGTTATTTCAAGACCTTCGAATCAATCCGCTTCTAGAACATTTGACGCAGTTTCCAATTTCAAAGAATCGCTACTCTGTATTACAATTCGATGATAATAAAATATACTGCGTTCGATCTGTATCGCGTCACACATATAGCTTGCCACTATTACGACGAATGCAGACCTAATGCAACAATCCTTAAGTGATTAGAGTTTCGCCGACATTTCCTTTTGTTTAACATCAAATGTTAACTGTATTGCACTGTAAGGCGTTTGATTATATCAGGACAGTTTATTTGCGCACTTGTATCACTATCTTACTCCATTCAGACAACAGCCTTATGTCAAAGCCATACATGTCATTTTACAATAGACATAATTAGCATCAATCATAATCGTCTTGATAACCAACAGTTACTGGCAATGCGGCCTGACTGCGGTTGACTGGCCTGTTGGTCTAGTGGTCAGTGACTATGACTGCTATGCCGGAGGTCGTGGGTTCGATTCCCACCCAGGACAAATGTTTGTGTGATGAGCATGATCATTTGTTCTGTGTCTGGGTGTAATTTATCTATATATGTATGTATTTAGAAATATATAAGTATGTTTATCAGTTATCTAGTACTCATAACACAAGCTCTGCTTAGCTTGAGACTAGACGGCGTTGTGTGATAGTTGTGGAATATTATTATTATTATCTCCTTTATTCATTTACAAATCTTATTTTATTGTATTTTTAAATATTTCTTAATAAATAAAAGTAAGTATAAAAAACATTTAAAAATATAAAAAAATAGTTGTCCGCCGGTGTCGGGAGCAGGGTCCAAGCTACCGGTGGTTAGGGCTCCAGAGACAGGAACCTCCTCACAATGCGAGCCGTATCAAGGAGTACTGCCTTCTGAATCAGGCCCTTAATCCAACCGCCTAACGAGAGCCTCGATTATTATTATTATTATTATATAAGGTCGAATTAAATTAGCTAGCGAAACTCCGCAGACGTGATGGATATCGATATCTAAACATGATAAAACAAAAAAACCGGCCAAGTGCGAGTCGGACTCGCACACGAAGGGTTCCGTACCACAAGGCATGAAACGCCGAAAAAAACGTTTATTTTATACCCCTTTTTAACTTTACTTTATTTTTATTATTTGTTCTTATAGCGGCAACAGAACTACATCATCTGTGAAAATTTCAACTGTCTAGCTATCACAGTTCATGACATACAGGCTGGTGACAGACACACAGACAGACGGACAGTGGAGTCTTAGTAATAGGGTCCCGTGATGATTTTTGTGGGGTCATTGACCGCAGTGAAAATGGACATATTAGTATTGAGTACAAATGTACTGCTTATTTCATAAGACATTTCTTCCAACAGACCTGCGAACTGAGAAATTCAACTTTTGTGTTTAAAGTTTACAGATGTTAAGGGTATCGATATCTAAATACGATAAAACAAAAGAGAACAGAGTTTGTAACTCATACTTCAAGTAACAACACCACCAGCGGTCGTTGACCCAAAAAAAAACATATTTTTAAATTTAGTTTATTGTGTTTAGATATCGATGCCCATCATGGCTGCAGTTTCGCTAGCTAATTTAATTTGACCCTGTATACAACGTTATTTTTAGTATATGCGAAACCTGAATATAGTTTTTTCAGAATAAGTAACTGAATCGATTCCAATATACCCCAGGAGATTCCCCATGTTATATTTTGTCCCAAAAATATTTAAAAAAGGTTAAAAGTTGGACACCGAGCGACACTAAGTAGGTTATCCAATCTCCGCGCCGCACGGTTAGGTACCTAGGTACTATTATCAATGAGCGCAAGACGGCGCGGGTGAGCATGTTTTTGTACGGACAAACAGGTAACTTAACAAGCTTATAATTTTGTGATTTTTCATGATACAGTTTTGAAATTTTGTACATAGATTCTTTACACAAAAAAATACTAGACACGTGTTTCGGGTTTCGCATATACTAAAAATAATGTTGTATTTCGTCAATCTTCAATAGCAAGGGTAATGTCTGTATGTGGTAGGATAGGATAGTAACTTAGCTTACGATACCGACATTACTAACTCGTCAATATTTCCGTTGTCAGTTCTTTTTGGCACTATGTAATCTACGAAAATATTCAAAACCAGAGCTTTGATTTATATTTGAACAGGAAATTCATTAATTTGTGACAACGCTATTAATAAAATACTGTCGTTATTTCATAGGTACTTATAACTATCATAGACTTATTTGTATCCATATACAGGGTGTTTCATATTGTTGTAGCATAAATAAACAACAAATAGCTAAAGTATTCTGTCTGGCCGTGCAGTTTCTATTATTAAGCCTTTACGATTACTTCGTCGCCAATCTTGTTTCTTAAACTGATTGAATATTTTGTTGGCCCAAAATGACCTCATTTAACCATGGGTTAGTAAGAAATTCATTCATAAATTATAGTCCGCGCGGAACTAGTTGGCCGCGCCTTGGGTGGGGACGGGGGTGAGGGCGGTGGGGTTGCCTATTGTTCGCAACGCACGTAGTGAGTAATGCGCCCCCGCCCCTCCGTCCCACCGCTCACATACCTAAGGCGCGGCCAACTAGTTCCGCGCGGACTATAGCAGCTACCATGTTTTTTACTCTTAAAGGTAAATTATCGCAACGGCCAGACAGTTCACATAGAAATAAATTATACAACACAATATACATAAAACGTAACAAATCTTTGGTATTTAATACATAGGCGAAGTGCATTATGCAACAAAATATAATCATTACCAACGTAAGAACACATCAAATGTGCAAAAAATAAAGTAAATCTACACTGGTTGGCAGTGCGTGTATAATAAAAATAAAATCTTAATATCATCAACGGAATGTAAATAAATTAATAAGGTACGGTCGAAGGGCATACAGAATCAGACGAAAATTATCTTGCTTCATAAGCAAATTAAAATAAGAGAAGTCTAAATTGTAACTAACTATCGAATTAATTAGCCATCTTTAAAAAAATATTGGCATATCTTTACTTCATCAAATAAAGGAGTGACGAATTTAATAAAAATGTAATACGCTTTTTAACTTACAATTTAAACTGAAGTATAAGTAAAGCCGCACACAATACGTCTAACAGCTGCGAACAACGATTTCATTGCTTATTATTGGTAGCTAGTTGTTAATATCGTCCACCTTAAGAAAACGCAACCTGCAGGGTAATTGCGTAACACACTATCAGTAGCAATGGGTTTCATTTTGACAGTTCAACAGCATTCATTGCGTTATTTACGTTGTCGAGCAGACACATTTTTTGAACATATGAAGCAATGGATTAGCAATATGCTACAAAATGATTCAAATTGAGCGTAATCTTGTGTTACGCAATTAGGGTGCAGGACCGGTTACAGGTTTCGGTGAATGCATCAGCAATAGATTCAAACTGTGACCGATACATTCTCAGAGTTAGCAGTCCGCAGCGCTAGAAGTGTCTCGTATGCTTCAGACAAAGTGTAGTGAACAAATGGAGAGACTTCGCAGAAATCTTTGTAATTGACATCTGCATTGCACAGAAGCCGAATTCATTACACCGTTAATGATCCTTAAACCCGTCCAAATCGCAAACCCTTATTGTCTATCTTCTGTGGACTTTACAAATTATCCTTACACTGATGTTGGCAAATGCGAGCTCTCCATTGGCTCACTATTCTGTGACTTTAAACCTAAATCTTTATTCACGCTCTAGCTCCCGGGTACCACAGTGGTAAGAATGGATAGGTATCAAAGCTTTTACACTTAAATTTCACCTGGTTTGCGTAACTTTCGCTACCGGATACCAGGCAGACAAAACGTGTGAGAGGGTGCTAACTTGTCACGTGTGTGCGTTGTTGAGCGAGCGCGAACGTGCGCCTACTCTTCCTCGGACTCGGAGTCTGAATCCGGGATCGTGTTGAACCAGTTCTCCCAGTTCGAGGGCGGACCCATCACGGTTCGACTGAAATACACATACATCTGTTTTTAGATAACCAGTATGTAAAAAAACCAGTATGTATGATAATCTAATTTGTCGAAGCGGAACTCGGCGTCCATAGCGGTAGTAGGAACACTGTAGTTTTAGTTGCAAGAAGTAAATAAATTGGAAAAATCCAAAAACCCGACTGCAATTAAAAAGTTCAAAACTAGCTCACTTTTCAATCAGTCTGATGAAGTGGTTGGCAGTTATTTTAGTTTAATCTCAGATTTACTTACGTCTGCTTGGTGACAGGCTGCGGCAGTGTGGCTGTAGCAGGCGGCGGCTGCGGCGCGGGCGGCGCGCGGCGCTGCAACGTCTGCGTGCCGCCCGTGTCGCCCGCGTCTCCCTCCCAGCCCGAGTCCAGTACCCATCTGCATATACGATGCAGTTTTAACCTTTATATACACTCATATCGTAAAGTTCTTTTTTTGGGAACATATTCGCGTGAAATGAAAAAGTTATAATAATCACCGCCACAAACGCTACCGTCCGCGTCGGCTATTGCTAACCGACGAGCGAGCCATCGGGCAATACCCGACAACAACCTATTGGCGTACTTACTACGTAGCACACGGCGCGTCGATGCGTTTATGGCGTGGCGTCAAAAAAGTACAATGTCCAACATTCTCTCCCCAAATTCGGGGATTTTGACCAATTTTGGGGAATCTGGAAAATAGGTATTGGCGATGCTGAACATTGTTTATGTTTTCGAAACGTGTCACACTTAACCGAAAGACGAAGACCGATTATGAATATTGTCAGATAAATAGCACGATATAATTTGCTACTTATACAGTGTGGATTTTCTTGATGAGCCCGTAACGGCAGATACCTTAAACACAGGAAAACGGTCTTAGGAGACTAACCTTAACTTTTTATTTTGATTAAAAAAATGTACAGTGAGCAAGAAAATGGGCAATTTTCACAAAAAGTTTTTCAGACGGGCATGGCGGCGCCGCGCTGTAGAACGGCGCGCGGCTTTTATGAATGATCAAAAGAGTAGCCTCCCTCCCCCACACCTCTTCCTTCAGTCCCGCACGATCCACGTGTCGCATTGCACGCATTGTTGTAGCGTAAACTGAACTTTATTGTGTAGGTACTAAAGTTATTTTTCCAATAACTCTTATATAATACATGTTTGGAAACTAAATCGCGAACACAGATTACAACACATTGGCTATATATTTCGGAATTACAAACGAGGATATTTTAAAAAAAATACAAAAGCAATCTGATCTCATACCTAGAGCTGCTGGCAGACTTGCAGTTCTCGCACTCGCTGCGATAGTCGTCGGCGTCTTCCGCGCCCGGCGCCGAGCCCGAGTAACTACACACGCATGATGGCTGGAAACGGTCTCACTGTTCAAACTACTGGCGGTGCGTTAGGCAACATACAATGGTGAAGAGAGGTGGCCTGTGTCCCAGCACAGGCCACCTCTCTTCACCACACTCTTCGAGAGGAAGTGGGCAATAATCTACCACGCGGGCCCAGTGCGGGTTGGTCGATATCTGAGGGGCAATTCTCGTAATTTTAAGAACGTTCACAGTCTGATCTCAGTCTCAATCTGTCAAAAATACCTCTAATTTCCCTACATTTTGACAAGTTTTTGACATTTGTTTGTCGCCAAGATGAGACTGCGACTAGATTTTGAAAGTTTTAAATTACGAGAATTTGCCTTCAGATGTCTACGTTTTGTTTTAGTTTTAGGATATGCCGGTTTCCTCACGTTTTTCTTCACCGTTTTGAGAGCAGTAGCGATGAAATTGTTTACAGAAAGTGCCTGCGTACTCGTAAGTCGGGTCCGTTACCACTGCGCCAATGATCTCTATCTCTGTATCTTCTGGCGCGTGGCCAAACTTGGAACTAACGCCGCCATCTTGTTTTTCCAATACAATTTTTGCGACAACTACACTATGTTTACCAACAACGCCTGTCAATGTCATTCAGGTGCCAAAAGATTCTTGTAGCACTATATTAGTGGCCAATGACAGGGATAAGTAAGGAATATCGAAGTACTTTCAGATAAATAATACCTACGTTGATTATAGTTTGTACGGTTATATACAGTTCAGCTATACTTTGATTGGATGCAAACTTGGACGTTTGCATCCAATCAAAGTATAGCTGAACCGTGTGACCGTGTGAAATGCTCTGACACTAATTTGATTTTCCTTACTTATCCAAATCATTGGCCAATAATATCTGAGACTAGCTTCTGCCCGCGACTTCGTCTGCGTGAAATTTCACCCTCCCCCCATTCGCCCTCTTAGGGGTGGAATTTCGAAAAACCTTTTCCTAATGGATACCAACTCTTCACAAAAAAACACACTCTAAACATGTCTCTAGAACCAGCGGTTTAGGCTGTGCGTTGATGTATCAGTCAGTCAGGACTTTGAATTTTAAATAGATGAATTTTGCTTATTTGAGTAATTTTTTTTTATATTTATCTTTTATTTTTTCGAGCACAATACCTTATCGACGGTAAGCGGCAGCGTGGGTTGTGGCGCCGGTGGCGCGGGCGTGGCATGTGTCACGTGCGTGGCGTGCGCTTGGTGCGGCGCGTGCGCGGCGTGCGCGTGTGGCGCGTGTGGCGCGTGCGGCGGCGCGTGTGACGCGTGGGGAGGCGCGGGCGGCGCGGGCGCGGGCACGACGTCGGGCGCGCGCTCGGCGCCCACGTTCTGTTCCTCGCTGTGCGTGCGACCCCGCCAACCATTGCCGCCGTTTAGACGTGCGTGGTTACTAGAAATTAACAAAATAAGATAAAAATAACAAAGAATGCATGGAATCTTATAATAAGCCCATTGCGCATTTCAAAATACATTTATGCACATATTTATAAATACATTCTAGATAAACAAAATATTTTGACAAAGGAACAAAAAGGCTTCCGGAAAAGTACCTAAAACTATGAATGTTGACAAAAGAATACCTGTGTGCTCAATATTGTAACATGACTCAAGCCTTTGACTATGTGGACCATAATATTTTGCTAAATAAACTGGACTCCAACAACATTTTTAGGTAATGTCTCGCATTTAATAGAATCTTATTTAAAGTACACGAAAGAGTACGTTTATGTATCTGAAATAGATTTAAAACTAAATATCAACGAATCTACAAGTCTGATAATCGAACATGGCGTACCTCAGGGCAGTGTTTTAAGGCCTACTCTAATTATTATCTATTTAAATGATTTGCCGAAACTTACAAGTCAGCCTATATCACTATTTGCCGATGACAGCACTGTTACCATTAATAGCACAAACGCTCAAAACTATGTTATGCGTAACAAGGACACAGCATTAACGAATAAAAGTGTAATTTGCATGGCACCAGTCTTATTCACATACATCTAACATGGTCAATCAAAGAATTGAATGTGTGCTTATTTAAGAAGCGGCTAAAATCCTTACTGGTGAACAAAGCATATTACTTAATTTGTGTGATTCTTTATAACTGTTTTTTTTTATTTAACAGCTTATTTTAATTTATTATTGAGACTTGCCAGGCTTGATTACAAACATTTGTACAACCTCTGGCATAACATAGCACACTCTTTATTAACTTTGTATACTACTATTCTTGTATCTATGTTAAACAAATGACTTATGACAAGCAAACTGATTATCTTTATCCGTAAAAAAAGCTTGTAAGTGCATATATCTCTGTTCTTTTTCTTTGATCGCTCTAGGCGATAAGACCGCCCATTGTGTCACCCTTTGTAAAATTTATATATTTATGTCTGTAATTTATATGGTGTTCATAATAAAGAGTATTCTATTCTACAATATCGTATTTATAGTTGGCATATTATTGGACCGACAAATTAAAGTGGATAACGCAGAGATAGTAACATACGTATCTGCATCCAGAACCGGCTCAATATTTCTAGTAATATCGTTAACAGACGCCAAGTTGAGGTTCCTCGGCATGCTTCGTCCGGTGTCGGCGTTATGTCGGTTGTTGTCGCTCGGCTTGTGGAACGAGCGTCGGATCTCGTTGTGGAGCGAGCGGTCGGTGCGGTTGAAGCCAGAGATTGGCGTGTCGAGAAGCGTGGCGTCGACAGCCGTCGATATGCGTGGGATTGTGCGGTGGCTGCAATTAAGAACTAATCTAGTTAATAAAAATCTTTTAACTCATTTATTTACTCATAGACAATGCACAGCCTAAACCGCTAGGATGGAAGCATAAACAAAATTTTGCAAGAAAGAGTTCTTTGTGCACAAGAGTTCCTTAAATAATGAAAGTGAGCACTAAGGAAGGATTCCTGATTCTTGTGCTGCGGTTGTGGTCGCACCGTTACGTTACAACATTACTAACAGTGAGGTGTGTACGTTGGCAGTGTTGGTGTAGAAGCCGGGCACGTTGTGTGGCCGCTCGTGGTCAGGCTCACGCTGCAGAACTGACAGTAACCCGCGGTTACTGATAGCGCCCAGGGAACCCGTCAGTCGGATGGCACTCGGGAATCCAACCACTGAAGCAATAAAAACAAGATGTCATTGTGTGAAATGTAATTTGGGTGCAACCAAATCGCGTTCGAATTACGTTGACAGGGTGGAAGGTCCCTCCCACCCGGCCCCCACCCCACCCAAAAGTTTTTGTCGGTTATTTTTTTTTTTAATCTGCTTATTCCTACAAAAGCGCAATTCCTACACGGTCAAAATGTATGAAACAGTAGATTTTTCTTAAATAACAGACTAAACGCAGGGGGGTCCAGAACTCCAGAATCATGTACTGATTCCACGGAAACAGGTTGTGCGTCATTGCTACGCTATACGTGACTTCATTCATCATACGTCTCAAAATATGTCACAATGTCTGTTATTGACCGTGGTTTAGTTGCACCTTTAGGTAAAAAGAGCTACAGTAATGTTATACAGAAATGTCGTAAGAATCGGAATCCGGATGAACGCTACACTCACCTCGCTGCGTAGCAAGCTCACATATCATTAAGGACAATCCTTAAAGGATGCTGATACGATATGTTGATCCTTAAAATGAAATCGACCACATCCTAATATTACCTGTTGAACCTTCATAGATCGCCACAGTAAACACAATAACCATTTTGTATAAGGTTTGCCAAAACTTTGGTGATCCCATCATCCCAGTATTGTTTGTAGCACCGACTCACCGAGTATGGCTTTGTATGTACGACTTTGTATTTGAAAGGCACTTGTTATTATTATGGTTAGGATATCACTACTCAAAATATAAACAACGGGAAACAATAGCATATTGACAATAATGGCTATGCTCTATTATTACCTCATACGAAAGCGTCATCGCTCTACAGAGCCGAACGTATTCTTAAACTCGATATGCCATTGCCATGTAAATTACGTCATCACCACTGCTCTGAAAACGGTGAAGAAAAACATCGTATGGACACCGGCATGTCCGAGTACCAAAAATTCGAAGACTTGTGACATCTACCAACCCGCACTGTGCTCGCGTGGTAGATTACGACCCACTCCCTCTCACAGAGAGGAGGCCTCTGTCCCAGCAGTGGAAACGTTATAGGCTGATCATGGATTCATGATAATTATTAACTTTAATTGAATTGAATTCAAAATGTTTTATGGAAAGAGCCGGCTAGAAACTACTTTTTTTTTAATAATTGATTTTTACAATGTATAACAGTGGTGCACTATTGTACTTACTATTAGGTGCAAGAGGGTGGTGCGGCATGGGTGGTGGCTCCCTATTGTCTTGTTGATGTACTGGCTGCAACAGCGGCGCGTTGTAGCAGTTCTGTGTGTTGGCGATCTGTGAACATTGACGGGAGAATACTTAAAATTCTAGCTTGAAAATAATGCTGCATATGACGTATATTGTACTTTTTGGTTTTTTTTTGTATTTTGTTAGCCGATATTGTCCCACTGCTGGGCAAAGGCCTCCCCCATATTCTTCCACCTTTCCTTGTGCTGTGCCTTCTCCGTCCAATCGGTTAGGAACGAGTCCAAATCGTCACGCCAGCGTTTCTTAGGCCTGCCTCGGTGACGACGCCCGTCTTCAGGCACCCACTGTGTGATGACTTTGGCCCATCTGTCTGTCTGGATGCATCCTATAAGTGTGACCCGCCCAGTCCCACTTCAGCCTCGCAGACTTGCCGCCAATATCGGCGATACCATTCTTTTGGGTTTACTTAAGTTTTAGTTATACTAATTCAAAGTCAAAGCTTGTGACTAAATACTATTTTTTTAAATAACATTTTAATTCAACCCATAGAATAAACTTACGTTACTATTAAATACTAGTTAGCAATTCTCGTCATATTCAAGTCTGAATCGAATGAAATGAGATTCGGATTTTCCTTATTTCGATACAGATAAGTTTTGGGTATTTAAATTAATAATAATTTAAATTCTATATCATTGAAACGGTAGTAAGACAGATTTTCAAAGAAGCTCGTTGATAAATTATGTTATTCTAGATCACAGTAAAAAAGTTCATTCAGGCCAGATTACTCCAAAGTTCACAGGACCGTTTTCACCCTTAGTTATCGGGCAAATTACGCATTGACATTTACATCTGTCGAGTAAGATAACACCTCCCACGCTTTTATAAGGCTGATTATAGATAGCGGCTACGCTCGTGTGGGTGTAACAGGCGTGAACATACTAGCACATAACTTAGAATTGTTTCACTATCACGCTATGTAGTTTTACTTGAATTCATTTTGTTGGCTATCGGCAAGTGTATTGACTGCACGGCTGATTGCGCGTGTCTGAAACTAGCTTTACATGCAACGCAATGGAAGAATTAAATAGAGTTTGAGGTGGTGGTTATAATAAAAATGTACGGGAGTGTACCTTGTGTCAAAGAATTTATGAAGTTTTTCAATGGCCTCACTGAACGTGGGCGGGCCACGCCATCGTTTCCACAGTGGCGACGATGGCTCATTTGATACTTAGTAAGAGTTGTTAATAAGAACCCTAAGTGGGTTAGTTAAACAAGCTCATACATAATATGTGACCTGTGTGACGGGGCGCGGTATGTTGACGTAGCCGTGTCCGCCGCACTGCAGGTCGTCTGGCCGCGCCATCGTGTCCACAGTGGCAGGGTACGTGCGGTGGTAGGATGGCTCATTTGATATTCTGCAAACGGTATTATTTATATAGGAAATATGACAATATCTGTGTTCTTCCTTTTATGAGTTTAGGACTAAGTATAACATTTATTTGCAAGAATACGAGTGCAATAAGTTGACAAATATTCATAGTGAGTTTCCGTCATATTCTACCAGATACCTGGTGTGCAAATCTTAAATGTAGGTTTATACACTAGAAAAACCTTATGACAAGAATGAATGATATAAATAAAAAATATGCTCTATAAAATCCTATTAGCTACACAAATAAATATATCGTTTTTCAGAAGATTCCGTATGTATAGTACCTATAAGTAGGTCATCGCGAACACTGGCGGTGAATCACTTTTGGACATACGGGTGAAAAGTGCTCGTCCACCAATGTCCGCAGTTGTATCTAGGACGTAAGTGGTCATACCTCATGGATTCAGGGCGACACTGTGCAATAGCCTCGTCGTACGGCGGCGGTGCTTCCCCGCGCGGCAGGTAGTTGCTAGGCGGCTTCCACGCAGCCAGGGCCGTCTCACACGTACCTCCCATGTAGCCCATACTGCCGCTTATGTACCTGTTCAAACGATTTGTTGCTGTGAAAAAAACATTAACTTTGCCAAAGGCAGACTGTGGCTTCAACTGCCATTTATTTTATCCATGCCGTGTTTACGTGAAAACGTGGAGGAGGTATCCTGCTTATACTCGTTTTCTCAGTGCTGCCTGACCAATCTAGTCATTTACTTGGCCCGGCTTGGCGCCAAATATCTCGGTTCTGCCGGGTAAGTTGCATCGAACTAAACCGTCGCCGTCGTCGACATGAGACACTGCGCCACCATATGCAACTTATCACATCACGCGCCTGTCCTTGAATTATATTACATACTAGCTGTGCCCGCGACTTCGTTCGCGTGCATATTTTTATTTATAATTTTTTTATATAAATCTTATTCTGTTTCTATAATCTTCCTTATTTACTCCTTATAACATCTCATCATAAATTATGCCAGTGAAAGTCCCGTCAAAGTCGGTACAGCCGTTTCGGAACAAACAGACAGCCAGACAAAAAATAAAAATATTTTGAGTAGCTACCGCGTTCGTATTTTGACATTACAAATTCCTGAGCCCACAAGGAATCCATACCCAATCTTGATGCGTACCTATTGTATGGAAATGTTTACCACAGCCGCGTCGTAAGCCGCGTAATTCATTCGTGATTTGTTTTTATAATCTGCTGTATTAAAGGGATTCTAACTGCATTAAGTCAGATTACCCAGTTTATTGTTTAAGACCTTGGTAGGGGGTTACCGCTCTGAATAGCTCATGCCGTGATCCAAATATTCAGCCAGGATTGTATACCACCTTGCCACCATTTATTAACCATTATTAACCAATATTTTACAAGGTTTTACGATACGGTTTTCGTTTCAAGTCTCCACTCAAGGAAAGCAACCCATACCACCACCAAAACTTCTAATCCACCAGTTTTCAGTCACCCTGTATAAAAAATACTGTCGCTCTGCTCTCCACAAACGTAATTTTATTACATCAAAGGATTGTGTGACGATATTATGAGTAACCATCCACGCTATTGAAACTGTAGGCTGTAGGTCAATGGAATGGTATCACCCGTATCACAAACAATAAGTTGACGGATGAAACCACGCGAGAGCGGCTTCAAGTCACATTATTATCATTTATGTCTGTCTTTGTCATGTTTATACATAATGGTTTGAATTTTATTTGTATCATAACATGAGGTGTTTAGTAAGCCCATATTCTGCCAGTTATATTATAAGAACAGAACCAAATAGGCGAGTGTATTGTAATCAATCGATCACGAACTTAAAACTTCGATGCTAATGAGAATTTCGTAGTGAAAGGACCCAATAATACTTTGTCCGACCCGGAGATCGAATCAAACCTAGGACATTCGTCCTTGATTAGTATCTACTGCCTAAATCCGACTGAGAAATCGTGGGAAATCGGTAACATACCCTCGCAGTTTTCGAACTGTTATACCGCATTTACACAATCATGCTCGCTATTCGCCTCGTGACTCGACGAACGATTCGACGAAACATGGGCCTTCGCGAACTACTGTTCACACATTCGCGGGGTGAAGTATTTTCACAACGCGAGCACTCGAATCGCGAGGCGAGCCACGAGGCGAATAGCGAGCGCACTGTTTACACATGCGGGTTCGTTATTCGCCTCGTGGCTCGCCTCGCGGTTCGCGCGATTGTGTAAATGCGGCATTAGAGCGTACAAACTGAACCCGCACTATAGTATAGCACGCCATTCATTGATTACTTCATAATTCACTACAATTAGCTACATTTAACTTGCTTTACTTTACATTTAGTTAAACGGTACTCGGCAACATCAACTACATATTAATTAGCAACAAGGACGGCAAGCGATGTGTAACTCCACCGTAGAGCAATCTGCGACATCCGGTTTAAGCCGCAATCAAACGGAAGATGTGCCTTGGGGTACATACATATTTATATCCAGTTATGCGGTTTTATCTAGTTATCAGCGCAAGAGTATGTATGTACCATGGATTAAATATAGTGCCGTTAGCGTTTCCGCTCTGCATCTGATCCTAATACGGATTCACGATCCGAGTTCCATCAGAATAGGAAAAGTTCTAAAATCGGACGAATGTAATTCGGATCTCGAGCGCACAACCCTTGATACAAATGGTACTACGGGCACATCGGATCGTCATTTTCAAAAAAGGAGCAGGTTCTCAACTCGGAATTCGGATGTATGTATTTTTTTTTTTTTCGGATTCGAAGCGGATGTAGTGCGCATGTGTTTTACCGCCTCTTTGGTCAAACGAGCGCGGTTGGACATTATGGAGACTCTCTTATCCTTCGTAGAATGCAGGTTTCTTGGACGTTTTTCTAGAAAATACGCTCAATTAAGTCTTAGAGATGCAATTAACTTGGTTAGTATCTCTCATTCAAGTATAGCCGAACAACTTCGCGAGGGACATCCAGCACGTTGTTTACACAGGCAACCTTGCCGATTCACATGGAATTCTATATCTAATGCTATGTTCACACGCGCGCGTTCAACTCGACATTCAACGTGCACATTCACATTCACGAGCGTGTAAACGGTACGCCCGAGCCCGTAAACGCGCCTGTGAACGTGAATGCCGCGAACCGGGCGTGCTGACTGACACGACGGCGTGCGTGTGAACAGCTTGAATTTTCACCGACCTGGGGCGGGCTGCATGCCGCGCAGCCCGCCAGGCAGCCCGCCGGGCTGCACGGCGTGCATGTGAACATAGCATAAGGTTTCAAAACATACACGACATTGACATAATTAAATACGACTCAGGGCGAATTTCCGCGTTCATATTCCACAATAATAATGAAACTCGGCTTTCATTTTGACAGTTCAAAAACATTCATTGCGTTATTTACGTTGTGGAGCGGACAAATTTTTCGAACATGTGAAGCAATGGTTAAGCAATATCCTTCAAAATGATTTAGATTGAGATTGATAGTGTGTTACGCAATTATGGTGACTGTCAACTCTGGAACGTAGTTAAGATGCGCTAACCACGTCCAATTTCATTGGTGGAATTCGCCCTTAGTTGCTAAAAAACATACCCAATGCTAGTCAAGCTCCTCTGATCGTCGGCATGGGGGGGTCGGCGTCTCTTCTGCTTTCTCACGCGGTACACCACGAGCGCGACCGTCAGCAACACTACGCCGGCCGCGCCACCAGCCGCCAGCCGCACGTTGGCTTCCGCGCCCTCCGCTGGCTTCACCACATCGTCCAGACAGATGAACTCGCAACATGTGTTCCCGACTCGGAATGATCGACAGTCCTGCGTTTTCAAAATATGTATCTATAGACATATTATTCACTAGCATCCACCCACGGCTTCGCCCGCGTGGTATGTCGATAAAAGTAGGGTTCAAAGTGTCCCCATACCAAAATTTCATTAAAATCGGTCCAGCCGTTTCGGAGATTTGCAAACAGATGTAGGTATCTGGTATATATAATATTTTTATAAGTACCGTAAATATTTTCATAATTATGCATTTATTAGTAAAAAGCTGTTATTTTGACATTACAAACAGACACTTCAATTTTATTTATTTGTATAGAAGATTAAAGTTGTTTTTCGTGTCTGTGTGTGTGTGACCGCATTGTTCTTCTAAGCCACTCAACTGATTTTGATGCAGGTTTTAAGGAATTTATTCTGGTAGGTTTATGTGTATAATCCATACTAATATATTATTATAAATGCGAAAGTGTGGCTGTCTGTTACCTCTTAATGATGTTAATGCTTAAACCGCTGAACCAATTTAGATGAAATCTGGTATAGAGATAGTTTGAGTCCCAGTAAAGGACATAGGATAGTTTTTATCCCGATATTCTTAGGGGATCGACACTTATGCGGGTGAAACCGCGGGGCGCTGCTAGTACATTTCTATTAAAGACATATTGTTAAGGTAGGTGACACAATACTGTGTAAACTGTCACTGTGCAATAGAACCAATAGACAATAACAAGACAAAAGGCAGGAAGCACAGTAAAATACCGTCACCTTGTTAATTAGTGATTGCAAATGTATTGTCACAGCCCACAGTACTACATTTCAGAACAAAGATACAATTGTCATTTAGCTGTTACAAAAACAGAGAAAGTGATGGAATTGGACATCTTATAATACAACTATGTTATACATTACAATTTTAAATACCTAATTAATCATTTATTTATTTATCTACACCACCACCACAGGACACCCATTACAGGATAACCCAATGCAATAAATGCGCGCCTAGCCTAACTTAATTATTATAATTTGTTCCTTTTATTTAAACAATATTTACATACAGCAACATACATTTTGCTATAGGGGTGGTTAAAAATAATTGTTTTCTATCACACATTTTTGTACAGTTCGTAAACTTGCAGAGTTGTTGTTGTTGTTGAGGTTGTGGTTCAAGTTAAAGCGCACAGAGAAAAGATCCCATTAGGTTTATACGGCGGGTGCAAGCCACCACGTCAGCAAAACATGTACAGTTTAAGACTGTACACATTATGTTAACTTATTATGTATAGTAAACTTGACAGCTGTTTATTCTCCGCACGATGCTCTGGCGACATTCACTACTTCCCCTAAATAAGGAAGGTTTAAATTAACGAAGTGGTGCACCTGTTAGCCCCTCTGTGCAATGTAGAACAGCTTTCGCACAGCGACAATACAACGCATTGAGTTCAAGGCTTTACAATAAAATTAACAAAAGGATACAAATTAAATAAGCACAATTTCAAAGAGAAATTAACTGATTGGTTAAAGTTGTTGAGTTATGATGAGACTGAGAAACTTTTTGAAATAGTAAAATAAAACTTAGTCTTTGAATTTTTAAATAACATATTAACACGAAACATACACATTTTTTTTTCTTTTTTGTTAAAATGCTAATTATTATGTAAAATTTTAGCACATTAAAATAAAAGCTTGTAATAAGGCGGTGAAATGTATAAGACATCTAAAACGGCCGACCACCCACTACCCAAGATACGAGCATGTCTCAGTTTGGGAGTCGTAGTCTTAAAATGCCTCTGTGGATTCACCTCACTAAAATAGACGAATAATTTTTGTTTCTTGTAACGCTTTTGTACTTTTTTGAAGAATAAATAATTATTATTATTATTACTTCTAACTAGCCTTCAGGTGCATAACAAGTGTGATGTTATGGTCCATTGATATAGAAATTAAACTCTCAGCAATTTGCACTGAAGAGTGTAAAACATCTTTGTCAATTCATTAACGATTATATTAGGTACTTTGTGTAAATGATAATGGTCAGTATCAGGGTTTAGACTTACATTGCAACAATAATATCTATCAGGTTTGATTCAGAAAGGGGACACAACTCTCATATTATTACGAGTTTTCTCTTTCTGGAGTCCAACCTTTTAGCTGTTCCTGATACCAGTAGGCTACTATTTTTATATTTTCAAAAATTTATACATTCATATTTTTATTATTGTATAGTAGAAATTATATGTATATTTCATGAATAAATGAAATTATGTTAATGTATTTTTTTTATGTACTGTTGATCATCATTTTCTTTGATTAATAAAACAAAACATGCTTTATGAGTTTTTTCTGTGCTATTGAATACTCAAATTATTGTGAAAGTAAAAATACTATGAAACATTAGCTTACCTGGGGAGGTGAACACAGTACCGCTTTACAAACTTTAGGCAATCCATTGTCACAAACGCAAAGCGTACAAGTATCTGGGCCAGGCACGTAATGAAGGCCGTGGGAAATCAACCGACCGCGCAAATCCGTGCATTGCTCCTGTGCCGCTATACCTGTAATTAACATCACACAATACATCCAGGCCACTGGCTCCACACACTTAAATGGCATAGTTCACCATTAATATTTAAATAAAATAATTACAGTAAATCTGTAAAGTCGATAAACACAGCACAGCCTTGCCTAGCATTATGAATTTTTAATTCAATCAAATGCCATTTAAAAATGTAAGACTCATTTTTGTTGGAGAACTTTTGTCCTATTTTATAATCGATATTCACTCGTCGGATTCGGGATTCCGTTTAAAATCTTTTTGATCATGCGTCTTGGCTGTTTTGCTCTGCCTTTGAGTTTGCATACATGACATCTGTCAAATCATTAAATGTCAATGTCAAAGTCAAAAAACAATAACCTAAACCATGGACGTAATATATAGAAGTAACTCTCTACTACTCTATATATTACGTCCATGACCTAAACACATTAGACTGGTTTCGGATAATATTGATCACAGAGTACTTTTGATTGCATGTCGCACAGAGCATAAAGAATTCGAACTCTACTAAGGCATTGCAACACTAGAAAGTGTCTGTGATATCATTTGACATTTAAATTCGAATACTTTCTCGATTACCAAAACTTAGAATACTTTAATCAATCAATTATTAAAGTGGTCTGTAATTGGCGCTTTTACAGTGGTTCTAGATTACCAAAAGTTATGATTGGATAATATCTACGCAATATTTTTTCATTGTAAAAGTTAGAAGAATTCGTAATAGAAAACAGTGGTAATCGGCACTGTCGGCACAGTTCCTTGATTTTTTGTATTTTATTTTACAGGGCAAAATATTACATTTTCGCTGAACATAATGATCTAAGAAGTCAAGAATGGCTGGTTTTGGTGATTTTTCCGGCTATAACAGGCCATATGGCCTGGATCCTAACAGGGAAACGAATGACTTGTACGACACTCGCTATCAGCAGATATATGGCTATCATACTCCTGTAACCGAGGAGTTTCAGGGCCCACCTTTGGTTACGGATGATGTTTCTGAAGACGGTATGTTATTATTATTGCGCACTCAAAGTTTACACATATATTCCAATATATAAAGATAGATCGATCATAGAGGTACGTACGATTTCCTTAAAATCTTAATGCAAATTAATTACTTGCCCATAAATGTGGTAACGTCATGCTCACGCCTGTGTGTTTACGTATAGAAGTGGGAACTTAGCCAAAACCGTAATACAGTACAGAAAGAAATGATATAGTATTGCTAAATTAGAATCATTTAATTAAATTTAAAATATTCCTCTCAACCCATTTTCACGAATGCTGTGTAATAGGTAGTTATTATAAGTTGTGCTACACAATTACTGATACATGAGTGTCCTGACTGGACAGGTCCACTCAAATCTGTGTTTCGTTCCTCAAAAAACTATTGCAGACACTTATCTGCATGGTTCTCACACAATCTGACTAAGATAATGCATGGACTTTAAAAGAGGCTGTGAAGCATGAGTTTGTGTCAGCGTTTCATCTCAGACTATTCAGTTGAGGAAACACCAACCTCATCTAGTTTTAAAATATTATTATTCTTTTAATGTGTAAAATTGTTTTTTACAACCAAATTACAGAAATAAAATATCATTTATCAACCTATCTAGAGAATGATGATCTCCAATTTATTAATTGAATAAGTACAGTAAAAACCATTTATAACGACTTTGCTTAAAACAATATACTTACCCGATATTACAACAGAATGTAGGAGTTCTGCGACAAGAACCTATGTACAAATATGTATGTTTGTAACAACTATCGGCTATAACGTCAGTATTTGGATGGTCTGTTTAATGTTGTTATAAGCAAATTTGTTATAAAAAAATCTGGGTTGTGGAGGTCAGATAGGCAGTTGCTCCATGTAAAATACTGGTATTCAGCTGCATCCGGTTGTTAGACTGGAAGCCGACCCCAACATAGTTGGAAAAGGCTAGGCAGATGATGATGATGATGATAAGCAAATTTGACTGTACAATCAATAGATAATATCTTATTGATTGCATTAACATAACACATTGATTGTTTCAGATACCAACGCCTATGTTACAACAGCTATAAGTGTTGCAAGTCTTATCACTGAAAACTTATTAAGTCACCCATTTATTGTGTTGCGAAGACAGTGCCAGGTTTGTTATCAATCAATATTTTACTTTAGTCAAACACAAAAGAGAAATCACAAAAAAGTGAGGGTTCTGAATGAGTAAAGAATGAGTAAATCAGAGAAGTTCAATTTAATTTCAAGCAATGCATCAATAAAAAATAGATAATTATATAAGGGTAGCAGGGATATTGACACGTAAACTGTAACAATGAATTCAGCACATGATTCCGAGACCCCCTAGCTCAAAAAGCGAATTAAATGCGCCAGTTATAAAAAAAGATCTGCTGTTTCATAGAAAAGTACAGACGCTAGCACATCAAGCTACTACAATCTGTCAAATTTCTTTAATAGTTTTCAACTTTATCGCTGAAGCATAAGGTTCAAAGTTGATTGGAAAAATTTTCTAAAAGGTCTAAATGTATGGAAAAGCAAATTTTTTATTTTTATTAATCAACAGCAAATTGCTACTTAGGAGGGTTCAGAATCATGTACTGAATGCATGTAACAGGTTATGTCCCTGCCACCCTCCATAAAATATATAGATGCCATAATAAGAACCATAATCGGTTGGTAAGTAGTGGAAATCAATCAATAGATTAGAATCAATCTTGCATTGCTATCTATTGCATCACCTATAACAGCTCATCATCTGCCTAGCCTTTTCCCAACGATGTTGGGGTCGGCTTCCAGTCTAACTGGGTGCAGCTGAATACCAGTATTTTACATGGAGCGACTGCCTATCTGA
Organism: Oligia latruncula; assembly: GCA_948474745.1. Classification (NCBI taxonomy): domain Eukaryota; kingdom Metazoa; phylum Arthropoda; class Insecta; order Lepidoptera; family Noctuidae; genus Oligia; species Oligia latruncula. The sequence continues at coordinate 5,283,342 of OX419699.1, forward strand.
CCTCCACAACCTAGTTACTGGGTAATACGATACCCCTTGGTAAGACTGGTTGACAGACTTTTGGGCTTCTGACTACCTGTAACGACTGTCAAAGATCCACGAATGACAGCCGGGATCAACGGCTTAACTTGCTTTCCGAGGCACGGAGGGGTCACGGTAAGTAAAGATGGTCACCCATCCAGAGACCAACCGCGGAAAGCGTAGCTTAACTTGATCGATCGACCTGTGCGGCTGTAATTATTTAGCCACGGGCCCCTCGCATCACCTATAACAGCTATCACATATTACATTCATATGTTGCGTTTAAGTATTAAAGACACTTGGCTGATAATGCCACAATATTAACATTATGTTTACAGGTCCACAATGGTCTGAAGAACTACCACATAGTACCTTACACCCTGCTGCCTGTGGCCGCGCGACTGCACCGGCGGCAAGATGTCACCACGCTGTGGAAGGGCATCGGGTCTACTTGTATAGTGAAAGGTCTAAATTTGGCAGTGGAGGATGTGGTCAGCAAAGGCACTAGCTGGCCCAAGTGAGCATCCTAAATATGCAGCATTTTGGAATTTTGATACACCTCTAATATTTTTCTGAAACTACATTACTATTTTCTTTTCTTATCAGGGACATAGGAAAATGTGATTCTGTCTTGCAGTTCCTACAACATGTAACATTAAAATGGTAAGAATACAGAGAAAACATTTCAAATTAATAATCGATTAACCCAAGTAAACTTTGCTGCACTTAATATTGCGTCAAACAGTAAAAGAAAACAATGTTTAAGACGTAATCCTATTCCATTCCTATAAAATGTTTAAATTTTCAGTGTAAGTTTAGCAATCATCACTCCATTCTACTCAGCAAGCTTAGTAGAAACGGTGCAGAGTGACATAGCCAGCGACAAGCCAGCACTCCTAGATGTGTTCAGGGAAGGTTTCATGCGCATCTTGGAGTGGGGCACGCCGAGTAGAGGCCGAATGCTGCCTATATGGGCCATTGTCTTCCCAACTGTTAGCCTTGGCATCACTAAGTATCTTGCTCAGTAAGTATCATGTCATTTACACTTGGAGAATATTAAGAGCCAGTTCTAAATACTTGAAAAATCCTGCTGTTTTTATTGTGGGTTTCCACACATTTCCATCTGACTAATGAAAATGCACCCCAATTTTATTGATTCATATAATATAAATTCAGCCTTTATAAAAATCCACCCCAATTTCGGCCTTTATAAAATTTAATTTTTGTTAACTAACTAATAATAGAATATAAAAAAATACATAAAAAATTAATAAATAATAATATAAAAAATACTTACCCTAAAAATATTAAATGTAGAAACAAACCTCGCTTCATTATAATCTTTGTATTTATCATATTTCTTTATTTTTCAGCATAACCTTGAAGAAGATCACTGAAAAAGTTCTCCGTTTCCAACAGAGACACAGACATGAACTGAGCGACTCCTACAATGTGAACTACAGTAAAAACTCTACAAACCCTTTGATTGAAGATATCAGCTTAAAAGCCAATATAGTATCTTTCATTGCAATGGAAATTATATTTTTCCCAGTTGAAACTATAATACATAGGCTTCATATACAGGTAAAGATAACACTACTTTTATTATCTTTAAACAAGTGTGAGTCGGACTCGCGCACCGAGGGTTCCGTACTTTGTAGGTATGTAAATAGTTTATCACGGGTTTTTTTTTAATGTAAGTAGCTACTAATTTACGGTTTTCGGATTTTTTCCTTTACTTGTGCTACATGACCTTGCTTCTTGCCAAATTTCATGATTCTAGGTCAACAGGAAGTACCCTATAAATTTTGATTCGTACGTACGATTGTACAGACGCCAGCACATCAAGTTACTACAATCTGTCAGATTTCTTTAATAGATTTTCGACTTTATTGCTGAAGCATAAGGTTCAAGGTTGATTGGGAAAATCTGACAGTTTCGGGTAGGTTGACCTGCTGGCGTCTGTACGTTTTTTGCGGCATAAACGGTTGTATCTTTTTTTTACGTTAACTTAGAAGTTTGATTTGTTCACAGCTTCTAGGGACTGTAGACCTGAGTATATGGTTTTAATTTCAATTCGATACCTCCACGCGTTCTCGAGATAAAGGGGTGGTCCCTTTATCTCGAGCCCTATTAAACAAGTACGCTGAACTCAATATACTATACGAACTTAGTTGTTTTTTGTGCCGATTCAAAGCGCCCCGCTCGAGGTTGGTTCTCAGGAACTAAAATTCAAATAAATAAAGTTGCGAATGTTTCATGTCGTTATGTGTTAATAATTTTCTTCAGACAGTGAGTAATTTTAAATTTACGTCTTTCAAATAGAAAATTAATGTCGCCAGAAATTTCTTCAATTTGATTAGCTAAAACAAATTAGCAAATACTAGTTTCTAATTTCAAAAGATAAATAAATATATGTAGGTAATGTTTTTTTATTTCCGAAGTAAACATCTAACATCGAAATAAAACTTGCCATATCCAAGTCTTTTCCCTTATATAGTGGTATCTCACCTATTTCTATTTCATTCTCTTCATCTACATCTGAGCTTGGGTTTTCAAAACTGGCGTCTGCCCAGTTACCCACTCCTTACACACTATCCTGAACAACTAATTATCCAAAGTTCCACGACCTTAAATTCTTCGCTTAATAAACATCCATCTTCTGCTTTTATAACATTCATACTCGATGTTTTATCTTGAATTTTACCTGTTTCCAGAACAGCTTAACTTAGGCCCTGAAGTTATCAGAGAACAACTTGAACTTTTCTTCCTTTTTAGGGTTCCGTAGTTCTGGCAAGGAACCCTTATAGTTTCGTCATGTCTGTCTGTCCGAGGTTTTGTTAAGAAACCGTTAGTACTAGAAAGCTGTAATTTTGTAAGAGTGTATAAGTATATCAATTACGCCGACAAAGTGGTAAAATAAAATTTTGGAAAATATTTTTTTTAGGGTAGCTCCCTTACGTGTGAAGTGGGGGTGAATATTTTTTCCGTCGTCGACCCCATCGTGTGGGGTATCGTTGAATACGTCTTCTAAAATGACTTGGGGGTTGCTAAAATTATTTTTTGATTTAATGCTCCATTTACGAAATATTAAAGTTTAAAGTGCAAATTTTTGTTCCAGTAGCCCCCCCCCCCCCCCCCCTTCTAAAAGCTAAACTACTGGCTTGAAAAATCTGGAAAAAATCACGATGATGGTGCATTTCATGAACTTTAAAAAAATATTATAGCGGTTAAGATAACTTTATTAGTTTAGCAGCAATAGTCGTTGAACTTGGGTGTTGGATAATTTTGTACCAAATACAAAATCCTTAGCATTAATCCTTTAAAGCGACTAAGATGAAGTAGTTGCTTGTTTATAAAGGGTAAAGACTTGCATTGAAAAACAAAATATGAAATAAAAAAACTAAAAAAACCATAACAAATTTCGTGTGTAATATATTAATGCATTATTTCATTTCAGGGGACCAGAACAATAGTAGATAACTTAGACACGGGCACATCAGTTGTACCAATACTGACTGGTTATGAAGGATTCATGGATTGCTACAACTCAACCATAGCTAAAGAGGGAGTTTCTGGCTTATACAAGGGCTTTGGTGCATTAGTGTTACAGTTGGCTGCTCACTTGGCAATTATCAAACTGACCACTTTAGTTGTGTCTGAAATATCAAACCTGTTAAAACCTGCTAAATCTCCAACTTCTGAAGACTCTGTTCAGTCGCAAAAATATTTATTCAACTAGTCCGTAATAAATATCAAATGCGGTACAACTCATAGCAGAGTTCTGGGCTCACTCAATAAACATAGATGAAATGGCCAATGACACACTAAGATCTATAAAATTATATTTTAAGTGCAATTTATGAAAGCATTGTCCTGTGCGGCTTTTTGAAATAATATTAAAGTAAACACAAAATATGGGTTTCATTATACACTGGCTTATTCGTTTTGGAAACCTAAAACTATATATGTGAACTTCCCATCTAGTTCTTATGATTTCCTACTCATTATCAATAGAAGTTGAAATTAAATTAAGGATCTCTTAGGGCATTGCTAGAGTAGTAGATAATAATGATGTAAGAGTGTTGACAATTAATTTATTCAAACAAGAGAAAGCTGCACAATCGGTACCTAATAATATTGTTTTTATTACTTTTTTTAAGGTTGAATTAGTAATTAAGTGAAATGTATAGCTTGTTAGAAAAAGAGGTGTGTTAACAAAAATCAGGCTGAATAAAGATTTGATTAAAAGCACATTTATTTATTTTTATTATACAACATGCCTTGAATGCTTTAATAATCTACTGTTTTTAACTAAATTGTTTTCTGTGGTGTCACATAAAACATATTAAATAACTATATTAATCAAATAGCTTATTTAGTAACTACTGCACTAGTGGTTGTTTTAACTGTAACTTAATGAGTCAATACAAATCTTCCTTTGAGTAATCTTCGCATGATGACTTTACGACCGTTAGGTGTGGATACCCTAGTTTTCCAACCATGACGATTTACTCTTCGAACTTCGTTTGGTCGTGGAAAATAACAACGCACTTTAGTTCTAACAGATGACAGCATAAAACAATCAGGCTTTGTTAAACTTGTAGCAGGCGACATCGTTGAAACGACTTGCAGGGTTTGTCTGATGAGCCTGCAAACACAGTCACACAAATTATTATAAAATATTGTAAAAAAAAGCAAAAAGTTTGTTGTGGCAAATGGGAGCATTTTCAAGATAATTGATTATTACACGAAGATACAACCTTCGCGTGTCGATGGTCAAAATAACACAAAATATTTTAATTTGTTTGGCGAAAAATTTGAGCAACTCGAATACAGTTTATTGACGCAGCCTTTAAGTCTTAACGGGTGCAGATGAAAGGGTACACCGGGATCTGAGCCGTCCACTTGTGGACATTTTAATATCTGCTGCGAGACAGTGAAATAGACCTAAATAAAATAAAAGTTATTTACTTAAGTGGTTGAAATATTGCCGACATTATTCCTGACATGGTTGTCACAGAAAAATAATAGTTTCTATAATAATAGATATATTTTTTTTATCATTTAACAACTGCCTCGAAGTCTTAGGTTAGATCCATAGATAAAAATACTAAAAGAACTTTCAGTTAGGGACACGAAAAAAGTATCGATACTTTGTGGTATCGAGTACAGATTACTCTGTCTACGACATTTCCATTTGATACCGATACTTTTGTACTCGATACTTTGTATTCGATGCTTTTACTCAATGAGTACTTTTTGGCAGGTATCGTATCGAATAAGAAATTAAATTTTAAATGGGTAATCTTAGAAATTACCCATTTAAAACTTGCAATCTTTACGGCTTATGTTTATGGTTATGGCAACGCCATGTAGTGATTGTACGGAGGAGGAATGGGAACTTTAATGTATATGCCTAAAGTACTAAATAATATAATTTTGTTTCTATTTTTTTTTATTGTTGAAGTTACAGTTTTCTTTTTCTATTATTGTATTTTTGTGTACCAATACCATTTGTTTTTTCATGTCCTGCTCTACTGAAGTTAAACTGACGTTATTTACTGACTGATATTGACCTATGCTCTATGCGAATTAGGCACTAAGAAAAGTACTCGATACCTTGAAGTATCGATACTTTTGTTTCGATACTTTTATGAGTACGATATTTTTTTTTAGATACTACTCATGAGTATAGTATCGTTACTTTCTATTCGATACCGTGTCCCTACTTTCAGTCCAATGCTCTGTGTTTCAGTCACAGAACACTATTACTCCTAGCGGAGGTTTCAGTTCAGTCTGGTTCAGGGTTCAGTCTATCAAACTCTGTGATCAAACCACAGATAACTATAGATTAGTATATTCCTTGCAATATCAACACTTTTTTACAAACAGCCGTCGAAAGAATAGCGGTGATTTTGGACTTGTGAATAGCGTTTAGAGGACTTCTACGATAACATTAATTGACGTTCGATACGGTACGGAAGCGTATCCATAGACTAAAGTATATATTGGGAGCGTATCGAGTGGTTGTGAATAGCTATGCAGGATTAAAAAGGATAGCACAGTATAGTCTCGATGAAATTTCGGGTTTCCTTTTTTTTCGGAGAGCTGTCTCCCACTATTTTCGTCTTTTATCAACTTTGGGAAATACATGGGTCCCCGTATTTTTGCAGTCAATAGTTGCGCAACGGGGCATATTGATTAATTATGCGTAAAAGAAAGAAATTGATTGTCACAGAGTACACTATAGTATTGTTGTTTGTTCACAAAGTGACAGCTAGCTGTCAAATTCTTGGACTAGTGATAGTAGCGACATCTGCAGTTAGCAAGTGGCACTTTTTTTCCCCATTAGTACGTACTCGCACTTAGTAGAAGATTAGCGATGTCACTGGCTACCAGATACTTTTCAGATTTGCACCGATTTAATCACCGCATCGCAAGCGACATTAAATGGGTGCTAATAGTTGCTTCCACTCAAAATAGCATTAGGTAAGTACTGTATTTATTACATACTCCGGAGTTTGGGCAGGTGGTACAGTATTTTACCTTTGATTTTGCATCACAGTGATATATTTTTATTTTGTTTAAGGTTCAACATTCTATTTTTTTGTAACATGTCCAAATTACTGTAGTCGCTTCATGTCATGGTGCCGGTGGTTTCCCAAAAGTTATCCCTATAATTTTTGTGAAACCACCGGCACCATGACATGAAGCGACTGACCTGTAATTCCAGTTAATGTGTTAAGGGTAACAAATTAACTGGAATTACAGGCCGCTTGGCCTGACAAAAGCACAACAATCATTAATAGGCTTTACATTTAAAATATATTTTTTTGTTATATTTTAGTCATTTGTTAAGGTGTTTTAAAAAATAAAATGACTTTATGGTTTACATCCCGCTCTCGTCGAAGTCTTGCTCGCTTGTCTACTACTACTAGTGGGAATAATATGGCGGACCAAAATAACAAGGGCGCTAAAAGATTATTTTGGATGATTGTGATTTCCAATAAAGCAGTGACTGGTTAAGACTTTGCATTGCACTTGTTATGTTTGAACTTTATTTTTTATTTAAAATATCGCATGAAAGTGAGTACACGAGACAAGAAATGTATTTTTAAGTTTGATGTTATTTTTCTAGCGTAGTACCGTGCATTTAGAAATCCATTACGAATTAGTATTTATTACTATTTCAGGTTCAGAATGTCAGCAATCAAAGTAAATTTTGAAATCGGACATATAGCATCTTTAAAATCGAAAAAGACTCCAGAAGGATTTACTCATGATTGGGAAGTGTTTGTGCGCGGCCAAGAAGGGGCTGATATAAGTCACTTTGTAGACAAAGTGGTTTTTCTTTTACATGAAACTTTTAAAAAGCCTAGAAGAGGTAAATATTGTGTTAGATTATAAACTTGAATGCTTAGACTTAGAATATTTAACAGCTTATGTAAATTATGTTGTGGGATCAGCTTTCCATAGACTGTTGTTTATCTCTATATTAATAATATTTGTCAAATAAATTGCTTTTTCTTTTTTACAGTATCAATATGTGTTAAAACTCAATCTTCATCTCCATAAGCAAATTTTTTTTTTTTTACAGTTATTAAAGAACCACCTTTTTGCATCAACGAGTCTGGCTATGCAGGTTTCATCTTCCCCATAGAAATATATTTGAAAAATAAAGATGAACCTAAGAAGATAAAGTTCACTTATGATTTTACTCTACAGCAAAGTGGTTTTCTCAAAGACCGCTACATTTTTCAAAATCCAAACGAAGAGTTTAGAAAAAAGCTTTTAAAGGGTGGTGGCATACCTATTAGCAATAATGCATTTTACACTAATCCTGATCAAGAAAGTAGAAGTAGAGATTCATTCACAGAAGACAAACAGCAGCTTGTTAGTAAGCCAAAACTATCATCTGAAAATATTAAGAAACACAAATCTAAGGAACACAAAGAAGAAGTACCACATAAAACTAGTACGAATAGTTTTGAAAACTTATTTGGACCTCCTTTGCAAAAACCACCGAAAGTATCTCCAGATCCTAAAAAGATTGAAAAAAGTGCACCTCCTGTAAAGTCAGATAAAAAAGAAAAAGAAAGGTCTAGCTCTGACAAAAAGCAGAAACATGAGCACAAAGAAATTAAGCTAGATAAAGTAAAAGTGAAAGAAGAAAAAGATAAAGTAAGGCCAGATAAGGTAATAAAGAATCACAACAAGGAAGGAGAAAAACCAAAAGATAAAACCAATAAGAGGCCAAATGACAGACCTCCATCACCAGATGTTGCAAAGAAGCGTTGCTTGAGTCCAATTAGGAGACCACCTAGCCCTCCTCGCTCCAGTAGTGCTTCTAGTATTAAAGAAGAATATAAACCAACAAAACACAGCTCTGACAATTCAGAACAAAAGAAACCCAAAATAGAAGAAAAATCACTTGATATCAAAATCGAAAAAGATTTGAAAGAAAAGAAAAAAAAGGAAAAGAAAAGTCACGATAGAGATAAAGAAAGAAAAGAAAAGAAAGAACACAAAAAGGAAAGCCATAAATTAAAAGAGTCGCCGAAAGAGCCTCCAAAAGAAATTCCTAAAGAGGTGCCTAAAATAAGAGAAGTTCCAAAAGAAAAGGAGTTGGTGAAAGATTCTCCAACAGTCAAAGAAAAACCTATAAAGCCTGATAAGACTATTAATAAATTTTCTTTGGAAAACCTCAGAAAATCCCCTCCTGCAGATAATGAAGATCGTCCAGAAACTCACAAATCAAAAGAAAAAAGTGACCCTGAAAGAAAACACAAACACAAGAAGAAAGATAAAAAACGAGATGAGTCAAGAGAGAAACATAAAGAATCAAGTAAAGAAAAGAAACATAAGCATGAGAAGGTGCGGGACATACCTCCTGAAAAAATTGAAATAATTGAACGCAGAGAAACTCCTATACCTAAGGAACGTCCTCTGCCTGAACCAGCATCTCCCATATCTATAGATACAGCATCTCAATGTAGTTCTAAAAGTGGTCTGGCCAAATCATCTCATATTGGAAATGAAGATGTTAACAGTAGTCATTCAGATTCGGAGAGTTCCATTATAGCAGATGAAGAGGACACCAAAGTTAAAATTGAAAACCCATCACCAGAACCTATTAAACATGAGCCATCCCCTGAACCAGAAATCGAACCCGAACCGGAGTTGGAACCAGAACCAGAGCCATTGGTAGAGCCACCACCACCACATAAGGAGAATAAAAAAAAGCACAAAGATAAGTCCGCCAAAAGAGAAGAAAAACGGCGCAAGCGGAAAGCAGCAGAAGAAGAAAGAGAAAGTTTAGAAAGCATAGAACACAGGAAAGTAGCGAAGACTTCAGAAACGGCACCACCATTCAATGATACAGAACGTGGTGAAAGCAGTGGTTCAACATCTGCAGAGACGAAAGTCCAAGATAATGGAGTCTCTAGTAGTCTTGGGGAGGATGCCGAGCCTGGTGACCTCTCTCCTGATTACATGGTACAACTACGAGATTTACAACAACGAATCATGAAAATTAAAAACAATGAAGATTTGGAGAGAGTGGTAAATCTCATTGCAGAAACTGGCCGTTATGAAGTAACCACACAGACATTCGATTTTGACCTTTGTTTGCTTGACCGCTCCACAGTACAACAGCTTATACAATTAGTGGGTTGTTAGTTAGCAGTATGTTACCGAGTTTTTTTTTTTTTATTGTAAATAACACCTCAAAAGATTGCACTATGGCATTTTGTACAGATACTTGTTATGTCTTTCGTGACAAATATGGCAGCGAAGCAGATTGGAACTGCTTTTATTTACGACGTTGCATAAATTAGAAATAATCTCATAAAGTTTTATCTATTGATATCTTCACATTACTCGACACTTGAGTTTTAAGTGCAATACTGTATAGATATATAAAGTTATAAGACTGTTGAAAGATTGTTAAAAATAATGTATATTTTGTACATTATTGTATTGATGCATTACTAAGTAAGTTAATAAACTTAAAGTTTTTGATTAACCTCCAGTGGCCCAGGAAGGGATCAGAGAGGCTATGTTAATAATATTGTATAATAGTTATAATGTCAAGTCTAATGTTTTAAATTGTATTTATAAGAATTTTATTTTGTGCACTTCATTCTGTTTACCGTTTAGGGTAAAAATTGGCATTGCAATATTGCATAATTTTTTATTCTAAGGTATCTCCTGTAATTTAAACAACACTATTTTAGACAATATGGAACTTGCTATCGATTTGATGCTAAACCTGAATTTCTGGGTTACTTAAAAATTTCTTAAAATTATATAAGTGCTCAGTCTGTTTATCTTGTACATTGTATTTGTTACATAACTTATTTTTTTATTTATCGTATTTTAGGAATATTATAAAGAATAATAATAAATAGTGTGTACACTAATATACATTGTTTCGTTCCTTATATTCATCAGCAAGTGGTGTAGTTTGTAAATAAGCTTTTAAAATTGAATGAGAAAAGTATGTGCTTAATTTAAAGAGGAACTTGGCCTGCATTTAATACCTCATTTTTAACTAGTGAAGCATTTCTTCTGGAACAACAGTCTACTCGCATTACTTCAAAATGTTCTTGTAAAAAAATTGGTAAATTAATTTCAGTTATCATGCTCTCACAATGTTTATGAGTATGTCATGAGATGAGTACCTCAAAACCTACAATTTATTATGTTATTAATTACTTTTATATTAAACTGTTATGCGGATTGATGGGATTAAAAGGAAATACAAGTTTTTGCAATGATAACACTTTTATTCCAATGAAAAATCATACTTTAGAACAAGAAATATTGTCAGGTCAAAGTAATTTCTAGTGAACAGTAACTAAATGAAATATAACATCAGAATCGCATCTGAAATAATTAAAATAAACGAATGTCTATGAATAGTGGTAATGTATATGTATTCCCAAATGTAGGTATAATGATGGAGTAAAAATATTATGATTAATGAAAATGTGAAAAATGTTAATATCTTAACTCTGTAGTAAAGACAGTATGTAATAGCAAAGAGAAATAATAGCCCGCCATGGGTGTCCCTTGGATAGTTTATCGAGGACGATTTCCTTATGACATAACATTGATTGTAGCCGTTTTAGCGTTCGTAACGCCCATAATGCATCAATCTATCTTTCTCAATAGAGATGTTTCATACTTTTTATCGAAACCGAAGAACGTCTATGTCCATCCTTTCGTTGTAGTCGAATCCTGAGTTCAATGACAACATGTTCATCTCTTTTTTCCATTTTTATGAACAGTTTGGCGCCACTTGGTGTAAAAGTCTCCAATGTATTCAATAGAAATCCCAGCCGAGTGTGCGGCTCCCGTCACACTAAATTCTTTATACTGTTCCTCTTCACTGCCAGGTTCATTGCCAACCAGCAAAATCAGTAAAGGTGTAGATTTTCCTTGCAAAGAACTATCAGGATCACCATTTCCACCTTGAATTTGTTTTTCATCAGCTATAAAGTGGTTACAAAATTCCATAATTTGTATGAAGCTGTGAACATGCGGCGGAGCTTTGCGAGGATATTTCAGGAGTGGTAATGGTTTCGATTGTCCCGGGCGTTGTGCTCGTAAGAACCTAGACCCGCTGCGCAACTGAACTTCAAGCCAACGAATCGCGTCACGAGCAGTGCTTTCATCACGCTTTAGGTTATCCAACTCCTGTAGCACTGAAAGGTACATATAAGGCATAAACAAACAGGAATAAATACAAAAAACCGGGCAAGAGCGAGTCGGACTCGCGCACCGAGGGTTCCGTACCATCATGTTTTTAAATTTTCACCGGCGACCTACTTACTAGATCTCGTTCAAACCAATTTTCGGTGGAAGTTTCATGGTAATGTGTACATCATATATTTTTTTTAGTTTTATCATTCTCTTATTTTAGAAGTTACGGGGGGGACGGGACACATTTTACCACTTTGGAAGTGTCTCTCGCGCAAACTATTCAGTTTAGAAAAAAATTATATTAGAAACCTCAATATCATTTTTGAAGACCTACTCATAAATACCCCACACGTATGGGTTTGATGAAAAAAAAAATGTTGAGTTTCAGTTCTAATTATGGGGAAAAATACCCCCAAAATTTATTGTTTTTTTTTTCTATTTTTTTGTGAAAATCTTAATGCGGTTCACAGAATACCTCTACTTACTAAGTTTCAACAGTGTAGTTCTTATAGTTTCGGAAAAAGTGGCTGTGACATACGGACGGACAGACATGACGAATCCATAAGGGTTCCGTTTTTGCCATTTGGCTACGGAACCCTAAAAAGAAATTATTAATTTTAGATTCTTACCAACAGTAGGTATAAGGAGTATGAAGTTTCGTGCGCGAAGCAGTTGTTTGACGCGACGCAGGTGTTTGTGTAGGGCATTTGTATCAAGAGCCAGTAGTGCAGGCACGGGTGACTGGCCACTGCGTTCTAGCTCCCGCACCTGTGACGCCAGCCAAAGGCGTCCAAGTCGTCGCAATAGCCCTCCTTCACTTGATTCAACCTATATATCCGGAAATATAATATATAAATGTAGGTATCATCTCTGGAATGTCATTAGGATTAGTACACACACATAATCAACTTACATGTGGTTTCTTAGAATTATGCCACTCCTTGCTTCTCTTGTGATTAATTTTTGTAGTCACTTTAGGAGGAGGAACTTTTTTTAAGTAAAATATTTTCAATGACCTGTTGAATCTAATCCGAGGTATTATTGTGGCAACCTGATTTCCAAAATCTACAAAATTTAATATCCTTACTATATTTTCCTCATAGAATGACAGTTTGTATCTATCTAACATTTGCCACTCGGCAGCATCCTTGTCATATTTGCAGATATTAGTTCCACGTAGATTAATATCTTCAGGTAAAGGAATAGTTTTATATTCCAGTTTCAATTTTTTTGCAACACTACGGGCATATTCCAATATATGGCATTCCTTGTTTTCATTTGTTTTTGGATTGAAATAGAATGTCAAAATATTTAGCAAATCTACAACACATTGAAAAAGTGAGTCTCCACTGTCCCCACAGGATAAAATTAAATCTTTTTCATTTAGAGCCCAATCCTGAAGTAATTTGATACTTGACAGAAAATTATCACCAAGTAAAAATTTCTGTAACCCCTGAACATCTAGAACATTGTTATTGTAACTATTGTGTTGGAAATCATTTTCAGTGCTAATTGGTTTAACATCCAAGTCACCGTTCAAGGCTGTTTCTTTAGTCACTTCTTTGTTGTTTTCAATTACCGTTTGACCATTATTTTTTACAGTAATTTCTTCATTATCAGAAACATCAAAACATGAGTCCTCACTGACAGATCCATCTGTGTGTCCAGTAGAATCAGATAAATCCTCCTCCTCAGAACATGACTCTTCTGTGAGGTCATGAGCCTCTATGTCGCTACTTTCGGTCTCAACATCACTCATATCAGAACTGTCAGTGGAGGCCACACGCCTGCGTCTGCGGCGTTTTGTTAAAGCTTTCTTAGCATTACTTTTAGCATCACCATTTGTCATTAATTCTTTCTCTTCCAATACAGTATCTTTTGATGTGCTATCAAGACTGTCTTGGATGTTATCATTTACGTTTACTGAGGGTTCGTCTAACACAGGGGATATATTAGTTTCAACTGCTTCTAAAATTTTATCATTTCTTGAAATATGCAGTGTTGCACTTTTTGATTTATATTTATATGCTGGATTTTTAAGTCCAAGGGATTGCAGCTGTTGTAACAATTTTTGTAGAAGTTGTGATAAAAGTGCTAATGTGAAAGCTTTGCATGCAAATGCTTTCAATTCATCCATTTCTGAAACTTTTGTTATAGTAAACAAACAAATCAGTACAATTTTATGCACAAGATTTGCATTCAAACAAGATGGGTTTGAGCCTTCTTCCTCAACTGCCTGTGTGTATTCATTGTAATTTTTGTCTACATCAGGCAATGGAGGTTTAATAAAATCCATTGCAACTTTTAACTCATGAGCAATAGTGCTGCATCTCTGTGGAATATTGGTATCATTCTTATTAAGATACCAAATTTCTATTAAAGAGAGAAAGTTGGTTATTGCATTTTGAATGTGTTCCGTTTGTGCCAGCGATTCAGGATTATTAAGAGAATCAAAAAATTGGGCATTTTTTTCAAAAATTTTTGTTAAGTTCCCAATTGCTCCTTCAAATGGTGTTGTGCAACTCAAACAGTGAATATAGTAGCATACTGAATCTAAGTTATAATTTTTATCATTGTATAAATTGCCCAGTTGGTTATAAGGCATCCCTAAAGACATATCGACATGTGCAGCTTGGAGATAATATCGAGCTGCTATGGATGGTTCAAAAGCATGAAATATTTCTACCTGGTAGCGACTTAGGTCTCCAAGGAAAATGAGACATGAGTGAACTGCTGAACGACTGAACTGGATTTCCTCATCCGAAGGTGTCTCATTTCTATTAAGATATTCACCATCTAGGTGGAAGGATGTATAATCCAGCTCTTTAATTTGTACCTTCATTTCTGATTCCATCCTTGAAATGAAATGGTGAAAGTGGCCGATTCCACAAACAATATGGGTAAATAGATAGCTATCATTTTCACTGTCTGTTTCTCTTAATTTCTTGGCTGAAGAAACAGTTTCATAGTATACTTTTCTCCAGAGTAATTCAAGTGATTTTTTGCCATAATTGATAGGATCAAGAAACACAAGTTTCTCACAATTATCTCTTAGTTTTTGCCTTTGAACTTCAAGATGGGTAGAGAAGAGGTCAGTGATGGACCGACTTGCAGTTGTCATATCACCTACGCGTCTTGCTACATCGCTGACATAGCTGAAAATTGTAGGAATCATACAAATTAATGTGTATAAATAAATGGAATATCATAAATCTAGAGTTTTGTGCTAATGTATTTCCACAGTTCATGCATACACTGGAAAATGATACCTATCTTAAAGGCCACAATTAATCATGTTTCAGTACTAATTATTGGCCTTTTTTTCTGGTCATTGAAGTAGGTATACCTACAGGGAATGTAATTTAAAGTAAATTTCTCACCGATATAGTTTTTTGGCACGTTCAGTGCGCTCGGCAACTTTAGCCTCCAAAATTTCATTAGATCCCTCCTTCATTTTCAAGTCATTTTATCAACTTTTGAAGATGTAGATTGCAAAATTACTTCTTTAGCCTTTCCCACGTTACCAGTACCCACAGAAATCATTTCGATATCACCATTTTTCACATAGATAAAGTATTTTTTTTTAGGACTCTGCGAAATAGTGACAAACTGACAATAATGACATGACATGGGACGGGTCATGACATGGGGTGCGTTCCGAGTTGCGCTGTAATTGTTTTGAGCGCGCTTACCCCGTTCCGAATTATCGTCACGTGAGCGCGGTAACGATGTCCCGTGAAACGTCAGAGATGACGTCATGGCATGCTCCATCTTGCGATAAAGTCGCGATTACATTATCCAATTTTAAGCAATGCTAACTAGGAACACTCTAACTAGGAAATCGGAGCTAGTGATTACACTACACTAAATTGGATTCTAAATCGGACAGAGACAGACGATGAGACGACGCATTCAGACGCATTGTCGGCGTCGTCGCATTCGTGAAGAAGAATCGTAGTAGGTTGCACGTTTCGAATTTTCTATCGATGGCGCAGTATTTATCAAAACTACAGAAGAAAATAATAATTTAATGTCGTTTAAAAATATAAAAAAAATAAAAATAAATTTTATTTTTTTTAGTTTTCAGACAGAGTTAGGTACTTTCGAATGTATGATATTATAGTATGGATAGTATAAATTATACATATACTTGTAGCACATGGATTTTTTTTTCTGTGAGCAATGCTGTCGTTTCCGATACAGTCGCCATGTTGTATGTAGCATTTATATAAAAAAAACTGGCGATGTGCGAGTCGGACTCGCACACGGAAGGTTCCGTACCACAAGGCAAACACACCGAAAAAAAAACACGTTTCTTGTATGGGAGCCTGCCTTAAATATTTATTTTATTTTAATTTTAGTATTTGTTGTCATAGCGGCAACAGAAATACATAATTTGTGAAAATTTCAACTGTCTAACTATCGCGGTTCTTGAGATACAGCCTGTTGACAGACAGACGGACGGACCCCTTACCCTTTGGGTACGGAACCCTAAAAATACTCTTTGGTAGCATTCGTGCGCGCGGTCTACTCGTCCACCTTGCTCAAAGCGCGGACGGCCGACTAGTCGTTCTAAATCGTAGCGCCGTGATTACACTATCCTAGATTGGATCCAATTTAGGAAGTAGAAAGATTGGACCTCCAATTTCCACTAAATTGGATCCAATCTGTGCTAACTGCGATTACATCTGCCGATTTCCTAGTTAGCATTCCTTAAAATTGGGTAATGTAATCGCGGCTTAACGCCGACCATGCCATAAAATAATAGAGTCTGTCTATTGAAAGCTGAGAGTGAAAATGAGCGGCAAATTTAAAAAAAATAGGTCGTGTATCCCCGGATCAACTAGGAAAAAACATATTTGATAGAAATTTTAATATATTTTAAGATATTCAAGAAATTTTAAGATATTCAAGTATCAAATATGTTTTTTCCTAGTTGTTCCGGGGATACACGACCTATTTTTTTTTAATTTGCCGCTCATTTTCACTCTCAGCTTTCAATAGACAGACTCTATCATCGTGAGCGCTGTCAAAAATGACAGTCGTGCTGTTTTGTTTTGAGTCGCATCATATCTTTATACTAACGTGGCATTTTCAAAATTGTGCTTCTGGCAAGAAGAAGAAATGTGGTGTATGTACATACAGACGCCAGCACATCAAGCTAGTACAATCTGTCAACCTTTAATAAATTTTCAACTTTATCGCTAAAGTATAAGGTTCAAAGTTGATTGGGAAAATTTGACAGTTTCGGGTAGCTTGATGTGCTGGCGTCTGTACAACAAAGAAATATTGTAATCCAACCATGAGTATTCAAGTTAATAATTATAGTTTTGACGTTGAGCGAGCACTGTGAGCGTTCCGAATTGTTGACAGCTGTCATAATCGTGATATCTAAATCGGAACGCAAATTATTGATGTGAGCGGTGTGATCGACTATGGCATAATTCGTAATTATCTTGAATTCCATGAAAATGAATGCCAATGATCTCTGGTCATGAAAGTAGTAGCTGATACTACTCCACTAGATTGTAAAAATCGACTAAACTTCTAAACGCATTCACTACTGGCTGCTTTCGTCTATTTGTCTCTGGTAAAATCTCTTGGCATTTTCTCTCCCTCTTCACTCCTATACTATCTCCCATAGACTACTATTATATACTAGAGACTATCTCCTATCCATAGATAAAATATTAAATGTATGTACATACAACTCCTATCTATGCTGAATGCTCTGCTCTTGTCTTTGGTAAAATGATGACGGGCGAAAAATCTAATCAAAATACAAAAGTAGACTACTAGACAGCTGAAAATAATCTAGAAATAGTAAAACATACATCGCAAATAGTGTGTCTAATAAAAAGTAGAAATATAAGCGTGGTATTCTAAAGCCAAGACAAAAGTATACGACAACACGTGTAAGTTCTTCATTCTTTTAGATTAACGAAGAGTTTTATTTATTAAGGTTGTATTGTATTGTATACCATTCAAGCTCACGATACCTAGTAAAACTAAAAATGTGATAAATACACACTATTTAGGAAAACGAAGATTCAAGTGTCGTTACACATGGTGGATCACTTCATTGTTGTTGTTGTTGATTGTCCACATAAATTATTATCCAGTACCTTTACACTCATAGTCACCAGTTACAGATTAATGAAGTCACCCTACAATCATTGACTATCTCAATGTTTCAGGCTACCTCATTGTTAAAAAAAAATGTAACAACCTACACAATAAAGGAAATAAATCTGTCTTAAATAAAATACTGTTACATTTAAAACATTCCAGGTTCATCTACATTTCTCAGCCATGGACAGTCAACCTTGCATATTTCTGGGCATCAAAATAAAACCCGGGCCGATAGAGCGACACAAAATTGAAAATTTTGCATTGGATAATACTGTGGATAGTCTCAAGTCTGAAGCAGAAAAAAAGACAAATGTCCCATCAGCATCCTTGGGTAAGATTGATGTAGAATACTCTGATATTATTCACTGCATTAAAAAACTAATAACTTTGTTTGTTTACACTACTACTACTATACTACTTACATTGAATTTGTATCCTTATAGTTTACTGTTACTTTGTTTAATTTAAACCATAAGTCTGTGTTGCTTTTTTAATTTATTCACTTGCTCTTTTGAATGTTCTACCCTTAGCATAACATAAGCATAATCAGCCTATAATGTTTCCACTGCTGGGACACAGGCTTCCTCTCAGTGAGAGTTATGTTTTACTTTTTTTTTTGGGTGGGTAGGTATTTATGAAATAATTTTGTGTCAGACTTTTACTCACTAAAACCAACCTGTGGCCCACGCATTGATGCACAATTGTCCATTTGAAGGACTAAGTGTTCCTTCAGTTGCCTATGCCAGGGGTCACAATAACTCTTTCAAACAACCCGTGACCCTGGTAGTTATGTGTTATGTTCTACCCTTAGAATCTGTTTTTGTAAGGGAAAAAATAACTTATTCTTTCGGAATCTAACGGCTGTGCTAAGAATTTCTATGCTATTTTACAAATTATGTTCTCAGAACTAATACACCATGGGAAGATCTTGAAGGATGACCTCACTCTTCAAGACAGTGGTGTTAAGAGTGGGGAGATGGTGCATGTGGTCAAAAAGAAGGTGCACACAGCACCTGCACCGGCTCCTTCATACTCAGATGCTGAACTGCAGCAACTTAATACCTCTCTGAGGACACTGGGATGCACTCCTAATGCTCCTGGGTGGACCAGGGCGATGCAGGTAGCCAGTATTACTCATGTGTTCATTAACTACTACTTTATACATATACATAAAACTTACCTTTTACCTGGATTTTGGCTGTGGTGGTAAAGTGAAACAGCTGTAGATTGGCTGGGTCCACACCGGACGTTCCAAATTTGAATCGGCGCTCTGCGATCCATGATCATGGAGCATCGATCATAGATTGGAGATTTTTTCGCACATTCCGTTTTAGGTAACCCGTCGTCCACAGCGGGCGCTCCAAACAACTGAAGCCTTTGTGCATTGTCAAAAATGTTGTTTCGGTGTGGTGAAAATAATTATGGTAAATAAATCATTTGGCAAATGAAAAAAGTTCAAAAAAGGCTTCGCCCAATAGCAAAAAATATTTTGTAAATCGGCGAAGTATAGTTCGGTAAAATAATACCTATGACATATGATACTTCGATGATCACACCAAAAAAAACACGTTTGTTGTATGGGAGCCCCCCTTAAATATTTATTTTATTTTGTTTTTAGTATTTGTTGTTATTGCGGCAACAGAAATACATAATTTGTGAAAATTTCAACTGTCTCGCTGTCGCGGTTCTTGAGATACAGCCTGGTGACAGACTGTATAGACATACTGTAGAGCCTGCAGGGCTAGCATGGGCTGGGGATAAAACTTTTGTCCACCGGTTATTTCCACTGACAAGGGATAAAATTATTTTATCCACCTGCCAAAGCACGGCAACAGGGGGAAAGAGAATTATATCACTTTTTGACATTAGACGTGGATACTCACCCCCCGCATAGAGCATGGCGACTAGTGGAAGAGAAAAATTACAGATATTTTGACATAACAAAGGGAGAAATTTGTCCTCGTCTTTAGATGGTGGGTTTAAGTATATCTCTTGGAGAAAATATAATTAATTGTAATATAAAAATGTCTCGTGCTTACTGGAGCTTAGTGTTGTCGTCGGAAAGGGAGATAATCGAGCGAAAAATACACCGGCGTTCAATTCGCGATTCCTAATGCCTTTGAATTACCCGACACAGAATTCCGCCGGATTTTTCAGTTTTTTTTTTTTTGGTTTGAAGTTATATACTCTGAGACATTGACAACAAAACAAAATAAATATCCAGCACAGATGCATGGACGTAATATATATCTATATATTACGTCCATGCACAGATGTAATAAAACGAAGAAAGTACTTTGGTTTACGACGATATTCTCGACTATTTTGTAATTTAATAAAAGTTTTCTTATAATGGCAATAATTTCGGGGACAAGCGTTTCCCCTGGTTTGTCCACCGTGATAGTTTATCCACCCATGTCGCCATGCTCGGAGGGTGGACAAAATTGACAGAGGGGAATAGTATTTTGTCCTCTCCCCGTGGATAAAATGTCTCCGGCCATGCTAGCCCTGCTGGGGTCCTACCACCACCTTTTATAGCATAGCAGTGTTTAATATTATTTCAGGATGGGAAAGAGATGGAGTTATACAGGGCGGATAGCTCTATCTCTTTTACACATGTTCAATAAGATTGTTCAAGTAAAATTAACTTTGGGAGGTGGTCCCCTGAAAATGTTTGCTCTCTCAGTTAGGACTTTTCAACATGGTGTAACTTCATTTGTAGCTGTTAAATGACGAGTCTGCAATGGCTGAGATAGTCGAACAAGCGCCCTGCATTGGGGAGGACTGTGTGGCTCTGTCTATTCTACACGAGGTAGAGTTGCTTGCCGCGCTGGGAGCTAACATACACACTATGAGACGAGGAGCTAACGCCCATCCTGAGCTGCCAGCGGCCCTGCGACACCTGACGCGGCTTGTGCGCTCGCGCTCTAATACTACATCGTCTACTGAGAGTGGTTAGTATTTACTGCAGACCAGATTTTTTAAAATATTTATTATAATTTCTTTAAACAGAACGAAGTTTAATTAATTATAGAATGAGAGGTTATCAATAAGAATTCGTCATTTCACCCTTCAGGCATTAGGTATGTAATATCCACTTGTAAGAACATCCTGTATGTAGAAAATTTAAATCAAATTACGAATGAATTCTGCAACTGTTTGTAGAAAATTTAAATCAAATGACGAATGAATTCTGTTTCAGTTCCAACTTCAGGGTTCGCGTATTCATTAGAAGCGTTGTCGGAGGATGAAGACGCTGATGAGGAAGAGAACGAGGATGGTGAGAGGAACCCCATCACTCATGAGCAGTTCGCTGCTGCCCTGCAGGTTAATGGTCGACGCTATTGTTATAAGAACATAACATAACATTCACGCCTGTAATCCCCGAAGGTTTAGGCAGAGGTGTACACCCACATTTCGCCAGTTATCCATACTAACATTATAAATGCGAAAGTGTGTCTGTCTCTTAACTCAATAGACATAGTTTGAATCCCGGGAAAGGACATAGGATAGTTTTTATCCCGATATTCCAACGGGATCGATACTTATGCGGGTGAAAACGCTGGGCGCTGCTAGTAAGAAATATGTGCTTAATACCTGGAATACTCCATGCAAATCGAAAATCATAACTATCTTGATCCCTCTTCTTCTAAAAAATGAATTTAGATAATCTCAAACACCTACTACCACAATATTCATATTTTCCGGATAGTAGTGTAGGCCCTGGGGAGTTATAACATCGGAATTAGATGATTCTGAAGGAATATGTGTAAAACTTCTGGATTGTGTTTTTTACATGAAATACTAAAAAGTTCACCAATGGATTTTCTGAGAAATTATGTTAGTACACCGTCACGCAAGTAACAAACAATCGTCGACGCAAATGGTATAAAACATGATTTATCTCAATGTGTTAATATGACACTAAACAAAAAGATTATTCCAAACACATCTTCATAACAAAGGGTTTGTTCAAAGCTACCTTCAACAACAAAATCATTGTTACTGAACTCCCTTGCTGTACTCGGGAATACTAAAGTACAATCCTTCGTTGCACTGGGGATTCAATATAGTACCTAGGACATAAGTCACTGCTTTATCCCCTTATTGAATAACGATGTATTATATTTTAGGCAGCAACAGAAGCCGTATCATCTTCGAGCAGCCGCGGCGCGGGCAGCAACGACAGCTTGCTGCGGCTGCTGCAGTCCGCCGGCGAGTCCAGCAGGACCACGTCCTCGGCCACTGAGTCCGGCACGCCTACTGGAGGTGCATTCACACACTACTATATAATACCAACCTATTATTTTCCTACTGTATGGCAAAGGCCTCTTTTCATACAGAGAGGTGCGAGCATTGATTACCACCACAACGCTTGTTCAAGACGGGTTGGTGATTTCAGACTTAAATTATGTATAAGTCCTCACGATGTTTTATAAGAATCAAAAAAGTCACATTAATAATAATAACCCTAACCAGCTAGTTAGCTTGGACTCTGCTCCCGACACCGGTGGATAACTATTTTTTTTATATTTTTAAATGTTTTTTTTATACTTATTTTTTATATTTTAAGAAATATTTAAAAATGTAATAAAATAAGGCATGTAAATTAATAAAGGAAAATAATAATAAACCATTTATTATCAGGTAACAAAGACCCATAGATACATAAGTATACATAATAATATAGTAACAATTTTGTTAGTAAATAAAACTTAATAACTAAGTTAGTATCACTTAGTTGCACTAAGTCTTTGTGCGGTCTGGTGGCACTTGTCCGCGAAAGCGGCGGAATACCACATCCTGCGGCTAAAAGCTACTTGCTGCTTGGCACATTGGTACTTGCCCGGATTTGAAACGTCATGTTCTAGGAAGTTGTCTTATAAGATTTATGAAAATCCTAACTATATTCTAAAATAATAAAAATTACTATCGCAAAGTTTTAGTTCATTTAAGTTTTTTTACTATTTTTAACTAATTTTCCTGTAAGTCTCAATTTATTTCAAAAGAAGAACAAAAAAAAATAGGTCCAGATGCACTATAGCACTTTCGTAGCCAGCGAAATTCAAATTTTCTTACGTTATTTGGAATAAAATTTGAATTTCGCAGGCTACCCTGACGCTTTCGCCTTAGGAGAGTGAAGATATTAATAAATGCTTATTATATTATAAAACACACAGGTCCATCACGCTCCTTAATAACGCCGGAGATGTTCAGCGAAGCCATATCAGAAGCTATGAACAGAGCTGGCAGCACCAGAAACACTGCTGGCACTCCTATGGAACAGAGCACGGCTGGTATACCATCACATCGCTTTCTATTTCTCGAAAAGTCTTACTTATGCCATATAAATAGACCTAGACCCAGAACAAATGTAGCAAAGTGCTATACTAATAATAAAGCTGAAGAGTTTGGTTTGTTTGAACGCGGTAATCTCTGGAACTACTTGTTGGATTTGACAAATACTTTTTGCATTTGATAGTACAATTCATAAGGAAGGAACAGCAGGGCTATACAGGGTTATTGGTAAAACATTTACAACCTCTTAAGAGGCCATTGTACTCATCATCATGAACAACTTTTACTATGGGACCAAACCTGAAATCGCGAAAAAAAAATCTTTTAAGAGGTTGTTAATGTTTTACCAATAACCCTGTTTAACATCACGCTAAGACCGTAAGGAGCCGTGTAAAAAGAAAAAAGCCAGAAAGAATGCTAAGCGAAAATGAAGTAATAACGCGGGCTGGCGATGCGATGCGACGAGGTAGGTTGTAGAATAATTTCACGCGGACGATGTCGCGGGCAGAAACTATCTAGTACAAGATAAGCGCGCACCGCCTAACAAGTGCGAGACTGACAAAAAAGATTTATAGGCCGTCAAAAGAGCCCAACTATACACCCTCAATCGGGCATGAAGTAGAACTTCAGGCAGTTTTGAAAGCATAACTATTTGAATGTATACTACTAGCGCAGCGTATTTACTAATCGTTAACTTGCAGCATCATCATCACAAAGCCCAGTGGCCAGGGAGGGTAGCGAAGATTTCTCAACTCAGCTGAACCACATGCACGAAATGGGCTTAATGGATGACGCTCTCAACATACGTGCTCTACTTATTTGTTCAGGTGAGGATATAATATGAACTATTTGCACAACATGACTACTTTTTGTATGTCGTTACTCAGTTGGTAGTGCTATCAGCGAGCAGTCCATAGTGCCATCTGTTTTGAACCCTTTTAACAAGCAAAAGTGGATAGCACACAAGCAAACTTTCCGAGTTTGCACCTCAGTGGCTCAGTGCTAAACAACAGTTGCATACTCTCAGAGCTTAATTAATAGCACGTAACCATTACCAGTTGTTTTCTTTTCTAAGATCGCTTTATAAACGTCTCGAGTCTTTAGGCACCCTCATTGCGACTTTGAAAGTCGCCTGCTAGTGGGGCGATAGAAGCTGCGGTGTTTCGCTCCAACTATACTTAGAACACCAAGGATCAAGGCTGGTACCTAACACATAACATAACATCACGCCTGTTTCCCAGAAGGGTTAAGCTGCGGTGTACACCCCCATTTCCACATTTCGCCAGTTGTTTAGGCTAATAAGCACTATTACTAATAAAAAGGTGTTGCTTTGGCACCTCCATCGATCCCGCTCTGCAGCCTCTGGAGTAGAAGTCTCACAGATAGATGCCACGACCATGTGTCAACATAGCCGTCACTACTGTTAACAGACAGAGGTTGCAATTTGCAGTAACTCCGCGCTCAGTCTAGCTAGGTCATTCATTTGATCATGGTTTTCATTCCGGGTTTTAAGAGGAAGGGCAACCACTTTACTATGTGTGTTACTTCTTTTCGAAATCTGGTAATACCTTAGGGTTCACATTCATGCACATTCATATAACGTTATTTTAAGGTGATATATTGAAAAAAAATGTGGTTTTTAGGGTTCCATACTCAAAGGGTAAAAACGAAAAAATTACTAAGACTCCACTGTCCGTCTGTCTGTCATCAGGCTGTATCTCATGAACTGTAATAGCTAGATAGTTGAAATTTTCACAGATGATGTATTTCTGTTGCCGCTATAACAACAAATACTAAAAACAGAATAAAATAAATATTTAAGGGGGGCTCCCATACAACAAACGTGTTTTTTCCGGCGTTTTTGCCTTGTGGTACGGAACCCTTCGTGTACGAGTCCGACCCGCACTTGGCCAGTTTTTAGGGTTCCGTACCCAAAGGGTAAAAACGGAACCCTATTACTAAGACTTCGCTGTCCGTCCGTCTGTCCGTCTGTCTGTCACCAGGCTGTATCTCAAGAACCGCGGTAGCTAGACAGTTGAAAATTTCACAGATGATGTATTTCTGTTGCCGCTATAACAACAAATACTAAAAACAAAATAAAATAAATGTTTAAGGGGGGCTCCCATACAACAAACGTGTTTTTTTCGGCGTTTTTGCCTTGTGGTACGGAACCCTTCGTGTGCGAGTCCGACTCTCACTTGGCCAGTTTTTAGGGTTCCGTACCCAAAGGGTAAAAAAGGAACCCTATTACTAAGACTTCGCTGTCCGTACGTCCGTCCGTCTGTCCGTCTGTCTGTCACCAGGCTGTATCTCAAGAACCGCGGTAGCTAGACAGTTGAAATTTTCACAGATGTATTTCTGTTGCCGCTTTAACAACAAATACTAAAAACAAAATAAAATAAATATTTAAGGGGGGCTCCCATACAACAAACGTGTTTTTTTCGGCGTTTTTGCCTTGTGGTACGGAACCCTTCGTGTGCGAGTCCGACTCGCACTTGGCCAGTTTTTACCGACTTCACAAAAAGGAGGAGGTACTATGTTCGGGTGTTTGTATGTTTTTTTTTTTTTTTTTTTTGTATGTTTGTTCATCGAATACTCCGCCAATTGTCGACGGATTTGCAAAGTTCTTTTTTTGTTCGAAAGTAGATAGTTCTGAGGTGGTCCCATTGTCACCAAGTTAGGATCTGATGATGGGATCTTAGAGAAATCGAGGGCAACCCTCAAATTTTATAGGCTTACTTATTGTTTTTCGCATATTTTATGAAGTATCTTGTGTATTTGTGTATAGTTGTCACCATCTCAGGTAGCTGGGCTGATGATGGAAGGTACAACTCCTTAACAGTTAGAAGTTACTCGAACAGGCAAGGACTGTTTTAGTAAATTGTTTTGATGTTTGATAGAGCATTTGCCACATTTGGTCTCATGATCATCAAGTCATGACCTGATGCTGCAGTCAGGATAGTCTGCAGAGTACCTAACTCCTCGACAACTAACAGCAGATATATCGTGTTTAGGCTCATTGAAAAGGGCTCGATGTGTGGATAAACGTACTGGTACTGAGGAACACCGAAGACCTGATGCTGAAGCCAGGAGCATCAGAAAAAGTACAAACCTTGAAATTACAGCACCGTAGTCGTGTTTGGGCTCATTTTAAACAGGACTAATTTTAAGTTCAATGCAATGTTGACATAAGTCTGGCCTGATGCTGCAGCCAGGATTGTCAGCATCTAATCTAAAAACTGATAAAAGGAGAAATCCTCAACAATTAACGTCCCTGCATCGAGAAAAGGAATATTTTATAAAAAGGCGATGATCAAGTTGACATCAGGCTATTGTAACTTAGATAAATTATAAATAGACCCACTAAAAAGCGAGAAATAAAAACTTTTTAACAAAAAAAAAACCGACTTCCAAAAAAAACACTACAAACTGAAAAATAACTTTAATTTCGGAAGTCGGTGGCAAAAACTAAAATACTGATCCCTAAGACACCGACTTCCGAAATTAAAGTTATTTTTCAGTTTGTAGTGTTTTTTTTGGAAGTCGGTTTTTCTATTTCGTGTAACTTGTTAAGTATGTGGAATAGGGATTTAACGTTTTGGTATAATGTTATTTTGACCTTTGGTCTAGGGTTACGCCATTAGGAGTTATTCAATGGAATTTACTTTAAAACATAAAGAATTATTATATCAAGTTTACTCAAAGTAGTTTTTTTAATTCATAAATTTAATTAAAAAAAAGAGTAAATTCGTTTTGGCACGTACACGTAGTTTTATTCCGAGCGCATGCACATTATAGCAATCTCTCTTCTTTTGCGTTTCAAAAGTGATTGCATCACTTTCGCTCGCTTAGTAGATCAGTCGCTACGATTTATTTTTGAGGTAGCGGCTTAACTGTGTGTATAGGTATAGATATTATTATTTCATCGTAATTTTGTTTCCGCAACACCCACGTTCTGAAAATATATTACAGCTCCCTGATTTAAGGTGGCCCTGCTGGGGACTCTCCAGATCGGCTACCTATAAACCCTTATATCAAATTCTGATATTTGGCGACAAATTGTTTATGTTATCAAAATTAAAATCCCTGATGGTGTCCCCGCCAGAGTCAGTGACACTAGGTTGACGCCATCGCTAGTTTGACGGCGAGGCGAAAGGCAATACGGTGCCGATCCCTTTCCGATTTGATACGTGTGCTATGACCTTTATAGCGGACTTCTTTATGTACTGGAAAGATTAGCACTTACTCTTTTGTTTCAGGTGATGTAAATGCGGCTATAAACTTGGTTTTTAGTGGGGCTATCGGTGATGATTAGATATTTCTATTAAATTGAATGAATAACAAAGAAGAGTAGCGCGTCATTCTTTATGAAAGGTGATATTTTTCTCAAATGTACCTAGTTATTTTCTAGTTTGTGTTTGCAAAGACAGAGAAATCAAAAATGTTCTCGCAAAAAATATTATTCATTGTCATTATTGTTGTATGTATGTGATCACTGTAATAAATATTAAAACATAATTAATTTTTTTAATTTATTTATTGTAATACCTACTAATTTTGAAAATACTGCATTAAATTATCACGGGATGCGAAATCCATAAGGGCAAGCATAATAAAAATAGGATGTAAACAGAATAGAGAATAACATGAACTATGTTAGTGTTCATCAACCAGTTACATAAAATTCTAAAATGGAGATTTATCAAGCAAATTCATGTGTTCACAATACCTACTAAAAGTTGCAAAGCTTATGTTATCAAATTTACGTACACAATCTAATAAAATGGTGTAGATTGTAACTTGAGACAAAGATAGAAGTGAATTCTACACAATGTGATAAATATCAATACAATATTGTATCTAAAATAAAAATTATAAGGTGGAGAATTGATTCAAATCCCAAAGTTTGGTGTAAAGATAAAGCTATACATATTTGTAACAAACTATTTATGCAAGAACACAGTAAATTTTAAAACTACCATGTTTACATGTGTAGTTAGTGGCGCAATCCCTGTCTGCGGCAAAAATATCGCTCATACGCGATCAAACATTCAATAAACCAGCTTTTTTTGTTTTTTAACCGACTTCAAAAAAGGAGGAGGTTTCTCAATTCGACCGTATATATATATTTTTTTTAATTGTAGCTAGGAAAAGTTAAATATTGAAAAGTCAATAAATACAATCTATTATAATGATGTGCAGATAATTCTTGGATCTCATGCCAGCGATAAATTGGAATCAGGTTTGGGCCACTTTCTAATCTAAACAACTAATGGTGTGTTAAAATTTTTTATGAATTTTATATAACAATAGTACAAACTACTAATGTTTCATTTTAAAATTCATATTTCTCCTAGAAAGCTTCTTGTGAGTGCTGTTGTCTGCCTTAGCGCGGCATTGTTCCCGTCTTTGCATCCGTCGGAAGTACCAACCAGCATTATTGGGACTGGTCTCACCAAATAGCTCATGTTCCAGTCTCTTTCTAGCTTCTGTTCTGAGGATGGCTCTCTTGTCATACCAGTTTACGTCTTCATTTTTTTTAGTCTTTCCACCAGCTTTCTCGTCTTTTGAAGAATGTTTTTCATTTGTCTTCTCAATATTATTTTGACTGTCATTTGTATCTGAAAACTGATTAATATAGTTCTTCTTCTCAAATTCTCGAGTAAAGATATTACGATCAGGTTTATTCAGCATGTACTCATTTTCTTGAGATGAAGATATAGAGAATTCATCAAAGTCTTTTAAGTAACCACCCTTCATTTCCCATTGTTCATACTTATTTCTTCTCTTCTGTTTCTTGTGTAATTTTTGTCTATCACGTTTTTTCTTATCTTGTTTCATCTTTGGTCCAACATATCTATCATCTTTTTTAAATTCTTCTTCACTCAAAATATCAAATGTTGCATCATGCTCTTTTTTATTCTTTCTCTTAATCACATGATCCTTGTTGTCCATGACTGTGCCTAAATTTGCATCTGTATCTCTCTTTTGTATATTATGGGCAGATTTCAAAGAATCAGCATAAGTAATTTTTGGAGCAGGTGGTGATTCATTCAGGTTGACATCATTAAAAGGATTTAATTCTAATTGAACCTCTTTTGCACTAGCTTCAGATTTCAATTTATTAAAATGGCTATCTGGCTGATCTTTTACATTTTCATCTTGTAATACTTTTTGTTCTTCAATTATACTAGATAATGGTGTTTTAATTTTTTTAAATTTTTGTTCTTCTGCCTTCATTCTTTTCGCAACTTCATCATCAAGCCAACTTTTATTTTGTTGATAAATATTCTTTAATTTCTCAATGTCACTTAAAAATTCTTTTTCATATTCAGGTTGTATCACGTGACTATTAACAATTTTATCAATGTTGATATTTTCATCATCTATGCACTTTGTGATCCTTTCTGTATTTTTACTGTTGAGTGGCTCTTCATATACCTTTTTGCACCTCTGTTGTTTATATGGTATTTTTTCTGCATTCAGTTTTCTTTGTTGCATTTGTATACTGCTCACAAGTGTAAGTTCTTTTAATTTGTTTCGTAGATAAGCATTCTCTTCTTGCAATTTATATAAATTGGACAATACTTTGTTAATTGATGGTGTTGTGTGCATTGAGCACTCATTTCTAGCACCCCACATATGGCCAATAGCCACACCTGCAGCTGTGATGACACTTCCCAACATAATAATGTTAAGTACTGTGCTGAGCCTTTTATTTCTTCTGTGCACATAAGTTTTGTGTTTGCCAGTATTTTCTCCAAGAAAGTCATCCTCACTCCTTATGGATTCATGGTGATTCTTAATATTAGGAGGTAGTGGACTAACTGAAATAAATTGGGGATTGGATAGTTCTGTTGGACGGCTCTCCACTACAAGACATTTCTCATAGTTAATTTCACAGGGAGTTGGTGATTCAGGTTCACTGTCACTTATGACAGATATCCCATCGGTGTCTTCATCTTTATCAAGATGTGCCTCAGTTGTTACTCTGTCAACAAATTGAATTGCTATGAACATGTTTTATTTATTTCATCAAAATAATGGGAAAGGTTAACAATCACATTAAAATACCATGAAATGTGCTATTTAAAACTATCAAGAAAAATGTTCCACTGTGTTAATGAAACAAGTAATATTAGGCAAGCTAATTAAAACCTGTAATTAGTTATATATTAATAAAATTGTCATAAAATCTAAAATACCACAAGCAGTAAGAAATTGCCTGGCAGTAGGTCAAGGATAATTATTGATACATATATTTCAAAAGTATTAATGGTGTCAAGAACTTGTGAGACTTACTTTTCGATTGATTGATTATTTTCTGCGATCTCAGGGGCATCCTCTGCATTCGCAGGACTGTGTTCTAAAAGGGTCCAACTCTCTCCTGAATCTGAATCGCTGTGGTCCACCGTAGACCCGTCCATTTAAATGATCTAGTAAATAGTAAAACACATCTAGTTATCTTTAGCTAATCAAGGTCGTGCGCACTGGAGAAATGAAAAATTATGCCCATAACAAAGTTCGCCTAGTTAACAATTTGCGCATCAGAATATTAGCATACCTTAGTGCAACACTCCAAACAAAAATTTTACGTATCAAATATGCTTGGAACGGTCCAGTTACACTGAAATTCAGCTTTTTCAAAAACTATGAATTTTGTGACATGTTTTATATTTTGTTTTTTATAAAAATATGTCAGGCGTCACGAAAGCGACTATGTTTTGTTTTGTTATAATAAACCGGTCCGAAGTAAGCAACAAAACAAAATTATCTCTGTCGACTGTCATTTAATGACATTAGTCGATAGTGTTGCCATGCCGTCGTCACAAGAGAAAATTATAACCGCCAGGGTCGGCCGCGAAATTCAAATAGTTATTCAATAGGGATAATATGAATTTAGGTTTTATTAATGATTTAATTTTGTAAATACATACTTGTTATAGTCACACTCGCGAATCATATTTTGTTCAACATACAACCTAGCACTATCCTACAAATTGCAAAAAACGTATAGTTCAGTCAACGAATGGCCCAGAAGAGGGAGTAGAGTGCGTGAGCTGGGACCTAAGCGATTTCTTCAGAAAATTGTTCAGCAGCATGCTGAAGTGAACATACTAAAAGTCCTGACGTCTAGGAGGTGAGCCGGAGTGGGGAAGTCGGCACAAAGATACAACGACAATGTTATACCGAAAAATATTATTATCTATGTAGAAAAATATTATTAACTATTGAATATGAATAACTACTAGGATTCCTATGACTACAATGAAATCTACGATAATAATAACGAATTTCATTTTCGGCACGAGCCAATCGCCCCAATGCTAACCTACTTGCGGCAATGTATACAGTTTAGGTAAATAAAATCTTCAGCCAACAATAATATATTACGATTTAAATACTCCATCGCCACATTTAGCACAATACCTTCCCGCCAGATTTTCCTGGTCATACAGTAGCACCTAGTTTTTAACCGACTTCAAAAAAAGAGGAGGTTCTCAGTTCGTTTTTTTATGTATTTCTGGGCATAACTCCGTCTATAGACGAATTTGCAAAATTCTTTTGTTTGTTCGAAAGAGGTTTATTTCGAAATGGTCCCATCTACATTTCGTAAAGATCTGATGATGAGTTTCGGAGACAGACAACGGAACTCTTCAATAAATTCCAGCAAATCAACCGCGATTGCTGCTATCACATACGTATGCATTGTTTACGCAATCACACAACATAACATCACGCCTATAGTAAAGGGGTACGCAGATGTGTTCAGTATAACAGTATACCACGGTAATGGGCGCATGATAGATCATAGTGAACACCACAGTCGGTGTCAAAAAACGAAAATGCGGAACCAACGACACCGAATTAAAGTTATTATTTTTCACTTTGTAGTGTCTTTTGTTTGTAAAAAAGTTTTTAAACTGTTTATTTTAAAATATGGATTGACCTATTGTTTGACTCAATGTACTTGGATTTATTTAGTTGCATGGAAAATCTATGAAAATGAAACAACATCTAAGATTGGAATGTTAGTTTATATATTTTTTGTACTAGGATCCTCAATAGCATACTGCTTATCACAAGTAAATGAAATTGTCATTGCATATCGTATGCCAGATGTTACTTTTTCCACATAGTGAAAGTTTTCACCGCCACTGGTAAACATGCTTAGGCGAGCTTTCCTTGGTTCTACAGTCCTGTTGAACTTCTCATCAACAAATACAAATCTTCCACCTTTGAAGTCAATGTTGTAATCACCAAGATACAGTAGTGTTGTGTAGTGAAATGATTTATATGTCTCCTGAAACAATTAGTTGTGATGTTAAATTATTAATAGGGTGATGCAAAGCTTTGCCTAATTACAAAGTGCTTGGCCAGACTGGTAGCGCGGGCGCGGGGCGGCGTACTCAAACATAAGAACTTCATTTGAGTGTCCACAGTTAGTGGTGTTCAAAGTTGCTATAAGGCAATCACTTGCTTTATGCTTAATGCTTTATATTTTAATCATGATTTTTATATGCTTTATTAAATCATGCTTTTTTTATACGCGTAGGTACCTGATACTTGACTTGTTATGTTACGGGCGGGCGCGAATAAAGCAAGCGCGGTGACTGACAGCATGCTAAAGAATATTACATCGCGTTTATGAATTACGATAAAACAGATACAACAACTCAACAACAACAACAACATCAACAACAACAACTCAACAACAATATCAACAACAACAACAACTCAACAACAAAATCAACAACAACAACTCAACAACAAAATCAACAACAACTCAAACAACAACAACTCAACAACAACAACATCAACTCAACAACATCAACAACAAAATCAACAACAAAATCAACAACAACAACAATATCAAAAACAACATCAACAACAACAACAACAACAGCATCAACAACAACTCAAAAACAACAACATTAACTCAACAACATCAACAACAAAATGAACAACAACAACTCAACAACAGCATCAACAACAACAACTCAACAACAACAACATCAACTCAACAACAACATCAACAACAAAATCAACAACAACAACAATATCAAAAACAACAACATCAATAACAACAACAACAACAGCATCAACAACAACTCAACAACAACAACATCAACAACAAAATGAACAACAACAGCTCAACAACAGCATCAACAACAACAACTCAACATCAACAACAACAACATCAACAACAACATCAACAACAACTCAACAACAACAACAACAACTCAACAACAACATCATCAACTCAACAACAACAACATCAACAACAAAATCAACAACAACATCAACTTTCCTCATACATACATATCCTCATATACCTCATACGATATTTATTAATATATAATTATTTATTTACACTAAAAAAGTACGAAGCAAAATAATCACAAAAGTAAAAAACACGAACCAAATAGCATATCATTAATTATATTACAGCTTGGCAAAAAAGAGTCTGACGCGGTGACAGTTGGAACTAATATCGATGATTGTGGCAACATTGCTTTACTTATCAACTGCTAGTACATTCTATGTCAACAGTGCGTATAATCCTTGTTGTTTTTCATAGATTTTTTAAAATTATCAACTTTCTTTGCATAATTAACTATTTAAAATGAATAAAACCATTCGAAGTAGTGGCAGAGCAGTGATTTACACCGTCTTTTTGCGGTGTTTGGCCGAATCACAAGCGGGACAACTTTTATCCGATATCGACAATGTTTATCAAAGAACTGCCGATATGACAGGTATTTATGGACCCTAAATAAGTTATTGTACCCTAAATAAGTTTTTATAAATGTTTTCAATGCGTAGTTTTGTAGATATCTAGATTTAAATAAGTTTTAGTCTTGTTTACAGAAATTGAAAATTGAGGTTATGTTTTGTAGTTTGATAAGTTACGTATACCTACGCTAACCTCTATGATTGATACTTGAAGATAATGAACATGGAATTAATAATAAAAAACTGTTATTTTTTTTGTTTTAGGTAAATCTGTCAACACAGTAAGAAAAATTGTTGAGGAAGGTGAAAAAAATAATGGTATTTTTTCAACACCGGGAAAACATCGCAAAGGTCGCCCGAAGAAAGATTTAGATGATTTCGATTTATGTGCAATTAGACAAAAGGTTCATTTTTTTTACACTGTGAAAAAGCAGGTATGTTTTATCTTTACACTACTCCCGATTTCATGAATTTAACTAAAGCAGATATAAAACAAAATACCATGTTTCAGGTGCCTACACTGAGAAATTTACTGCCGGTAGTTAGAGAGGACTTGGGTTATGATGGAAGCCGTGAACATCTTAGAAAGATATTACACACTCTGGGTTTTTCATATAAGAAATGTAAAACAGACAGGTTCTCTCTGATAGAGAAACCTAATATAGCAGCAAAGCGGGAGCAATATTTGAAAATTATTACAGATAACAGAAACCTGCCCCCAGAACTACAAAAAGAAATAATATATTTGGATGAAAGTTATGTTCACTCATCATACAAGTTGAAAAAATGTTGGCAATCGGTTGATGTCAGCGGAGTGAAACACAACATATCAAAAGGCAAGAGATATATAATTGTACATGCTGGGAGCGATAAAGGATTTGTTCCAAATGCGCTTTTGATTTTCAGTGGCACAAACAAAAATGAAGACTATCACTCGGAAATGAATAAAACCAACTTCACAAAATGGGTCACTGAAAAATTAATCCCCAACCTAAGAGAACCTTCCATTATTGTAATGGATAATGCTCCTTACCATTCGGTGGTCTTGAACAAGGCACCAACTAGCGCTTCAAAAGTTGCTGAGATAAAGATATGGTTACTGCAAAATAATATACCTTTTGATGAGTCTCTCCGCAAGCCTCAATTATTAATGCTAGTGAAGCGGCATAAACCAGAGCCCATTTACGAAATTGACCAAATTTTAGGAGATCATGGTCACACTGTGGTACGCCTTCCACCTTATCACTGTGACCTGAATCCTATTGAGTTAATATGGGGAATTGCGAAGCATAAAATTGCTTCAGTCAATGTTGGGTCCATTGATATAAAGGTATGTAGCCTAGTTTATATAAGCATATTTAGTGTTACTATGTAAGAAACATTGTTAATGATTTTTTTCTTTTTTTTATAGGTGGCTGCTGAACAAGCATTTTCAAACATTACTGCCGAAGACTGGAAGAATTCATGCAAGCATGTAATGAAAATAGAAAAAGAATATTATGACAGAGGTGTGACTATGTATGAAGAGATAGAACGATTGGTTATAAATCTCAGAGATGACAGTAGCAGTAGCAGTGATTTTTCAGAATTAGAATATGCTAGTGATTCTGAAGTTGCAGGAAGCTCTAGCCAAAATGTGAGCTTTCCTGGGATTGAATATCTAGATGAAAGTGTTTTCGATTCGTCAGATTGAATTTTTTGTATTAAAATAAAACTTCAAACAAAACGTGTTCTTTCATTATCCCTGTAACCAAACTATTATCGTCAATTCATAACAATCCCACAGTTAGACTGCCCTCGGGGTTAGTAGTTAGCCTTCCGTGGTGTTTGGGTAGCGTCTGAGGGACTAAACTACCCACTTGGAATTGGGATCATATCCCCAAAAATAACAAGTATCAAAAACTGTTGAGTCGTAGTATTTCGGGTTGCCACGGGTGTGATACTGGCGACCTCATTTATTCCACACTCTTTTTTGCCAAGCTGTACGTATTTACGTGAGCCGCCCGAGATCGCAAATCACACGCCGTGCTTGCTTATAACGATTTATTATTATATTCATTGCTTAATGCGTTTCGCGCGATGACAGAGACAGAGTGCGATGTAAAAAAGCAATAAGCAAATAGCAACTTGTGAGAGCCACGATAGCGTTTGCTTTATGATGTGTGTATTAAGCAAGGTGCTTTATTTTGCTATATGATATATTAACCACCACTATCCACAGTAGGCACGCAGGCGCGGCGAGCGGCGCGGGGAGCGTGCGGGGAGCGCGCAGGTAACTCACGCAATAGCTCGTTCACACAAGTGGAAGCAGTGGGAGCGCGGGCGGCCCGCGCGGGGACCGGGTTTCAAACTACACACATCAAAAGTGTCTAGGGATCAACATATATTTTTGCAATAACTTTTCTCCTGATTGATATTAATTAAAATTTTCTTTAAGGATTCATCAAATAAAGTGTTTTCGTTTGTCACAGTAACGATAAACCAAGTCACCTTTGCATTAATAAAGAAATTTGCCATTTTCCTAATAAAGGGATTTTTGACATTTGAACCACTAACACAAAAGTTCGAAAAAAAGACTGAAATAACAGTTTTCTTTAAAATTTTATTGGGTAACTTAAACAATTAATAATCCGTGTTTCTACCGCGAACACTAACAACACAAGAACATCGGTTTGGCATACTCAAAATGAGTTCATCCAAATCACGCTGTGGAATGGCCGCCCATGTTCGTTGCAACAACAAAAAAAGGTCTTCTTGCGACTGGATACCCTCCATATTCGGCAGAGCTCTTCTCTGTAGCATATCCCATGCATGCTCAATCGGGTTTAAGTCTGGCGACTGAGCAGGCCAGGGCAGGACATTGATGTTAGCTGCGGCGAGAGTCTGTCTTACAACTCTTGCGGTGTGCGGTCGTGCATTATCATGCATTAACTGAAATAAGGGACCGATTTGCACTTGTAGAGGAACGATGACGTCTGATACAATCGTCTCAGCATAAATTTGAGCGTTGAGGTTGCCTCTGATCCAAATCAACTCAGTTCTTCCGCCGATCCAAATACCCGCCCATACCATGATGGTTCCACCACTATAAGGATGGACTTCCTGGCAGGATTTTAATCGCTGTTGGCGTCCAGGGGTTCTCCAGTGTCGTATACGTCTTGTATCCGGTCTCATACCAAAACGAGACTCATCAGAAAAGCACACGAAACGCCATTGTTCTTCTGCCCAATTTCTGTGTTCAAGAGCCCATTGATATCGAATCCTACGATTGTGCATTGCTATAGGTGGTACCCGTAGCGGTCTTCGGGAATGAAGGTTCACTTCATGCAAGCGGTTTCTGACTGTTTGGTCGCTAATTAAGTTCCCTGAAGAGTGATGAAGCCTCACGGCTAACATCATGGCGGTTATTGTTGGAGCTCTTCGAGTTAAGATTTGAATGTATCGGTCTTGTCTCCGTGTGGTGCAGCGATACCGTCCTCCATGGCGCTCAGCCACGGTACCAGTGCTTCGGTAACGTGTCCAAA
Source organism: Oligia latruncula (assembly GCA_948474745.1). NCBI lineage: Eukaryota > Metazoa > Arthropoda > Insecta > Lepidoptera > Noctuidae > Oligia > Oligia latruncula. The sequence continues at coordinate 5,320,763 of OX419699.1, forward strand.
GTCGACTGATAACACTCTGACTTGTATTCAGAGCTAAAGCCACAGTACGTTGCCGGGAACCAGCTTCTATCATTCCCACGGCTCTGAGCATTTCTTCCCTGCTTAAATGACGTCGCCGCTCCATAATAACGTTGGTTTTAATCAGTAGTAGGGAAACAGTAGCACTAATAATGTCTTCAATGCGTTGTATGTTTTTATAGGGAAAATATTGACAGCTGATTTTCATCTTTTACTCGAATTTGATTCACAGTTCCTGATTCAAATTATGAAATGCACCAAAAAGGATCCATATAAATTTATAAAATCATAAATTTATTACAAAGCCACATCTCAATCTCAAGAAATCCGCATAAAAATGCTTGATCCCTAGACACTTTTGATGTGTGTAGTTGGAGCTTTTTTCTAGTAAAAATAAGTCTTCTTCATCCATATTATATTTTGACAAACACTGGACACGACAACACGCAGAATGCAGCCGCGCTCGACTGCGGACAGGTAGATCGCGCGCGTTCCCGCATCCGCGCCGCTCCCCGCCCCGCGCTGCCAGTCTGGCCGAGCACTTACAGTGCGGCTGACGAGAATGCATTCTACACGGAGTACTTTTCGATAGACTGCATTCTCTCAACAGTCAGATTGTAGTATGGTGTATTTAAAAGATGCTACCAATGATATTAATATATAAGTCAATGGATGCCACATTATCTTATCTCTGCAACAAGGTGATCCGACAGAGAACCAAAGTTGTTGACATAGCTCACAGAACAAGCATAGTGGCAATGGGCCGGCCGTATTAGCCGTAGAACCTATGACCGTTGGGGTAGAAGTGTTCTTGAGTGGAGACAGCAAATCGGTAAATGTAAGGTGGGACGCCCTCAGGCTAGCTGGAGAGACGATCTTCGCTGATGGATGGCTGGTAGCTGGTAGCAGCTGACGGATGGCTGGTAGCAGCTGGATGGGAGTTGCCGAAAATCGAGTTGAATGGTGTGCAATAGGAGAGGCCTTTGTCCAGCAGTGGACTGCTATAGGCTGATGATGATGATGACATTATCAGTCTTATCTTACTAAGGCCTGATTTTTCCAATGCCAGATAACTATAATGGAGGAATAAATTTGTCGTAATCATTTGTCAAGACGTTATTTTTCTTCCATGAATAAATATTATCAGTCAATTGAAAAATCAGGTACCTACCTATATTACCAAATTATGACTTCGACATAAAAAGTAAATCCCTACAATTTCTAATATTTTAAAGTTATTTATTTCTTATACATACTTTGTCAACATGAGGATGCCAATATTCGTCATGTACAGTGACTGCTTTTTTGGATGTGATTTCAGAGAAAAATGTTGGATGTGTCAGATATATTTTGTTTGGTTTCACTCCAAAGTGATGAGCTACAGCATATTTAATTTTCTCCTTGACCACCTGTAATCAATAATCTTTTTATATTAAATAGTTGAATGTATACAGGCTGGCAGGGTCAATGATGCATGATGATGAATGATGTATGATGGATTCAGTACATGATTCTGAATCCTTGTAATGTTTTTTTTTATACACAAATTTTAAAAAAAATTTGCTGTTCCATACATTTTGACCGTATACGTAATGCACGCGTAATGTTTTATGAAACAGCCGATTTTATTTTTGATAACCAACAAACAATTCAATTAATAATCCCAAATTCAATCAACTCAAAGTAACATAATTATGTGTAATATGAAACTAACAAGCTATTTCACTTAGTTGGGTTATATTTTAGCGATATAAAGCACTGTTGTTTGTTTTGTGGTACTGGAATGTGTGCGACTCATGGAATTTAAACATTTGGGCCGCCATTTTAAAGTAAGTTCACGCTGACGCTGTCAATGCTGCAGAATGCAGATGCGGAATACTCAGAATTGTCTGATGACAGTAATTAGATGTTTGTTAACATAATTATATCCCTATATAAAATTATAACTTATTACAAAACTGTTTTTTTATATTTGAACGAAAGGTTGCGAACCCCTGAGTGTGATTACAAAATTATAGCTTCTCGTGACGGGGACTTTAGAATCATGTGCTGAATTATTAATGTTTACAGTTTGTGTGTTGATTTCCGTGCCATCCTGTATGTAGAAGGATTTTTTTTTATACATAAAATGGACTTACTCTATACATGTTGAAATCTACTTCAGTGAATATATTTTTAGCATCTTCATGTTTATATATATTGACGAAGTGTTGTCCCAGAGAAAGTGCACCACTGTGTAGGTCTAGAATTGAGGCTCCACCTGATGATCCACCTAACTTTAGACCTTTCCTAGCTATAGCCAATAGTTCTTCTGCTTCTCTTACTGATATCACTTTATCAGTGACAAATCTTTTACATTCCTTAGGGACACACCCTTCATATTTGTCTACTTCTTCTTTGTATGATTGAGAACACTCTACAACTAAGCCTTTGCCATGCAATAATTCCGATTGTTTAGCAAAAGTTTTTAATTTATCATTTTTTGTCGAAAAGTACACTACTATGAGGAGTGAAAATATAACAACCACACGAGAAATGATTCTTAGTGATATGTTTCTCTTTGATGTCCTGGAAACATAATTAATTTTATAACAAACATACGAGCCTCGTTCTATTCTATTATAATAATAAACTTCAACATTGTTTACAAGAATTTAACTCACGGTCCTGTGTCATTTACAACAACATTATTTTCATAGATTTTACTATTGTCTCTTTCGGACGTATTATTATCCGTACTTTTGCCTCTTCTCCTGACTTCTTGCATGATTACTGTTGTTTAGTTTAGATTGATATTGTTTTCTATTTGAGTATTTATCAAGGCGTTGGGTGTTGTTTAGTCTAAGTACCTAAAATTTATTAATTAATTGAAATATAAATTTTCCGAAATACTGAATGAAAAATGATAACGTCAATCGCTTGCCAATGAATGTCATCAAGGCAACGTCTGTCAGTGTCAATTGGTGATTTAGTGTTTTTTTTTACGTGTCAACCGTATCACACCATGGAATTAGTATGTATGTACTTTGGATTCCACAGACTAAGGGTGCTTACGTAAAGAAGCGGGTTTTCGATCTCGGGCTCCCGGCTCCCGGTAGGTTGATCTTCGGAAGGAAACGGTTAAATGTTTTATCTGTTTCTTTATGAGTGAGCGCATAAGGTAACATAGAAATTAATACCTGCACCGATCGGTACCGATTACCGATCCACCAGTACCGGAAACCTGCTTATAAGTAAGCACCCCTTTTTATTTTTTGGGTGGGAAATCATCAAAAATGACCCCTCCCGCTCTGGGTGGAGCGGAAGGGAGTGTCAGACTCTTACTGACTAAAACCCACCCGTGTTCCTTCCTTAGCCCTCTAGGTTCCGGCCCAGCGGTAACCCTTTCGGATAATCCCGCTGACCCGGCAAGCTTCGGCCTTAAGGGGGGCCTCTTCAATTTATGCTGACATCTCTTTGAGGCTCGCGTGGAACACGTACACGCCGTCCGGCACGGGCCTGGTCCTAATCGGACGGTGAGCTACCCATTACTCTCCGCCCGCAGGACCGCGCCTACGGTGGCCGGGAGTCGTCGCGCGGCTCCAGGCTTCCGGCAAACAGGAAATATGGAAAAAATATATAAAAACAATCGGAAGGAACTATTATAACTTATAAGCGGGTCGCGAGCGTGGCATACAGACTCGCGTTCCTTCGTCAACTCACCACAGTCACCAAGTCACCACCATAGAGTACATTATACATACGGACAGTCACCACTGTTGGTAGGCCAGCGGCGCGCGGCGCCAGGGGGGCGCGGACGCGATCAGCGAGGTCGCGTGCGGAGGTGTCGTCTTCCGTTTGAAGTTCGAACACGTACGCTACATAAAGCACGATATACACGGTTTGAAACGGTGGTTTCAAACCTAAATTTAAAACAGTGTAGACAGTGATTTGAAACCAAATTTCGTATGACCTTTAAACGTCCTTGGTAGAAAGGCCTGCATTGCAAACCAGTGGCAGAAGAAGATGTTGGTTTTAAACCGTGTATATTGTGCTTTATGTAGCGCAACAACTACAAGGTCACCTTGGTTTGTAGACTTGTTTCAAACCGTGTATATCGTGCTTAAGTCAAAACGATTGGATGAACAGTGTCAAACAGTGGATTAATACTCTCCCGAAAGTATGGAAAAAATATCGACTAGTAGCACCTTATAGTGTTCCAATTAAGTGTCTGGTAAAAGTATAATTATACAAACCCTGATCTTTAAATTCTTATGCAAATCAATCACTAAAAAGAGAATTAATTAATAACACATCCATTTGTATTAGTTTGTAGGTATTGATGATTACAACTTTGTAAATATACATGGGTAAAAAATCCCTTAGTTGCAGTAAAAAATATCTCTGTGACAGAGCCTTAACTTGATCTTAAAAGTTATGACAATTTGAGTGTTTTCTTGAAAAAAAAACACGCAGCGAAGTGCGATACACACTATAAAGGCGCGCGTAATGTAAATATCACGTCCATAAACAGATTTTAATAAATAAATTAGTAGCTTCTTTTTAGAAATATACGTATTTGTATGAATCACAAAAACTCTTTAGTAAAAACTTCATGGTTGGTTTTTCTTTTTAATAGACATTATTTTGACAGTTGGGAAAGAGACACGCACGAGTTCGGGAAAGGTAAAAAAAAAAGCACTAGTATGTAATAGCTCACATCCCGAACGCTATACGTCCCTGCAATACACCACTTTTTGAGCAACTGTATTAAAAAATATGATTCGCGACTATAACAAAATATGTATTTACAGAATTTATTATAATCATTAAAGTCATCAGCACAACTCCCTAAGACCAAGTAATCCTACTGAATGACTATTTCATGAAGTCTTGGCATTTTAGGATTATATTAAATTAACAAGTTGTATTACGAGGGGCCCCTGGCTAAATAATAACAGTCGCACAGGTTGATCGATCAGGTTAAGCTACGCTTGCCACGGTTGGTCTGTGGATGGGTGACCATCTTTACACACCGTGACCCCTCCGTGCCTCGGAAAGCACTAAGCCGATGATCCCGGCTGTCATTCGTGGATCTTTGACAGTCGTTACGGGTAGTCAGAAGCCCGAAAGTCTGACAACCAGTCTTACCAAGGGGTATCGTATTACCCAGTAACTGGGTTGTGGAGGTCAGATAGGCAGTCGCTCTGTGTAAAATACTGATATTCAGCTGCATCCGGTTAGACTGGATGCCGACCCCAACATAGTTGGGAAAAGGCTAGGCAGATGATGAAACAGATTTCGACACCAGTTTAATTGTCGCTAGCGATTTCAAAGTGTCGTGAGATTTTGAAATCACCAGCAAGTTGTCGACGGTTAAAGTCTCTGCGGGTATGTGTGTACATACATTACAATGCGATTTTCAAACAAAGCTGCATTATGCACGATATTCACAGTTTAAAACCAGTCTATAAACCAAGGTGACCTTGAAGTTGTTGTTGTTGCGAGAAGCCTGCTACACGGCTTAAAACCAACATCTTCTGCCACTGGTTTGCAACGCAGGCCTTTCTACAAGGACGTTTAAAGGTCCTACGAATTTGGTTTCAAACCACTGTCTACCTACACTGTTTTAAACTTAGATTTGAAACCACCGTTCAAACCGTGTGTATCGTGCTTTACGAGAAGATGATATTCTCACCAGGGTAGATTCTCTGTCTCAAATATCAAGTGAAAGAAAATAAAATGGCAACATTGTTTGTTAAAAAATAACACGGCCGTTGTATGTTGACTGCGTTTGCAATTATCAATTTTATTTTGAGTATTTACTCCAAATTTTCTGTGTTTCTTTATATTTTGATGATATCATGTTCGATTATTAATTGTTGTTAGCAGACAGGTTCCAGCTGCTGTTTGAAATAGTAAGCTAACGCCATGTACTACGAAGAAGAGGAGAGATTTCTCAATCCGGATTTACTTCACGTTGTTCGTCGCGAATTGTGTATGTATTTATTTGCACCTATTACATTGTTTCCAATATGTGTTTGCCTTGGGCTTTAATCAATAATCTTCAGCCGTGGTGCCCTGTGTAACGTTTGTCAATTTTAAAGATTGGAATTTTCCCATAATAGATCCATCAAATTTGTGTAGCTCACCTGCTGGGTATCCAGGAATCCAGAGTTACCCAAAGACCATTGAGGCAAACATAGTTTTTACTGTGTGTGTTATGGGGGGGTTACATTTTGACAGCTGCTTATGCTTTATCAGCACCGCATTATAAAAAAAAAATATATGTTTCAGATGCCATTAATTCGACCCTTGAAGTCACACCCTTCGGCTTAAAGTATGTCCCTACTCATACTGAAGATGGAATACCTATCAGAAAGTTATATGTGTCAAATTTACCCCCAAAGGTAAGTTATTAATTTCAATAGAACCAGTATTTAGTGGGAATATGTCTTTTGTTTTTCATAATTCTTCTTTCTATGTGACCGCAAACTAGCCAATAAAGCTGTTGTAACATTTATTGTTTTGTTTGTTTCAATAAGTTCTAACCTACTGGCATTATTCAATTCTCAACTTTATAATGACAATAAAGATGGTAGTTTTAAAAACAGCCTAACCATAAGGTCTTTTCCTCTGACTATTAACTGTTCCAAAAGTGATTATGTTTACCCACGCTAATGATAGAAATTGATTGTTTCAGACAACCAGATCTGAGCTGTTTGGTGTGTTTGCTCCATATGGCTTCATCAAGAGTTGTTGGCTGAGGATGGGGGACAAAGGTCCTAACAGATCACCAACCCCTACATATGCCTTTGTCACCTACAGCAATCCAGCTGATGCACACAAGTAAGTTATTTTACATGAGCCTAGAGCCCTAAATCTGGTATTAATCTGTAAAATAATTGCCTAATAGAAGCTAGCATGTAAGCGCTCAGGGATTTTCACAATTATTTTATTTATTTATATATACTTTATTGTACACCAGATAATACATACCAAAAAAATAAATTTAACACTACAAAACATATAATGAGTGACCATATTGGTTTCTGTGATCTCTTTTAGGCAACTTTTTCAATTTTATTGTTGTTTCAAGTTCATACGACATTTGTTGTGTTAACTGTTGCAGAAGTCTTTTTGCACCCACAAATCAAGAGTCACAAATCTTTTAAGAGATTTAAAATATAATTACTGATATAAATAGGTTCTAGACTCGCCACGCACAATGAACCACTGAAGGACTAAGTGCAGAAATCAAACCCATTAATTACATAGAACATAGATAGGTTCTACACTTTTGGTATGAGTTTAGTGTTGTGGTAACTGGTACAAACCAGAACTCATAAGATGTTTAGCACTCCCTAAACTTATCTTACTCCTTAGAACACACAGTAACAACAGTGTATTGAACTGAAACTCATTTTTACCTGACTATGGCGAAGCAAAATGGAGAGTTATGATTTTGACCGGTATGTATCAAATCAAATCATTTATTTGCTTGAATATGGGTAGGTACATGAGGTATGGAGGAGGACACAGGAGGTATGTATGTGTGTTCATCTGTTCCCTCATAACTTCTAAACCACTTGTCAGAATTTGACAAATGAGGTATCGTTGGCAGCATCTTCATCGTCCGCTGGTTATAGGCTATGTGATGTAACATTAAATTGAATATGGCGCCTAATCCTAATCTAGAGGAAATAAGTCCAATTTTTATAATTATGGCTCCATCGTTTTATCGATGATTCTGCCAATGTCAAGAAATAAGTCATGACTTAAAAACATTTTTTTTTTTAAATCATGCCGTATGGGTATCAATTGAAAGGGCTTAATTAGCACATTTCAAAAATATATATATTGCCAGCTGTTGCTCACGGCTTTGCTTGCATTCACCCGATAATTAGGAATAATTTCTATAAAATCACGCCTCAGTTTTGAGCCAAACGTATTTATGTATAAGTTTGTTATATTACCTAGGTACATGTAAAAAAAATTACAAAATAAATAAGAAACCTAAATTAAAAAAAAAAAATGGCTCTGCAAATACTTTATCACGAAATTATAAGCTCAAAATAATTTAAATAAAAAATAACTTCAAAACTTTTAAACCAACTACTGAAAAATCACGCTCTAAAAATTATAAAAAAAAAAATGTTTAAAAACTAAAACCTGACTACTGAAAAGGATGAAACAAGAAAGTACCTTTCCATGGTCGCATGCCGCTGTACTAACATACTTATAAGCTAAGGTAGCCAGCGACCACGGGAAGGTACTTTCTTGTTTCATCCTTTTCAGTAGGTAGGTGGGTTTTAGTTTTTAAACTTATTTTTTAACATTAATTGTGACAGGACTCTAGAACATAGGCTTCCAACCTTCCAAACACAAATTTGTTGTTCCTACAACAAGGCTCAAAAAAATAGGTGGCTCGTTTAGATGCCAATGTATACGTTTTTATAATAAACTTCCTAGCCACATTCAAGAACTAAGCCTTAATAAATTCAAATCTTTTATAAAGCGAAAACTATGTCAGAAAGCCTATTATACTGTAAAAGACTATATTGAGGACAAAAAGGCTTGGGATTGAGCTGCTCCAATAGGTTTAGATTGTTGTTTTTATTTTTGCTATTTTACACTTTAATAATTTTTTTTTTTTTTTTTTTAAGTATCTATTTACTTAAATAATGACATGTACATTTACTGTATAAAGTATTATATGATTTTAATTATTGTGAATGTGAGGACTATGTGGGTAATTTTTTGTTTTTTCTCTCTTCGTTTTAATCATGATCTGGCAGTTTGAGTAGTTTATGCGGCCTACCCAAATGTCCTGTCTTTGGTATTGTTCGTCGAATCGTTGAGCTCCTTAAGTTCTGAGTTGAGCTGCACGGTTACTGACAAATGCGTGCACTGACTGGACAGGTCCGCTCAATCTGTGTGGTTCTTTCCTCAAAAGACCATTTCAGACACTAATCTACATGGTCCTCAAAGATTATGTCCGGATTTTTTATATACACATTGACATTGATGAATTTTATTTAGACATTGACATGAATATTTACTTTGTAAGTAATTTTTATTATTTTTTTTTATTTAATTATTGTGAATGTGAGGACTATGTGGGTCATTTCTTTTTTCCTTCTTAGTTTTAATTATGATCTGGCAGTTTGAGTAGTTTATGCGGCCTACCCAAATGTCCTGTCTTTGGTATTGTTCGTCGAATCGTTGAGCTCCTCAAGTTCTGAGTTGAGCTGCACGATTTTTGACAAATGCGTGCACTGATTGGACAGGTCCGCTCAATCTGTGTGGTTCTTTCCTCAAAAGACCATTTCAGACACCAATCTACATGGTCTTCACACGATCTGACCAAGATTTTGTCTGGACTTTAAAAGAGACTGTGACTTCTGAGTTTGTTTCGGCCTTTCTTCTCAGAATAGTCAGTTAGGAAACGCCGACCTCATCTAGTTTAAAAAAAAATATGATTGACGTGTAAAAGTGTTTGTACAAACCTACTTACAGAAATAAAATCATTTATCATTTAACATGCCTTACTTTTTTTAGTAGTTAATCCCCTTGAGTTACTTTGTTGACTTATGCAGAAAAGCTTAAGAATGTAAAAGTGACCTCAAAATTTTTGCGCCCCCTCGGATGGGGTAGATTTTCTTGATAATTCAAATAGAAAAAGCATTTACCTTTTTGAGTTAAGCAGAAAAACTCATATGCATAATTGTAAGAACAAGCAAGCAAATAATTTTGCACAATTTCAAATACTTTTTAGGGTTCCATACCCAAAGGGTAAAAACGGGACCCTATTACTAAGACTTCGCTGTCTGTCCGTCCGTCTCTCTGTCACCAGGCTGTATCTCAAGAACCGCGATAGCTAGACAGTTGAAATTTTCACTCATGATTTATTTGTTGATATCCTTTCCTACACCACTTTACACCAATCCAAAAATATTCATTGACACATTTCACAGAGCACTTCAAGCCCCAGTTCACGAGAAGACTCTGAGAGGTCGCAACCTGCGGATATCGCCGGCTGATAGCTGGCACCAGCCCGCCGAGGACGCGGATGGCAGGGGACGCTGGAAGCAGCGTGGTCGCCGCCCCGATGGTAACACCGCTGCCGTCGAAGATGGAGTCCCTGAACTAGGTAACAAAGACACTAATTCATAAATAATAATAATAATAAATTTATTTTTCAGAAAAAACACATCTAAGGTTCACAAAAACGACAAACGACGATGCAGATTTCTGTAAATAAAATGTTCAATCTATATTAGTAAACCATGAGCGCATATTCTGTGGCTTGTGTCCAGTCATCGGAATAGGTAGAGCTAGGGCCAAATGAAGTATTATAATGTTAATATGGACATGCCCCCAGTATCGAGATTTTCAATTTATTGAAAAGTTTAGTAGAGAGAACTTGATTACATGTTCGCACTTATTATAATTATGCTGTGTTATATCGCACGCACGTTGCTAGTACGTAAAACAGCTGTATCTATTCCGATCACTGCATATGTCATTGACATAAAGTTTATATTGCAATGATTGTTGCGCGCATGTGGAACTACACTTTGTGATTTTGTTCAATGTTGTTATTTTGGTAATCTGTTCTATTTACAGAAGTCACCAACTTAGATTTTTTCGCTTCGGACAACGGAGATGCCGCGGAGGCAACTACAAGTGCTCCTCCAGATGTACCGATGGTGAGTCATTTTCAATTCAACAGATGGCATTCTTAATTTTTTTTTCTTATATTAACACCAATCTTTTATTTGTTCGAAAAGGAAAACGATGAACCACAAGAAGAAGTGAAAGATCATGCAGAAATGGACTCTTGCTATACCATACTGGATGTTTTGAACAGAGATTGTTTGACGCACATTCTGGCTTACGTTCCTATTAGAGACCTCATCAGATCAGAAAGAGTCAGCAAAACTTGGCAAAATATGGTCCGTGAATATCTTCAAGGTAAACAAGTATAATTATTATATTTACATAGACATTAATGTTACCCATTATAGGGTTTCACTGTTTAACTGCAAGACTGTTTTAGTCTAGTGGTCGCAAGTGCTGCTGCTGAGCATGAGGTCCTGGGTTCGATTCGGTCGGTTGATAGCTCACCCCCTTTTACATCATGGAACAGAATGGGACTTAAACATAACTGGCGAAATGTGGGTGGTAATATCAGTGGTCTTCTGTCTAACCTTCGAGGCTTGATGTTATGTTATGTGCCAGGCATCCGCATGTTCAAGACGTCGTGGTGGCAGCACGTGCCGGTGATGCTGACGACGGCCGTGCTGCGGCGCATCGTGCAGCGCGTGGGCGCGTCGCTGGCGCGCCTGCACATCGACCATCACTGGTCCGCGCTCAACGACCGCACCGCGCACATCGTCGGCAAGTTCTGTCCCAACCTCGAAGAGCTCAAGGTATACACGCCTATGACAATTTTTATCACTTTCTTTTTCATCTAAAAATATATTTTCGGTGTTCTCTCATCATGCCGCACCTACTCGGCTATCAACGTTTCGCTCTGCATATGCTTGCTCAAATACTCCCTGGGCTCTACCATTATGAATACAGAGATGACTCTTTGCAAAGCTGGATTTTTTCTAAAGCTTAATGTAAGTTCGACCGCGCACTTTGACTTAAGGTACATTAATTATTTATTGACAAGACAGTAACCAGCACCCGAATTTCGTAACACACTATCAATCACAATTTGAATCATTTTGAAGGATATTGCTAATCCATTGCTTCCTATGTTCGAAAAATGTGTCTGCTCTACAACGTAAATAACGCAATGAATGTGGTTGAACTGTCAAAATGAAAGCCATTGCTACTAATAGTGGTGAAGCGGGTGAATGATTGCGGGTGGTTTAATTTAAATTGGGCGAAGGCGGAAAGAATCAATTCTAGATTGTGCGGATGCTAATAATAATAATAATAAGGACGTGTTGCCCCCTTGTCGCTACGTCACTATGTGCTAGCGGCCGTTTTCGGGGGCCCATTATTGAGTGTGCAAGTCACCCCCTGCTATTTTATCTGTGTATATATAAAGCATTGATCAGGCAGGGGTCATAGTTTTACCATAGTTCCTGGAAACCGGTCCACTTTAGCCACCCAAACCAATAGTCCAACTTTTTATTTTTCCATATCCTGCAATAGTCCTACACCAACCGGGGGTTATCCTTGGGTGCACTTGCATAGTGCATACAGGGATAATCGTCGGTTGGTGCCTCATTTCATTGAACATCTCTAACGGGCCTCTGCGAGTTGGCTTCGGCCCCTCGTACGCCTTCCAAAGGACCGGGACCCCAAGGTCCCGAGATATGTTAAAATATAGAAATAAATAATAATAATAATAATAATCATTTTATTTCGGAATAATAAATCCATAAATTTGTTAGTAAAACATAAAAAACATAAAAACTGTTAGTACACATGCAGATTGGACAAATAATGGACGAGCGGGCAATCAAATTTCCCTGCAATGACATTCAGGAGACTGTTCGAGCTGCCCCGGACCCTCTGCAGCAGCGACGCGGCACGCTTACGTCTGATCGCCGCGAAATGTTATAAAAAAAGGGTACGAGCAGAGGACACGCAGCCGAGAAATTGCACCAAATATGAAGAAATCAAGAATACACTCACCTTGACTCTGACGAAACGGCAATCTGGCTGGCGGCGTTGGTCTTCAGGGGCCCCTGGTCTCGTTCGTTCTAGATGATTCTTAGGTTCTCGGCGCTCAGCAAACCCATAGACCGGTCTATGATTTGGCTGCGAGCGGGTTACTTAGCGGATTAAAAAAATTAGTTATGGCACTTATTACGAGCGCGGCTCCAGCCTAAACTGACTGAGGTGGTCAAGTTGGCGAGCGTTATTAGATGCGGTGCGGCAGTTCTTAATGACTGCTTGGTTTTTATTAGTTACGATAATGAGCGAATGACCAAATGACAGTTTTTAATGCGCGAGCGCGGCTTTATATAAGCTCGCCTCCTACCACTTCCACTTGAGACAAAAAGTCGTGTACCCCTTTCTTTCCACACATTGGTGACATGTAAACGGCGTAACCAAATAGTGTGTTACGCAATTACCCCGCAGTTAAATTTAACTAAGTGATCGTTTTCGTAAACACCATCTTGTGTATAAACTTTGTGTTTTACACGTCTTGTATCATTAAAAGTTATATTTCGTCATTTTCAGATTGTTGGCATGCACACACGGAATTGGAATCCATTAATTTATGGCTGTAAACAACTGAAAACTTTGTCCTTTGTATCATGCAATAAGGTATTATTTTCTTTAATTATTGTTTTTTCAATTAAGTTGTAACAATAAAAATAAAAAATAAATCTTACTTTGCAGCTGACCGATTCGAGTTTAGTACATCTAGTCAAAAGTGAATCGTGCATAGAAAGCCTTACGGTCGCTAACAACACACATGTGACCGGGCTGTTTCTCACTGGATCGAATCCGCAAAAACTAAACTCGCTCTCGTTTTACAACTGCTACAGTCTTCAAGGCACAGTACTTAGTGCTGCTATAGACACACTTCCTGGATTAACTACTCTTAAATTGGATGTGTGTCCTCACACAATGTGGAAGATCGTACCATTGATTTTGAGCAAACTGCCAAAGCTTGAAGAGCTTTCGTTGAGCGAGTATATTTCGGCAGAGATGTGCTTCTCTCCACAATGCAACGACGCCTTCTGTGATGCTCTCGCAACTCTAAGTGAACTGAAAACCCTGAACCTGAGTCGTAACATCTACATAACGAATGCAGTCCTCAAACGAGTCGCACAGTCTTGCCCTAAACTGGAATCATTGAACATTTCTAGCTGTAACTCGCGGAGAATCTTCCCACACCCAGGTAAGTTCATATACACATTATAAGTATGTATTCCCACAGTGTACCTATGCTTACAGTAGTTCACACAGTGGACAGGACAAAAATATTAAAATTGCTGTTACTAAATAATGAAGACACTGCTGTCCAACATTCATCCCTTAGTTTACTTGAGTGTTAGAAAGATGATGTTTTTAAAAGGGACCGCCTACTTCCATTTCACGATTTGTCTGCGAAAACACACATACACACAGACTTTAAGGAGTTGAAATAGCTAGACTGTGGCACAGGCTGACTTGTAATTTGACGCAATCCTTCCAGGACGTAATAGTGTGACCCATTTGCAACAATTAAGCACCCCGTAAAGCCTAGGCGAATTTTTTTTATCGTGCCTGGCACTTTTTTTTGGGTACGAAATGAATGATGTCCTTTCTTCCCTATCTGTTTGATGTGTTAGAACATTTGGTTACATCGAAAGATTTGTTAAAGTGTCAGGTATCCAATAGAATAGCAATGAAGGCCATTCAATTCGAGAGTTTAGAAAAAAGTGATATTCAGTGACTAATTCTGGGAAACTCAAAAATACATAAAAATTGTTTTTTTTTTAATCCTATGAATTTTCGTAGGCTTCACGGGGTGCTTAATTGTTGCAAATGGGTCACACTATTACGTCCTGCCAGGATTGCGTCAAATTACAAGTCAGCCTGTATACAAGTTCCTACCAGATAAATATATTACTAATGAATCCCGTCTCTACACACGTGAGCGACGTCGCGCGTCGCCACGGTATTGGACAGCTTTTATACATATTATTTACAATAAGTTACTCACTTAGTTATCACTCCTTAAGTTTTAATTTATTTATTTGTTACGGTTAAGTTCTTTTTGAAGCCCGTTATTGATATTTTGCTTGTAGGTATACCTACTCTGAATAACGCTTTTTATTAAACTTTTATCTCTGATAAATAATTGTTTGTTGTTCGAAATGATATAAAGTAAAACATTATAAGGGTGAATTATAACGTGTGTCGCGTCTAACTTACCAGTGCCCCAGGGGCTCGAAGAGGCAGGTTGTAAAGCGCGTGTCTCGACAGGCGTCGGCGACGACGGCGTGATCGCTGTGTGTCGCGGGTGTCGCGCGCTGGAGTGGCTGGACGTGTCGTACCTGGGCGCGCTGTCCGACCACGGCCTGCGCGCCGCGGCCGGCCTGGCGCGCCTCACCCGCCTCACCGCGCGCGGCAACCCGGCGCTCTCCGCCGCCTCGCTGGCCGCCTGCCTGGCCGCCTGCCCGCTGCTGCAGGTACGCACTGTGTATGTTATGTGCCGCGGCCGGCCTGGCGCGCGGCAACTCCGCGCTCTAAACGTTTTGTACACATGTCGTGTTATGTTTTGGCGCTATATGTTTTAGTAACCAGCACTGTCTGTGCAGGAGGTAGACGTGTGCGGCTGCGACGGCGTGTCGGACGAGGTGGTGTGCGCGGCCGTGCGCGCGCTCAGCGAGCGGCCGCGCGCGCTCACGCTGCGCCTGGCCGGCACCGCCACCACGCCCGTCGAGGTAACACTGGGTACACCAGAAGGACAATTCCCGTGTTAAAGACGTTCAAAATCTACTGTCAATCAAAAACGTTTAAATTCAGTGTCAAAAATGTAATGTATGTAAATTAAGGGTACTTTTGAGATTGAGACAGATTAGAATGCGTAAGTTCTTAATAATATGGGAATGGCCCCTCAGAAGTGCTTATAATATGCTTTGGGGTAATTACGAAAATCGAGAAATTCCGAATTACTACTGCTAAATCATTCAGATTTTTAGCTTTAGCAACATATAACTAGTAAAAATTATATGTAAAACGACAATTTAATAAGCTAAGCTTTAAGATTCAAGTTCTAATGTGTTGAAGTTAAATCCTAGAATCATCAGAGGTTAGGGTAATTATTTTTTTTTTTTTTTCCTATAGCATGACCAAGAATTCCCCACGCATAAGTTGTTAACGGTGGATGTTCACGACGACCGCAGCAACCCACATCTCAGGCCCGATTTTGTAGATCGCATCTTCGACGATAGTTCCGACGATTCCCTTGGAGATCTCTACGACCATGATGACTTTGATGACTTTTTTGGACCAGGTATGAATGGAGATTTTTTTTTTATACCTCACTGTTTCAAACTTACTGCTGTTTCTAACATAGTTTATATTATAGCCGATAATAGACGAGTAGTTACGTGGCGTAGTTCATCGCCTGTACACTTGACGAGAAGTTTTACGACGTCTAAATAATGTTCCAAAGTGCAGTATTGGCAGTGTAAACAAGCTCTAAGGAGTTAATATAGGTAGCTGTGGTATGAGTGTGAGTGTAGTGATTGTAATTGCACGTTTGAATGTGTAGACGACGAGCTGTTCCTGGACGATGACCTGGACGACTTCGACGGCCTGTACCAGTTCGGACTGCACGCGCCGGACATCATCCTGCTGTAGGAGACGTCCGCACTCCCGCCGCTTTCGTCGCTGTACTCACGCCATATTGCAACCTTTACAAACCAGTTCATTGCAACCAACAACACTTGCAATGCAATCCAATAAGATTTATGTTACAACATACATTATTGAAGAAAATATTTTAGAATTAGTTGTTTTGTTCCAGTGATTTGTTTATATTTCTTGTAAAAAGTAAATCAAGGTTTTATTTAAGGCCGATTTAATTTTTGTTTCTAATTTTGCATATTTGTATGTACCTTATCGTAAAAGTTATTCATAATGCGGATGGTAGCATCTATTTTTATTTGAAATGTTAATGTTTGTTCAAAATGTGGTTGTAATTTTAAGAGTTGAAATAAATCATAAATATTACAAGTAGCTATACCTAACTAAACCTGAATGTAAAACGCTAGTAAAAATAGCTCTGATTCGTAGTCAATAGTAATATAAGCAGTTTGAAATATGATATCAACTGTTTTGCTTGTGCTATGAACCAACCACTTTCGGACTAAACTCATTGGTATGGATGCAACACAATGGATGGCCTAAAATTATATTCTGACCCTAGCAGGTGTTACTGTAGCGCAACAAACAAACCGAAAAAGTAGTTGGAATAGTTTTCGTCAAGTCTTCTTACTATACAACCACCTTCATCCTACTTATGGATCCTTTGGATTGTATGATCAACCTGTGTGTAAGCTCGCTCCTAGGTGAGTCTATACATGGGGGAGGAGACTGATTTATATTTTATAATGTGTAAATTAATATTATTACAAACGTTATACATTTTTTTTGCTGTTATTAGGCATTGCCCCATTCCTTACAAATGAGCTTAGTCAGCAATACTACAGAATAACGGTTTTAAGGGTGTATTTGAAGCAATACTTTATTAACAAATATATAATCTTGTAATATATTATAGCTTATTTATATTTAAATAGCCAATTTAGCCAATAACAACAATTTTAAGTAATATCTCTTACATAGTAGAAATATATAGTTGTGATGCCAGTTGCCCCTTGAAATTATGAATGATATTTTACCAAGAAAGAAGTGCTATTAAATCGCTCGTATTCATTAAACAGACATGATTAGGCTGTTGTAACTAAAATCTATTATTGTAAGACTTTAATTGTTATAATTTATCTGTGATGAAACATTATTTTCGCAACACGGAAATCCCACACCTCATCTAGCTGTAGCCATTATTGTTTATTTATGTATAAAAAGTTTTGATGTATTGTATTATAACTGTAAGCAAAGTCTGAAATATTGTGATAAAAATAAATTATTCAAACCTCATTTCTGATTTTTATGGATTATCTCAATTAACTAATTGATAATAGTGCAGTGATAAATTCAAGTTTATATAGTTACTGTCGGAGAGTTTGTTGCTTATTAATTACAGCTTCAAGTTTATAAGGAAGATTGTCCTTGGTTGTTAATGTATCTGTAACGAATATAATATTCCCTTTAAAAAGGGAAATAGTAAAGCTTATTTTTCTTTAAATTGTACTTCCATTATTGTTAGAAGTATTTTAATAAACAAAAATCCATTTTGTTCTTACCTCATAGGAAATAAATGAAGTACTAAATTCAAATACATTGAAAACATTAATAAGTAGAATTGCCATTGACAATCAACTAATTGAAATGTGATATTGTGATTTATAAAATTTATGTGTCCATATTTCTTTACCAGCTTAATATGATTCCATGTTAAGGGCCTAATATTTTCTATGGCAATATTATAAGTTGTGCGATGTTTGTACTTATTTATGTTGTGTTTGTTCATTTTCTTCAAATATCATTGAAGTTAATCTCGTAGATGATCATATTGAGCTGGACTACTTTATAGATAAGTTGTTATTTCAAGTATAGAAGCAGTGAACTTAGAGGTGTTGCGAGTTTTTTTTTTGCTCTTAATTTAGACAGGATGTTTTAAGTTTAGAGTCTTTTTTCAGGTGTTTTTATTACATTACTGTATCTTTATGACGTTTTCACTTTATAAGAACTTAATAACCTAATCAAAGTGGTGATTTTTATTTGTTTTTTATTAAAGAATGATTTTTGTTTTAATCACAGTTGGAAAATCAATTACTATTTATATTTTTTAAGACTTTATTAGACCCTAGCTGATAACGCTTTTAATTTTCTGGGCATTAGAGAAAGGTTTTTGTTAATTGTGCCAATCTTAGTTAAAATGGAAGCTATTAGTACAAAACAAAAATTTTCTCTAATAAGTTTGTGGAGTGGAAGTTTTCTGTCACTTATTTATTTTGTTGAAGCTTGCATGTTTTTATTCCATATCAGAGAGCTGTCACTATGTTTTAAGCGTATATTTTATACGTTTTTATTTTTGTTAGACTAGATTATTTTTCAATTATCTTTGCCCAATATAAAAAACATGTGAGCTGTATCTTAACTTCTTTTACTTGTATCAGTGATGTTAATTCAATTTTACATTAGTCAACCTCTAATAACTAGAATGTGAAAAAGTTTTGTTTGTTTTCAATTATATAAATAACATCATCACTCATTTCTGAATGTGTTCAATGTTGTAATGTTTATAGAACAATATATATTATGTATATTTGCAGGGTTCACTTAGTGGTGATTTATGTTTTTAGAGTTGCATTTTGGTCAAAAACCTAAAGCATGAGATGATTTGTGAAACTTAATAGTTTTTATACATTAATTGTTTTAACATATTAGTAAGAACTGAAATACAAAAAAATTCTTCAACACTAAAGTATTTTCATTATATAAAACCCTTCTCTCAAAATAATAGAAAAGGCATTGGATATTTCTTACTAGTGACCCGGATCTGTTTCCAGGCACGGTCTACTGATGTGGCAACACATCAAAATATCAAGATTTTTGTGCTACTTCTAAGTAAGTTTATTGATATAACAGTTATAGCCGTATAGTCCCCTTGAAAGTGTTAAACACAAAATTTCTGAGTAAAAAAATGGTTGCCTGTAAAGTCGGTTTTACGGGCGAAGATTTTACGTGACAACGTCTTTTTCTCGGTAGAATAGTTGAGTGGGAGAGAGACGCAAGGCATTCGGCGGGCCTCTCTCTCGTTCGGTGACTCATCGTAACGTTACCGAGCGTTACACTTTTTCATAAGTGACTCCCAGCCGCAACCTAATTTAAGACGTTGTCACGTCAAAATGATCACTGTAGTTTAGTAAAAGTGCACAAATTGAAAAAATGTTTGTTTCATACTATTCATAGATGTCTGTCTTTGTACAAATCTTTTCCCATAATCAGATATGAATAACTCGAGCTCACCCAAAATTCTGTGTAGATATACACTCCAAACGGCCTACTCTTAACTTATTTTGGAGCTCAATGCTCGAAAATAAGTCTATGTTACGTTAAGACAGGTTAAAAACAAAGAAGATTGGAATAAATTATATTTACAAATGAAACAGATACAAAAATTATATTTGAAATTATATTAACAATCTAAAACATGATACAACAATATACAAAGATGCTAAATGTCAATATTATCAATTCACGTCATAGTTATGAGTTTTAATGTAAAGGTTCCACCATTGGCCCATTATTCCTACATCGATAATCCTTGAAGGCAAGCTCGCGTAGGTCGGCTGTAAATAGGAACACTTTGCCTTGTATAAATCACAGGAGTCATTTAGATCTGTTGTGTACATGATGGACAAAACTCCTAAACTTTTATATTTAATAATGCCTTGGTTATAACATGTATCCAGATACCATAAATGATTCGCTGTTTTTGGATTCAGACAATCTGGGCTTACCATAACGGTCTCATTATTTACTCGTTTTAGGAAGTCTTTAAAATCGAGTTCGCTCGGGTTTTCCAGGGATAGAAAAGTTAAAGCCATAATCCCTGCAGTCCACTTCATGGCTTTAAGTGGTTCATCTTGAATATCAGTTCTCAGGTCAACCAGCATTTGACGGTAGTCACTAATAATATTCTTCCAATAATCTGCCCACTTTTTAAGTATCGTTCCTTGAAGCTTATCAGGGAATTTTATTTTATTTTTGAGGTTTGTTATAATATATGGAGCTTTAGTGAGACTTCTAAACATTTTGGGAGTAACTAATTCACACACTAAAATTCTAAAATCGAAAGTTTTTTTGTAGGTTATTATTTATCTATGTCACTGTCAAACAGTAGTCGTCAACTGTCGACACATATTTAATACCCTGCGTTCCGAGATGGGAAATAATCGATGTGAGCGTGCTTAAACCCGTACCGAATTAGCGTGAGCGCGATAACGACGTTCCGTGAATCGTCATAGATGACGTCATGACATGCGCCATCTTGCGATAACGCCGACCATGCCCTAGAATAATATCATCGTGAGCGCTGTCAAAAATGACAGTGTGTGTGTGAGGATGTGTCAGTGTGTGTTTTGTTTTGATTTGCATCTTATCATAAAATTAAACTAACGTGGCATTTTCGAAATTGTGCTTCTGGCTGATAGTCGCCACCTAACCAAAGAAGAAGATATGTGGTGTTTATACAAAGAAATACTGTAATAATATCGTTTTTACATTGAGTAAGCACTGTGAGCGCGCTCACGGGCGTTCCGAATTGTTGACAGCTCTCAGCTTTCATAATCGTGATATCTAAATCGGAACGCATGTGAGATGATGTGAGCGCTGTGAGCGATTATAGCTAATTCGGAAAGCGCCCATAGTAGTCTATGTGTCGACAACTCGACAAGAGGAAGAGTTCATAGAGACCATAGCCATAGCAGGAGTATTATAAAATAGCGCTTATTATTACACTACCCAATTTTAAGGGGGAAGCTCTAAGGTGGCCCGCGAAATTCAAATTTACTTACGTTTTTTGCAATTTGCTGGTCAGTATTAAGTTGTACGTTGATTAAAATATGATTCGCGGTCGTAACAAATATGTATTTACAGAATTATAATCATTAAAGTCATCAACACAACTCTCTAAGACCATGTAATCCCCAAATGTCAAAATTTCATGAAATAGTCATTCTTGGGGATTACATGATCATATAGAGTTGTGTTGATGACTTTAATGATTATAATTCTGTAAATACATATTTGTTACGGCCGCGAATCATATTTTAATCAACGTACAACTTAATACTGACCAGCGAATTGCAAAAAACCTAAAAAAAAATGAATTTCGCGGGCTACCCTGGCGCTTTCGCCTTAAGGAATGCTAACTAGGAAGTCAGAAGCTAGTGATTACACTACACTAAATTGGATTCTAAGGCCGGTCGCATACGTCCGGTTTCCTGATTCGGTTTCTCAGGAATTCAGATTCGGAGACCCTCAATGCACGGATTTCATAAAAAATCGTCTCTAAGCGCATACATTCTTATATTTTCCGTCAGGGTTTCCAAACGGTCACCATGTTGTATGTAGCATTTATATAAAAAATACTCTTAGAAACTAGTAGCATTCGTGCGCGCGGTCGTCCACTTTGCTCAAAGCGTGGACGCCGAGTCGCCGACTAGTCGTTCTACTCGTTCTAAAGCGCAGGCCACACCGCCAGCTAGCGGGCGGGCGGGCTAGGCGAGTGAACATCGTTTCACCTCTTTACATACTTCGGTTCACACCGCGAGCTATCGACTAACCTAACGAGCTAAGCTAATGAAATATCCGACGATTCCAGCGAAGCTACTCGTTCACCTCGTTGGCGCGCCCGCACTTCGCTAGCTTAGCTCGCCCGCCAGCCCGCTCGCCCGGTTCGTTCGCCCGTCCTCCCCGTTTCGAGTAGACTAGTCGACGCTCTCGTCTTTCGAATAGCAGTGTTTCGCCCGCTTAGCCCGCTCCGCGCGCTCCGCCCGTCGCTCGTCTATCCGTAGTTTTCGGTGTGAACCCCATAGTTTAGCTCGCCAATATTTCGCGTAGTTTGTATAGTTTCCTTCGTTCGCTTCGCCCACCCGCCTAGCCCGCCCGCCCGCTAGCTGGCGGTGTGGCCTGCGCTTAAATCGTAGCGCCGTGATTACACTATCCTAGATCGTACACAATTTAGGAAGTAGAGCGATTGGACCTCCAATTTCCACTAAATTGGATCCAATCTGTTCTAACTGCGATTACATCGGCCGATTTCCTAGTTAGCATTCCTTAAAATAGGATAGTGGGCTCCGTACACGTTGGCCGAGCGCGCTCGGCGAGTGCGCTCGGCAGATTTTCGTGGTGCTGTTCACACGTTGGCGTTTAAGTGTTTCATTACTTTTTACTTTCTTATCTTCTTTTTAGATTAAGATGGACGTTAGGGCGACCGCGGCCGCTGCAATATACTTGTACAGCGCTTTCAAATTTTATTTACATGAGCATTAAAGAAGAGTGATTAAAAAAAGATGGCGCAAAAGAAGATGGTGGATGCTAAGTATTCATCGAAACAGAATTAATTTATTGTGATAATAATCAATGAACCTAAATATTTCCTCACTCAATGTTCGTAAAAGATTCGTTGAAACAAGCGACACTAATCCAACGTGTAACTATGAACTGAACACTCGGCCAACGTGTGATCATTTGCGGTTTGCGCCAAATTTCTTTGATTTGTGCATGAAAAACCGACACTAATCGGGTCGTTGGCGAGTGTTGGCCGCAAACGCCAAATACACACAAAACGGCCCAGTTAGGGCTTGTAAATATTCGAAGTTTTTAGATATTCGAATATTCGATGTTTTTACAGGCAGTATCAGGCCTATACCAGGATATAGCAGGGAAGAATATCTTGAATGAAGAAATTAGTACTCGTTTAATTTGCCATTATTTTATTATTATTACTTCTTACAAACGGTGATATTTTTACGGTGGATCGCCATAGTCATATTTAATTATTATTCGATATCTTCGTTAAGTACATTATCCTTTTCTCGTTGGCATAGAACCTCCGCCTTTAGCTTCTCTCTTTTTCCGTGAAAAGTTGTCCATAAACATTTTTGGCGGCGTTGGTGGCTGTGGTGTAGGAAACTCTGGAGGAGCTTGCCTGACAACCTGCAAGGAACCATTGGACGTGTAAACTGGATAATATATCTTCCTTAGCGGATTTTGTATACGTATATCTATACTCTATACCTACTAATCTATACTTCTATACTAATATTATAAAGAGGTAAAATTTGTAAGTTTGTATGTAGGGGGTAATCTGTGGAACGGAATACCTACTTTAGTGCGAAAACCGTATCATCGAATTTTGTTTCTTCGAAAACCTTTCAACGACATCTCTATACTGCGACGCCTTGTTACTGCGATATTTCGTTACATCGAAAAACTGTACTGCGAACGATTTTACTGCGTAAGTATCATACTGCGAAGCCTTGTTCAATCGATGTCACGTTACTGTGATGTTACTTAGGAAAACTTACTTCGGACGACCTTACGGCGATAACCAAGAACATCGATTTTCTTTTCCAAATTAATACCTACCTACATTTTTCACATTTCTTTAAAAGCAGAGAGCCTGTGCAAAATTCCCCAAAACTGATAATGTGTCACGAATGTACCATGAGTCATAGAGCTCATGTTGAAGCAGTGGATCGCACTTAAGGACTTGAGAAACTTAGTCGCTGTCATAGGTGGTGTCAGTTTTGTGTTTGCAGGTGACTTTCGCCAGACACTTCCCGTCGTCACAAAAGGGACACGTGTGGACATCATAAAGGCATGTCTAAAATCATCGCCCCTATGGAGTATAATTCAAACTTTAACGTACGAACATGAGAGCCCACCTTATCGAAAATACGGATAACGATTTTCCACAATTACAGCTGCTCAAAGTTGGAGAAGGGTATTTTTCTTCTCGAACCTTGGGCGCTAATTCTGTGGAAATCGTTATAAATGAGACTCTGGGTCGTATAGTTTACAGTCTGTAGCAGCTTATAGACGCAGTATATCCTGACCTTGTATATTTACTAAATAGAGACATTCATTGGCTTTGTTCAAGGGCTATCGTCTCACCAAGGAACGATACAGTCAATGAAATCAATAATCTAATTTTACAAAAAGTCCCCGGCCAAGTCAAAATCTACAAGTTCATTGATACAGTGTGCAATATCGAGGACGCAGTCCACTATCCGCAGGAATTTTTAAATTCCCTTAAACCATGTGGCCTGCCACCTCACGAACTGCTATTGACAATCGGAACACCTATCATGCTTTTAAGAAATTTAAGAAGACTACTAATAAAAGATTTAATAAAAGATAACCTAATTGTGGCAACCATTCTCATCGGACCAGGAGCTGGCCAGTTGGCGCACATCTTGAGAATTCCAATGATTCCCACGGACCTGCCTATATCGTTTAAACGACTCCACTTTCCAATTTTCTCTACAACTTTTTAGACCTTTGTTTATTGCTCATGCGTATGAAGTTTCATTAAAATCGGTTCATTTATTTCGAAAAATATGGGCTTGAAAGTTTGTATGAAATGCCTTACGGCGTAAACGCTCCTAAGCATGGCAAGAGCACTACGGTCATCTTCGGAACTGCTGATTCGATTCCAAAAATTCTTTCACTAATGGGAAGCTACAGTATTGCCGAGTGTAATCTTATGTTAAAACAAGAAATTTTCCGCGGACGAAGTCGCAAGCAGAAGCTAGTATTATATATAGAGGTAAGTGTTTGTTTGTTTGTTTGTATGTAGGGGTAATCTCCAGAACGACCAGTCGGATTTGAAAAAATATTTTTGCATTTAATAGCGAGGAAGGTTATAGGCTATTTCACATCGCGCTACGACCATTAGGAGCTGAGAAAAAGGAGGAAAAAGTCAGAATAGACTAAGCGAAAACGAAGGTGTAGCACGGGCGAGCGATGGGAGGCGACGCGATGGGCCGAAATTTTACGCGGGCAGAAGCTAGTGTTTCTATAAATATGGGCAGTATTTATGCGATGAAATTACCTGTCAATAAATAGGTGCTATTACTTAGTTGAAGTAAACTTTTCAAAAATAATATATACTACTTAAAAAAAAACAAATGAATCGACAAAAATAATATAAAAAGACAAGTTATAGGTTTTGACCACTTTACGCGCGGAAATTATCAATGAATTCGTAGCGACATTCAATCCTTTGATTGAAGCCATGTTAAAAAATATGAGATTTTTTTTTAAATTTGAAGGTAAATAAAAAAGAATTTTCTGTGCCGTAGGCTTCTACCCCGTTCACCTTTTAAACCCTGGTTTTGTCCAGACGTTAAATAAGGCAGCCAGTTTTGTAGTGTTTTAGCTTGTTAAATGTATGTACCTATTTAAGAACTGTCAAACCAAATAAATGCTCTGCAGGTAATTTTATTAGAGTAGAGTCTAATTTATTAAACCGCTTTTAGATAGAAGTAATAACTCAAAACTACGATAATAATGTAATACATAAGTACCATCACATTTGGCTGAAATACCGTAGTTGAGCACGTGATGATGGATAAACGCACAAAATATTCATAAAGTAGGTACTCACCCGATTGGATGAATGGAAAGATTTGCCCAAAATATTCGTTGATGCAGCAAATAATGCTTCAGCGGGTGCTGTCGAAATCAATCCATAATTTGCCGCAAGGCAAATAGCAAAGACCATTAAATAAAACGAGTGGTTCATCTTCACTGATCACTACTATTGACGTCTCACACGTTGGACACATTTTTATAGCCTCTAGATCGCATGTTACCCTGTTAACGGATACCTTTGACAAACAATGCAACAACTTCCTGTGCGATATACGTGTGAGATAAAAGTTAAATGTGTTGATTGTTATTGCAGTGATAAAGTTAATTGTGCTTCAGTAACATGTTAGGCCACATTGCAGATGTCAATCCTAGGGCAATTATAACAATTACTAAGATATTATAAAAGTTAAGTAAGCCGCAAGTGTTACTTATGTATTGTTTCTAAAGATCCTAATCGTTCTAATGATATCGTGCGTGAAATTAAATCTGCCCTGCGGTAACACTAATTATTATGTTCATAGTCAAGATCTATCTAGTAGTCGCCACTCGCCAATTGGTGGCCACTTGGTGGCCTGGCCACAAAGAGATTTAAGATAGGTAAGTATGTATGTACAATACTTTTCGAATAGGTACTTTTCTTGCTGTGAACTAAAGGAAAGTAGCAACTAGCCAGCCCAGGCAAGGCCAAGTCCTGCCTGGCCAACTGGCCACCCAAAGACATTAAATTATTTACAATAGACGGGGGGACATAGCAAACAAAACCGTGATCCGAGACTTATTACCTAATGGTCAAAAGTCTCAGTCTAGTATTGTACGCCCATAGTTATTTGGTATGGTCTTTATTGTAAAAAGAAAGTTTATAGAGGTATCTTCATGATTTTTTTCTATCGTATCAAATTAGTTGTATTGTGTTTTCAACACACTATCTACCTAGCTTATATCCTGAAGAATATCATTATATTTTTCTGATTTTGTTTGTCGTCGATCATATACTATTATTGTTTCTAAAACTTGCGTTTTTTGTGTTTAGGTCCTGTAAGCCCCTTAAAGTGTCCATAGTGGGCTATTTTAATACTTTTACGGTATATTTTATCGACTTTTCCGAGCATCAGTAATTTAGTATTTTTGTAGGTATATTGGCGGAAGTAAGTATATTTTGGATAAAAAGCTATGGTAACACCGTAGCGATCGTCCCCGCTAACATTGATGTTCAGGGAATTACCCGGATTTAGTCTATTTTTTTTAGATTTCATTCAGATAAGATATTCACTATTTTTTGAGGTGCCTCGGTTTTTTCGTAAAATTTAATCTGGTCACACTGCACTGGATACGACAATGAACACGCAGAACGCACAGGCAGCCGGTAAAGCGCTTATTACATTATCCAATTTTAAGGAATGCTAACTAGGAACACTCTAACTAGGAAGTCTGAAGCTAGTGATTACACTACACTAAATTGGATTCTAAATCGGACAGATGACTCATTCGTGAAGAAGGATCGTACTGGGTTGCACGTTTCGACTTTGCTATCGACGGCGACGACGGCGCCGTATTTATCAAAACAACAGAAGAAATGTCTTTTAAAAATAATAAAAAATAAAAAGAAATAGTTTTTGTCATTTTTATTATAAAGATCCCATCATACATTTCTAATAATTTAGTTAAGACTAGCAGCGCCCCGCGGTTTCACCCGCATAAGTGTTGATTGATACCGTGGGAATATCGGGATAAAAACTATCTTATGTCCTTCCCCGGGATGCAATCTATCTCTCTGCCATCGTAATCCGTTCTGCATTCGTGCGCGCGGTCTACTCGTCCACTTTTCTCAAAGCGCGGACGCCGACTAGTCGTTCTAAATCGTATTAATCGTAGCGCCGTGATTACACAGATTGTACACAATTTAGGAAGTAGAGCGATTGGACCTCCAATTTCCACTAAATTGGATCCAATCTGTTCTAACTGCGATTACATCTGCCGATTTCCTAGTTAGCATTCCTTAAAATTGGATACTGTAATAGCGCCTTAACTTCGCGAGTCTTTGCACTTTAGGGTATGCGCGCACTACGAAAATAAATCGTCGCGAAAAAAGTTCGTCAATCTGTAGACTACTAGAGTCCGCGCACTGCGGAAAAAAATCGCATGAGTATTCGATTGAAAAATTTTCGTGTTTGCGATTTTATAACTAAATCGCAACGATTAAAATCGTAGTGCGCGCATACCCTTTAGTCTTTGGGTATGTTTTCATAGTGTTCTGTGCCATTGGGTACATAGACTACTATTACATTGGGTACTTACCACCATAGAGTTAAAACTAACATAAACGTTTTTATCTGAAGTACCCAGTATTACAAAGCATGATAATTTGATTCTTAAATACCTAATTGCCATCAGCATTGAGTATATTGTTGATAACAGGCATTTCACTTAGAGTGAATTTATTACGAGGATTGGACGTGAGAACGTGATTTAAGTCTGTTCCAGCCTTCATATACTTAGGCGATACTTCGTCCGTCATCCATCAATCAAACGAAAGTGAAAAGTTGATTAATTAAAAACAGGCATAAGTACCCGCCATTTTTTTTAAACTCCACTCCACTTTTTGTGTAGTCAGCTAAATACGATCCAACAGTCATTTAATTCGTTAACAAGTACGCTTTCAAAATGAATACTAAATCTCAATCTACGCCGGTGGTAGCTTCAGCTGCAGGCAAAGTTTACAAAGTTCCTAATCGCTTGGGACGCGGAATTCCCGAAGTTATAGATGTCTATACGAAGAAATGTTCCTGCAACAGAGACAAAACCATTGTCTTCTGTCGATCATGTGGCTACTATTGCAATGGAAGAATACGCTTGAAATGTGACATACATCCTCGTGTAAGTTGTTTTTATATGCAATTATTATTTTGGACAGTCCGCCCCTTAAGACTACCTTCTGAACCAGTTCTATAGCCCATTCTATTTGCCTGTTGTATACAGTGCACACCGTTATATTGTATCCATCTATCTGAGCAGTGTTTGAGTTGCCTGAAACTTAACTAAGGGTACTGTGCACGCCTTCTACCATCTGAATTATAATTATTTGAGTATGATTTTGCTGAAACTATCAAGCTAGCTAGCAGCTAGTTCTGACCCAGCAAATCAGATATTAAGCAATTATCACACCACACTAGAGATGTGCTGCTGTTGGATTCCGAACCCCAAAGCATGAAGCAATCATCATACCACCCTTAAGATGTGCTACTGTTGGATCTAGGACCCCAAAGCATGAAGCAATCATCATACCACCCTAAAGATGTGCTACTGTTGGATCCAGGACCCCAAGGCATTGGTATTAGCTGGCTTGTTCTATCCTGTTCTACTAGGTTACCAGTCTAACTTCTAGGAAGCCTGCTCATGCTGTGCCTTTGGGTATGCCAAGTATCTAGAAAGGCCCATTGGCCAATGCTACCTAGTAATTTTTATTTCAGTCCTACCCTGCTTCCACTTTTATTTTGTAGCTTTGTCTTTTCAGACAGATTTGAAGTATAACTTGGTGTTGTTTGCTTACAGGTAACTTTCCTCTTGGATATAGCAGAATGTCCCCGTTGCCACTCTACAGTGTTTCTGGACGAATATTTTGGAAGCGCTTAGTTTAGTATGATAACAATTTTCTATAGTACCTTATGATTTGTTATTTTTCTCCTAAGTAATGTGATTTTCTGGCTTCATAATAAGTTATTCTATTACTTTTATTATATAGATCATTGATGCAATGACTAGTAATAAACTCAACTAATAGTGTATCTTATTGTGTGGCTACATACAGAGTATGTTTGTTTTTAACCATTTAAATATTAATTTAGATGAGTAAAAATGGTTTATTTAGTTGATTATAATGGTGTTGATTGCCAATTTGTAAGAGTAATACTAAACTTGAGTTTTATAAAAATGATTATCTTAGAGAAAGACTGTCTTGATGATTGAAACTTGATGATTTTTTAAGTAAAATTACTTTGTTTCTCTTATGGATATTTTCGCATTAAGTTGTTTTTGTTTTTAATTGTAAGAAACTTGGATACTTTAATTAAACTAAATTTAAAGACTGTATTATGTTTTCTATAAAATGCAGGGTGCATTCATTGTATCACACTAATATTATAAAGGCGAAAGTTTGTGTGTTTGTATTTTTGTTACTTCTTCACATACAAACGGCTGGACCAATTTTGATAAATTTGATATGGAGGTAGCTGACACCCTGGATTAACACTGATCGCGGCGATAGGTCGTGGTGGAGTAAAATGAAGCTAAAGTGGACTGTATAACAAGTATAATGATTAAAAGAATATAAAAATACAACGGTCGGTTAAAATATGTAAACAAAATTATTATGCAAATTAAGACGCGCAAGCGCAGCCGTGTACAAAGGAGATCTACAGCCTCAGACTACTTAGAGATACTACGTACAG
Source organism: Oligia latruncula (assembly GCA_948474745.1). Lineage (NCBI taxonomy): Eukaryota > Metazoa > Arthropoda > Insecta > Lepidoptera > Noctuidae > Oligia > Oligia latruncula. The sequence goes on from OX419699.1 coordinate 5,350,972, forward strand.
TGTTGCCAGATGACCGTCTCGCGTTCTCCCCAAACCTTCCCCGAAATCCCCCCAAAATTCGGGTTTTGAAAAAAAAAAACCCCCCTATATGACAAAATAATTTTTTTTTAATCAATTATTTATTCATAATATTTTTTTGGGCTGTGCTGCAGTCTCTTCAACGGTGCCAGATCGACTATCGGTACATCGAGGTGCTGAAGTGTTTGTACGAAAACGCCACTATGTCAGTCCGACTCCAGGATCAGACCTCGAAACCTATCCTTCTGCAGCGAGGTGTAAGACAGGGAGACGTTATCTCTCCGAAACTGTTCACCGCTGCACTGGAGGATGTCTTCAAGGTTCTGGACTAGAAAGGGGCTGGCATCAACATCAACGGCGAGTACATAACTTACCTTCGGTTTGCCGACTAGACTATGGAGGACCTCAGTACAATGCTCGATGACCTCAGTAGAGCCTCCGAAAGAGTGGGTCTTAAAATGAACATGGACAAAACGAAGGTCATGTCAAATGCCCATGTAACACCCACTCCCATAAAGATCGGAGACGCTACACTCGAAGTCGTGGACGAGTATGTTTACCTAGGACAAACTGTCCAGTTAGGTAGGTCTAACTTCGAGAAAGAGGTCAATCGTCGAATCCGACTCGGCTGGGCAGCGTTCGGGAAGGCTACGCAATATCTTCTCGTCCCACATACCGCAGTGTCTCAAGACGAAAGTCTTTGACCAATGCGTGTTGCCAGTGATGACTTATGGCACTGAAACGTGGTCGCTCACAATGGGCCTTATAAGAAGGCTAAAAGTCACCCAAAGTGCAATGGAGAGGGCAATGCTTGGAGTTTCCCTGCGTGATCGAATCAGGAATGAGGAGATCCGCAGGAGAACCAAGGTAACCGACATAGCCCGCAGAATTGCCAAACTTAAGTGGCAGTGGGCAGGGCACATTGCTCGCAGAACAGATGGCCGATGGGGCCGAAAGGTTCTGGAGTGGCGACCACGTACCGGAAGACGTAGCGTTGGAAGGCCTCCCACAAGGTGGACCGACGACCTTGTGAAGGCCGCAGGAACCCGTTGGATGCGAGAAGCACAGAACCGGTCGAAGTGGAAGTGCTTGGGGGAGGCCTATGTCCAGCAGTGGACGTCTTTTGGCTGAAATGATGATGATGATGATGATGAATATTTTTTTTAATTAAAATTAATTTTCTTTCCTTAGGATTAATGAAAGATACAATTTTATACTATTTTAGCAATAGTTTCCATTACTGAATCAGCCTCTTCACCCGCGTCGTTTGCAGTTCCGTATATTTTTTCTGAATTAAATCTGTTTAGCATCTTTGAACTAGGTTTAAAATGAACAAATCCTTCTAGCAATGTATATCTTATTCCCAAGATTGATTCGGCAGTGTGAATGGCCAATCTGTTTCGAAGTTTGTCTTACTTGAGAGAAGGCTCTTTCCCAAATGCGTTAGAAAAAGGCAACGACAAAATTCCTAATGCCAATTTGCTAACATGTCCGTAAGTTATATCACCGACTCCATTTTTTTGTGTGTGCTTTCACAGATTAGTTAGTGGTTTGATCCCGTTGATTCGATTGATGCATTCTGATAATATATTTTTTAATCATCACTGCTAGCCGCGGCTTTGCCCAGACTAGTTATGGTAATAAAAATCCTAATCCCCCCCACACCTAGTTTTCTCCCTCCAAATATCCCCCCATAACTATAAAAAAACCCCAAATTTGGGGGGATTCCCCCCAATCTGGCATCACTGACTACGTATTCTACAGCTGACTGTCGTGTCGTCGTGGCGGTGTGGCGCGGGGCCCGGGCACGCGCTCGGCCGTCGTCGGCCGGCTGACTCCCCGCTGTCCCCGCACCCCTCGTTCACTGCCGCCAGCGCGCGGCGATGTTGAGCGGAGCGCGAGCCGTCTCAACAAACACAGGCTACTTTTTATTATCCCGATATTCCCACGGAATCGAGACTTATGCGGGTAAAACCACGAGGCGCAGCTAGTAAACTAATAAGCAACAACAAAATAATAGCAATCTAAATTTTATCCTTGAGTAGATAAAGACTGCTATTGTGTTATCAATAATATTGCTCTGAGACGCTCAAGTATTTGGCTTGTGGCTAAGTAATAAAAGCCACACCGGTCGATCGATAAGGTTAAGCTACGCTTGTCGCCGTTGGTCCGTGGATGGATGACCATCTTTACAGACCAAGACCCGTCCGTGCCTCAGAAATCACCTGAAGCTGTTGGTCTCGGCTGACATTTGTGGATCTTTGACAGTTGTTATGGGGAAAGTCTGACAACCAGTCTTACCAAGAGATATCATTTTACCCAGTAACTGGGTTGTGGAGGTCAGATACGCACTTGCGTTTGGTAGTAGCTTTTGTGTCCAATATCTAGACTAAACTTCTTTAGTATGGCAGTACACCTTATTATTTTCTGTTAAAGATGCAGTAGATTTGCCGTATTGTATATTACTTGGGTGTGATAGACACCAGTACACACAAACCACCCTGCTGCACCCTGATTTCTATGTTGGAGTTACTGGCAGAACCCCATATTTCTATAACATAAGTGCACACCGGTTTTATGATGGCTTTATAGACCAATAGTTTGTTCTTCAGAGATAGCTGTGATTTGCGTGCCAATAACCAAGAATAGTCCCAATAGTCTTGTATAATATTGTTGCCTCTTATTTCTTTGCCTTGATGTGGTTGGCCCACGTTAGTCTTCGGTCTACATGTAGACCTAAATATTTTACACAGTTACTCGTTGGTAATTGTTTTCCTTCCATATAGACTGGTGTACTTTCACCTTTTCTTAGGGTAAAGGTTGTCTGCATAGATTTGCTTACACTAGGCTTTATTCTACATTTTTACCGACTTAAAAAAAAGGAGGTTATCAATTCGATATGTATGTATGTAATATTATTGGAATTGCATTATATTCACATATGACAATCTACTAAGGCTTCCAATCAAATATACAAAGTTTCATAGACGTATGTATGTATGTATGTTTGTCCACGCATTTCTCAGCAACTATTAATCGGATCGTGACCATTTTTTTGTATTAGCTTACATTTACTTCAACTTAGGGAACAGTGCAAGTTTCATCAAAATCGGTTCAGTAATTTTCAAGATATGGACTAATACGTGTAAGTGTGACGGCCTGGCGTATTGATACGAGCTACGGGTGTAGTGTCAAAGGGAAAACATCTCAAAACCTTGGTCAAATTCTAGTGCAAAAACTAAAAATTACGAAATAAAAAGTAATTTAAAAAAATTAAACAGACTTCAAAAAGAAAACTCAAAATTATGAAATAACTTTAATTTCGGAAGTCGGTGGCAAAAAACTAAAATACAGATCCCAAGACACCGACTTTCGAAATTAAAGTTATTTCATAATTTTGAGTTGATTTCTTTTTGAAGTCGGTTTAATTTTTTTATTGGAGCCTATGTTCTATTTGACTAATTTGTGTTTGCAGCTTTTGTGTAGCAACGTCCGAATCTTTGTCACTCGCAAGGCATGCAGTTTCATCCGCATAGGTTGCTGTCGTTACATCTTCAGTGTCTGGCAGATCCGATGTATATATAGCATACAGTACTGGGCCAAGCACTGATCCTTGCGGGACTGAGGCAGAGATGTCATACAGGTTGGAGTACTCGTCTTCATATTTCACTTGAAACTTTCTTTGGTACAGGTATGATTTCATGATAATGAAGAACGAGTTAGGTATAAGTTTTTTGAGTTTTAAGAGTAATCCCTTGTGCCACAGTCGCATCGCCAGTGATAAGGTCGAAACCAAGTGCTTTTTTGTTTTTTTTGAAGATTTATGGTACGCTTCATCTCTCTCAGTGTCACTAATTTAATTGGTAGGTAGTGAGAGTTGCTGATCACTGTTGATCAAATTATCCAACTCTTTCTCAAATTCAACCATTGTAGATGGATTGGGGGTAAAAATCTTTCTGAGGGGGGGGGGGTGTCGCGAGTTTTATCCCCAGACAAATTGAGATTGGAATATGCTATTCGCAACAGTGGATTTCAATGCCAAGACTTTCGTACTATCGTACCATTCAAACAGTTTTTCGAATCAGCGTCTTCGCGACAACGTCATTCGATAGGTATAGCGTGTGTTTTCGAACTCACGTACCACTCTTAATTTTTCTCGAAATAGCGTGCGTCGCAATAACGTCATTCGAATCTTCATATCACTCCCGTTAGCACTACAGGTGAGCGATAGGTGTCAAGAGACGATTCTATTTTTAGATGTATGTTTGAGAGCCCCTTCGTAATTCTTTATTACGAAGGGGCTCTCAAACATACATCTCGCAGGCCCGCAGCATTCTGATATTTGGCGACTGATCCCGACTAATTGGCGACTAAATATGGGAGAAAACAGATCTTCGCTAGGTGCCCTAGTTTTTGAGATATAAATGTGGCCCTGCTGGGGAAACTCTATCCAGATCGGCCACCTATAAACCCTTATAACATTTGGACCAGTAACCGACAAATTCTGATATTTGGCGACAAATTTCGACTAATTAGCGACTAATTTTTTTTGTTATCAAAATTAAAATCCCTGATGGTGGCTCTGCCAGAGTCAGTGACATGAAGAAAAAGAGAACATAATTATATTCAGGAGAATTATGTTTTTATTACTAATTATATCTACATGCACTTTAACAATAACTTTGGACTAATTTAAAACTTACTATCAATTATATTGTGAACCAACTGGGGACATCTGTTCTGTGCTTATTGCGGTCAATATAGTTTTGAAAGTTTTTCTTAGATTCGCTTAAAGCTTTTTGTTCTTCTTCTCCATCATCTTTTGTGGAGCCAAATATGTCTGGATATTCAAATTTCATATCTTTTGGCTAAAAAAAAATATATATTTGAAACATTATTTAACTAAGATTAAAACTATTCAATCATGGTGCCATGACTGAATTAGTTAATCATTAGTTTTCAATAATAATTAATTGATTTATTCAAAAATGAAAAATATCAGCAAAAGAAAGTCATTTGGCAAATAGTTCAGAGCGAGGATTGGCACTACTAAAGAAAGACCTTTGCCCAGCAGTGGGTGAAATTGGACTGGATGATGATCATGTTCAGTAGTTTGGGAGTATCTTCCATTATTTAAGCTATTTCTTGGAGTGGATGGTGCCTTTCTCATGCAGAATTTAGTAATTGAAACACGGATCTAGTGTTTAGGAATCCAGGCAGTTTAAATTCATATTTACATTGTTACACAAAATAGAATAACAATATGATAATATATTTCATACTACTCTTCTGGCTTAAGATGAGATCGACATAAAGAATCTTAAGAACAACTTACCAATACAACATAAGCACTCTTTACATCATCATCCTTGATAACATATCCTTTACCAACATCTCTCCGGAATTTTCCTAAAGCTATTCTGGTCCTCACATCAATAACTGGGATGTTGTATATTTTTTCCAAGTAATTTTTTATGTCAAATTTGGTCATTTCCATGGAGCAGTGAAACTGCACTATATTAGGCAATTGTTTTGATTCCGGTCGCACAATTTTCATCCAGAAATTAGGCAGGAAAACCCTCAACTGTGGGTTGCCCCTTTGATATAAAGGATACCTGGAATTAAAAACATTGTTTTGTATTTATTGAAAAGTGTAATTATTTCGCCTCGATCATATTAAAGATAAACAAAGATACTATTGTTACTGAAGGTGACGATCAATACATACCAGCGCGTAGACATTTTCGCTTATAAATATCTGCGAAACAATTATTTACGTAAAAAATTTATAACCTCAAATACTTAAATAATCACAAATGTCATTACCCGCTATGAATGTCATAGTCATACTGATACAGAGTGCGTTCCGAGTTGGGATTACTTGGGATGTAATTTGAGCGTGCTTAAACCAGGGACTTGAAACGTTACTCAAAATAACGTTACGCGCGGCGTAGTTCCGGTACCGATAATTTGTACCGTTCCACCAGGATCGTAACAAAATTAATTCCTTGGCTATAACGATACTGACAAACGGACCGAAATCTTAAACTGTTCACTAACAATATTATCAATATATCGTTATTAGTATAACGATATAATAGCGTTATTCATTTCGATACTCTCGATCTCGAACGATACAGAGCGGTGGCTTGTGCCGCGGGGCCGGGGCGTCGACGGAGCGGTGGTCAGCGGGAAAGTTCTTAAGAATAACGTTACAAATGAATCTGTAACGTTTTACCTGTAACGTTATTACAAGCGGATAAGCTTAATCTTACTGATACCAATAACGTTGCTTCTAATATGGTTCTACGAAAATGATATTCTATAACGTTTTTTTGACGTGACAACGTCTTAAATTAGGTTGCGGCTGGGAGTCACTTATGAAAAAGTGTAACGCTCGGTAACGTTACGATGAGTCACCGAACGAGAGAGAGGCCCGCCGAATGCCTTGCGTCTCTCTCCCACTCAACTATTCTACCGAGAAAAAGACGTTGTCACGTAAAATCTTCGCCCGTAAAACCGACTTTACAGGCAACCATTTTTTTAAGTGAAATTTCCTTAGGGGCGTTGGGCATTTTTTGAGATTGGAAAAAATTATTGAACTCGCGCCACTGTTTCCGTAACCGACACCGCTTCGGATGTGTTCGGCTGTCCTCAGGATGTACTCGGTTTTAATGTACAGTGTGAGTCTTTATAATGTGCACATATCGAAATGAGGGAAACTAAGCTTAATTTTATCGACGGAAAAAAAAAAAAAAAAATTGTAGCATTTTTAAAATTCGTTTTCGCTGCTGTGACCCCTGTGTAAACAATTGCCTCGGTTTTTTTAACAAAAATCTGATATTTTTTCATCAATTTTTACATTAATAAAATTACTCAATAAAAGCCCGATTACCTACCCTTTTTGATTACTTTAAATTATTCCCCATCGTATCAGATTTCTAAACGTAAAAATACCATGTTTATAACTCAATCACAACATTTCCTATCAACTGTTAAAGAAAGGCTTTGCAATCACCATACTTTAGCAGGTAAAGATCCTTTTAAATATTTTTTTATTTTTTCAAATATTCAGACAGTGTGTGTGTGTGTGAGGATGTGTCAGTGTGTGTTTTGTTTTCGTGGCATTTTTGAAATTGTGCTTCTGGCTGGCAGTCGCCATCGCCACCTAACCAAAGAAGAAGAATTGAAGAAGAAATGTGGTGTTTATACAAAGAAATACTGTAATAATATCGTTTTCACATTAAGCACTGTGATCATGACAGTTCTCAGCTGTCATAATCGGATTAGGTGAGATGATGTGTGCTGTGAGCGATTATAGCTAATTCGGAATGCGGCCATAATGTCTGTCATTGTCATGTCTGTGCATTGTCTGTGTCTATCTATGGTCTATCTGCTCATGTCACCCACAGATAAAATAAACTAACTTTTAACTGCTCTCCGGCCGGCAATGTGAACGAAGCCGTAATTGATATTCTGTATCAATCTATGTGCCCTGCGCAAGAATGATGGCGGCATTCGTCCCATTGCCGTAGATTCCACATACCGTCGTATCGCAGCCAAAATTTGCTGTGGTTTTTACAACGAAACTGGCCAGCAAATTCCAGCCCCTACAGCTTGGCTTCGGGTTTAAAGGGGGCTGTGAGGCTGCGGTACATGCATTATCCACTTACCTCAATAGTGATAAAGGTGAGGTCATCCTTAAGGTTGACATTAAAATTTTGTTCAATTCCGCAAACAGGGACACCTTGTTGGCAGTAGTTCAAAAAGAAATAACCAAAATGGAGCCCTTGTCACCGCTGGCGTACCAGTGGTATTAGAACCAAACGGCTTGGTACGTGACGATGGGGAGAGACTAGACGGCATGACATTATTGCCTTGGATGGTGGATAGGCCTCTGGTGAGGGACGCAATCTGTGTCGATACCCTTGCACCATCTCATGTACCTGACACGGCGGGCTGTGCTGGCGCCACTGCTGCGGCTGCTGAAACCTTCTAGCGAGCGGCGCAAATACTGTAACCTTATGGGTAACTACAGCTTTGAGCTGTTTGGGGTCGAAACGTTCGGATCATGGGGCCCGAGTGCGCGCCTCCTTTTTAAGGTTCCGTAGTACCTACAAGGAACCCGTATAGTTTCGTCATGTCCGTCCGTCTGTCTGTCGGAGGTTTTGCTAAGACACCGTTAGTACTAGAAAGCTGTAATTTTGTAGTAGTGTGTATATTAATTACGCCGACAAAGTGGTAAAATAAAATTTTGGAAAATATTTTTTTTTAGGGTAGCTCCCCTACATGTGAAGTGGGGATGAATATTTTTTTCGTCGTCTACCCCATCGTGTGGGGTATCGTGTAATAGGTCTTATAAAATGACTTGAGGGTTGCTAAAATTATTTTTCGATTTGATGCTCCATTTACGCAATATTAAACTTTAAAGTGCAAATTTTTGTTCCAGTAGGGCGTCCCCCCCTCTAAAACCTAAACGGCTGGCATTTCATGAACTTTAAAGGAAAATTATGGCGGTTAAGATAACTATATTAGTTTAGCAGTAATAGTCATTGAACTTGGGTGTTGGATAATTTTGTACCAAATACAAAATCCTGTAAAGTGACTAAGATGAAGTAGTTGCTTGTTTATAACAGGTAAAGACTTGCATTGAAAAACAAAATATGAACATTTATTTATTTTATTTTTTTTAATATCAGATTAAAGAACTACATAATCGTACTACATTGTGATAGCGGGCTACTACGGAGCCCTACACTGTGCGTGGCCCGACACGCACTTGGCCAGTTTTTTTAATTAAAGAAATTTCTCGCCGGCTGATCGACACTTAACGTGCCCGTTGGCGGGGTCGTTCTTTGGCCAAAGAATTAGCATTGCCATTCAACGTGTCAATGCTGACAGTCTTTTGGGCACTTTTCCGGATGATAGCGATGCTGACGAGTACGTCGACGCCTTTAAATATCCTTTTGTTTTTGTATTTATTTATATAGTTAGTTGGTCTTTTAAAAGTCTTTGAAAATAAATCTTCTAAAGAAAAATTAAATTCTAACTTTTTTAATAGAAAGTTGTAATTATGACCATTTTGAATTATTGTTCCGATCCAGTCTGTCCCTTGCTACCCCCAAGCGACATCGTCATCATCATCATCATTAGCCTACAGCAGTCCACTGCTGGACTGCCTCTCCAATTGCACGATATTTAGCTCCATTCCCGGTAACTTTCATCCAGCTGCCATCAGCCAGCCTGCGAAGATCGTCGCTCCACCTAGCCTGAAAACGTTCTACCTTACGTAACGCTCAAAGTGACGCCCTAACCAAGCCCTCAGCCGAGGTCCGTACCACACAGGAAGTGCCCTGAACGTGTAGTTGCTTAGTTTAGAAGTTTTATGCCCTGGCTGGAGGTCTTAATTTATGGCTCCATATTTCGTAACTGTGTCCATACTGGATAGAAGTGGATTGTGAAATCAAACACTTGTGTAATTTAAATGTCGTATAATCACGGTAAGACAAAACTGCACTAATATTGTAAAATTACTGTCACGGAAACTATCTCTAGAATAAACCGATATATTATGAAAACGCGTGCCGGTCAGAGCTCGGGCGTGCGCGGCAGTTCGTGACGTGTACGACTTCCGACGCATGCATAAACAGGATAGCCCGGTTAAGCAGTCAATAATCTCAAGTTGACATGCGAGGTGCCGATCGATAGAAAAAAATGTGGAAAGAATCTCCAAATATTTTAAAACTATTTTGCTACTTCAACCTGCCATCGTGGTATCTACCGTGCGGTGCCGGGGTGGTTCGACAGTGCCACAAGCCGTTTTTTTACTGGTCTTAATTTAAGCGCTAGCCACACATATCCGGATCAGGGCTATCCGTGTTCAGTGTTCCCGTCAGGGACGTGCCATCCGTCACCCGTGTTCTCACATATCAGGGAAATCGGTATATTCTTTCGTACAAGTTCTATCAACCTTTCTCTGTTCATGTTGTCGTCAACGTAGGTATGTACTTACCTAGATAAAAATCGGATGGCACTGTCAGGGCGTCCGTGCGTCCGAGCTTGCTCCGGGACACTGACGATCCGGATACGCCTGACACGGACCTGTGTGAAACAGTTCGTACAAATTTTATGTAACCGATTTTTCCCCGTCCCTGACGGAACACGGCAGGGCCGGGTTCCCGGATATGTGTGGCTAGCGCTTTAATTGCTGGAAAAACAAATCAACCATTGAGAGTACGAGAATGCAAGCTTTAAAAAAAACACTTTTTGATTAGAATAGCAATACTCTCGTCTACTAGTTGACTGTCAATTTCAATTTGTCAGTTTATTGCAAAGATGGCGGTGGCACTGTCACCCGATCAAGAGTTGGTAAGTAAATTAAGTTTAAATTAATGATAATGTTCTTTTAGAAGGAATATTTAGCATGAATAATCTCAATTCGAGTAATATGCCATGTCAGGCAACATCTAAAAAATATTTCTTTCATGAACTACTGAAAGGATGTGGATTCTAACTTGCTTCGTTTACCATGTCATCAATGTTTGTTTTGATTACTTCTTGTCTTGTTGTTACAGTTTTAAAGTTTCCATTTGATCAAATCAACGTTGCATCCCTTTAATATTGTATCGTTAGACTAAAGGACTGTTTTAGGGCTAGTGTCAATATACGTTTACATCCTGTGATAAATGATTCTACGTACATAAACGATTCTGAGTACTCAATATGACAATATATGCGTAGCTCCTCCTATTTCCGCTCCAATCTTTTTTTAGATCAATCTCGTATTTGAAACTGTATTTAAAGTTGATATAATGTGTATGAACTCCATTAAGAATACCTTTCTCGAAAATTTCTCTTTTATCAATTGAGCTAATGGTACCCTCTTATGATACAAGTTAATTGGAATTTATTTGAATCCACTGGAATTCCCTCCTCTTGATGATGGGAACAAATAAAACCATTTGTTATTTTTTTAGCATCTCACTCATCTGACATGTAAGTGCACATTGTTCCATTATATCTGTGACATCCCACTGCTGGGCAATGGTCACTCCCTTGATTTCCAAACTGTGTGGCATTACACTAAAGATTTCCTGCTTAATCGTATCTGTCCAGCTTATCCCGCCAAGTGCTGAGTGCACTTGGTGGATAAGCTGTTTGAAGTTATGCATGGCATTAATAGTTTAATTTAATATACCTACTTTCGCAAGCTCATCTCTCTGATTAATACAAAATTGTGGGTAATTTATAAAAGTTACCCACAATCAGCAAATACTAATTAGAAATGCCATGCAAAAAAATTATAGTCTGATTATATATCTTGTTTTTTAATTGTGTATCTTCTTATATCTTGTTTTCTAATTGTCTTTGCCCCAACTGGTTTGTGGCTAGCTAGTTTAATATTGATCAACTCTAGACTTCAACTGACTTGTACAACCAATATCCTTACAGCAACTCGACTTATGCAGGTCAGATACATACACCTGCACCTACCACTGTTTGTCTCTGCATCGCCCAAAGGTTGACTGGTAGAAAATGCCTTTGGCATTAAGTCCGCCTCTGTACATTTATGTGCTTGAAGTATTAAATAAATAAATAAATACATTGTTATGCCTAATTTGTGGTAAACAACCAGTTTTTACATGCATTTTTTCTACAAACAGGCACTACAATCACATGAAACAAGATCTGTATGTTTCGATTTAATTGTTTTTAAGGGAAAACCAGTGGTGGATTTACCAACAGGCTGAGTAGGCTGGAGCCTAGGGTGGCAGATTTTAGGGGTGGCAAATTTGGGGCTAACATTTTTTTTAATGTTGTACTGGAATTAAGAAGATTAATATTTATATACCATACCTACTATTATGTCCATTAAAACACTGTATTTCGGTAAATACGTTTATTGTGCTAAGTAGCAAACACAGTATGAAAATCAACTGAAGAAAACTCACCTACCCACTACTTAGTCAATATTATTATTACAATAAGATTTGACAAGTACCTACGCTAAATATACAACACCTACCATGTTTTTTTGGAAAGAATAAATGAAGTGAATGCTCAAATTCAGGCTTCTATCATAGATTTCATCACTGTTGCCAAATTTTACAAATCTCTGCAAGTTTTTTGAAGCTGAACGGGAACATTTAAAGTGTTTTGAAGAAAAGGCGATGGAATTAAGCGTGTCGAAGCAGTATACAAAAGATATGGGACATTATTGTAGAGGTTGGTAGAGGTGACAAAATTTGAATAGCCTGCTGGCAGCATATGTGTAAATCCACCACTGTCGAAAACACTATGCTGCTTAAAATCTTCTCAATCAGTAGTAGTTCTGTTAGGTAGCAGTTGCTGACACTGTTAATTTAGGTAATGCTGGTTTTAACAATAAATTCATCATCTATTTAGTCTTTTTCTATGTTAGACTCGGCTCCCAACCTGCTGATACAGGTAGTATTTATTATCTACCAGTATTTTCAGACTTCCACAACCCAGTGTCTGGGTAACACAATATCCCTTGATAAAACTCATTATCAGACTTGAGTTTTTGATGTCCCATAACGTTTAACAAAGATAAAGATCTATGAATGAAAGCTGGGAATGAAGGCTAAACAAATTAAAAATTCTGCTTGCAGCCATGTTATTATCTGTTAATGTTTCAGTACCTATCATCTACTTCCAAAATAGAATAGTCTATCGATCTTATCCCACCACGGTCGACGACCGATCGGGCGATCGCAGCTTCCGCCTCGTCGTAACTTTGTCACACTCAATGGTTGCACTTGCACGATACTATTAAATGTCGCATGTCGCACGCAGTCGACCGCAGTCAAAGGTAAAACCAGTATAAGCTGGCTGGCCTCTTATTCTATTGAAACTCCGTACCTACTACGCCAGGCCCGCTCAAAATCAAAATGTTCCCACCATCGTGCGGTCGACAGTACAAAAATAGAGGGTCCACGTAGCCTTCGGGAAGCTAGGTGGACCACCAACCCGCACAGAGCCCGTGTGGTGGATTACGGTTACGGCCCACGCCCTCTCCCAGCAGTGGAAACATTACAGGTTGTTTTTGTTATGTTCAGGGTATTATAATACGCATTTATAGGGTTCACTGTTGAGTATTCATAAAATGCGGCTTATTTGTTTACAGCTGTGAATATATTTAGCTACTTGGTACACCGGCGTTAGCGAACGGTACCTACGTACGTAACGTAAGTACATCAAATATACTAACCATCGACCGCCCGAAACGTTTATTATTAGAATGTTGATTTCTGAATAGGACTGTGTGGATTGCATTGCAATTTCCTATGCACTAGAGTGCATATGAAATTGCATAAAAGGTTTTTTGTTTAAAAAAATGCCTAGGTTGGTTTATAGTGGGTCTGGGCTCCCTCCCCCCAGAGACTTTCAGCAAGCATAACAGGATAACGAACACTATCAGGGAGAATAACATTTGTACGTGCTGAATATCCTTTTAAAAAAGGTCCAAATTAAATTTTCGGAGTCGTTACATTTAATTAGTGATAGCCTACAATATCTTCGTCAGATTTGTCTATTTACGACGTTTTAAGTGAGGTGAGTACGATGAGATGAAAATCAATGGCGCTGAGCACCCCGTATTTTTTTTTAACGCAAGTTTTCGTGCTGTATATGCTTGCTGGAAAAATCTCTGGGCTCCGCTACCATAGAACGAGAGAAGGAAAAAACATGCGTTTATGGGCACAACAACAATATAAAAATAATACTTACGAAATTACGTGGAATAACATATCTATAGTAAGTACACTGAGTATTACCACGTTAAGTATAATATTACCACCTAATTTTCACCTGCAATTAACGGATGCCATACTGTCCAACGGAACGTACAGTACCAAATTGAATGCAGGACATGAGTACGTGTAGGTGGTACCCACGGGCGATTTTTTATCGCGCACTGGGTTTTGAACGCACTGCTTAGACTGAGAGTTGAAAATCCAATAATGTATGTTTTCGACGCATTGGGATGTACTGTTCGATTCTCAATGCTCGGCCCCACTCCGAGTGTTGAAAATCCAGTGCGAGATAAAAAAAATCGTCGCATTAAAAAATCGCCCATACCTACCTGGGTTAAATCCAGAACGAATCTGGTAAAAAAGCAATAGTTTGCAACGCCTGTTCCAGCAAATCTTTCCTGCTGAATCTGCTGATACGGTTACCAGACAGTAAAAGGCAGTTGAGCCTACCGGAACTGGATGCCAAAGTCTCTACAATTCGGCCAACCGATCGCAACAACAACTATTTTATCGATCTCAAACAAGTATCATGCACGTATGAGTATGCGCCCCTTGGGTAAAATGTTTGCGCAATATTGAATTATGAGGATCGTACGTAAAAGGAAGTCAACGTAATAAAGTGTGAGTGAGAGGAGACCGGACGCCTACGCTTCGCGACGACTCTGCCAGATAGGGCTTGCTATGTTCATTCAATACTGGTTTTTACGTATCTTCTCCCAAGTAATGTAATATTTGATTAGGAAAGTTCTACAGCTTTTAATGCACTTGCTTTGCGGACTTCTTTTTTTGGGCTGCTTGAACTGCTTTTTTTTTGTCGTTGAGTAAACTATGCTTTAGAAGAAATCTGAGCATATTGGGGCACATCCCATGATCACACCCAGTTGTGTTTTGGCTGTCTCAAGATGAAGCAAGGTAAAGGCTTTCCCGTATTACTTGGGGTTGACGCAAAAGGATTTTCGCTTCGATTCTTCCCTGTCAGCCGTCACGTTATCACTGCACTGCGTTTTCCTTCTTAGCATGCCACACACAAAGTATCCATTTTCATTGGTCTGTCTTCTTCTTCATCTTTAAGCGACTCTTCGAGTAATACGTTTCGTCCATGCTCATCCATAACATATTATTTGGTTTTATACTTATTCAGATATATTTGAAGTGCATGCCCTATTGACGGCACTCTATTGTTTACGGTTTACTGCACTGCTTGACTTGATAGGAATAAGTCTTAATTGAATTGAATTGGTTGATCGTGCTGAGGATTAATCTTGCGTATTTCTGTTTTTTTAAATGCCCTTTGGTTACCTTTCTGAGTTCCTCTTATTTGTTGTTACGTGACTGTCGGCAAGGGCTTTTCCACTGTGACCATATTTGTTAGTCACAATCACAATAATAACACTAGTTTCCAAGCTGTCGCTTTTGTGTAGGAAAAAAATCGTCGTCCGAAAACGTGTCGCGTTTTGTTCCTATGTAACGAAATCTGAGCATATGTTCGTATACTTTGTATGTGTTCACTGGTAAATCTCTACCTACAATGTGCTCAAGGAACCGTGCTCGTTGTCGGTCACGATATGGTTCAGAGCCCTACTATTCTCGTTGTCCGGGGACACAGGATCTTTTATCCTCACAGTGTCATTGACACAAAGTCCACATGTTTCCATACTTACTTATATCAGATCTTTATTTGTGTAGCATTTTGCATGACTCACTTCGTTTCTCATTATACAATTACTGCCCACCCTATCTTTGTATCGTATTAAGATATATTATTATGGGTAAACACTGTTTGTCTATGTATAATTCACTTGTAGTCTATTAATTTACTCGTATTTGCTAAACAGACGACTGTCCGCCAAACTTGCTGTAGAGAAAGTTTGTTAATTTTGATAAACTTGAGTTGTTAGCCACCTACAGCAACAATAAATAATATTCAATTTTTTTTAAAACTGCTTGTTTATCCGTAGGTCCCGACTCGACTGTCGTATTCGTTCAGTCTGAATCAGAAGTGAGAATGGATATTACATCTCAATCTGTTATCCGTATACCTTTTTCTATAATTCCCGATATTTGAACGCGAGTTTTACCAGAGTATACATTTTCTAAGATGTTTGGTGTAAGGCCCGGCGCCCACTATCGGCATCGGCACGGCTTAGAATTTTTATGCGACGAATGAAAATGTAACTTAATTGTATGACAATAAAATTTAAATTTTAATGACACTGTATGTCGGATACCCTATCTTTATTTTTGCACCTACGATGATTATTATCATTGAAATTTCAATTTTATCGTCATACAATTAAATTACATTTTTATTCGTCGCATAAAAATCCTGAGCCGTGCCGATGCCGATAGTGGGCGCCGGGCTTAAGTAGCAGAATCTGATAGCATTAAGTAGGTACACTAAAGCAGAGATTGGGATCAAAAGTTAGATTTAGGTACGAGTTTGTGTTGAAAACGTCTATTTATAATTGCACGTTTACTTTGCTTAGTAAAGTTAGCGTTTCGTACTAATATAAACCAAATATGGTTAAAATAAGATTCATGTTCGTTTGAAACACTAACTTTATTTAAGAAAGTCAAAGTGCGAACTGTGAATTCTTGCCCCTATATTGCTAGAATGGGTTAAGTACATATCCAATTATACTTATCTTCCCCGTAGATGAGTGTTTTTCTCAGTAAAACTACTTGAATGATGAAGATACCTACTTGTACTGCGCAGGTATCTCGCAGCAGTCGCAGCAGTGTTGGGTTTATATTCTTATTAAAAGGTGCTCATGTAATCGGAGGTTTGCTCAGGTGCGACTTGTTCCAAGAATTGCCATTTTAGGAACGAATAACGCGGAGAGGATTGTGAGCGTCGAGTTCGCGGTAGCCGTTATTTAGACACGCATTACGTCATCATCTTATTAATTATGAACAGCTTTCAAATTCAAATTTATTTATTTGTACAGTCACGAGCACCAATATGTCAACATTTGGCAACTTTAAATTGCGATTTTTTCACGAAATAACGAATGCAACGTTGAAATACGACTTTACGTATACCTATGGGTTCGAAAATACTATGTTCCTACTAATATAAAATTTCATCCAAAAATAAAGGAGAAAATCGACTTTGAATAAAGCCAAGTGTATACATACTTTTGCTCGTGACTGTACACATAGGTGAAATGTAGTGGTACATGATGGATAAAATAAAAATATATGTTGTGTCACTATGTGCTGCCTTGCAAGGCGTACAAATCGTCGTTGCGACTTTAAGATCTCTTATGTGTAAAAATAAATTTTATGAGAAAATCGATAAAAACCGTCTACTGAAAAAAATATAATGAAAACAACTACAACAAAAATATAGGTATCAGCCACATGATTTTCGTGCTTTTAACTTTGCCACTGTTAGTTGAAATGAAAAGTAGTTTCTTGTAAAAAAAAATTTTAAACAATTTTAGTTGACACAAGATTTTTTAAGCACCAACTTTTAATTAGCAAGCACGTTGGAGATTTTGAATTTCGTAAATAAATTACGATTTAAACGTCGTATAAACATGAGAGTTTTTGCATTCGATAGAGCTTCAAAATGCAGAATCGGCTGGCGTAAAAAAGTGATTTTGCCAAAAGTGACACATAAGAGGTCTTAAAGTCGCAACGACGAAATATTGTTTACACAGTAGATGATGATGGATGTACAGGTAGGCCTGTATAATTATAAATTACTGCTAAGTAACAATCTAAGTAACAAGTCTAGTAATAATTGATTCTGAGCACCTAAGAATATTCCTTCATCATAGTAAAGGAATGCATGAGAACGCGTGTTTATTTTTTTATTTTGGGAGTGTCCAACCATTTTCGTTGCGGACCTTAACAGAGAATAAACTCAGGAAATGTTTAATACCATCGCATAATAAATACATAGAGATGGTTGGGAGATATGCCAGAAGACGAAAGCAGATAATTAAAATGTTAAAATAAATGCTTTCGATCCGGCCGTATACACAGATGCCTTTTGAAGCAGAAAAACACAATTACTCAGTAAACAATAGCTTTTAGCTTTGCCACGCTTCGAGTAAAATACTTTGTCGTTGTTTGTTTTCACTTTCAACCTTTTATTAGTACACCATGCACAATGCACACGTCTCTTCCGGGTTCCTTCCATAGTTAAAATAGCCTGGAAGTGAATAGGTGTATCCAAAAAAGACGATGAAATTTTCCGGGACAATCCATTGTGACTGCCTAGATTGTTTTCCTTTTTGCCTATTTTAGCATGACAAATAAAACTTTGGTCTATTGTCGCGAACTGGATAGAAAATATTGCATTATTGTCCTCTGTATTGTTATAAGTACACTGAGCTGACTGAGCTGCTGCATATACATCAGGTGTCATGTATTTGACAACTGATAATTTGGGTCGCACGGTTTTTATTGTAACAACTTTAGAGATTGGAGAATCGCTCAGGAAATATACAGTTCGTGTTCTAGATCTGACGAGCACATGGACCCATACACTGGCAAAAGCGCAATCTAAACAAAATAGTTTTTAAGACAAATGTGAGGAACTTTTTGGCTTAATATGGTTTACCTAAATCGTGTTCATCGATATTTTGATAATTAATAAATTAGACCAACATCGAGTACTCCGTGTCGGGGCTTGGCTTCTGATGTGAAGGTACCGGCCCTAAAAAACAGATCCGATATCCGGAGCTAGTAAGAGATATCAGACAATCTGTCCGTAACCCGAATAAGTAAGACATAATTACTTGGGTCTTCATAAACTTATGACAAACGGAATCATCGCCTTTACGTGCTCTCTAGGACAAGGAAAGGTCATCATTGTCGATTCGTGTTATGTCATACAGCAGCACAAAATACTCACTGACAGAATTTTGGATATTTTCTCATACTTCTGTTACTTAATTCGTTTTGCATCTGCGAGGGTGACTATGACTGTTATTATTTGTGTTGAATGCCCAGTCGTAAGTCAGTTGTATTCTGTTATCATTGGGTCGGCACGGTTTTGCCTTATTCATTCCATTCAATTACCTATAGTCGGTATGACAGTTGCGAGTCGGGGCCGCCTTCGTGCGATCGTGCGTGCGATCCTACGCTACAGGCGTTGTTTTTTATTTCTATTACGCGATCCATGTATGTACGTAATATCAGTTAGTCGACTAGTGTGTTACCAATATCTGTATTACCTAAAAGAAACAAGTTATTGTGAGAATTTATGGATTGAATAAGTGCGAAATATGATTACTAAATTTCGTTATAAATTTATTCATTGTACCTACTTGTGCTGCGAACCCTGATGTCAGTCGCATGATCCTTTTGTGTTGTATCCTTGTAAGTTGTTTGAGTCTCCCCAATTGTCCAATGAATTAAGTAATCGAGGAAGACCTGAATTTGAAACAGTGTGGGTTAATTTATGGGATCTTTATTGCAACTTCTTTTCATCAAACATAATTCTGCACTTCTGCTATTATCACGAATCGAATGTCAAGAAGCTTACCTACTCTTTTACAAGCTTTCTTCAAATATATGTTTGGATTTCAATTTTTAATATAATTTTCACCAGACTACTATTCCCGGTGCTATTCCCCAACCCTCTCACTATGTTGACAAGTGTCTTATAAATATTTGCATGAAAATAATATTTTGGAACTGTTTGGCGTTATTAACTTGCATTCAACTTCGACTTTACTAATAAAGTGATCTGGTGGTCTAAGTCTTGATGGGTAAGGTAGTGGTGGTAATCGAGCTTGAACAATTCGGCTGGAAATACGAGCAGGCACATCGTACGATTGTGACTTGTTGAATGAAGGAATGTCCCAACGCTAAAGTAGTGTTTTCTAAAATGATCCATTTGAATATTGTCCCTGTGTTACCTCACAAGGACCATACAATTCTGATTCAAATATTAACTTCCTATTTGTTAATATTATGTAGTAAGCGTATAGAGAACGTGTTACGGTCATAGTTAAACGAGCATGTGCTAAGTGCGCGTGTTTGGCAATAGGTCTGTTGTGTATCGTGGTTTTGACTGCTTGTGACGTAAGGTGGAGGCCCCAAGCTAGTTGGTGTTGTGCGCGTGCTCGCTCATACTAATGTTCGGGGCCCGAGTTCATCCGCGCCCGCACAGGAAACACATCCCGGAAGAATTAACCCGCCTCGTCCCACCCGTCTTATTTGCATCGATATACATATGCAACGGTCGCACCGCATCCTATCCGCTTACTGCTCGAGTGTCCCCTATTGCTTCTTGTTCCCGACGTTCGCTTCACACTTGCACTAGTGTGATGTGCTAATTAGTGCGCTCTTCTTCTGATGAACGCGGAGCCGAGAATAGAACCCGACATATCGATTATCTAATTGTGTTACCATCCTTCTATAACTGTATACTTGATTGTTTATTTTCATGTAACAGTTGAGTCTTTTTACTATTATTAGAAACAAGCTCATTCACAGCTGGAAATACGTCTATTACCTTTTTTGTTGCATAAATAGCCTCATTAAATTCTCTGCTACTAAGGATGGTTGATATTACTGACATTGCATTTTCAAGTAATGTTTGGGGTTTCATTAATGTAAAAACTTCATTAAATAATGAGAATGCGCTCACTCATAGATGAAGGTATCGATGATTTTGTCTCTAGGAACTCTCTTTTTGCTGAGCATAAATGGGCGGTTAATTGTAACTTTGGATGCAGATTGGCTCTGTTGACTTGATCCGCCCCGAGTCGAGGCCCTATAAAGTGTCGCGATGAAAGTGTGACGAAGTAGTGAAACCCGAGTATTATAATAAATTTATGAACCGTGCGTAAAAACAAGAACAAGAATGAATCAACAGTTTAACACATCGAAGATGCAGGCGGCGATCATCCAGAGTTTCCTTAAATTCCTACGGGTACATTCTTATTATTTGTTTTTATTATATTTTGTTATTATTTTATACATAAATGTACTTCGTCTATAAGTATGTCAAACATTGTGTCGAAATGATACCGTGGTGACTACGGTGTAGACAAATATTTCAACTCTTATTTCGAGAACTCTTAATACTGTTTTAAGTACTTCTTTTGTTTCTACAAATATTTGTGTATTGTGTTAGCAAATGGTTACTACTCATCTTTATAATATTAAATAACATATTGTAATTGCCGTATTGTTTACAGGCGACGAAGGCGTTTTTGGACGCGTTGAGCGAATCGGGAGCGGTGTGCGTGTCGCGCGCCACAGCGATCAAATTCTTGCTCGCGCGCAAGTTCGATGTGGCGCGTGCGCATGCGCTGTGGCGGCAACACGAGGCGACGCGACGCCGCGAGGGTCTCAACAAATTCGAGCCATTCGAAGACCCACTCAAGTCTGAACTAGAAACGGGAAAATTTACTATATTGGTAAGTTTAATTTGAAGGAGTCTTTATTTTTACACACCTATGCTTGAACTGATGCTGAACATGAACCTAAACAATAAAACGAGCTTTAGGAATTTTATTTTTTCAAGACACTATGTATAGCTAGGTACAGACGCCAGCACATCAAGTTACTACAATCTGTCAGATTTCTTTAATAGATTTTCGACTTTATTACTAAAACATAAAGTTCAAGGTTAAAGGTTCAAGGTTTCGGGTAGGTTGACCTGCTGGCGTCTGTACAATAATACAGGCTGATACTTTTTTCAACAAAGCTCGGGTTCGATTACCGGCTAAGTAAACAAGTGAAAAAAAAAGCCTTATAAATCTATTACTGTACTTAATAAAAATATTAATTTAAGTTGAGTAATGACTTTTCCTTACCTATTTATAATAATTAAGTATGTACCTCGTATTACCAAAATAGGAAATGATGTAAAGAGGAAAACTCAAATTACATTTTATTTTTGCAGCCAACGCGAGACGCGACTGGCGCTGCAATCGCAGTTTTTACAGCAAATAAACATTATCCTACGCTGACAACACATCAGATAACATTACAGGTAAATTAAATATGATATTATGCAATTAAAATAAATGATATAATTTAAAAGAAATGGTAGGTACGGGCTTTAGTTCGTACATGAAATCGAGGTGCCAGCGCGTTCTTTAAAAATCTTGCATAAACCTGCACAACTAAAATGGGACTGAACAGGACATGCTCGGACAACAATTCATTAATTGGATAGATTCCTTTAACTGGCAAGAAAAACCCAAGGGGTCGCAAGACATAGAGAAAAGCTTTTGCCCATTAGTGGCACTGAATACTTACAAAATATGAGTTAAGAAGACTGGTCTGGTGACGCCCTTATCTTATGCCCAACTAAGTAAACTATCATAATACGTGTACAGCCGGATTCAAAGGGGTCGGGAAATTTTTCGCAGCGAGTAGCTCACTTCAGAGCCGCTATAAAGTTTGAATCGGGCTGTAATATGTCTAAATCATATATTGTTCTCAATGTTACATCTTCTTCTTCGTCGTTCCTTCAATGCTGAGGATCGCGACCACAAACGACGTGTATCCAAATTATTCGTTCTTCTGCAGTGTGTGCTCGGGAAATGCTGCCTTCAACAGCCTCCTTGATCGCGGTCCTCCAATACTACTCGTACAAGCTCCAGCATAAAATGTAAAACCTAATCGGTTTTATAATACATAAATTATATTCTACCTACATATTGCGTTACACTTCACTTTGACAATGAAACCACGGCGCATTATGTATTGGTAAATTAATAATTTCCTATTCAAATGACGCACAATTAATTAGTATTTGAATAAAATGTAATTATTGTAGTTTACTTAAAACCTTTTTGTGTTTAATTTTCGAACAATTGGGTACGGTATAATATCATGCCTAATTTTTGCGCAATTAAATACCTAATGTACTAATTTGTTAGGTATAATAATTAGTCGTTTTAACGTTTTTATTTATATAATTAGTGCTAAAT
Source organism: Oligia latruncula (assembly GCA_948474745.1). Taxonomy (NCBI): domain Eukaryota; kingdom Metazoa; phylum Arthropoda; class Insecta; order Lepidoptera; family Noctuidae; genus Oligia; species Oligia latruncula. The sequence continues at coordinate 5,373,674 of OX419699.1, forward strand.
TGATGATTTTATTTGCTTTTCATGAAATCTGCCTTGAAAGTGTCACGGAAAAATATAATTTTGATGCCAAATTGTTAAAATTTCGTTCCAGTACCGGTATTTAAATATAAAGTAAAATATAAACTCCAAATCTAGTTCTTTAACCGTGGACCTAGCTTAGGACTTGAGTTTGTAGTCCCACGGGAAATTGGCAGACGTGTCAACGGGACTGGAATTGACGAGCCTGCCGGTGGGATGTCGGTGTCCGCGATGTCCTACATAGTTCCGGGGGGACTGATCTCAATTGTGATCTCGTAAAGTTGGGGTCTCGACATTTCTAAAGGACAAGAATTGGATACGTGTGTGTCCTTTGAAAACTGAAATGCTTGATGGATTTTTTTGGACAAAATTAACTTTTTACCCTACTGCGCCAGAAGGAGGGTTATGTTTTTCGAGATTTTTTTTTTTTCTCATAACCTATCAAAATAAAGGGTTTTAAAAGGTGATTACAAAAATATACAACTTAAATGGTTAAAAGTAATTCGAAGTGACAAAACGTAAAAAACACGTACCAAGAACTAAATCGTCTGCGAAATCTTGCACATTTGTGAACTAAAAAGCTGTGAATAAAAAAAAAGTATTTAAAAAAAATAAAAAATTCAAATGGGCCCATTTGAATTTGAAAATATAATAAAATTGGTATTGGTCCCGCCTGCTTCCAACTTATTTAATTTAAAATGGGCTTGTTTTTAGCTTTTAATTTTTTTTACCGCAGTCGGTTTTTTTTTGTATGGTATATCCTTCTGTTAGTCACAGAGCTGTATGGATACTTGTTACGGTTAAAGATATGTTGTTACACTTGTTACCCCTACTAGATAATCTGTTGAAATCAAAGCCTCGGTCACGGCAAATAATAAAAATAATTTGGCTGGTTTTTCCTATAGTTCTACGTATCCTGATGGGAAAATCGCGAGTTTATGAACTTAAAAACCCTTTAATATGGTAGTTCGGTGTTTTCGTGATTTTTATGTTCTAACATTTTAATAATTTTTAACGGGAAAATAAGTCCGGAATTAAATAAAAGGATGTTATTAGAACAGGGAAAGGGAAAAAATTATTGGAAATGAATCATAGTGTTGCGTACATTATGCGTTATGAGATGACGTTAAATGGATTTTACAATTTTTTTTAGGTGATTGTTTTGTTCACGTCGCGCGTCGCGTCGGTCTAATAATAAGGCTCGGTCGGTACGAAGGTACCATAACGTCCTCGAAGCGACTGGGACAATTATGTATGACCCCCATACCTGTAATATGTTACACGAATTACGTGGCTAAGCTGCAGAGGCTTAAAATATATAAAAGACATAAGTATCATCCTCTCGTCTCGGACCTTTCACTAGGCTAACTGTAGGTACACTATTCATCCAGTTGTTATAAATCTGGGTTTATTCTATGCGTTCCTTCGGACTTGGCTTGTTCTCTTTATTTATGATTTTCGTTTATTTGTCTATTTACACATCTAATTACATTTTTAAATATTTCTTAAAATATAAAATAAGTATAAAAAACATTTAAAAATATAAAAAAATAGCGATCCGCCGGTGTCGGGAGCAGGGTCCAAGCTACCGGTGGTTAGGGCTCCAGAGACGGGAACCTCCTCACAATGCGAGCCGTATCGAGGAGTACTGCCTTCTGAATCAGGCCCTTGACCCAACTGCCTAACGAGAGCCTCGATAGATGTTGATCGAGGCTTTCGGCCATCAGTCCATTGGCCGATACGACAATCGGTACAATGATAGCCGAGCTAACATTCCACGTGTCAACAACCTCGTGTGCTAAGTCGAGATATTTAATTTGCTTCTCTTTCTCAGCTTTCACGAGGTTCCCGTCATGTGGAATGGTAACATCGACAATCATTGTGCGGCGCGCTAATCGGTCTATCACTACTATATCAGGCTTATTGGCAACAATAGTCCTGTCAGTAATGATAGACCGATCCCAGTACAATGTGACATGGTCATTTTCAAGAACTGGGTCGGGCACATACTTGTAGTACGGTACCTCAGAATCCACAAGTTTATATTTCAAAGCAAGTTGCTGATGAATAATCCTAGCAACTTGGTTATGTCTGTGCAAGTACTCGCCGTTAGCCAGACGAGAACAACCAGAGATAATATGTCTGATAGACTCACCCGGACGGTGGCATGCCCGACACACGTCAACCGTCCCGTCCTTCATAATATGTCTCCGGTAGTTATTCGTTAAGATTTATGATTATTTATGATTATTATTAGGGTTCCGTACCAAAATGGTAAAACGGAACCCTTATGGTGAGACTCTGTCTGTCTGTCTGTCTGTCACAGCTGGATATCTCAAGAACTACTAATGCTATCAACTTGAAAGAATAATGCTCAATAATTTATGGGCACCGTCCCCACCCTTGTAGCACTTTAAAATCTAAGTTAATCGAAGGGCCACCAGCCATCTTATCATTTTATTGTATGACAGCGAAACTGAAATGTCCATCCGAAAAAAGTTATACAATGTATAACTTTTTTGACTGATTCCGGTTTCTTCATGTCGATATGTCATATCGACATGAAGAAACCGGAATCAGTCACAATTATGTTGCCGTTTAATGTTCTTTTTTGAGATGATGAAACCTAAAAACACCTACTACTATAAATTTATAGTGACGTCAGATTTTGATAAGATTTTTTAATTCTAAACACGTTCACGGTCTAATGAATTAATTATAATAATAAATAAATACTTATTGAAGCCATTCTTTTTTGTTCATTGTTCTTTCAAGGGTGGGGATGTATTGAGCATTGTTCTTTGGAACAGTTTCAGATGACGTTTGCCCAACTATTTTGCAAATAAGAAAGAAATAAAAATATATGTATATTTTTTGCAACAGGGACTGAAAGGGGGTCCGCAAATGTCGAAGTGGAGCTACTAGGGCATGTGAGGTATCATAATGAAAGAGCGCAGTTTGCACATTCTCAAACATTTTTTTAGGCCGCATAGTTTTCGACTTGATGAAAAAAAAAATACCGTCCCCCCCCCCCTTATCTATGAAGTTTGCAAAGAGAACAATCTGAAATAATTCTATGTGATAGAAGTTTATGTAAAGATTACAGGAAAAATAAAACGAAGTCACTAAATAGCACACTTTTTCAGAAATCATCAACAAAAGTTACATTAATTCCACTATCGGTCAAGAGATGGCGCTCACATAAAACGTAAATATTCTACACCACAGTGCATAGTGTTAACATTTTCTGACGAATACAGGTATCGCCGAAAAAAAAAAATTAAAAACATGATGGTACGGAACCCTCGGTGCGCGAGTCCGACTCTCTCTTTACCGGTTTTTTTATGTTTAGCCTGTGTTCTCCCACTGCAGGGCAGAGGCCTTGTTTTCTTGTATTTAATAATGTGGGTGCCTGCTCATTAAGGAATCCTTCCTATCAAACACTGTTCTTGACGAATAGGGTAATTAGACTGGATTTTTCACATTCGATTTTTTCGAAATCTTAAAAAAAATATTTTATGAAAAAAAAAACTTATTTAGAGTCCCAAAAAGTGGCAAAGTTGTACCTATGCGTTTTTCAGCCTATTCTAGACAGAGACAGCACTACTAGCATCTGACGTCACAATAAAGGAGTGCTATAGTAACTTTGCATCATTGAGTACAATGATCTTTTTGCGTGACAAGGATAGAAGAATAATTTCAAAAGCGTGTAACTTCTCCATTTTTCCAACGATTTTATTTATTTGATTACAAACCGTCTTTTTTTGGTAAATAATGGTTGGTCTTTAAAACAAGTATTAATTATGTATATTTTTGTATGTTTCATTCCACTTCTGTTATCCAGGGCGTGGTATACCAGTTGGACGTGGCCCTTCAGTCGGTGGAGACGCAGCGTGCCGGCCTGGTCTTCATTTACGACATGACGGACTCCAAATACACTAACTTTGACTACGAGCTCTCGCAGAAGATACTCACTATGTTGAAGGTCAGTGAAATGATACATATTTATTAAGGTAAAAGTTACTGAAATTGTGGCCCCTGTAGGCCTGCCAGCCAGGCTGCTGTACAGGGTAAAATTTAATTTGGCTTGAGAAACTCCGCAGATATCATGGGTATCAATATCTAAATGAAGATAAAAGAAAACAAAAATCTCTTCATTTCAAGTAACTACAGCTGACGTCATCCGCCGCTAGTAGTGTACATTGAAATGATGACTTCAGAAATATAGTCGATACCCATCTCATCTGCGGAGTTTCGCTAGGTAATTTAAATGACTGTATTTACTAAGGGAAAAGTTACTGAAAAGCAGACGCGAAACTTGAAGTGGTGACCACTGGCCCACCGTGCCATTGATCCCATCAATAAATCCAAACAGATATCCATCAAAACGGCTAGTCAAATGTCCACAAACTCGTATCGCCTAATATAACACACACACTAACACACATTGTACTATTATAAATTATATATGTTAGTCTGTAAGGTATTTATCTATGGGCCATAGTAGCCTGACAATAAAGGTTTTATTATTATTTATTATTTTATTTATAACTGGACATTTCTAGACGAGGTGACATAAGGCAATTCCAAAATGAACAAAATAGTGACATAAATAGACAATATTTTGCCTCTGATTCAATAGACTATTGTCTATTGAATCAGAGGCAAAATTTAAAACTAACAAAATAAAATACTAAAGGTATTTTACCTCTTACTCAGGATCCTGTCTCTTCAGTGGTTGTAGTAATATGAGACCATTGAATTACGCCACGAGGATGGTTAACCGCATAGCAAATTTGGTTCTGCCACATCACGATTCTAATATTCGACTGCATTAGCTATGTTGGCCTTTTCTTTTTTCTTATCGTGGAGAAATGCTTATGCATTCTGCACTACTACGCGGAGATAGTGCAGTTATGTGGGACTCTAACCCACTAAAACTCCACGGTGTCCTCCTCTGCCGCTTACGGCGGGAACACGGGCACGCGTTAGCACTCATCCGTGAACCTGCCGACCCCAGCACGTCCGCCATCAGACGGTGGCGACCCGTCAAGGCCGCGGAAGGTAGAGTGAGCGGCGCACCGCAATATATACACTCCTCTCCTGCTGCGGCCTCCAACCCTCAGCCGCGATGCCACCCATACGACATCGCGGCCCGCCTCAGTTGCGATGTCGCCCAAGCGGCACCGCAAACTACTTGTTGGCCGCTACATCGTCGGCTTACCGGCAAAAGCCCTGACGAGCGGCCTCTTCTCGGGTTCTTCTTCGCTTCACCGTGGGTGACCAAGCCACGGCTACTGAGCCCCCCCCGCCTCGACAATGCTGGAACCCACCGGGGGAGCTATGTTGGTCTGCTGTAAATACAATATCTACATGTACACGCCGTTTTCGAACTTTTCAATACATTCTGTATCACATGCAACTGCAAGTGAGAATGATATCGAAGAAGAACGAATTGCTACACTGACACTAATCATAATATTAATTAAAATTTAATTTCAACACCTTTGTTATTATTAACTAGCAGCGCCCTGCGGTTTCACGCGCATAAGTTTCGATTTCGTGGGAATATAGAGATAAGTATAAAAGTATCCTATATGCAAGTGTTAATCCTGGTTATAAACTATATGTGTGCCAAATTTCATCCAAATCCGTTCAGTAGTTTTTGTGTGAAAGAGTAACAAACATCCATCCATCCTCACAAACTTTCGCGTTTATAATATTAGAAGGATTTGAAATTGCACAAAACTTCAAAGCTTCCGTAACAGATGGCAGCACCTGTGTTGTAATTTATTAAAACTGTTAACGATTGGCCAATACAATGTTAGAAGTTTTAGTCAATTCGAATCAGTGGATTAATGACGACTTCTCAGTGAAATAAGTATGAATAACGTAACACATAACATCACGCCTGTGTCCACAAAAAATGAGGCAGACGTGCACCCAAATATTAAATACACCCACGTTTCGCCATTTGTGTTTTGAGTCCCATGTTACAGGGGGCGACCGGCGAGATTATTGCCTTTAACCGGGCACTACTCCAGACTCCGGGCTGCTACTAAGAAATTCCAGATGGGAAAACCCAATAATAATTGGCCTGAACTCAGGACCTCATGAAATGATTTAGTAAAATTCAGTTTATATATTATACTGTCCTGTCCTTTACTCCATCCGCAAGTAGTCCGAAAACAATATAGAGTCGAAGTTATAAAGAAGTAAAGATGTTACCAGAAAAAGGCCGGTCTCAAATGTTTACCCTTATTCATAAAAACTTGACATTTATAACACTGAACCATTTTCATGGGTATGAACTATGAAGTGAGAAGGCAATGGACTAAATTGCCATTTTAGATAAGACTTTTATGAAGAATGGGGTTACTACGAGCTAGCATGTGTTTTGGGCATTACAAGCGGGTAGTATAATTGATTGCCTTTAGGGTTTGGTCGATGCTTAGTTCTTTCCACCCTGCTTTTAGACCTGCGTCATAAAATTGAAGATGAAACACGTTTTAACATCATCAACAAAAAGTGATTTGAACTACAATGGAGTGCGACCGGTGGGATTTCGCACCGCAAAAATGACAAACTTGATACTTTCGCCCCCTATTTAACCCTCTTTTGACATTTAAAAAAAGTCTTTTCTTAGTGCTCGCCTATGTTCTTAGTGCTCACCTATTTTATACTCTTGTGCAAAATTTCATGCGTCAGACCCAGTGGCTTGGCAGTGCCTGTCTGTAAGTGATGAATTCAAGTTGTTTTCTGTAAATGGATATTTATTTGGTTCACTAATATCAGTAGATTGTCATTATATGCCTAGCCTTTGCTTAGCTATGTTGGGGTCGGCTTCCAGTCTAACCGAGTGCAGCTGAATACCAGTACTTTACATGAAGCGACTGCCTATCTGACCTCCACAACTCAGACTGGGTTATACTTATACGATAGATACCCTTGGTAAGATTGGTTATCAGTTTCGGGTTTTCGACTACCCGTAACGACTGCTGTACTAATATCAGTAGATTGTATCTACTGATATTAGTGAACCAAATAAATAACCATTTACAGAAAACAATCTAGTAAAATATTGGTGGACAATATATAAAAGCTTTAAAATCCACTTAAAGAAATTTTCCCCTAATTCTGTTATACAAATGGCTTTGAAGATCCGTGGCATACCTTACCTATCGGCCAGTTTTTTTTTTAAATGGCGGCCACTCATGCAGCCTATTATATATAGCCATTACGAAGAAGTCTGTGGGAGCACTTCGAGCGTCCTTTTCTCACTAATTTTCAATACAGGTCGCTCAGTATACAGGGTTATTGGTAAAACATTAACAACCTCTTAAGAGGTCATTGTACTCATCATTATGAACAACTTTTACTATGGGACCAAACCTGAAATCGCGAAAAAAAATCTGTTGTTCCCTACATTTATGTTCGCATAACTCGTCAAAATGTAGGAAACAGCTGATTTTTTTTCGCAATTTCATGTTTGGTCCCATAGTAAACCTTGTTCATGATAATGATGAGTACAATGAAAATATTATAATTATGTAGATAAATCTGAACAACACGGGCAATTAACTTGACGAACTATTCTAATTAACTTATTAATAATATCGCCTGTATTTTAGTGTCTAAAGAAAACCTGAGTTAAAAATCGCGAAGCTGTAGCAATTGCAAAGTTTCGCTATTATTTCACTTAAAGTCTAACTTCTTTCAATTAAGTCGAGTTAGCTTTTGCTGGCGCAATTTCAGTTTGGATTTCTCAAAGGAATCTACATTGCAATAAGTTGATTGGGTTTAATTAATAGTGTGAGATAACAATAATTTTTAATTTAGTGTATGACGACTTAAACCGTTCTAATTATTTATTAGCAGCCGCTATTGATATGGCCTACGTGGACACCTATTTCCCTCCACTATTTACCAAATGGAGTGTTTTTTTTTAAATCAACGGGTTCGATTCCTGGCTAGAAATATTGATTTTTCAAAAATCCAGTGATGCAGTTTTAGTTTTCACCAAAATCGAGCCCGTGACTCCTTTGAGTACTTTTCGCTATTCATCATAGTTTCGAATTTGGCCATCCACGCCCACTCGGAAAATTCACCCTATATATGCGCAGAATTTCCAGAAAAAGCAAGTTGCAAAAAGACTTTTGTCTTCAAGTTTTTCATTTAGCTTGTTTGTCTTCACTTGACAATCAATCTACCTAGCCCTTATCCCAACTACGTTGGAGTCGGCTTCCAGTCCAACCGGATACAGCTGAATAACAGTGTTTTATATGGAGCGACTATACCTATCCGAGCTTCACAACCCAGTTACTGGGTAACACGATACCCTTTGGTAAGACTGGTTGTCGGACTTTTGGGCTTCTCATCACCCGTAACAACTGTCAAAGATCTACAAATGATAGCCAGGACCAACGGCTTAACGTGCTTTTCGAGAAACGGAGGGGTCTCGATATGTAATGGATGGTCACCCATCCACTAACCGACTGGGGCAGGCGTATCTTAACCTTCGATGGGCCCGTGCGGCTGTTATTATTTAGCCAAGACCACTCCATCATTTCATAAGACATGAGACCAAAAACGGATAGCGCAACTTTCGAAGAATCTTCGAGACATCGATTGAGTAGATAATGTAGGAAAGTACCTAAATTGACGTGTCCCTTTCCTTCTCTTCGGTCGCAAAGTAAATTGACCCTAAAGCTGCAAAAAGCCTAACAAAACTCACCGTCGCTGATTTCGTTTGCAAGCCAACGTTCAGGTAGCCGGCTCCATAATTTTCTTCCGCGATGACGTGTACCTACGAGTACTTCTTATTTAGGAACATTACGAGAAGATTGAAAATATAATTTTAATATCTCTTGTGCAGGAATAAATAAGTCAATAAAAACGCATGTACTTCAGAAAATCGATACTTTCCATCCTACGGTGCAAGTTTGTTGTAGTTTATTAGAATTATTTCATTTATACATATACAAAAATAAAGTTACGTCTTCTTCCCGTGAAATCCCGTGGGGGTAGGCAGAAACTACAGAACGGCACCTACTAATAATTGCAATTATATTATTTTTTCTTATGATTCTTCAAAGTTCGTTAGAAAATCTTATCATAACTGAAAAAAAGCAAGATGCTTTGAATGCGTAACGATTAAACAACTTTTTGCTCCGGAAAACCTAAAATTTTTCCATCTTGGTGAAGAAAATTGAAGAGAAAAGAAAGTTTTTCTTTTAAATAACGCAGAAAAGCACAAATACTCGCTGTATATTCGTAATATATTAGGGTACTCTGGACTGCCTATTTGGAATACCGCGTCCAAAATTTTATGAAATGCACTGAAATCCATGCCATAGTATCTACTACTTGTAGTAGTTTTGCTTACTCCGTTGCCAACCGGCAGTGAAACTATACTTTATAGCTCGCGTCGTAAATAAAATATAACTCCAGCACGTCCGTGTTGTATCTTTGCTCTAAGATACTCGCGCAGGATTATATTTTTATTATGAACGTTATTGTATAAACACTTCTATTGCGAGTTGCGACGCGACGGCTTGAAATGTTCCGACTGCGTATTTTGTAGATTTACTATCTTCATATAATATATCATTATTGCTTCAAAGCTACAGCGGCGACACGACAGTACTTACTGGAGCGGAACAAGCTTATGTTTGTACAAGCTGAAAATGTTTTGTATTGTTACCTTGTTTTAGTACCGTAGTTATTCGGATAAGGAGGAAAGCTTGGTTTATGAGACTTAGTAACTTTAATAACATTCTAAAGAAATATTTGTCCCCAAAGTACACGTCTTTGTCGTAGTTAGTTTTCACAATTTAATTTTAAAATGTTAAGTAAGACATTACGGGCGCATTCCACCAAACTTTTATAATAAATAATAAAATAATAATAAATGTTTTATTCAGTATTAATATTGGTAAAATTATTACATGAAGTCTTATACCTAGAATAAGTCTTGTCTAAATATATAAAACTCAAAGGTGACTGACTGACTGACATAGTGATCTATCAACGCACAGCCCAAACCACTGGAGGGATCGGGCTGAAATTTGTCATGCAGGTAGATGTTATGACGTAGGCATCCGCTAAGAAAGGATTTTTGACAGTTTTACCATACAACTAGAACTGTCAGACGTCAATTTTATTCCACGAATAAAAGATATCTGACTTTGGTAAAATCAGCCATAAGTAATGTCTCTCTTTTTTTTTTTTTGGTTTGCCTGTTCTGTCCCACTGCTGGGCAAAGGCCTCCCCCATTTCCTTATACTGTGCCTTCTTCGTCCAGTCGGTTAGTAAGTGTAAGTAAGTAATGTCTCAAATAAATAAATGAATGATCTCTTTATTTGCTACAATACGGGATAATACATGTTGGTGGGTGGCGGGGTACTTACATTATATCTTGCATGCAAACTTCGAATTCGGACGCTTTTCGCTGTAGCAATATTTGGATTAGACATGAAAAGAGCACGAAAATTGTTGCAAAATGCCACTGCAGTCTGTAAGTAAATGTAAAATGTTATGCCGTAGAAATTATGTAGGTATATTCAGTTTGGAAAAATGTACCTATGTCGATACTATTCTAAATAAACTCTGCATCGCTTTTCTAGCCTTTCTAGTACAAAAAAAAACAAAAAAATTGATACGGGTATGAAGCTACTATAAACGTACGTAGTTGATAATTTAGTTTTCACAAAGTAAACGGGTGATGATGGAAAATGTGTAAAAGAATCATCGCTTCACGCTTGTTGTAAAACATCCGTGTTCGGGTCAGGGCAGTAGGGAACACAATATGAACAAACAAAACCATGTTTGGTACTAACATTTTTTTAATAAGTTTTCGTCATACTTCTCGTTCCTCTAACCTATTTCTACTCGTTAGGTACCTAGTTAGACTCTGTACCAATGTTGTTGATACTTTTATTAAGAAAAAAATACCATTTAAAGAAAGAAAAGAAACATGTGCTTGCCATTTTCTTGCTCATTAATGATTTTGCAAGGCAAGGCATTGAATCCGTCTTCAAAACAATAAACTGCAAGCTCAAGTTAGACCACATGCACGCAATATTCAAATGTTTAAGTTTGGATTTAGTGCTCGACCGACAGTCTGCGCTGACATCGGTCGCGTACCGATTTTTATGGGCTCGTGCTCCTGGACCGTCAGTATACACGTCTACTTATCGTCACGTCAGCGTCTGTAAGCGTGGCCCACGGTACGCGACCCACCTCAGCGTAACACTAAATTCAGCCTTAAACTTGATTCACCTTAAATAATAGGCCGCACAAGCAGCACTGCTCTAAGGGGTTACGTCAAAATGCTGGAGCAAAATCCTCCTATTTTTTATTAACAACGAAGTGCTACCAATTCGTCAGCTAAGCGTTGTGCTTGTGATTGTGGTTTCTCCTCCTTTGACTATTTACTAGAGCTGGAATTGGTCCATTTTAGCAGAATATACGTTTACAGCATGATATGAGGCTTATTAAGAGGGCAAAAATCAACACTCGCAAAAGTACTGCAAACTAAGCAAGATTTAAAAAGAGACTTATAAGATTTAAATGGAACATTACTTTTATTAGTCTATCTTCTTTTCTGAGTCTTGCGTAGTTGGAGGCATTCTCGTAAAGTTCGAACTTTAGTTTGCTGTGGGTGTAATTGTGTTGTAGCCGTGGAACCAACATCGTAATCGAGAAAAAAATATCAGCTGCCCGTACTTCAATACTTACTCGATTTAAATGCATGGGGGGACGGCTGATTATATATTTTTCCATGGAGAAAATGTTCAGTTTGATGGTCTGTCTGTACCACACCCTTAAATTTGAACACACCTTTCTGAAACACCCTGTATATTAGATAGTCGGTAATATTGTTTAGGTGAGAATCCCTGAGAACTACAAAAATAGCATTCAATCGGAGAACTATTTTCGTTAACTGCCTGAGGACTGACGTGAGGATATAAATCCTATTTCGAACGTGAGAACTATAATTAGAACGGTAACCGTATTTCGGTGTTCACTGAATATAGTTCAATGCCAGATGCGGTAGCGGCTTGTGTGTACTACGAATGTCACTATTTAATTTACCATAATGTATACCTAATTGTTGTGGTTGTGGCTTCCCTTAAAAGCCACGCCACTGCGTAGTATGTTGAGCGTAGCCGTACGACAAAATACACACGCATTTTACCGGTTTTTCCCATCTAGTTTCGGCCTCAACTAAAGTCTGTTTTTTAATCTCATAGACTAATCTGACATTTAAGTCTTTTGTGTTTGCGTTTTTGACGTGACAACGTCTTAAATTAGGTTGCGGCTGGGAGTCACTTATGAAAAAGTGTAACGCTCGGTAACGTTACGATGAGTCACCGAACGAGAGAGAGGCCCGCCGAATGCCTTGCGTCTCTCTCCCACTCAACTATTCTACCGAGAAAAAGACGTTGTCACGTAAAATCTTCGCCCGTAAAACCGACTTTACAGGCAACCATTTTTTTTTTTTGTATAGAAGTTTGACATTACACCTGTCAGATTAGTCTATGGGATTAAAAAACGAACTTTAGAGTCCATAATCGTGAGCTGGCCACGAGCCATTGAGTACGCAGGCTAAGACGCGATATAGGTACCTAAGTGATTTTTAAAGCCGTACAAACTCTCAAACATCAATTTCGCTCAGGAAAGTTATTACGAAAATGGCGTAGCACTTCCACAAATTGGCTAATATTTAACAACGGACTCCATTTTTTTTTGGTTCTTAAAGCTATAAAATGATGAAGTATTTTTTCGTAATACCTCGACGGATTTATGGTACTTAGTCATAATATTTTAAAAAACGTTAAGGTAGATAATTTTTTTCATCAATTTTGTTACTACAAACGTTCGAACGGCTTTAATTCTTATTAACGACTTCTGAAACAGACTCTTGTTGTAATTTCGGTTTCACGAGTTCCCGAAGCGGCCGCTGAAAGTACTGAAACTGCTGACCTTGAAACTTTATGAGGGGATGCCAACAATGTTAATTCTTTTTTATTTCACTTACGACCGATTTGTTCTACCCGTTCGTGAGTAAGTTGAAAAGAATCAATGGTATATCGGCCTCGGGTTTGAAGTCAATTATGCGAAAATCAATAAAAGACACATGAAGTGTTGGCGGCACACGGTTTTATGCATGAACGTTTGAATGAAAGGTGTATACACCAGTCACCTATTTACAAAATTCATAATTATATATTTTAGGTACCGTAGTAGTCATACATATCTGATAACCAGTCTTACCGAGGGGTATCGTATTACCCAGTAACTGGGTTGTGGAGGTCAGATAGACAGTCGCTCCATGTAAAATACTGGCATTCAGCTGCATCTGGTTAGACTGGAAGCCGACCCCAACATTATAGTTGGGAAAAGACTAGGCAGATGATGATGTAGTAGTTACATACATACCTATACCACATTAAATTTGACGAAATTAAACCTACTGTTAATGCGTTACGTGTTAATAAATTCATCCAAAAAATTATACTTACATCATAGTTGCCAATTCCACACAACACGTTTTAATTTAAAACACAATCAAAGAACTTCGTAGAACACACGGTCATGTTTCCAGTTAAAAGTTTCCGTTTGGGAACTGTATTTCTCGTTTGAGCGGACTCATCGCGTACATTGAAATTCGTAGCTTCATTTTGGCGTAGCTCGTTGGGCGGATGCGAGCCGTAGTCCTTTCGTAGCCGCCGCCCGCCCCTACGCCGCCGGCCTCCCGACGCCCGAGCGCACGAACCTGACGTCAGTCGAGCTCGCACCGGCGACGTGCACGAACGTGCTCGTCACGTTTATTGCGCGCCCAATTTACGCCGACACCGGGTTACACATCTAGTGTTTGCATGCTAAATAAATAAATACAAACAATCTTTTCCGTGTCTTTACTTCAGAGTGTATTGTGATTTGAACGACGTAATAAGAGCGTTAATGAGCGCGGGCTAACAGGTGGCGATTGCATATCAGTGCTATTATTGGTTGTTGTTGCCGTCGAGTGGTGTTCGGTGCCAGTGCTATTAGGTGTGGAGGAGGTGCATTCGTTTGCAGAGCTCGCCTGGTCATAACGACAGTTTACTGTAAAGTAACTGCGGATCGATAGTAACAGCTGAGCCGATTGTATTCGCTGCCCGCATTGCTTATCTAAGGTAGGCTGCTGATAATACTGTCTCATTGACCTATTATATTATATCTACATGATTGTCTAACGGTAAATGACAAGTATAATGTTAATCTTGAATATAGATCTCTTCGGTTATATTTTTTCTCGCCTTTTGTTATGGTAAATAGGGCAAATAAGTTAAATAGGTCATTAATCTTTAGCGTTTTGTGTCCTGCGTAGGTTTAACAGGAACGTTTATGTTTCAGTTTGGGTAATTTTCCAAACGACCGGATTGGTTTAACAATCATTAACACTAATTATAGCCGAGGCATTAATATTATGATAACTATTGATACTCGTCTGTTGACTTAAAATACAATGACAACATTTAGCCTTGCCAAGCGTTTGTTTTGTTGACGAAAGGTCATGTAAACGGAAAAAAGTCAGCCGTGGAAAAATTCTACGATTCTATTAGGAATCATTAACTTGAGATGAAATCGAAAAGAATTCCTGATAGTGATGTCACAAAATCCACCTTCTGCTTGTATCACCTAACAAATTAAACAATACTTATGATTTTAATCGTTTACATAGTTTATGATCGACGTAAAACCTGGCTTCTAGATCTCGTATCATTCGTAGTAAATTATTTTCAGAACCTATAATCTGTTTCTTCATGCAGTAAGAATACCTTACCAAAATGTGTCGCAATACGTCTAAAACCCTTTCCCACTATGCAGTTCGACGATAAGACGACTGAATGTTAGAAGAAGAAACGTACATTGCAGGAAGGAAAACACAGCGGAAAATCTTCTCAACATTTAACATTACATAATAATATTACCTAGCACAAGAAAAAGAGTTCCTGGATTGGATATGATTTGGGAGAGGCCTTTGCCCAGCAGTGGGACAGTATAGGCTAACAAAAAATAGCACAAAAAAGATAATATACAACGACATAATATTAGCATGACGATATACGTTGAATGCTTTGACAAAACTGTCTGGATGATACATAGGTACTTAAGACATACAAAAAATACTACACTATACATATACTAAACATCATAACAGTTTGTTCAACAAACCTTTTATCATATAATTTACGTTTAATGTGCGGAAATAGACAGGTCCGGTACACCATGATACAATACTATATAATATATTATGTTTAATACATCCATGTATTACATGAATCTTGAGGCTAATGTAAACAAACAAATACACGATCGGTACTTGTGTTTATTTGCCACTGTTGACAGAAAGGTTGTTCTGTTTGCTCTTCAGGATGGCCAGGAAAGTGACGTCAACAAAAACAATATAGAAGCATTAAATAAAGAGATATTCACTGAAAGATAAAAAAAAACTGTGGCAAGTATTAAATCTTAACGCAAATATAAAAATCAATTTAGTCATAGAACATAACTTTAAAAAAAAGAACCATCCACGAACTGAGTCACCCTGTATTTTATCTATAGCTCTAATTTAAAAGATATATTTGATGTGACAACCCAAATGTTTTCTTCTGCACATACGCTTTTCAGATTAGTCAATTTACATAAATTAAATTTCTTCTGAAATGTAAATAATTGCGATACAGAGGAGCTCATTTTTTATTCTACGAATTAACGGCTAAAATAACTATTTTTTCATTTCCTCGATATACCACTACATTTTCTAAGTATACCACACCCACCGACAAACCCCAACGGACAGTTAAACTCCACAGCAACAAACACATACAAACATTCCTCACAATTAACTTTTAAGTCCATTCAATAGTATGTCAACATCATAATTATTACGCAATCCATACTTAATATTAATATAAATGCAAAAGTGTGTCTGGCTGTCTGTCTGTTACCTCTTCACGCTTAAACCGATGAACCGGTTTAGATGAAATTTGGTATAGAGATAGTTTGAGTCCCGGGAAAGGACGTAGGATAGTTTTTATCCCGATATTTCCACGTGATCGACACTTATTTTGTAAAACGTGTCAATCCCACTAAAATACACTGTCCTTCAAGATACCGGATTTTTCTAGTTTGAAGGGGTCTTGCTTATCTGTAATAGCCATATATCCATCCCCTATTGAAACTATACTGATGTTACATAAAAAGTCTAAGTCTTTTGGTAAATAACCGATTACTTACTTACTTAACAAATTGTAGACATCGCCTCAACTGATAGTTAAAAAGTTGAACGTCTCCTGATCACTAATTCTGTTATAAATCGATTTCAGAAACCGACCATTTCCGCCCGGAAATGGTTTCTGAACCAAGACATAAACATCAACATAAGTTGATGGTTACGTCTTGCGTATGATCTTAATTTGGCTCAAAATAACGTAAATGTAAACGGCCATTACAGTTGTTCCATATAATTTGCAGAGGAAAAATCTACCAATATGTTGCCTTTTTACAACAATCGGAGTTTGAAAATACATTTGCATTTAAATAAAATTCCTCTAATTAAAAATGTACATATGCAGGCAACCCTAGCAATTTGCATAATTATTCAATATCGCAGATTGTAGAGAGTAAGTGGTGTGGTCGTTCCTGTTCGTGTTTGATTTATTCTAGATATTATGATTAGAATCTAACTATTCTATAGCTTTCATGCAACATTGAGCGTTTGGCTTCACATCGTTTCGTGGATCCGAGTGAAAATAAAAACGAATATTGAATTAGGTTGATAAAGCGCCGGGTCGTCGAGTGGTACTTATTGCTTGTGAAAGCGTTATTGCGTCGTATTATCGAAGCCATTAATCGATGAGTTGGTGTCATCAACTCATCAGTGTCAGGCGCGCTCCGTGGCGGAAGTTACGTCACGTCAACGCTTTTCACACCGCTAATTGGATAATCGCGTACAGTTATTTGGCAATCTACAGTAACCCAGTATTTTGAGTTATTGTTTAGTCCGCTATTGTATATTTAAATACAAGCGATGCCCTAACAGTCTCGTCAAATGCAACAAGGTCGTTTACCGTGATTCCCATCCAGTGCTAAATAGCAAATTATTTTCTGAACAAAACGCTGTAGTTGCTATGAAACAATTTTCATTTTAATAATTAAGTATACACTACACCAACAAGCTATATTAGTCCTGTACAGTTAGCTTCCTCATGCATAATTTTATGGTGATGGTGTTGTCATTGTTTTTTAAGGGGATTACAGGACCTAAACGCAAAAAACGCAAGTTTTAGAAGCAATAAAAGTATATGATCGACTACAGTAAACAAAATCAGAAGAATATATGTTATTCTTCAGGTAGATAGTGTGTGCGTGATTATGTTTTGAACAAATAAACCCTCTGATACCAACAATACTCGTTTTACGTTTCAACAAGAGAGGCAAGCGTGATAACTTGATTTTGCAGGATATTTAAATAACTTCCTTGACCGATATAATATATTACTGGAATACGACGTATGACTTTGCGTGGTAGTAGTCACGCTCTTTAAATATGACATCTTGGGACTGCGTTTTGATAAAGCGGCATCTATTGCCAAAGAACTGCTCCTCCGCCAATCCTGCCAAAATACAAACGTCTGATAATCTTGACCTACATTAAAATTTCTATGATTTTTTGCAAATTCGATTCGGAATGAGTTCTACAATCATCACATTCATGTTTAAGTGGGATGACTTGTTGTTGATTCATACATACGCAGACATTAGCATATTTGTGCGGAGCAAGGGACACATGGCGCGCTGTCCGTGATTTGCGCTTTCGATCGTGATCAATGTTGATACAAGTGTGAGACAGAATCGCGGAGGCCGTTGTGGGCTCGCCGACCAGTCGTCAAGAGCAAGGTCATGTCGGCGCGAGACGCCGGTTGCCGGTCGCCGCTTCACATAGCCTCTTTATCGCCTTTGTAACATTCCTCACAAGCTTACACCGTTTATGGCTTTACCGACCTTAAGTATTACTTTAATTCGTCCCTGATATCTTAGTAAAATATTTGATGGAAAGAATTTTAAGTGATGTCGAGTGCAGTGGCGATGTTTGTCTTGTATAGTCGATCCTTATTATTTTTTCCCAGAAAATAAAAGCAGTTTGATTTATTGCGTAATCTGTTATTGTTTACTTTTTATTCATATCTTTGCCAAATCGTAGCAGTCTTTAATAACTTTACTACTCCCACACTGATATAGCATAAATAGCCGTTATTAGCTTGGCCTGTGACTAACTTTTTATTATGTACCTATTTGCTATTTATAAAGTTGTATCTCTACCAATTGAAGTACCTACCTCCACGCTTGTATCTGGCAGTGAAAACAAAACATTGAATGAATCACCTGATCATCCCGCGTCGGTAGTCTACTGAGTGAGAGTTTCTTCTTATGTGCTATTTAGGATCTGGTTGGAAACCTACCACAACATCAACAAATTTTCTCCTTTGAAATGACCTCATTAATACCAAATGTTGCGTAGGCAGTTAGACACTTAATAACTTGCTCATAATAAGCGCGGGGTGTTTGTTTGGAATACAAGCACCAGCAACATCGCTAACTGAAAGTGTTGCTTGAAGGTCGATTGTTCATTCACGAATTTTATTGACTCGCGTCGGCGAAATGTTTCCTCTTCCTCTACTATAATGTGGAAACTGGTGGGATGTTTTTGTGTCATGTCGATATCTTTCGATCTTCACCTTGAAGTCACGTGTACTCGCTGACTCACGGCTTCTCGTATGCTAGTAAACACTACTCATCTATTGCGTAGTTTCTTTGACTTGTACAATCATCTCATTAGATACGGACGTCGACGGTAGTTCGCGTGTTTATTAAATTCTACCGTGACGTTTCATGTTGTTGATATTGTGATACTTACGTTTGTTTATGGTTAAATTAACGAACCAACAAGCCGTTCTAATCAATATATTCGTATCTTGCATACTCACCATGTCCATTACGTATTCTCATAGGTCTCTTCCAAATTTCGCCATAAAACCTTATGGGGACTATATGACCTAAAGCGCGGTCACTGTCGGACTGCATAGAAAAGAAAGAGAAGCGCGATGACATAACGCTAGTAATTTATTGCAAAATGTGAAGCAATTACCTATCTATTTACAAAAAATCTATTGTTTGAACTAAAAAATTAAAACATTGCTTTAGTATGTTGCTTGTAGAATAATCTGACAAAAAATCAGAATGATTGAGTGTATATTAGTATAGTTTTTATTGTGAAAAGAAAGTTTTTAGAGGTATCTTCATGATTTTTTTCTATCGTATCAAATTGGTTGTATTATGTTTGCAACATACTACTAACTAGCATTACATCCTAAAGAATCCGTACTAATATTATAAATGCGAAAGTTACCTCTTCACGCTTAAACCTCTGAACCGATTTAGATGAAATTTGGTATAGAGATAGTTTGAGTCCCGGGAAAGGACATAGGATAGTTTTTATCCCGATATTCCCACGGGATCGAAACTTACGTGGGTAAAAACGCGGGGCGCTGCTAGTATCATTTACTTTTAGGCATTATAAAACTTGCGTTTAGGTCATGTAGTCCCCTTAAAAATCTTTCACTTCTGTAGATGATTGTGACTGCCAATAACCAGTATTTTTATAACGTCGTAATGTTTGTGAACCTTGACTCTTATCATCGGTTTTCTGTAAGGTAGGTGTGACTCGAAGAAGAGTTACGATCAATTATGAAGGTAGCGAGGTCTAGCTTTCAATTAGCCGATGTTCGCCGATGTACGCGGAATTGGGCATCGGCACCGGGATGATTAATATCCGGCGGGAGAAGGTCGCGGGCGCGCGGGCGCCGGGCGGAGCCTGACGTCACCTCCGCAAGCGCTCTACTTCCGCTCGCCATACGTGGACTTAATTATAAAGGCTTAGCAATATCAGTGCACGCCCGGTATTCACATTGACTAGCTATGTAATGTCGTATGATCATAACACGTGCGGTTTCATAATTATTAATCGTCTTGATGTTTTCGTGTATGTTACCACATTTTGGTTATCTAAATCCCAGTCAATGATTATTATTTATTAAACTACCAAGAAAATAAGTACTGAAGACGGATTTAAATATAAACTATCGATACTTATGTTATTAACATCCTTATCTGGCATATTATCTCATATTAGATACACTACTGGGAACTATATCGTCAATTGACATTGTGGCCCACGATATATTTTATATCAATCCTCCCAGATTATTATTACGAGAGAAAACGTGTAGGTAGGTACTAGATTAAAAGGCTAAGATTAGAAAAATAGTAGGTATATACTGAGCGACCTTTATTGAAAATTAGTGAGAAAAAGACGCTCGAATTGCTCCCACAGACTTCTTCGTAATGGCGTTCTCTGAAGATTATTTTTTGTAATCTATTGCTAGGGATATCTTTTTCAAATAAATATTTCGTCTCAGGTAACAAATGAAAAAATAATGGAATATTTCATTCTGGACCTACTCCATACCGTTGATGTAAGAAAATTATATGTAATAACTTTTAAATCCATGAATGTTCTTGATCTTTAGTCCACCAACAAAATTAAATGCAGTCAAACAGATTTCACAAAAATGCGATCACTCTTCGTTAGACCACGAGCTGGTTACTGCAACGAGGAAAAGGAATCTCCAATTTGTCCACTTCTACAAATCCACAGTCCCATACCAAAACTACGCGCCCATTCGGGAGCGGCTGTTTATCTCTCAGATCGTTCGCCACACAATAGGATATGGACCAGTGAGACAATAGGATTGCCCCATTTATCGAGTGCAGTTTGTTCCCGGCTGGTGTGCGCTTTTCATCGCTCGACCGGTATAATGAGATCGGCGTATATTCATCTTTGTGCTTATGCAAGCGAGCTAGTTCATTGTACCGGGGCTTGCTAACGAGCGCTGAGAGCACGTCTCACACTCTCCTCGCATATATTTGTATACGTCAACGTGCCACTTTAATATTAAAAAATAAATTGTCATATGGGTCTTTGCAGACCATGTTGGGACCAGACATGTGTAGACGTTTGTTTCTATGACTTAAGTACCCACTTACAGGTAGGTACGTACATAATTATCTGATTTTTTTTCATTCAACTATAATATGAACTGGCACTCAGTCCAGTCCAGTCTAAAGTTATGTGCCAGTTAATTTGTTTTCTACGTAACCTAACCCAGTATTTAGCCAGACGCTAGTATCCCACTCCTATCTATATTATAATATAATAAAAAGGAGAAACTGACTGACTGACATATCAACGCACAGCCGAAACTACTGGGACTAGGAATGTGAAATTTTGTAATATATAATGTAGGGGGCTTCCTTTTATAATGTAGGGGAGCACTAAGAAGGGGTTTTCGGAAATTCAACCTTTAAGGGGGTGAAAAGGGGGATTTTGTTTGTATGACAAATATTATTCCTTGAGTAAATACACTTGAAACTTGGCACGAATACTTATCTAAGTAAACTATGAAGGTTGGCATTTTTTGTTTTTCTAAACTACCCCGTAAGGATTGCGGGGTGTCAAAATTTTTATGGAAGAATTTTAACGCGCGGTCCAATTAACTCGAAATTCAGTATGTAAGACCAATCCCACCAAAACATTTTCATGTAAAATGTTGCCAAGACGAGACCACATATGGCTCGCACTGCCAAAAAGTTATCAGATCTCATGTAGAGCCAAGCTTCTAACTCTACACGCCCTAACTTCACAAACTCTACACCTTAGTCAAAATATGAGGCTTGGTCGTTTCGTTGCTATAAGATATATTGTATAACAGAAAAGTAATGAACAGTGAATACATTTTTCACCTTACGCGCCCATGTGATGGTAGCGAAACGGCCAAGCTCGACTCCTACCAAGGTCGAAAAGGGTAATAAAGTTTAAGGGGTGGATTTTACTGTTTGCTTCCATTAACTAGATTTTTCAAAATTCCACCCCTGTGGGGTTGAAAATCCGATTCCTTTGATGTATAGGTAAACTTAAAAATTGTCCCGAATACTTATTTATCCAAATAAATGATAAAGATCTAAACATGTAACATTTTCGAAATTTTTAGAGGAAAGTACGAAATATACGCGGACAAAGTCGCGGGCAATGTGCTAGTCAGTCATAAAATATTTGTTTGAATTCAGAATGCGTAGCTCAAATCAAATATTTGCGGAAGTGAAACTGATTCGCTTCCGGTGTTATATCAGCATGACAATGGCCCGTCATGTTCGATCGAATTTCGATTATTATCTTATGAAAAGTAGACTTCTTTTGAGTTTCTAACGGTTTTGTACTATATTTGCTCGATTTCATCATTGCACCATAGATAAAAAAATATGTAAGGGGTCGCACCTGGCTAATGTCAAATATAGAGCAACAGCTGTTCATGCGCCGCCGCGCGCCCTCCGTAGTTTTTTTGTCATAGAGAATGTTCTCCATATTATATCACGAGCTATAGATGCATCTGTCAAGCAAGCGGCTACTGTTGTTAATTGAAGGCATTCTAAATTGAAAGTGAAATCAATAACCTTCGCTTAGACGCTTTTCGCCAATATTAATTCCGCGGTAGCTTGTCGTTATGTCAACTTATCATGTTGCGGCATAAGCCTCCGTGTGAAGTGAGCGATATGGATGTGCGGTCGATGTTACATCAGTCGTGGCAAATTGGTTTATAACCGATGGTTCCTGTCGCGGAGCTCGGTCTGTGTGTTACACTCCAACGAACTTTACCGTATTTGTTGTCGGCGCCCCCGGTGCCTGAGAGCTCGTCAGCGTCGCACTGTGAAATGGGGACGCCATTCCCGACCTACATCACAACGGGGTTGTCTGGGACGTCGCCAACTCCCATCCCTGGAACAAAATGTTGGAGCAAATAGGACATGCAGTGAAAATATCTGGTTTTCGAAATTGCTGCATTTGCTTTTATAAAACAGCATCGGTTAGAGAAACTAGGTCAGAGGGCAATTATTTTACAACTAAGAATAAAATTACTTTCAGTGGCATCAATAAAAATATTACCTACTCATTGATTTAAAGAATTAATGGATGCTGTATTGAGATGCAGAACCAATAAAAATAAAAATGTTAAGATTATGACTATGACGGAGCGTGATGCAATGGATCTATTTAAAGTATTTGCGGCAAAAGCGTTTTGAATGCAAATGTTGAACGCGTCGAATGTCGATAAAGTTTATTCTCTGTCGTTCGTTATGACGTACAACCGCACCGCATTGTTATGAAAACAGTTTATTTGCACCTTAAAAGCATCACTTATTTCAAGACGTGATTACTAGTTGATAAAGTTTAATACCGTCCTTATCGTAGAACGATAAACTATGCTTTCTCTTAGTAGATTTTACGTTGAACGTTATCCCTAAAATATAATCCTCATTATTCCTAAACTTGGGTATACTTATTTATTAGTCAAAATATCTGAAACATCTTTGTTATTCAAATCTAAACTTTGAATTATATACTGCTGAATATTTTAGACACCCTCTGTAACAGTGTAACGTGGTGGGAGTTATTTACTTCTTTGAATACTTGCGGCTGTAATTGCAAATTAGAATGTCATGTGATACTTTAACATAGTGTTATAACCTCACTAGCAGCGCCCCGCGGTTTCACTCGCATGAGTGTCGATCCAGTGGGCATATCGGGATAAAAACTATCTTATGTCCTTTCCCGGGACTCAAACTATCTCTATCATCTAAATCGGTTCAACGGTTTAAGCGCGAAGAGGTAACAGACAGACACACTTCCGCATTTATAATATTAGTATGGATTAGTATGAATATTGAAATAAGCAGTTAGTACTTTAAGACTCCTGTCTGATATGTTTTCAGTTTCAGCTTCAGTTTCTGGTATGTTTTCAGCTTTAGGACATTAACATGGGAAATATTGTTAATACCTGAAATATTACGTCGGAACGAATTCGATTAGGAAACAATTTATTACCGGCCTCAATAGAAGTTATTACGGGGAGCTGTATGAATTACAGCTACTTACTATAATAAGAATTTCTTGCGCCAATAGATATGGCGATTTATCGTCGTATTGGGAAATCTATCTGATCGCATTTTATTACGTTTTGTGTCCAATATTTCATATTACTCTTTGTACCAAAATATTTTAGCATCATCGTATAAACAGATGTTGTGGTGTATGATCGCATTGGTTTCGCGTGTCGTCGTGCGTGGCGTGAATGCGCGATGTTCACGCATGTTTGTCGCTAGCTGTGCTAGCTGTGATAAGGGATTATTTATGCATCGGGGACAGGCTCGCTGCTCAGCACTCGGCGCGGGCGCTCGCCTTCGGGGCTCCGGTGCATCATTGCCGTTCCACCGATACGCTTCATTGCCTATCACACGATATCATTCATTCTTATGTCACTTTACGACGTCCTCTATATGGGTGTGCCTAGACATTCCGCTTTATTGTATGCAAATTAACTACAAACTCTAAAGTCGAAATTCTATTGGATAAAGCGAGTAAATGTGACATTCATATAAATGAAGTTGTTAAAAAACAAGTTTTTTTTTGCTAACATGTTAATAAGCTTGTTAAAATCCTCAATCGTCCAAAATGTAGAAGTCTTCATGAAATCAGTTCCGGTGAGTAGATGCTATTTTAAACTGACCTTTACTAGTGACGTAAATAACTTTCAGTTTTATTGCAATTTCCGTCGTAGTTAACGTAGGGTATTTTTAGAAATAGAAACATCTAGGTGATATATGTTTCGCAGAATTTATAGCAATGATGAGATTAAATACACCGGTGGCATTTATGTACAAAGGTCAAACGTGGATGACGACGGGTAGCTTAACTAGTAGCTATAGTTGCTACGTGCATTGTGTAGGTATGTAACCAACGATGTATGTGAGTGTAGGAAATTGAGTAATTTTCGCTAGACGAGCCACCGGTGAAAACAATAACACTGTAATGTAAAGGTCACTGAGCATTTGCCATCTTCGCATGTAAAGCATGTCCCAAAATTAACGCAAGGTTTGAATGAAATAGAAAACACAGTTTTTATTAGTCTTATGATTGTTATTTTTTTATTGAATCATAAAGTACATAGGATAGGGATATTTATGGAATAACACATCGGGCAAATGGCCTCCACGGCTTTGCATGCACATACGCACTCGTTTGTCGAAATTTTCCATGACCATTTTGCATAAATGTGGATGAATTTCGTTAATGAATGAATTTCGTAATTTTTATGCAGCGTTGAATCTCCTCCTTTAATGCACGGGTGGTTGTGGGCTTGTTGACATAGACCTGTGATTTCAAATAAACCCATAAAAAGAAATCTAATGGTGTTAAATCACTCTATCAAGGGGGCCAATTCTGATCACCGAAACGAGAGAGTAGGTACACGACCGGGCGACCTGGAAATGTCTCGTGCAGTAATTAAATTGTTTCACGGACTGTATGGCATGTGGCACCGTCTTGTTGAAACCACATATTGGCCACATCAATATCATCCAATTTCGGCAGAAAGAACTGTGTTATCATGTCGCGATATCGAGCACCAGTAACAGTCACTGCTTAACCAACCTCCTTGTTATTATTGTTCAATAATGAAGACACGTTGTTCTATCGTGTAACGCTCCATTTTTACTAACCCTAAACTGTCACCCTTTATAACAAATTCTGTTATCGGTAACTGGGCGAAGATACAATATTTTATGATAGCATAACGATGATAATAAATATATGATGAGTGAAAAAGAAGAAGACTAAAATTAGAAGCTCCCAGAGTCCAGACAATATGTTAAATACTCAGTATCAGATTTTACGTGGTAGATAGGCTTGTGGTTAAATAGTAACAGCTGCACGGGTCAAATGCTTGCCGCGAAGTCGGTCCGTGGATGAATGGCCATCCATAACATACTGAGAGCTCTCCGTCACGTCACGTTAAGCTGTTCGTCCTGGCTGTTTATTCCTAGTGTCGACAGTCGTTGCGTAATCAGAAGCCCGAGAGTCTGACAATCAGTCTTGCCAAGGGGTATCGTGTTGCCCAGTAACTGGGTTGTGGAGGTTAGACATAGAGTCGCATCATGTTAAATTCTGGTATTTAGATGCATCCGATTTAGCCTGGAAGCCGGCTCCATAGTTGGGAAAAGGCCAGGCGTTGATTGTTTTAATCAAACCGAATTTTCGTTATGATGAAGAAGTCAAAACATATAGATATTATCGCTGTCTTAATTTCTGCTTCATCTTCAGCTGTATTTTTCATTTATTTAGAGGTCGTCCAACCTGTACCTAAAAAGCTGGTATTGTCTGTCAAACTTTACTTTTCGATCCAAAGGCCAGAATTCACCACATACATTGCGTCAACGTGCCTTTTGTCCATAAATTTTATTAGCACTTATCGCGTACAAAATTCTGCAACAAATTCCAGCTACCTAAAAGCCTCCATAAAGAGAACACTCAAATGTGTAGATGTGATTTAAATAAAAGAGCCCGTGTATGTTACACCGAGATTTTTGAAGAGCACAAGATTTTAACATCAAGTGGGCGTGGGAGAAGGCAACACCATGAGGGGTTGAAATCGGGTATAGGATATGTATC
Organism: Oligia latruncula; assembly: GCA_948474745.1. NCBI lineage: Eukaryota > Metazoa > Arthropoda > Insecta > Lepidoptera > Noctuidae > Oligia > Oligia latruncula. The sequence goes on from OX419699.1 coordinate 5,400,366, forward strand.
GTGTACTTACCTAAGTACTGCGATTGCATAGGTGGAGGACCCAGTGGGCCACCCCTACGCCACGGTTTATCATCGACAATGTATAATAACTATAGTCATGTCAATCAGTTGACCGAAAGCCAATTTTGTCAATACCCGCACTTCCCGCGTGGCGGATTTCGGGCCCCTCTCACGGAGAGGAGATCTGTGTTCCATTGCTATTTAATTTCACTTTTCCTGTTTTCATGATAATTTCCTTTTTAACCGACTTCAAAAAAGGAGGAGGTTCTCAATTCGACGGTATGTTTTTTTTTTGTGTGTTTGTTACGCGATTACTCCGCCAATTGTGGACCGATTTTCAAAATTCTTTTTTTGTTTGAAAGGGTATGGTCTCGAGGTGGTCCCATTGTCACCAACTCGGAATCTGATGAGGGAATCCCATGGAAATCGAGGGAAACCCTCAAATTTTATAGGCACACCTATAGCGATTTGGGTATTTTTATAGTAACTCGTGCATTTGCTTTCGGAAAGCACCATTTGGTGAAGTGGAACTGATGATGAAGACCACAGATGGCCACCTGAACTACTCAATAATAAGCCTTTCACGGGTTACGATTCGATTACTTAGGTACTTTAATGTGGTTGCTAAGCAATTTATGCTCGTCACAATGCTTATGGTGAAGTGGAGCTGAGGGTGACTTCTCAGCTCCAGTTCTCCTGTTTCTTACTAGGAGAACTCCTCAACAATTAACGTCCCTGCATCGGGAAAAGCAATATTTTGTAAAAGCTATTGTAAATTAGATAAATGACAAACTGACCCACTAAAAAGTGAAAAATAAAAACTTTTTAACAAAACGTAACGTTTTAACGGTAACGTTGTTTTTTTTAGGAACAACTACAAATGTTGGTGGTGTTTGGTCATCGTCAGAATCCATTTTTTTTTAAAGATGATCAAATTATTATTGTTGAGTGCTCGCACGATGTCCACGCGGTGTCTACGCCACGCCAACAACTACGCTGAGCAAAGGTCCAGTGCAGAAATTCTTAAATTTAGTAAAGTGGGCACAGCACTTCTTTTGTGAATTGTTGATTTAGGCACTGCAGTATTTCGATTCCCTCATGCGTCACCGAGATTAACGAAGACAACCGCTCCAGTTGGACGCTCGTAACTTTATTTTGCGACGAAAAATTCTTGCGAAGTAAAAAAAAGAAAACACTGAAGAAAAGATGTTTTTAATATTATAATATTTTAATTTAAGATCTTATGAACACACATTTGAATATATTTATTAATGTAATGTAATATCATTAATGTAATGAAGCAAAGACGAGTAGTTTTAACTACGATCATTATAACTAATGTGGTTTTACCATAGAATGTTCCAGTATATTCTTATTTAATGCTACGTGGGCGGTTGATGTGATTTGTTAATATATTATGCTTGAGAATGACGTATATACCTACTTGATAAGTTATGTTGATGTAAATTACGTGCTTGCCATCATATTAAAACAAGGACGTACAAATAGAGCTGTGACTTGGAAAATTTTAACTTTAAGGGGATCTTAGACGTCTTATACAACGAAAGTCCAAATATACCTTTGCATAGTTAGAAAGTAGTGTTATGAGATGATCAGTGTTATTTATGTCTGGCGCTCTGCCAGCGACAGCCGACGCAGCAGCGACACCGGGTTGTTTGCGAAATCGTTCCATCAATTCTGACGAAATACGTTGACACAACGTCGCTGGCAATGCGCTCAATATTTTTATCTGTCTTTCAAACTTCACCGCACATCCTGCCTGAACTTCCTATTGTCATGGTCTTGGTTTCCATGGGAAACAAGGTTTCGTAGTGATTTTCATTATTTCACGATTGGACTTAACATTATTTTGGTCTAGAAAGGGTATTCATTTACACAAGTCCACATCACAGGTGTTTTATCATGGCTTAATTATGTAGAAACGTGCTTTCCACAAATTGGTAATCTAAGAATCTTATAAAACAATGCAGCCCAATATAATATTAATGGCTAGTTTTCTTAAAATGCGTTCTGTAGAGATGTGAGTTGCACCCGAGACTCTTCTCATTTACAGCCTGAATACGGTCCATTTTCTTCGCTGAAATGGAAGGTGCCTCCTTTGAACCTTTGATGCTTTTGAAACGGTTCGACTCTATGGAACATAAGTACATGACACTGTTTTAAGGTAAACGCACTTAGAAAGGACAGCATACGCTTTTATTGGCGACACTTTGACCTTTGGCTATCTTGTGAGTGCTTGGAAAATAAACGATGTTTCGCTTTTCTCAATAATACAGGCATTACACCGTAAAATTTGTGGCTCGTTCTAGGTTCTACGTAACTCACACATTCCGTGACTGTTAAGCGGAAGCTTTCCTAGGGAGTGCAAGTAGTCAGGAAAAACATAATTTCTATAGAGCTGCTGCTGTGACGGCTCGTCTGAATGTAGGCAGTTAAAGTGCAACCCTTTTGTGATTGCGAGAGCTCTCCCTTTCACTCACACTGACATGTACCTGTGCACACACCTGGCTCATACGGACTACGGACACTATGGTACACATTTGTGATGGCCGTTTACAAAGCTAAAATCCCCTATAAATCACCGTGTTTTCGCTATTAATAAAAACGGGTTACGAGGGTTGATTAAAGCTCTTGTATTTTTTTCAGATAAAAAATTATATGACGCGTTGAATTTAAAAACATCACGCGCAGAACTGGCTCCAAAACGTTTAATTTATCGGTTTGAGGTGGTATTTAAGTATTTTTATTTTGGCTAAATAAAACATTTATGTAAATTATTGTTTGCTTAAAATAATTTCTGATTGGTAAAGTTATTTTGTCAAAAAACTGGAAGTCTAACGTAAGTCTATACATTCTCGTGCTGGTAAAATGTTACGATGCGAAGCTTAGTAATAATGCCACGTAATAGCAAATTAATCCATTCTGGGATAGAGAGGTCACAAGTAGTCGATTGGCTCTACTTGAAATATCTTGAATCTTCGCTGAGAAACTTCGAGGACCAGAGGCGAACTAATACACTTTTAACTTTTCTTCTTCATTGGATTAGTATGGAAATTACTAGCTTGGCAAACTAGTGTTAGTTAAGTGTTCAGTTTTATGCACAGTTGGTTTGCATCAGTGTTATCGCACTGACTTCAGAGGTTCCCGGAGTTAGCATGATTCACGTTATTAAGCTACAGTTAAATGTATAGGAAGTTGTTTGTCGTATATAAATTACAATCAACAATAGAATTTATGAGTAAACTAAGTTAGTCATAATAGACGGTGTAGATGCCGAGTTTGTGGTACGTACTGTACACGCAGCGTAGAGTCTCTAGGCGTCAACTTGAGTGCTTCTGGCGTAGTCTCAAAGAGGAGGTTTATCTTGCCCCGTCCACACGACCCGCGAGTCGCGACCTACTTCCTACAATACCTTAGCAGGGTTGACAAGCCATTGTTGAACTTTACATCGGGGTGCTGCGTCGTTCGCTTAATAAATTCGGTTGCCTTAGCAAGCCAAATAAAGGATCGAAAGTCTAGACAGGGGTACATAACAATTGCTGAGGCTTTTCGTAAATAAGCCTCGATTTTTCGGCTGTAAGACTTAGCATTATAACTTGAATCTTATTTCTCCGCATAAAATGGAACAAACATGCAAAGTATCAACACAGTGAACGAACATAAGAATACTTTTAACGTTACATAATGGAAAACTTAAAACTATTTGCTTAGAATATAAATGATGTATGATATTCCAGCGGCCTGGGTAACTGTCCTACATTTAAAAAGGGAAGTGTTATGCGCACACGTTTCCATATATGTATGTACCAGTAGAAAGCGGGCATCTACTTGTCTTATATTTTTCCTAGGAATTGTGTGTAATGAGGACTTTTGACTGAGATGTACTTACGCATATTTCTTTTCTTTTTTGTTTGAGGATGCTATAATGTTTTATGTGAGACTGCGTTTGTGTATTCTCGAGAATTTTCCGAATCCTTCGATCTCTCTTGGTTCCTGATCGATTGTTAGTCCAAAATATTATTTACAAAAAGATAGTGATGAGAGGTTCATGTACTTAGCATTGACTGTCTGCTTTGAAGCTGATACATATTTTAAAGAAATTTTTCAAGAGGCGCGCTAAAATTGTGTCTGTCATGTGTTCAAAATCGTATTACATAAATGATTTAACTTTGTTTGATCTTCGTTTTACAATAAAGATACTAAAATCCTAACTCAATTTTCTTTACAACCTTCTGGAGTTTCATTTTCAACTTGATGAAGAATTCCCTTGACGAACGCCATCAAGTCTTTTATTTTGCGCTTTCCTACTTAACTGACAAGGCCCTGTATCTAATTATAAACTGTTTTAAGGACTTTGGTCGCGCACATTTAATTTATTTACTCTACCAAGAAATCAGCTTCAATTTAGGCTTCTTTAATCAAGTGAGGTAAGTTTGTAAACAATCGATTTATGTTGTTTATTGCTACAGTAGTTGATGGGCGTCTGGAAATTTCGTCTAGGATTTGAACCCCTCTGTCTGACGTCACAGGACTTGTCTAGACTATAAAGGCTTAGAGGAAGACCCCGGACAATGCACTTAGATTCTATATTATGTTTAATTTATTTGGTTAAGGCTAACTAGTTATTTCGTTTTATTCATTATTTGTACTCAAATAATTCAAACTGCAAATCAGTTCTCGCTGTTCAGAAATGTATTGCTTCCACGGAGTGTAGTTCAAAATATAAATTGATGACAGGCACAAGGTATAAATTAGCGGTAGGTATGCGTCGCATTCATTTGAGTTTTAACCGAATCTACTAGACGCAGGGGCATTCGGTGCCAGGTATATGATTTCATGAGTGAAGGGAGCCAAAAACCGGGGGGCAATGACCTCTCACCCTTAGTTTTCTTAGCGTTCATAAGCGAGCCTGTGCACTACGCTCCTCCCTACCATTTACCTTTGAAATGTTTCGATCTTTACTTATTCATTCCCGAGTAACTTAACACTGAAACAGTATAACTTGCCTTGAAACAATACCTAGATCCAAGTTGAAAACTTATACGAACTAACTATACAGTGTGTAGTCAAGCGTTCAGATGTAAAAAAAACGGCCACAGCAGCAGCACCTATTCATTTTTTTATGAAAGAAATAAAGTAACATAATTATAATGAGTCGGGCTATAAATACACAGGTTTAACAATGAGTAAAATAAATATTTTTATATTTGCATTCGTAGATAAGTGACGCAGTTTCCCTTTTATTTGGTACTGGTGTTCTGCCGCAGAAATGGAAACATTTGAGAAAGCTTGTTACTTTTCTTACACAGGTCGTAAAATTTATTAGAAGAGAAGATGAATTGTAGCCCCCGCATGGGCTGTATACGTTCGTGGGTTTTATGATATATACGAAAATATACCTAAATGGAGCCCAAACCCGCTTGCAAATTGCCATATATGATATACTACCTGACCCGCCGGACTCCGGACCTACAAATTGGCTCACGTAATGATAACAATCAACAAAACACTCACGATTTTCCTATTTCCTCGCTAAGAACTTTTCGTCGTAAACTGTGACCTTTTTTCAACAACTTCGGACCGGATTGACGAACTGAATATACAGATGTTTTTGTTCTTGCAGTTTTTAAATTAAGTTTCATGAACGTTGAAATCTTCTAAAGATGATATTTTGAGATAAATATATTTTTTATTAGTACCTACTTAAGTATGTTGATGATCACATTGACCTTCAGGAGTACCTACGATGTGATTTGAAAAATAAGTTTAGGTAAATATAGGTATAGCGGTGCTAATAATTGTCTCTATAAAGTAGCTACACTGCTACTGCAGAGCAGACCAAGACTTACAGAGCAAGACCGTAGTCTGACAGTGACGTAGATTATTGTTCAACTCAGATTTTTGTGTCGTGGCTCTACAGTAGACCTCATTTTACCCTCGAGCGCTTTCAGATCGTCCCAGTCCTGAATATTTATGAAGCCAGCTTCCATTCCGGTCGGATTTATTATCAAGTTTTGTCACTTCTCCGTAGAGATTCGTTAGGAGAAATCCATTTAAGATTGACTCTAGCATTTAACGTATTCCAAGTGATAAATTAATGGACTTGACCTTTTGAATGTTGGTCGTTTTATTGTTGTATTGTATGCAAACAGGCGGCGTCAAATTTAAATTAGTTCAGATTAATTATATTATAGGTGGGCTTCTATGTCGGTAGATGATTGCGTCACAGCACCGCGCTGCGTCGACTATTTGGACAGCGTCGTTTTGGCTCGCGCGACGTAATGCTCACGAGGCCGGTGTGCCCCTAATAACCCGGTTTGCCTACAAGTATTATTTGGCTACAAATGTGCTATAGACGCTGTATTTTTCCCACGGATTCTGGGTTCTCGGCATTGTGGCTAATTATAAAAATGTTGGGTTTTCTGCGGCGTAGGTATTTTACCTGGCCTCAGGCCTAAGTATCCTGCGTAATTAGTAATTACAGTTGGAACACCGCCTCATTTTTTTAGGATTCCGTAGCCAAACGGCAAAAACTGAACACTTAAGTATTTTAGTAATTTCGTCATGTCCGCCTGTCCGTCCGTCCGGGTGCCGTTTTACTCGGAGACTATTTGCATTATGTCGATGAAAATCAGAAACCTACTCTGTCCGCCGCGCCGTTAAACAACAGTGTAGTGGAATTATGAAAATAATAACTACGAGTGGCAATACATGAAAACGAAGGATGAAAAAAAAATATCATTGCACTTAAGCAAGTGGGCAGTGATTCCATAATTGAAAAGTTTATGTTTCTAAGGGCTGAATTTTCCATCGCCAGGTAACTTTTATTCGAGGAATTTTGACGTTTGGCAGTTTTTGTATGATATAACTGTCAAAATTACAAAGTTAATCTTAATTTGTAGGTATGTATTTTGTATTTATGTCTAAGCTGTGTAATTCTTTAAGTGACAAATTCACCATACTAATTGATACAATATGTAAGTTTTTTTTGAAGTGAAAACTTCTTTAGCGGCGTTGTACACTTTTTTTGTAATGGGTAAAAAATGTTAAACTCGCGTCAGGACACGTGACCTGATCGAAAATTCGTAAGACGGATGGAGAGTGCTACGGCGTAGGTCAAACTGTGCTACGGCGTAGCTCACACTATGCTACGGCGTAGTTCACCATACCAGCATACCAGCGAATATGGCTGTTTTTTGAATAAAATATTTCGTATGACATTTTGAAGCTTTTTTTAGATTCTATAATTAGACTCAAACTATTTTAAATAGATATTTAGTTAAGAGCGTTTACGCCGTGCGGCATTTTATACAAACTTTCAAGCCCTTTTGTTTCGAACCGATTTTAATGAAACTTCATACGCATAATCATCATTGGATCATTGTTGTCCGAAAATAAAGAATGTTATTATAAGCAGGATACAAAGGTCTAAAAATACTAACTTTTTAGACTTTTGTATCCTGCCTAACTCGCGCCACTGTTACCGTAAGCGACACCACGCGTGTTTTGTTTATAAGACGATTAAAAAAATACCCGCTTCGGATGTGTTCGGCTGTCCTCGGGATGTACTGTATATCCGATACTGTATATGTATAGGTTTTAATGTATATCCGATATGTCAGTGAGTGATGGCAAAGTATTCTTTTTGTGTTTTGTTTTCACTTCTGTCGGCACTCCCGGAGTGCCACTGTTTTTTTTATATATGTTATTAGTGAACAAGTCGTTGGAATACCTTAAATAAATAAATAAATAAAAATAAAATAAGTTATCAAGTGATTGAAAAATCAGCCCTAAGTGACTTTGCTATTTGAGTCTGTCAGGCAGAAATGACTTTGTTTTTACCCGACTGCGCCAGAAGGAGGGTTATGTTTTTCATAGTTTTTTTGGGGAATTAAATTAAATACAGCTAAGTATGAAAGACAAATGATTTTTTTGCGGCGATTGATCAATACTGTGCCTGCGTAAATACTCATCTCAACTACAGATCCCTTCACTATTCGTGGTTGGACCTAGCCTTTTGTTTCCACTGTGTATCTTACTGTTTTGAGGTAGGTATTCATGAATCCAGCTGGAACTGCTGTATAGGGATCGTTCCTTGAAATACATGATTAAAGTCTGGATAATCTTTGAGTCGAGTTCTTGTATAAAGCATGAATAATAATATCTCGATATAATTAATTAATGACATTAATACGATTTCTATAACTTTCCTGTTAACCATTCATCCCTCGGCTAACACGAATGTTAAATTCATTCAGATTGTGGATTTCGCTACGAAATATCGTGGAAGCCGTGTTTGTCGTTGATATTTTCGCAAAAATATTTCAATACATAATTTATGAGCGCTCGTTGCTACGTATAGGATATTTAACGGGATATATTTATAGCAAAACGTATTCGATTTATAAAATTTGAAATATTTTTTATGAAATTTCAGGTAGGTGGTTAATTGCCCTCGTCTGTACAAATAAATAATATTAAAGAGTTTGTTTGTAATGTCTAAATAACGGCTTTAGTAGAAAGCCGTTATTTAGACATGCATATGAAAGTATATACGGTCCTTATAATAAGAAAAACAATTTTTTTTGTCTGTTCCTGCTAATTTCCGAAACGGTTGGACCGAATTTGACGGGACTGTCACTGGCAGATGGCTAATGTTATAAGCAGTAACTTACTTTTATTTTGGAAAAATAATTAGTAAAAGAGCACATTATTGTTTTCCGACATCCCCGCGAACGAAGGCGAGGGCACAGCTAGAAATAAGATAAATTCACATCTATCTAATCTAACTAGCCTGTATTGTCCCACTGCAGGACAAAGGCCTCCCTCTCCCTTTTCCACACAATTCTGTCTTTTTGTCTTTTCTTTCAATTCTTCTTTTAGTGCCGGCTAGTCCATACGGTAGGAGTCAAGCTCGTTCCGCCATCTTCCTTCTGGCCTGCCGCGATGGCGTCGTGCGTTTAGTGGGACCCAATCGGTGGTTCTCTTAGCCCAATTGTCATCTGACATGCGGCTGACATGTCCGGCCCAGTTCCACTTAAGTTTAATTTAACTTAAATTCACATACTAACAAAATAACATGGGGAGAATGATATGACCTACAGCGCTTACCCCTTAGTCAGGAAGGGTGAAGGATTTTCGACACGTGTGCAAAATGCTCTCCATTTTCGCTTTTTAAGTACTTAGCTATGCACATTATAATAACCGTTCTTCCCTTTATGAATAAGTAGTCCCCACTTCTCGAGTAATTTATTTATTGGATCTCCAACAAGGCTCCACAGTTACACATGTATTGAAGAATCGGAACAAGTATGAGTGTGTGCTGCCAATTATAGTAGACCACATCGTTCACTTGAAATCTAGGAACTATAAGTTTGAGAAGGACAAATACAGAGTGGCAGAGAGTTTTTTTTAATAACCGACTAAACATTTCAACGCAGGGGCTCTAGAATCATGTAATGAATTCATGGTAACAGGCTGCGTGTCCATGTTCCTGCCACCCTGTATATATTAAAACCAAAAGTCATACAAAGGAAAAGCAAATTCAAACGTACAAAATAATACAAATTAATAATAACAAAAAATGAATAACCATAACATAAATATTATGATTTGGATACTTCTTATGACTTGGCTGCTATAATTTAATTAAAAAAAAACCCATTGATGTGCCGACACATAAAATGTCTAATAGAAAATAATTGTTTGTTCTAGGGTGGCTACCCAGCAAAATTAAAGAAGGTGCTGATAGTGACCGCGCCGCTGTGGTTCAAGGCGCCGTTCCGCATCTTGCGGCTGTTCGTGCGCGAGAAGCTGCGGGAGCGAGTGCACACGGTGAACGCACCGCAACTGGGGCTGCACGTGCCGCGCTCCAGCCTGCCCAAGCAGCTGGGGGGGCTGCTCGAGCCTGACCACGCAGCCTGGTGTGTATTGATCTTCATTTGTGTAACGTTATTAACGTAAGTGAAGTGTCAATTCCTAGCGATCCCTATCATCCAGGTGGAATGACAGCTCATGTCAAACTCACTACACCTAAATTTTCTCGGTGAGCTTCTTACAGAATAGATCGGCTGTTGGTAAGAGCGAGTGCCCACCACCACGACCATTGGATGGTCCATCTGATGGGTTTGGTTTTTACCGCAGCATGAACCATTATTTGGTAGCTATTAAGTAGAACGGTGTAAGATGCAATGGGTCTCACAACCTCTCGACCTCTCGATTGCTAGTCTTTTCTCGCTAGCCTTAATGAAACTATCCATCAAACATAGGTACTAAATTCATGTTAGTGAAACTATTAGAGAAACTTCTAGTTGGCTGCCTTCGGTCTCCCAAGTGATGTAGGTAACAAAGTTGCAGCGGGCTACAACTTCGTGCTATCTTCAATGTTGTCGAGCCATGCTTGCTAGACTCTAAGTTCTTAGTTTCCTTTTGTCAGCGACTTATCGGTTATGTAACATCACAGTACTAACGCGTTTGTTTTGTCAGTTTCACCGGGCTTAAGGGGTTCTCCTGCATAATATATAGTTTTTTTTTTGTCTTTTCACGGCATTTCGTGGTACGTTTCAGTAATAGGTACTAAAATGTTGAAACTCTGAAAGGACGGCCTGCGGCGCTTGTATTATGTTCGAGTTTGATTTGTATTGTTCCTTACAAATAACAATACCACTGCAATATAGGCACTACGCTACGCGATATAATTATATTTCATGGTGCGCGGTAATGAACGCTTATTGTCAACGCTTGAACCTCAATTAACGTGTTCAGCGACGTTGAGCGACAATATACCAAGTCATAATTATTGTCTTGAATCCGGCTTATGAGGTAAAACACATTTAGAACATCAACGCTAAGACAATTTAACAACTCTTAGAATTAGGAATTGATACGAACTCACCACACGCAAGTTTCACTTTGTGATAAAGTTAACGAAGCGACTTACAGGAAAATCTATAACACCATATCTCTGTTTGTCTAATGACAGGCGTGATATATTATCTCTAACAATACCCTGTATACGTGAGTAATTTGCCCGACTACCCACGCATTGGCCGTTCATGTATAGTACAGGGTGTTTACATAAATCCCGTGAGACCGTCGTCTTCTGAATCGATTTTAAGTCTCTAAAATTTGGCACCTGGAACGTAAAGACTCGTATTACAGAATGTACCGTGATGATTTATAGACCACGTAATGAAGCGGTTCATTTCTATACCAATGATAAATGAGCTGAATTTCTGTGACGACGGTTATTATAGAGCTCATTAACTTCACCGACTTCAGGTGACCGGTACGAAATATGAGGCCGCGTCATATATTATATCTATGTGATTCATATTATTATCGTAGAAATAACAATAAAACAAGATAAGATTACTGGAGCCATCCTAGCCCACTTATTTCTCTGAATTCATTGTTGAAAGAGTATACAACTTGCAATCCTACAGATTCCATCGATCACAAATACGCGTATGCGTCATGTGGGTGTGAGTAACTTTGTTTTGTCTGCGTTTCTTTTTATTTAGACAGTCTTGTAACAGTTTTCCTTTTGTCTACAGGTTGGAGCATTGCAAGAACTGTTACACGAACAATCTGCAGAACGCTAAACTAGACGGCGTCATTGATGAATATGTAATCAGTAATCACATACCGCCTATCAAGCCGCAAAATGGTGAGTTATACAAACATGATTCAAGGCTCCCGCAGACAGTCGCGATTCAGCTCCTATAGAACAATTTCTATGAAAATTTCATGGATATTGTTCTACCAGAATCGCGTCCCACGTCGCATCGCGCCTTTCTGCGGGATCCTTTATGGAACATTTTGGGAGACTTGGAAAATATTACACGCATATGAAATGCGACCATTGTACCTATTTCAGTATTTTCCTAGGATTCAGATTTCACAATATTCCCTACAAGGGGAACATTGGAGCGTTATTCGATTCTAACATTCCTAACAAGCTTAGAATGTTTGTCTGGGCTGTAAACAAGAAAACGTAAAATAACTTTTGTCGAATCTATACTTAATATTATAAAGCTGCAGAGTTTGTTTGTTTGTTTGAACGCGCTAATCTCTGGAACTACTGGTCCGATTTGAATGATTCTTTTAGTGTTGGGTAGTCCATTTATCGAGGAAGGCTATAGGCTATATAACATCACGCTACGACCCTTAGGAGCCGCGCAGCGTGTGACACCGCGGGGAACAGCTAGTTAATAATAATTCAAAATTCTTATTTTTAATTAAATTAATGTCTGTACTCTAAATACAAGATGGCTAGCTGAATTCAATGTTCCTTTAACAATAATGGTAAACTAATACATTGATGTCAGGTTTTGACATACTAACTCACGCCTTTCTCCTATTTTGGGGTAAGTAAAAACCACAGAATGCCGCATGCTACGATACTCCCTTTTTGGCTCGACCATGTTTATATCATATCTGCGAGAGTGGTGGTGGCTCAGTGGTATCGGCAGGCACGCACTTTACTTTGTGTATTTTTCTCAAACATGCTTGGAAATTTGAGCATTATTTTGACAACCTTCTTCGAGGTAAATCGAAATTGCTGTACTGGCCAAATAAATGCGAGCAGCGGCTGCCAAAAATTGATGAAAATCCATATCTGTCAGTGTGACGCAACTGTCTAATAAAAAGTCGGTTAAAAAAGAAACTATGAAACGTGCACTAAACATAATGGCGGCTATCGCTGTCTCGCTTTAACATCTATTCGACTCTGTCATGTTTAGTACATCCCTATCTTGTTATTATGTTGGCAGCTTTACGTCATGTCTGCAGTCTGTGTTTTTTTGTTTTGTTGGTATTCAGTTTTAGGGCACGTTTCATACAAGCGACGTTTTTTAACTTTTTCTATGGGAGTTCCGCAAAGACTACAATATGATGCTGTATAGAGTTCCGTCTCTTATATATGTTTACATGTTTACTTACTCTATGTATCTGTCGTGGTTTAGCGGCCAAATAAATTACATAGTAAACTCATATCTGTCGTGTAATTTAAAAATGGAACGATCTTTTACTCCGAAACATGGCAACCAAGGAGGTAACTTATCAAAGGTTTTATTTAAATTTCGAACTGTCTTGCAAATAGAAAGCTGTTTTTGAAAAAAAAAAGAGAAATATTGTTGTTCTTGGTTCGTCATTGATTTAGAAAAGTAATTGTATTTGACAAAATGAGTTCAAGTGAAGACAATGAGTGTGATGAACTTACTTTAACGCCACCTGAAATTCAAGAGGCGGCAAGAGCCGTAACAGAAAAATATTTTCAAATAAAAAGTTCTGCCTTTGTTGATCTGAGGCCTAGGTACTACTTAGTTTTAATTTCCGCGCATTATTTGAGAAAAGTACTATAGGTACAAGCATTGGCCACAACTAGGCATTGATGGACTTACATATGTGTGCCTCGGCTCGTCCATCAATGCCTCTTTTGCTGGCCGCTGCAGTAATGCACTATAATTTCATCACTGCTCTCAAAACGGTGAAGTAAAATACCGTGAGGAAACCCGCATGTCCAAGAATAAAAAAAAAAAACCGTAGACTTATGGCCCACTCCCTCTCACAGAGAGGAGGTCTGTGTCCCAGCAGTGGGAACATTGTAGGCTGATTATGCTATGTTCATATCATATCTCCACCTGTCCAAACGTTTTTACATATTTTTTTTTGATGTACAGGTATAATAGAGCACGAGGGTGCATGTGACATGACCAGTGACCGCGCGACGCGACTGTGCGATAACAAGACAGAAATGCACATCAGTGGCGACCCCCCGTACACCTGCGACCCCAGTCCGCTCAGGTACACCAACATTATGATTAACATAACATCACGCATGTACCTATTTCCCGAAGGGTTAGACAATGATGTATCTATAGTAGTACACCCGTTATTTCGCCAGTTATGTTTAAGTCCCATGTTATAGGGGGCCATGAAACGATCACAAATCCAGACTATTTCACGCCATTATTATTCAACGATTTATTAGTTAATTTTGACCCTTGGGTAGTCCCCGGGCATTAATATGTGTCATATCGAGTTTTAAAGGGCGACTGTCACACAGGTATGTGTGACAGAGACGACGCTCTACAGAGCCGAACTTTTTCTAAAACCCGATGTGCCGGGAGCAGAGGCCTAGCGCGAACGCGAAACGTAATATAAATTCGAACGTTCTTTTTGTATGGGAAATACAATTATTAGCAGTTTAGTTTAAACTGGGACAATTGTACCATCATGTACAGGTTGGATTTTTGAAATGGGACAGTAAGGGCAGGTACAGTTGTAGCTACAGGAAACGGTTTAAAGAGACTGTCTTTTACTATTTGAGACATCAGTGAGACACACATTCGCAGATTTTCAAAAAAGTACGAGTATAGACGGCAAGAAAATGGGCAATTTTCACAAAACTTGTTTTCCGTGTCTATTGATCCTGTTTCTTACAAGGATCAAAAAACTATCGGTCCAACAAAGTTTGATTAAGTACTAGAAAAGTCAGAAATCGCAAAAACTTTTCCCATACATTTCGTGGGAAACGATACTCGTACTTTTTTATGATGGATAAACTGGTCGGTACAATGAAGACTTGACCAAAAATTAACATAAAAAACCTGAATGACAAAGGCGTTATTTCTTCGTGCTAAAACCCTGTTAATTGACAGAGATGCTTCCGGTAAAGGTAGTCCCCTGCATTTTGTTTCTGGCTCGTCTTGGTGGGGGCACTATTGTGCCCCCCCCCATTTTATTCTGTTTGAATCGGTGAAATTACCATCAACGCGATCATTAAACTAGGGAATAAATCGATGTCATACTTATTATTTTCAATGAACATAAAAGTTTCCAAGCAGAAAGCAAGGGGCAGCTTTGAATATTCGTTTTGTTTTACCGTTTTTTTAGGGTTCCGTACCCAAAGGGTAAAAACTGTTACTAAGACTTCGCTGTCTGTCCGTCCGTCTGTCTGTCACCAGGCTGTATCTCAAGAACCGCGATAGCTAGACAGTTGAAATTTTCACAAATTGTGTATTTCTGTTGCCGCTATAACAACAAATACTAAAAACAAAATAAAATAAATATTTAAGGGGGGTTTCCATACAACAAACACGATTTTTTTGCCCTTTTTTTGCTCGATATCAATAATATGGCAACAGGTAGGCACTTGAAAAATTCACGAAATACTCAGTTGTATTTTTACTTTAATAATAAAATTAAAATAAAATAAATATTTCCCATACAACAAACGTGTTTTTTTTGGCGTTTTTGCCTTGTGGTACGGAACCCTTCGTGTGCGAGTCCGACTCGCACTTGGCCGGTTTTTTTTCAATTTTAAATGAACGAATTTTATTAATGGTTTGGCTGCATACACTATAAAAAACAAGGGGAATTTGTTTTTTACTGTGTATTGTGTATCGTATCCACGCTACGCCACGCAGACCTGTTATGCTAATAACCGTATTAATTGTGAATTAAATACATTGAGATAACATTGCGACTCTTGTAATAAATAATGCAGGATGGCTCATTGGCTGGAATCTAGTTCTGTAATCAGCTAGACACATTATTCTACTTAAATAATATAGTGTGGAAGATCTTGTTAGAAATGAACTCATACATAGTTGACTGGATTTTGCATTGATAACAGTTTATTTTTCTAGGCACACACATGGTTATAATGGTGACATGAAGAGCAGGCATATAAATTCAGGAGACGAAGATGATATAGACATAAGCAGTGAGTATACTTGAAATATTTTCTTAAATAAAAACTTTTTCTTACCAACATTGATAGTCTTTTTAGCTGCCAAACTTTTTCGAACGCTGAAAAATAATATCTGTCATTGTGACTGGTTTTGATTTCTCTTCTTAGTCTGTGATTGTTTACTATTTGTATTTATATTATTATCAAAAAAAACCATTCACACAAAAAAACAAATGTTTTCCGGTCAGAAAGCAGCGGGTATGTTTTTGAATTAGTAAATTGGATAGTGATAAATAGCTCTGGTGTCTCAATGGGCCAATATTTAAAGTCGTTTGGTAAGTTTTGTTGTGGCTCGTGTTTAGTCAATGTTATTTTGTGTATTTGAGAATTTGTTGTTTGAAAATGCAAAAATCGAGCAATAAATTGTTTTTTTTTTAACTGTTTTCTCTGATAAACCATTTTACGATCGTTTCCATAAGAGTAAAATCCAACGCCTGAAGTTGGTGTTCGTAAAAATAAATTGGTGTTTATCCAGCGATAGTTTACAGCGATATAAATTATGATGCCGAGAGCAACACCCATTCGAATGTTGCATCATCTCGTTTTTCCTCAATCGATTTCATTCGCAGTCGATTCGTTGTTTCGATCTCTCGTCGCACTACGTAAAGCGAGTATTCAAATCATCCTACACAGCTGTCTCGATATTGTTGGTTTCGTTCGATTGGAATTAGTCGCGTGTGCATGTTTTGTATTGCATTCGTTCATCCAAATCCGTTGATTCAGAGAAGCTCGTGATTGCTTCTCTCAGAACAAACGGAAAACACTTGGTTGTTGGATCTTCTACATTCTGCAGTGGAGGCTCGCATTCGAACGATAAAGTTTGTTTCATAGTTTGAAGTACTTGGAACATCTTGCAATCACGCATCGTGTGATTGACAACGATATGAAGTGTAAAGTTTACTCGTCTGTGTATGTAATATTAACGTTCTTTTTAGTGTTTGTGATAAAAACAAAAAGTGAGTTTATAAAGATTCCGTATAATGTTATATGATTATGCATTGAAAATAATACGTTACATAAAATAACCAAAACTGAGTTACTACGATATAAGACTATGTATAGAAAATCTACACTTGTAAGTACTTATCTAGGTCGCGAGTTAGGATACAGGATAAATAGGGTTACCCTTCGAAGAGGTCGTTCTAAAGGTTCGTCCACATGATTGAACCTCGCGGCGATTGGGTTCGATCGCTAAATTTGGATACAGTCCTTTCCCCGCTGCACACCGTTTGCCCGAATTTGTAGCGCTTGAATTGTTTATCCAAACATATTGATTTATTTTTATTTTAAGGAGGATTTTAAGTCTAAGTATGATGATGATTATGAACCTTTGGGTAATGCAGAGACAAACAGTGGTAAATAATTATTATTATAAAAATAATGTTATCTACCGGCATTTGATCTCCAAAGGGCAAGGTCATTTATTTATGCTTATATAGTATAAAACAAACTCGCCGAAATGTCTGTAAGACCTAACATTGTATGAAAGAAAATTTCGGAAATTCGAGAAAAAAAAACCGACTTCCAAAAAAAAACACTACAAAGTGAAAAATAACTTTAATTTCGGAAGTCGGTGTCTTTGGATCTGTATTTTAGTTTTTTGCCACCGACTTCCGAAATTAAAGTTATTTTTCACTTTGTAGTGTTTTTTTTTGGAAGTCGGTTTTTCTTTTTTGTTAAAAAGTTTTTATTTCCCGTTTTTTAGTGGGTCTGTTTATAATTTATCTAAGTTACAATAGCCTAATGTCAACTTGCTCATCGCCTTTACCAAAATATTGCTTTTCCCGATGCAGGGAAATTCATTGTTGAGAGTTCTCCTGGTATTTCACCATCAGCTCCATATCACCATTCGCATTGTGATGAGCATAACTTGCTTAGCAACCATAATAAAGTAATCGAATCGCAACCCATGAAATAATTATTATTGAGTAGTTCCGGTGGCCATCTGTGGTCTTCATCATCAGTTCCACTTCACCAAATAGTGCTTTTCGAGAGCAAATGCACGAGTTACTATAAAAAATACCCAAATCGCTATAGGTGTGCCTATAATATTTGAAGAGTTCCTTCGATTTCTCCAGGATCCCATCATCAGATCCTGACCTGATGACAATGGGACCACCTGGAAAGTATACCCTTTCAAACAAAAAAATATTTTTTGAAATCGGTCCAGCCATCTTCGAGTAATCGGGGAACATACATAAAAAAAAAAAAAAAAAAGGTTCCGACGAATTGAGAACCTCCTCCTATTTGAAGTCGGTTAAAAATTCACCCGTGCAAAGCTGGGGCGGGCCGCTAGTCTATAATATAAAAATGAATCGCTGAATGTGTTGCTAAGCTAAGCGCAAATCTCGAGAACAGCTGAACCGATTTCTCTAATTCTTTTTTTAGAAAATTCCTTGAAGTGAACGAGGATGGTTCTTACGCAGAGAAAAATTTAATATATCTATAGGAGTAGGGTAGGAGTAGGGTAGGAGTAGTGTAGGAGTAGGGTAGGAGTAGGGTAGGAGTAGTGTAGGAGTAGGTTAGGAGTAGGAAGTTCGCCATAATGTTGAATTAGTTTTCTTCACTATTACTTTGAGGAATCCGAGAGTGTCTAAAAGACGCGTAGTATGTGCGTAGCTGACGCGTATACACCGCATAGGTGCCAGCGAACGCGAGGTTTAGATACTATCGTTAACGAAAAGTGTTTCAGATAACATAATGTCAAGTTATATGTCATGTATATCAAAAAACATAAATTCTTTTTATTCTATAGTGTTTAGATATCGACACCCATCACGTCTGCAGAATTTCGCTAGCTAATTTAATTTGACCCTGTATAAAGTAAGTTATATCCCTAGGGGTCTAGCTGGGTAATATCATAGTGAATTTCAATATAAGGCACCTGTCCCACTGCCGGCGATTAACTAGAAGCGAATAGAGCAACTAATTAAAAAGTAATTTTAAAAAATTAAACCGTCTTCAGAAATAAATTACTTAACTCAAAATTTTATGAAATAACTTTAATTTCGGATGTCGGTGTCTTTGGGATTTGTATTTTATAGTTTTAGGTTTTTGCCACCGACTTCCGAAATTAATGTTATTTCATAATTTTGAGTTAAGTAATTTATTTTTGAAGTTGGTTTAATCATTTTAGATTACTTTTTTATTTCGTAATTTTTAGTTATTGCACTAAAATTTGACCAAGGTTTTGAGATGTTTTTCCTTCGACACTACACCTGTAGCTCGTATCAATAAGCCAGGCCTTCACACTTACGCGTATTAGTCCATAGCTTGAAAATTACTGAATCGATTTTGATGAAACTTGCACTGTTCCCAAGTTGAAGTAAATGTTGTTGTTGTTGTAGTTGCGGATTGTAGAAGATCATAGGTGCTAGCTCTACTAGCTTCTCGTTAATCGTTGGAGGTGGAACAAGTGCTACTATAACTACCTGTGATAATGATTTACGAAAAGAGTCGATGGCGACCTCTCGAAACTTAAGGATCAGCTATATCTTACGTCCCTCCCCCAGCGCGCGGCACGTGGTCTTCAGGTGAAGTATCCCCCGGACTGTCGGACGAGGAGGCGGGCGGCGGCGGCACGGGCGAGACGCCGGCCGCGCTGCTGGCGCGCGTGCGGGCGCTGGGCCGGCGCGGCCTCTCCGCCGAGTACGATGAAATTCGGTCCCGCCCGCCGCTCGGCACTTTCCACCACGCCAAGTGAGTGACACACTGCTACACATATTACCGCTGCGGGCGCGCGTGCGGGCGCTGGGCCGGCGCGGCCTCTCCGCCGAGTACGATGAAATTCGGTCCCGCCCGCCGCTCGGCACTTTCCACCACGCCAAGTGAGTGACACACTGCTACACATATTACCGCTGCGGGCGCGCGTGCGGGCGCTGGGCCGGCGCGGCCTCTCCGCCGAGTACGATGAAATTCGGTCCCGCCCGCCGCTCGGCACTTTCCACCACGCCAAGTGAGTGACACACTGCTACACATATTACCGCTGCGGGCGCGCGTGCGGGCGCTGGGCCGGCGCGGCCTCTCCGCCGAGTACGATGACGAGCAAGGCATCAAGATGATGAGCAAGGCATTCTATATAGTTCCTATCTCTTTCCCACACTGAAGTAAGATTAAAATAATACTACTATAAGAGGTGTTGGTAGGCCCCAGGGCCTGAAACGACCCGTCAGATATGCCATGTTCTGAAGCACGTGGCGGCCTACGGCCCGGGAAATCACGAGCCAATGGAAGCCATTACGGGAGGCAGCTTCTATAACTCTTTAACTATGTGTATGTATGTCATTATTTTTACTACACGGAGGACTATAATATTATGTACATTGGCATTGTTTAAATTCTCGTGTAATTATAGTCACCACATATGATAATAATAAGACCTGCTTTCGCTTTACACGTGTTTAAACCCAACACCAATTAATTATGCAGCAGTTAATTGCTTTTCCATGAAGCGACGTCTACGTTACAAAAAGTCCAATTCATCCAATGTTGTTCTTTTACCCCGGGCGCTGAAGATTAAAAAAAAAGAATACTTCACCCGTATTATCACACTACACATACATAATTATAGCAAAGAGATAGTTTAACAATAGTTTCGCACACTTGAAGAAATTGTCGCAAGTGATCATTTTATTCGCACCGCTATAGCCTAACCAGCAAAAAGAAACTGTAAATCTGAGCTGATATGGTGTATATTTGTATTCCAGATTGCCGAGCAATCTAGCCAAGAACCGTTACACGGACGTGTTGTGTTACGACCACTCGCGCGTGTTGCTGTCACAGACGGACCCCGACGACCCCACCACAGACTATATCAACGCCAACTATGTTGACGGGTACAAACAGAAAAATGCATATATTTGTACACAAGGTAAGGCTTTCGAATTTTACTTTATTTTGCGAACGGATATACTGACTTTAATCTATTAACATTTTCACTTGCATCTTCCGACTCCGGATCCAGGTTGGTCAAAGCAAGGAAAACCTGTTCAGGTGGGGATTCAGAGAAAACTCCGCCTAGGAGTGGTGCTGTTCCACACACGCAGGACACGATCATCACCATCACCAGTGTCCACGTGTTGGTTCACACAACTTTGTTTTTATTGAGTCTTATAATTTTACGCATATTACTCGCACAACTTCCTAAATTAAAGTTATTAGGGTTCCGTACCAAAGTGGTAAAAAGGAACCCTTATGGTGCAACTCAGTCTGTCTGTCTGTCACAGCTGGATATCTCAAGAACTACTAATGCTATCAACTTGAAAATTGGAATAGTTTTAGATGACGTTTTCCCAACTATTCTGCAAATAATAAAAAAATATTTTTTTTTTGCAACTGTGACTGAGATGGGCCTTAAAATTCGAAGTGGGGCCTACGGCATGTGGTGAATCATATGAAAGAGCGCTATTTGCACATTCTCAAACATTTTTTCTTTTTGTTTTAGGCCGTATAGTGTTCGACTTTTGATGAAAAACAGTAAAAAAAAATACCGTCCATCCCTCCCCTTATCTCCGAAGTTTGCATAGAGAAAAATCTGAAATTATTCCATGTGATAGAAGTTTATGTAAAGATTACAGGAAAAATAAAACTATGTCTCTGAATAGCACACTTTTCCAGAAATCATCAACAAAAGTTACATTAGTTCCACTAACGGTCAAGAGATGGTGCTGACCTAGAACTGCAATATTCTACACCATAATCAGCCTATAATGTTCCCACTGCTGGGACACTGGCCTCCTCTCAGTATTCTACACCGCAGCGTTAAAATTCACTGACGAATATAGGCTTCGCTGATGAAAATTTAAAAACATGATGGTACGGGACCCTCAGTGCGCGAGTCCGACTCGCTCTTGACCGGTTTTTATCACTTTGTAGTGTCTTTTTTGGAAGTCGGTTGTTTCTTTTTTTTTGAAAAAAGTTTATATTTTCACTTTTAAGTTGTACTTACCCAACACAAATTCGTATAACACTACTTGCTATGTAAATATCAGTGACAGGAAATCATTATAATCATAAGTGGCAAAAATATTGGCGATAACGAAACACGTGTTGGTTCACACAACTTGTTTTTATTGCGTCTAACATTTTACGCATATTACTGGCACACAAGATGTAAAATAGCCTACATGCATTAAGTATGTTCAATTCCTCACGCACAGACAAATACTTATTAAAAAAAATACATATACGCAAAACTAGCGAACGATAATGACACGCAAGCATGTCTACGGGTTTGTATGTAAGTGCTGTCAGTTTTTCGCGTCGCTCCATGCGCGCACTTTCATACATACCCGTAGAATTGATGCTAGAGACAAATTACTTACTGAGACAAACGTTGCTCGTAGGCAGCCTCCCTCTCTTGTTCCCATAGGAAGGTCATCCATTAGCAATTCCACACAAAAAAAAGAGTTCGGACCCCACCATGAAATTTATTAACTTGAACGCACACGAGCATATTGCGCGTAGTTTGAGTGGTTAACAGTACCACTTGATGTTCAAAGAACAGCAATTATTTCACTGAAGGTAAACTTCTCTTTAAAAAAAAAGTAATATGTTTGTTAGCACTTCTTGACAGTTTTCAATTTGGCTGCGCTCCCACAATAGCTGGAACTATTCGCGAAACTTGTTTACGATGGAAATACGTTTTCTGTGAATTATTAATAATAAAGCCCTGTTGCACTAATTGGAAATAAACGCGGGGGAAATCCTTTCTTCGCAGAATTCGCTCGGCGAATAATTGCAAAGGCATTCTTTTTACACAAGTAATCTTGTTTCTTCTATTTTATTGGAAGCGACCTTGTATGACCGATTAATGTGTTTACTTGGAAACATTTGTTTGTATATTTCTATTTAACGTTTAGTGGAAAATAAATTATTTAGGGTTTGAATTTTGATCATACTAAGGAGTACTTACCTGCTTATGGTGAACCAATTAAAACATTATAAACAGAATCTACAGTCTCTTTGTTGAAATAAATTGTTTAAACATTAAATACGTTAGTGCTGGTGAAGTCGAGCATAATAGATCAAAACAATCCTATTTGAACAGAACGTTGTTTACTCCGCTCGCTCACTGCACACACTGCATAAATGATATCTTACCCTAGTATCGAACCCTTTCGATTTCAAAAACCTCTCTACGAAAAATAACATAGCATCACGCCTGTTGTCCCAGAAGGGTTAGTTCATTTGTTATGTTTAAGTCTCATGGTCATAGGGGGCGGGCTCACCAAAACTACGTTTCGAAAACTTACAAAGTCAAATCATCTATAATCCATTAGGCACATAAAATGCACTTTTGAACGTTGAGATTAACAAGAAAATAGAATTAATTCAATATTTTCTATACATTAATATTATAAGTGAAGAAGATTTACCTATAAAAATGAAATATTTTTACTACAATAGGTTCAATTACTAATTGCGTATGTGTAACATTCCAGGTCCTCTACCGAAGACGTTCGGCGACTTCTGGCGCATGGTGTGGGAGCAGGGCACGCTGGTGGTGGTGATGACGACGCGCGCGGTGGAGCGCGGGCGCGTGAAGTGCGGACAGTACTGGCCGCCGCAGGGGGCCGCGCCGCACGTGCACGGGGACTTCGCCGTCACCGCGCAGGCCGTCGAGCACGAGGACGACTACACCGTCACGCACCTGCTGCTGACCGACCTCCGGGTAAGCACAAGGGCACAGTATAAAGATGATACCTAGGTATATAGGTAGCTACCAGCTGTCCGCTAGCTCGTTGAGCCGGCGCAACGTAGGTATCCTCATTCAAATCTTAACTATAATAATATAAATTGTGTTTCCAGCGTGAGCAGTCCCGCCGCATCTGGCACGGACAGTACACGCGCTGGCCGGACTACGGCGTGCCGGGCGGCGGCAGCGCGCAGCCGGTGTTGCGCTTCCTCGCGCTGGTGCGGCGAGCGCAGCAGCTGGCGCTACAAGAGTACGTATACATACTGCAGTCTCATCTGGCACTACAGTACACGCGCTGGCCGGACTACGTGTGTCAATAAAAACAGAACTTCACTTACATTTTAGAAACTTTTGATTATTAATAAAGAATTATTGTTTCAGCTTAGGCGATGCGTGGGCGGGACACAATAGGGGGCCGCCGATAGTTGTCCATTGTTCGGCCGGCATTGGCAGAACAGGTAAATAATATACTTTTTAACACATCTATTTAAAAAGAGCTGATGTATTCTTCGTAAACAGGGACTAAAATAACTCTATAATCCCTAGGGACTAAAAGTGATTTGAATTTGGAATGTGGATATTGTTAGTAAAAGTTTCAATCACCAAAGAGATCAATCACGAACATTGTATGAACAAGTACCAGGCTGTATGATAAAGTAAAACGCGCGACAGCCAAAAAAAAAATTTTGTGAAAAAAAAAAACGCGCGAAAAGCATTTTGCTTTCGTTCGTATATTGTGTTTCACGAACTGTGTCTAAATAAATTTTATTCTTTCTTTAATAATTGTTTACTCAAAATTGTATGTAAATAAATAAACGTACTATTCTTATTCTTATGTTGCACTTACTTATTTTTTTATAGAGGGTGATTAAAAGTAAAGAGTCCACCTTGGGAGCAACACTATTTTAAGGTCTTTTAAGGTCGAGTGACGTACTTTGAATCCTTCGCTGCGCTCAGGATTGTACTTTGGAACCCCTCGCTGCGCTCGGGATTCTACTCTAGAATCCTTCGCTCCGCTCTGGATTCAAAGAAATACTCTCGCCTTCAAAATAGTTGTTTGCTCCCTTGGCAAACAATCTACAAACCGTCTTATTTTTTTCGTTTCTTGTAAACACAATATCTATGCAATATTTACTGCTGTTTTTATTTGTATTTAATTTTTTTGAAAATGATCTTTATTTGACGACCGATGCGGTATCGATACGTCAGAGGTATCGTGTCACGTGTGGGCTAATGTATGTGGGCGCGTCCGCAGGCACGTTCCTGACGCTGGACATCTGCGCGTCGCGCATGCGCGCGGAGGGCGCGCTGGACGTGCGCGGGACCGTGGAGCGCATCCGGGCGCAGCGCGCGCACTCCATACAGATGCCCGACCAGTACGTGTTCTGTCACCTGGCGCTGCTCGAGTACGCGGTCAGTATCTACCCACTATACCTGTAAAGCTAAATCCACTGGACTGTGTTTTAACTTAAATGTGAGGTGTTTAACTTAAATATGTCTTAAATATTAGACTGAGGAATAATGTTAACTATGATTAGACAACGTTGGGGTTAAAAAAAGATGTAGTGACTAAAATTGAAAAGAGTATATTCTTAGATGGTTTGTTGATGAAATGTCGGGGAGGTGACGCCCTAAAATGACATAAATAAAATAAAGTCCTCCAGACCGTATTTCGGCCACGGCGGCCAATCTCAACTGAGACTAGCCTTCGGCGCGGGAGATGTTATAGTGCACGGTGCACTCCCTCTTCCCTCACTCACATAGTCCGATGGGACGGCAATCCGACACGACCGGAGAGAGATCAGGCGCAGGACCAACGGCTTAACGTGCTTTCCGAAGCACGGGGGTATCACACCGCCAACTTCCAAACTCCGGGCTGCTACTAAGAAATTCCTAATGGAAAACTCAATAACACTTTGCCCGACCCGGGAATCGAACCCGGGACCCCACGCTCAGCAGTCGCGCTTGCGACCACGAGACCAACAATCACATACAATGACATACAATGTCATTTGAAACTTAGCAATATTTTTCTCTCTGAACCAGAATCGATATCATAAATAAACGATAGGTGAAGAAAAAAAAAAAGTTTTAAAAACCACTGACCAAGATTATGTCTCGACTTTAAAGTTTTTGTGCAAACCTAATAACAGAAATAAACTCATTTATCATACTAGCTCAAATGATCACAGTGTAGGTTTCTAATGCGCACTCGCTCGTACACACAAGCACAGGACAGGTTAGATGTGTGGAGCGAGTGGCGGTAAAAAAAATGAAAAAAAAATAGTAGGGGCGCACTGGTAAGGTGCTAATAACTGCAATTCAGTCCGTAGTACTTGAACGCAACGATGCGACTCGTACAAAGGTACTGAATCGTGCAAAATGCCTTATCTGGAGTTTCTATTTGCGGAACGCCTTATGTGATTAGAGCGTCTTTGATATTTGACACAGTGAATATGTTAACTAAATCCATTATTATGTTGTGCTTCCAGGTTATGCATGGCTACCTAGACTCTGCAGACTTGACCGGATTCGACGAAGATAACGAGGAAGAGTCCGAATGAAGACTGTCTCGTCCGTCCTGCGCCGTGCTGTAACGGCATCGGGTCGCCGCGCCGCCTGTACGAGTGACAGTGTACAGTGACCCTTAGCCAAGTGACTGCTCTTGCAAACTATACAGTGTTTATATCGCTACGTCACCCACCCGCGTGTGCGTGTGATCTCAGGCCGACTGACCAAAGATCGCGCGCGAACCGACGGTGAAATAGTACGGAACCCTTTCTAACGCCGCCATTGAACTGCACAAAGAGATGTGTTCATTAGAATAGTAGCAGAAGGACAGCGTGACCGCGTGACCGCGTGACCACGGGACCACGGGACCACGTGACCGCGTGACCACGTGAGTTCGCGTCACAGACCCCTGCTAGTGCTGGAACAAGACGTGAGGAATGTTTTGTGTACGGCGTTGCGCCACAATCGGCTGAATCAACACGCTATCCGCTCATAGCTTAAGATATACATTGAAATGAAAACGTTCCTGTAGCATGAATAAGAACTGAAATATAAATCAGCTAATGGGAAGGAAGCCTCCTAACACAAGTATTTATTTGCATATTATAAATCTTTGTAACCAAAAAATATTTCCACGATTATTTAGGATTTTAATATTTATTTATATGATGTAAGGAGTTATGGCTGTGTGAAGTTTTTGTCTGTAACTTATGTAGTTATGTTTATTTTTATTTCAATAAATTAATTTTATGTAAATGCCATGAAATCATTATAATATCTACATGTGACCGCTGAATTGGATCTTTCGCACGATTTAATATACGAGTATGTTGAGGTGCTGGTAGGCTTAAAAAAATAATTCATGTTAATCATTTTATATGTTTCATTTGCGCTGTGTCGCATAATGATGTATGTATTGTACAATTTTATAATCGTCAACGCTCACGTCGAGCCATTATATGAATTTATGATAATGCACTGAGGCATCTAGACGTCGTTACGAATTATTATAAATTATTATATTATAAATAGTTTAGTCACAGAATGTCCAATTCGCTAAACGTCTCATTAGCAGAATGTCCAATTTGCAAGAATAACGCAGCAACGCGAGATTCATAAATCGACAGTATGTATTATCTACCCACTCAAATGGTCGAAGTCTCAAAGTTACCGCGAACGGAACACCGCAGAATGTCCGAACGTCCAAAAGTAACCGCGAACAAGCGGTGACATCACCCGCGACGCGTCCCGTTAGTCTTTTATTTTTTGATATTTGGCTTTTGAGGCATTACATAACTTGCGTCCCAGGTTCTTTGGAAAGGTGGTTGAGGTTGTATCGGAATTACGAAATAAGTTAACTGTAGTTGAAAATCAATAAGAATGCCTAAGGCATTAAGTCCGCCTTTGTACCTTTTTGTGCGAAAAGTTTAAATAAATAAATGGCTATAATATATGTAGTTCTAACTATATCATTCATTTATCTGGATGAAACTGTATCTAACTACATGTAGCTATAAATGTAGTTCTAACTATATCATTCATTTATCTGGATGAAACTGGCTATATGTAGTTCTAACTATATCATTCATTTATCTGGATGAAACTGGCTCGGCGTCTATTAAGCTGATCCCCAATCACATGATCAGCTAAATAATTTGGTATATTCATTCTCTGATTAGCTCTTTCCAGTATAGTTTGGGCATCAGGGCGGTCACTCAAAACGGAAATGATTTAAACCCTGTAATTTTGAAATCATCCTTAGCATTTCTAGACCCTATTTTAAAATATTTATTGACGTGAAAGTGTTGACCACTTTGACATAATTATTTGACAGATGAATCTATTATCAGTATGTTGGGAAATTTATTTTGGGCTGCCATCAACAAATATAATAATGTACTATCATTAAATAGTTTATAATTTTTCTCTTCTAAAGAGGGGTTTAAAAATATTATTTCAGTGGTTTCAAGTTCCATATTTTTGTAGCTTTCATTTGGATGTAGATTGATTCTGGTTAGATTTTTCTCGGAATAAAAAACCAACGTCCATTTAAAAGCGGACATCATTGCTAGAACAAAATGATAATTTAACAAACACCCGAACATAGTACCTCCTCCTTTTTGTAAAGTCGGTAAAAAAAGATTGATTGAATTTTGTTGATTTGAAATTTCACTTTCTTAGGGGTGGAATTTCGAAAAACCCTTTCTTAGTGGATACCTACTCTCACAGAGTACTTTGATAAGACTAGTAATAGAGACCAATCTTGTTCCGTGGAACAGGTCATAAGAAACTAGCGCCACCTGATATTCATAGTTAGAACTACACCTAGGTACCTTTTTTTTTATACCGGTATGCTTATAGCTAGGTATTTTTAGTTTATCATTTCAGGGATTGATAAATGAAATACAGTGTTATTTAGCTAATCATGTTTTTATTTATTATTTATTTGATCGCCAACAGAGGCTACAAGTTTGACAAGGACAAACACATTAAAATAAATCACAATACAATACACGAAAGACAATACACAACCACTCATAAAATTACTTTCTGGTCACAAATATGGATTAGTCGGAGGAACTTTTGCTCAATTTAATGACAAACGCACAACGTTACACAGAAAGATCACAAAAATATCGCTAAAAAACCAACGTAGTTATCAGACATTTGTATTGGGGATACCAATTTATTGATAGTAAAACCACCAAAGAAATTCTACCACCATCAATGAATGTTTGCAAAATATTGGTGAAAATTATTGCAATATGTAATAATTATTGATCGAAAAATAATGAAATGTCATACTTTGCGATAAATGTAAATAAAACCGTTGACTTATTTTAAAATATTTTTTGGATACACAAAACCGAAGTCAAATAAAAATATACTATTTTAGTAGTAATGAGCTACAGATGTATCAAAGTTGCGATTGGTTGCAATTATTTTTAGAGCCATCTATTCGAATTAATAGTGAACTTGCTTCAGAACTGCCATCTTGTGATCATATTTGTTGTATCCGAGCAATTATAATCCGACAAAATTAAAAAACACATTCAAACTTATGTTGTACAGATACAACTTAATACTTCCTGATTTTGTATCATTGTACCCACTGCTGTCCCCAGTTTTTTGTACTAAGATTGAGTACCCTGCCTACTCTTCACAAAGAACACACCCTCCAAATTTCATGTCTCTAGGAGCAGCGGTTTAGACTGTGCGTTGATATATCAGTCAGTCAGTTAAACTTTGAATTTTATATATTTAGATTTGCAATAACAGAGTTTTTGTGGACCGGTTACTAAACAAATATAAATGGAGAAAGTGTAGCAATATAAGCAATTGAAAT
Organism: Oligia latruncula; assembly: GCA_948474745.1. Lineage (NCBI taxonomy): Eukaryota > Metazoa > Arthropoda > Insecta > Lepidoptera > Noctuidae > Oligia > Oligia latruncula. The sequence continues at coordinate 5,429,697 of OX419699.1, forward strand.
GAGTATGACCTCTCATTAAAAATTCTGCTAATAAGAATGCGGGGTACTGAATGTTTTTGCAAATTGAACATTCTGCGACTAAACATTATAAATTTTACATAGACTGAGTAATGTTAATATGTTCTAAAAGTTTACATGCGGCCCGTCGTACTAGCGTAAATTTACTATAACCTTCATGTTAAAATCAATCTTTATTTCTAATGTGTTCTTAAAAAAGATGTAAAAAACGTATAATAACAATAAATGTGAAAGTAAGTAAAATATTTTGATGTAACAACACAACATATTTATTTTTCATAGAAAGCATAGCAACATATCTAATGACAGATCTATATATTTTGAATCGCCGTCCTATTACGTAACGTACATATCGCAGTAGACGTGTTTGTTTGCTCTCCGCCGTGTTCCGTCGTGGACAGCGTCTCCTTCCTGCATCGTGAATCTCTAGTAGTGTGACTATGACACCCTCTTCCGTGTCTGCAGTATGTTGCTCGAACGTATGATTATGTTAACTATCGTATATTCTATCTGTCTAGTGTATTTTTCAGACGTACTTATTTTCGATCGCAGAAAGTCTGTTTTAAACAAAATATCGTATTTTATTTGGCACTTGGTGTAAATATTTGTTATGCGATTTTGCGAACGACAGTACGTCCGTCTGACACTACACTAACAACGATGTATCACAACATGTTCTCTTAGAACATTGTTTCATATTAAGTAAATTGTTAATCTGGAACGTCTGTTGATTCTTGTATCTGTAAATAGTTTATAATTATTTTCTGTTCTAAATTTAAATTAAAAACCTTGTGAAATATGTGTGAAATAAAAAATCTTGTAATATATTTACACAAATAGTTTTATTCACAATCATTTGTAGACATCGCAGTTAATAACGGTATATAATCTTACACTAGTACCTACAGTAGGACTTTACAGAAATACCACAAAATTTACACCGATTGATGTAGTGGGAGTGATATGAAGATTCGAATGACGAACCAAATACAGAATAAAGTAATAAATCACGTCGTCGGTCTGGGTGGGCCCAACGTACTGCCCTTGCGGTATGCCCAATATACTGCCCTAGACATGCTTTCTGCGGTGTTTAACGGTATTCTTGATGTCAGATCTGGTTGCTTATTGAGACAATCTTAAAATGTAGGTAATGTTCTCTTTAACGTCAAACTTAACATTTGAAGCATTCTAAAGAAAATATGGATTTTAAAGTGTATAGGAACGCTTTATACTAAAATTGGTTGGATTATGGTTTACTTTTAGGATAGTAGTAGAATGGTTCTTATGTTACCTCCTTGTAGTTCACCATTGGTGCAGATGGCGCTCAAGGAGAGCGTGGTGATGACGCAGACTATTCCCGAGATGAAGATGATGAGAATAGTCATCGCGATGCCAGCTTGGGCCACGATCCATGCGATGCGCAAGAACAACACCACGCCCCAGATGTTGAGCAGGCATGGTATTAATACACCCTGTTATTTCCAAATACAACAAAAAAGATGACAAGTAGGGCACTTTTTGACGTCCGAGACCTAGAGACGAGGCGTTGTTATTGAAAAAAAAAAAAATTGTGAATAGGTATAGGCAATGGTTTGTCTCCGTGGGAACCGTAAATGTTATAGTACAAGCCGTGTTCCGATGGGATTTCCCACCGGCAAAAATGACGAATGAACTTCCATAAAAACTTTCATCCCCTATTTATCCATTAGGGATGAATGTTTAAAAATCCTTCCTTAGTGCTAACCTTCGTTATTTAAGAAACTCTTGAGCAAAATTTCATATTTTTAAGCTGTGTGTTGTCTGTTACTGAGTTAATTTATGATTTTTTTAAGGAAAAGAAATCTTTGGCTTTTAAAAATAGTGTACAGAGGAGTGTTCACAGAGGGGTCAGAACAATAGAAGCACTCCCAAGTAGCAAAATTCTCCTATAGCAATTGACTTATAAGATTACACGTCTTATAGAAATCTAGTAGACACATTAACTCAGGCCACTGATCCTGCTAAAGCATCTTCGAAGATAATTTGCACTACAAGTACTTTCGAGCCTATCATTTAGTTTTATAAATGTTAATAGGATTATTTTACACGACTCTTACTAGAGCGGTCAGTCAGGTTCAGTCTTATAAGTGCAAGTTATAGAAGTAATTAGCAAAGTGTGACTTTTGATCCGATAATCGCATTTAGTAAGATCGTTTTATCTTGTTAACGTCTTGTTTCATACTTCTATAAGACATGCACTTCCTATAAATGCCACAGATATAGCTGCTAGAGGTAAAGATATTATAGAACAAATTTATCTTAGTCGTGACCCTTAACGGATTTTTAGCACCAAGCTAGCATAGCCTGTGATTTTTATAAGTAAGATTCTACTTAAATGTGTTCTACATTTGCTATTATTAGAGTAATTGGCCATCTTGTGATTAGTTAGAGAAAACTGGAACAATATAAATATGGATTTAAATAAATGGAGACGATTTAAGCGTAGTGGCGGTTATCGAATTTGCAACAACTTACAAGATTTGCTCATTACCGTATGGTTTAACTCACATTACCCACAGAACCCTAAAACTTAAATATGGTGGCGTAGGTATGTCATGTAAGCGTCTTAACTTTGATTAAAAAGTCATTTAAAGGTTCTGATAAATGCAACGTAATGGACGTGCCATTTTCGCCAGTTTCGACCATAAGTCGGATAGGTATTTATTAATTAACAAATAATGAAAATGTTAAATTTTGAAGGCGCATGAAGATATGTTTATTATCATCTAACACTTCATCAATAAAATTATTTTCGCAAGTTGAGTAGGCACTCCTTACAAAACAGTTACACGGCAAATTATGTTACTTTTTATAATGACAGGCATTATTAGAATGTGACTTTAATTACCTTTTGAAAATAAAAAAGTATTCAATGTCACGCACCAGCACAGTACAATAAATTAACGAAAAAAGAAGGAATGAATGACTGAATGAATCTCCTAATGGTATTACGCTGATCACTGTAGGATCAATTACTCTAGTAGCGGCACGCGCCAGATCATAAGAGGACCGAATCGCTTTTTAGATGCATTTACCGGATTTTTATAGGACAACTATATTTTGTTAAAGCACTTAATAAGGTAATTATAAAATCAAATAGCACTTTACCGGATTATAACAAAGCGACTATAGGGCGTAATAGTCCTATAAACTGCGCCCAAATACGGCTCTATAAACGTTTACAGGATATCTATAGGATTAAAAAATACGTGCTCCTAGGATAATTATAGGGCCACATTTTGCTACTTGGGTATTGTTCTGACTACCGAAAAAATACAGATAGGTACCTGTATCCATCCTAATTTGATGTTTCCATACGTGGTCAGCTCAGGAGTGGGGTCTGTATGCCTCGGTTGCGACTATTATTAAAAAGAAAATGGTCGTTAACCATTGAAAGATGTTTAAAACTTTTTTACAAAAAAAAAAAAACAATCGCCTTCCAAAAAAAAACACTACAAAGTGAAAAATTACTTTAATTTCGGAACTCGGTGCCGTTGGTTCCGCATTTTCGTTTATTGACACCGACATTATTTGCAGTTTTTTTTTTTTTAATGTTTTTGAGGTATAAGTTTTCATAATTTTTTTTGAGGTTTCAAATTTAAATCGCAAAAAAATATCCATATATTTTAAATTTGAAACCTTAACTAATGTGGGTGGGTCATAATGAAATCCAGTACAATATTAATGCCCGGCTAGAGCATAGTAGGTTAGATTTGCACGCAGACGAAGAGAATGGACTGAGTGTTAGCCTCACTCACAAAAGTGACCACTCTCTAGAAAGTGACAAAGTGACTGTGCGTTCACCACTGTCTCTTTTCTGCAAGCCTGTAAAAGAAAATTCAATTTTATCAAATCTAATTTGAATTTGTCAAATACAATAGTCTATTCAAAATCAGAGTTCTATAAAGAGACAACTAGTGGCCGCATATTAGCTTTGTCTTTTTCGGCCTTTATTCACTTTACAACTGGGTACGGAACGCTCAGGGTTCATTCTCAATGTCTATGTCATGCGTTTGCATGACATGTAATTTGACATTAGTGAGCAGGAGATGTGAAAAAAAGTATAGGTATGTGTGTACCAATACATCTTCGCCGTTTACGCTGGCAAGCTCATACATGCCTTGAGCTCCTCTTGGATCAGATCCTATGCGACGTTTTGTAACTGAAAATTTGAATTTTATTAGTACCGTACCTACTTAATTCGAACTAAAATGCTAACTCCCTATTAACTAACGTGGAGTAAAGTTACGCCAAACTTAAACTTCGACTCCTCGTCTATGGGGTTTAAAAATATGCTTTTCTAAATCATAAATACAATAGACTGCTCACGACGATGACTATACTGATTTGGTTTCAAACCACTGTCTACACTGCTTTAAACTTTGGTTTAAAACAGTGGTTGTGTAGACCGTGGTTTTAAACCAATTTCGTATGACCTTTAAACGTCCTTGGTAGAAAGGCCTGCGTTGCAAACCAGTGGCAGAAGAAAATGTTGGTTTTAAACCGTGTAGCAGGCATCTCGCAAACAACAACCACTTCAAGGTCACCTTGGTTTGTAGACTGGTTTCAAACCGTGTAGATCGTGTTTTACACTCACCAAGCTCGTCATAGTTTTGCAGTAGACGTTCATCCATTATCTAAACATACAAACTTATTTGTATTGCCAATAATTCTTAAAAAATGTTTCACTTATTTGGCACAGGAATGCGTTTCAATTTAAAATAATTAACATGGGCTAATTAGTCGTGAATGGTTCGCGGACACTGTCCTGTAGAAACTGCTTCACTACCGCACTTCACCGGTTAGTGGTTACCCCTTTAACTGTTGTCGTGTGGCTTGTAAGACCGTGATGCAACCGAAATTGCTGCAAACTTTTCTGAGGGAGCGCTTTCTTGTTTCTAAGTCATCGAAGGAAGTGAAAGTGGGAGTTGTTAGGGAATGCTTATGATCCGATATTGAAACTGTGCATTGGTTTGTGGGCCCACAGGGTAGGCCAAACACACGGGTTTTATTGTTATCATCATCATCCACAGCCCGACTTTAACCCCTGACGCCTCTGTTTTCAATGCCAATTACCGCTCCAGTGCCAGCCTCATCCAGGTTTTTATAATTATATTTTGCATTATTATTTTTTAACAGTTGGGCATTATCAGCTTATAGCATGCTTCAAGAGAGTGGTTTGGCCACAGATATAGATAGACCTATGGGTTTGGCGCACAAGAAATAGACCAAATCAACATTTAAGGGTTAATATACTCAAAGCAAGATCGGGTATCATACGAATGATCGTCTCATTATACTTAGGTAATACAAATGTAGGTATACGAACAACGACTTCGCTACTTACTTCTTGTTTACTTTAGCACTCATGCTTGTGGAATCACTTTTAATCACCTTTTTACACTTCTATTATCATTGCTTTTAATGATTTGGTTAACTTTCTAAATCTCCCAATGTATGCCCGGTATTATAGGTACTCTGTAGCTTTAGATACCCTTCAGGCGTTTACGTTGTCGCAATCATTATATAATTATTTTAGCAATTTCGGCATCAGTCTTCGCTACATTGTTAAATTCATGTCGAGCACAAAGCATGTAACCTTTTAATGTCGAACACTAAAATATATAGATTTACTGTACCAATGTCGAGTCAGCACATAGATAAAATACTAAATGTACAACATCTGTCAGCAAGTTGTCAGCGTCATCCACGCGTCATCATGTATCAAAGGAGGGTTCTGCTAGAAGTTTAATAATAATGATGGTTAGAGAACAATCATAAATAATAAACTACTTGTGTGTTGTCTTCACCTCCTTCTGTAAAATTATTCTACCCTCTGTAGTTGGTATCATTTTGGAACGCGTTTCACGTTTTTATTACAACAGACAACACTCCTTTTTGTGCCTTCGATAGAAAAATAAATCAAACTCATTCAAGTATTGGAAAAATAATTTATTGCAAATAATGTTTTTGTCTTTCCTTTTAATTGAATTTTCACAAGTTATTTAAATGTCCACCTTAAATTCAAGTAAGTTAATTTTAATTTAGACGATCAACGAGCAAAGGAAGTTAAAAAAAAATAAAAAGGAGACAAGGCAAAAATATAACAATATTTAAATAAACAGGATTCAGCGTAAATACCTATTTCCAAATAAATCGTAGGTACATAATAAAAGTACCTACTACATTACATCTTATACCAAACGTACTGCGATTAGCAATCATGCAGCAATCCTCTGGATTGAAAACTGCAGGGTTTCCCCAGGGATCGATCCTAGGCCCGCTTTTGTGAGACCTTGGATGCGAAGACTGGTCCTGCGTTCACAGAAACCTTAAAAATGTATTCGTCTTATAGACGTAGTCAAATAAAATATACGTAGTTTAACTTCTAAATTGTATAAATAATTACATAATACTTTTATTGTGCTTTGGTAAAAGATTTTGTTCATTTTATTGGTTCGTAAAAACCTTAAAACTATGCTGTATTTGATTAACTTAAGGCTAAAATTATTTATCTATTTACTGTCTTAATATTACCTATTACTAAAATGCTGCGTGTTCATGATAATAAGTACATACCTAATTGTTCATGATTGTAACATATCTACTTACTGTATTGGTTCCTTAAATATTGTACAGTTGGTCATTACAACAGTCTCAATGCATTGAATAACACACATATTTTCTATTACTCTATGATGGCTTGTGTGACCTCTCAAGCTCCGCTAATGAGACACAATTGATTTTCTATAAGTATCTATCGTATTACATAGGATACGCGCGGAGCTTGACGGGTCTAGGCTTTTTTTAAAACTACTTTCACCTTACTACTATAATTTGTAGTTCTTCTTTTCGCCTTTTCGTCAATAGGTACATGATTCATAAAACCGACGAAAAATTTCAACGCAAGGTAAACCTTTTTAATTAGGGGTCAACTGTCTGGCATGTTCTTCTTTGTTACAGTTGTTTTATTAAATAACTTGAACGATTGCATTTCTTCAGCATAATATAGAATAATACGGCACCCCTCACTGGCATTCAAACATTATTGTTGAAACTTTCATCTGAAACTGTATACCTAACCACTTCTTTCAGTAAGCCTTTATTTAAGTATCTAACTAATGTAAAAACATGATAACGTTGTACTCTTTAATGTACAGTCTGTACACAGTTAATTACATCTGATTTTGTATCACTGTCCAAATCACAGTGATCTTTATTCTCATTCTAATAAGGTTACTGTTGGATTGCTGCTAAGTCTATCAAAATCATTGTGATCTTTATTCTCGTCACAATAAGGGTTGCTATTAGGTGTCTGCTGTCAGAAGTAAAATAACTGTGAACGGACTGTAGCGTTGTATAAATTTTTGTGACAAAACAATGATATTCTGATAGAACAACGCTACTCGGACAGAACATTGAAAACATAACAGAAAAATGATATAAGAGAAAAAAATGAGAAATATGGGTATTTTAATAACTTAGGAGTAGAAGGTGAGCACGGAGGTATGGTTGCCGCGCACGAACATCATCGGTGGCATGTCGCGGCTCATCATCTCCAACCACGCCATGTACAGCGGAGCCGATACAGATCCCTGCAACAAAGTGTACAAGTAAGTACCTTTATAAGATATTTTTATATAGTACAGAAGGCATTTATTTACTTAGACATATTTACATAATTTGAAAAGTCTTAAAATAATATTTAAAATAAAAATTGGTCCGCATCGCTGTCAATAGGAAAATTGCCCAAAAGGCTGGCAGCATTGCCACGTTGTTTTGAATGCAGCCAGCCTTTTGGGCACTTTTTTATGCCCTTCGATTATTTCCCCCTCCTTTTTATATACTTGTACATATTATGTTTATAGTAGGTACAGAATAATCGGATTATAATGTTCCCACCTGCTGGGGCACAGGCATCTTGCATGTGGGAAGGAATGGGCAATAATCCATCACGCGGGCCCAGTGCGGGTTGGTATATGACACCTGACACGTATTCGACTTTTTGGTTCTAGGTCATGCCGGTTTCCTCACGATGTTTTCCTTCACCGTTGATAGAGCAGTGGTGATGAAATTATTTACACAAAGTAAAGCGCCTGGCTGGGTTCGAATTCGAACCCACGACTTACAACTCGTAAGTCGGGGCCGCTACTACCACTGCTCCAATTGTTATAGTTTAAGTAAAGTTACAAAAAAAAAAAATAGAAATAGGTACTTTTAAAAAAAACTTCTCTAAAAGATCGTACCGACTGCAAGGACCAGGACAGCAAAAACAAAAGAAAGAAATTGTCATAATAATACCAATTAACGTGAAGAATATGTAGACTTGAATCATGAAAGTTAAAAGAAATGTTGCCTAGTGTACGTACCTTCCTAGGCATGGGCAGCGACATGACGATGAGGCGAGCCTCCTTCGAGTTAGCGAGCAACAGTTCCCGTAGCCTCAGCTGGCGTTTGGTCTTCTCAGATAAAGTAAGCAACTCTGTCTCACTTATGCAACAATCTGTAAAAAATGTGACTACAAATTAAAAAAAAAACAAAAGTCTTTTGATTTTTTTTAAAGACTGCCGGAGATGAAAATTTTCATTGTCAAGCAACAGCCGCGTATAAAAAACAAAAGTGAAAATCAGAAAATAAAATATCACAGTACCTACCTATTGATGTTAGTTTGATATTATGTGATGTCAAAATGAGAAACCAACCAGATTTATGTTACACAAGCCATGCGCCCAAGCAATGCCCCATCGGCAAAAACTACGAACTCCCCATACAAAGTTTCACCCCCTTTATCTTCTATTTCTTCTTCTTCTTCCCTATTCATTTCCTTTTAGGGATGAATTTTTAAAAATTCTTCCTTCGTGCCCTCTTTCGTTGTATAAGGAACTCTTGTGCAAAATTTCATGCTTCTTGACCTTCTTCGGTTTAGGCTGTGCGTTGTTTTTCAGTGAGTTAATTGAGTATTTTTAATCGACTTACCCGGATTAGCGGATTCGTCAGTGAACTTCTTGGTAACGTCTTCGAAGAGTTTCATGGTCTCTGGTTGCGGTGGCTCCGTGATGTCCTGCACCATCGTCAGGGAAGAGTAGTCTATGCGGAACTTCGCTAGCAGGTTGGCCATACTAAATATAAGGGTTTCGGATCAGAATACATAGCAGAAAAGGAAAACCATTAACAATTCTTGAAATTAAACTTCTACTATTTATGACTAGCTGGGCTTTACCGTGTACCGTGTTGTATTAAGATATAAATATATTTTCAAGTAACCCAAGAAGTCATTTGTTTCTACCAAGAGTGCAACAGTAAGCACCCCGCAATGTGAACACGTAGTGCGCCCATTTTCTCATTTAAAAAATACGTATTATCAATGTCAAATTGACCCTAAAGACTAAAACTTTAGGCTATATCTATAAACCGACAGTTAATTTAAAAATTAAGTTAAACGCTTCATTCTTACTTCCTCTCCTCGAGTTCCATCTCGTGCAGCCTGTTGGCGAGCGCGAAGATCCGGAGTTTGCAGTTGCTCCACGCGGAGCGCTGCGAGATGATGTAGGGCAGCAGGATCGTCAGCCCGCCGTCGTCGTACAACCACCACACGTCTAAAGTTCCTGCCTCCTAAACACACAGACATGACTTACTAACTATATAAAGACATATATGTGCCTTTTCCCGTAGTTAGGTAGGATGAAACTACTGTACGCCTCGCAATCCTGACTAGTTTGAGTTTCTCATAATGCTGGAAACTGTCTTTTGGTCAATATCGACTCTTTGATACTCTTGCTTTACTTGATTCAGCCTAATTCTATGTCAAGCAATAGTAGTAGTAGATTTTCAGCGCCTGGCTTAGCACCAAGAGTTGATAGTTCAATGGAGCGGTTTTTAATGCGGTCGGGATGTGCTCTGTTGGATTCTCAACGCTCGGATCGGCCGAGAGTTGAAAATCCAGAGCGCGTATTTCTAACGCCACTCTAGAAAAGCTGTGCGTATTGGGGCTTACAGTTTAGATACTCTTACCTATATAAAATGCAGACAGAATGTCATCATCATCTGCCTAGCCTTTTCCCAACTATGTTGGGGTCGGCTTCCAGTCTAACCGGATGCAGCTGAGTACCAGTATTTTACATAGAGCGACTGCCAATCTGACCTCCACGACCCAGTTACTGGGTAATACGAAACCCCTTGGTAAGACTGGTTGACAGACTTTCGGGTTAAAATTCAGGCAGAATGTAAAGATAGATAAAGTGTATCATGGTGTTCCATTGTAAGAATCGAATGTAGTGATTATTATTTTGATGCCTCATTTTACTGAATAATAACATAATGCATGACATAGAATCTGCATAGTAATTTTTTTTTTCCTCCTATTAATGTCCCATACTTTGCTAGATAAAGGCCTCTCACAGGCCCATTAAATATTCTTCAAAAGATAATAATAATTATTTGTTTAAAATAATTTGTTTAAAGTCAAAATGTTTTACCTGTTTCCTCTGGAATATCGTCATCTGCGACAGTTGGTCCTTCGACAGCTCCAGGCCGGTGGACGAGTTGTATACAATCTGTCGATGCATGTCATTCTTCTTGTCTTTCTTCTTCCGTTCCTTCGTACTGTTGCACTCGGATATCGTGAACGAACGTGACGTAGAAAGCGTCAGTATATCTGGGGAATAACCTTTTATGAGGAAAATGACTTGATGCGGAACTGTGTGTGACCTTCTTTAGTAATGAATAGCACGTCCTTGTATCTTGTACTGATATTTATCATTGTTGGGTTTTGCCGGATACTTTGATCAAAATGACTTCGTTAGGCCCGGCGCCCACTATCAGCATCGGCACGGCTCAGGATTTTTATGCGACGAATAAAAATGTAACTTAATTTTATGACGATAAAATTGAAATTTCAATGACACGGTATGTCGGATACCCTATCTTTATTTTTGCACCTGCGATGATTATTATCAGCCGTGCCGATGCCGATAGTGGGCGCCGGGCCTTAATGGACATTAGACTTTAATATTTTTTTAGACGAAGCACCATCTGTGGTAAATGGTCATGGTGTCTTGGAAAAGTTGGCCAGACGACATTGACGGAATGACTGTTGAGGATAAAGGCTTGTATGATGTTTCCATGAAATGTGAATAGTGACATGGTCTGAGACAAGACCAGTCTCATAATAAGTGCTCATCAACTCATCAGCAGTGTCATATAAGGTACTTGTTGCTATTAGAGCGTTGTTGATATATTGTCTATGTTGATGATCACCATGAGTTACGCTAAGACTGTGAATGAACTTGTGAGCTAAATCAGCAAAGCTAGTACCACCACCAACCCATAGGTGTGTAGTACTTACTATTATCTATTGGCAACGTACTGGTCAGGTTATGTCTCGGTTGTTGGTCAGTTCCGCGTATGTCGAGGTCGGAGTCTGCATGCAGCATGATAGGAGCTCTTCGCACTCTCAGCTCGTCCGCACTTCCACTCGAGGTGCCGGTCAAGGAGCTGGTGGCCGCGGTCTCGGAGCTGAGAACGCCGAAGTCCAGGCCGCCAGCTACGCGGACTATCGCTACGGCGAGACGACTCTCGAAGGCAGTACTGCGGAGGGATTGGTATGTTAATAATTAATTTCCAAGTTTGGCTGTGATGATGAACAGTGCTGTAATAGGAGGTGATATTAAGGTAATCTTTGGTGCTGTAATATTTTATAGTCTTGCTTGTACAGTAAAAAGTTTATCACAGTGATAATAATCTAACTTATATGGAGGTACTACGGATGTCACAATTGATGTCTCCTCATATGGAGAGGCGCAAATTAATAGGTGAGTTCCACAGACACATTTTTTTAAGTAAAAACTTAAACCGGTGATTAGAAAAACAACTCATTCACAGAAAGCCGTATTGAAGTCTATGAAATAGGTAGGTACCTATACAACATAAACTAAATCGTTGAGGTAAACAAAGGCTTAAATAAAAATATACTTACTGTAACACGTTAAAGTAGGACACCAGATCCTCCGAGGGACAAGTGGTCCAGTCCTGCTTGAAGCCCATGAGCAGTACATTAGGGGCCAACTTCCCCACCCCGGCGGCCTGCACGAGTGCACGTGCACCGGCCTCAAATCCGAAGCCGTGCACGCGCGAACAGAAAGCGCGAACTTTGCGTAGGCGCAGCCATTCTGCGTCCGTGCGAGCGCGGATGGAGCGTTCTTTGTAGGAGACTTTTTCCTGGAAAATAAATGATATTGGATTAGTATGCTGAAGCTATTAAACGTGATGCAAAAGATGCAAAACTTTTCTTGCTTGTTCTTCCTCTAATGCATGAATTGTGCGATGGGATAATAATGGATGAGTGAGACTGATCATTATGTTGCTAGGCTCATTTAAGAGACGAGACGTATTAACTTGTCTTGGAACCTCCCAAATACTCCCAGTATGTTCATATTATATTCAAAATCATTATTGATGTGGTTTCTTAATTTCTTTTCTTATAATTGGTGTGCAATAAGGAGTATAAATATATGCATGATGTAAATTTAAGGGGTCTATTAGAACCAATAATATTGCAAGGACACCTTGCAGATTGATGATGCCCTTACCTGCGATATGTCACCAACGATCATCAGCGAGCCAGCCTTAGTGATGAGATTGCCGAGATCAACGAGCGCAGGCCTGTTCTGCGGCCGTCCAGCCAAGACCAATATTTGTGGCCAATAGTTCTTCACATGCTCGCCAGTCTTGGCTAAGTTGTAGGCACTCGATAGAGCTGTCTTATATATCTGGGCTTGAGTGCTGCTGCCCCAGTTTACGTCTGTAAATAAAACGATGTAAACATATTTATTTCTTGACCTATATCCGTATGAGATTTTTGATCGATTATTACAATCAGCGGTTTAAAAAATATTTTGTTTTATAATAGAACCAAATAAGCAAGCATTTTCTGTTTCATTTTGTTAATCATCCGGCACTATCTTTTTTAGGTAGGTATACTTCTGTTTTTATTACTAGAACCCATGCCAATGAAGGCAATTTTTCATTTATAGTGGATAATGTTCTTATCAGTGTTACCAGTATCCATCAACGAAATCTGAACTGAATGATTCATATTATATCGCTCCAGTGCCAATACATCTGAAGAATTCCATTTTTAATAACTTTCGGAAATGGGATTTTAAACAAACGACCGGTTCAGTAATATGTATCAAAAGTGACCGAGTAACGGTGCAAGTGTTGCAATCATTCATGAGTTCAAACGGATTTAGATTGGGTCAACAACGGCTATTCTCGTTACCCGTAGTACTTCACTTGGTCAGACATGTTTTGAGGTGCATATAGATTGAGTTGAAAAATTCCCTTTTGGAATATAACTACTTACTTTTTATATTCTTCAAAGTTATCCGCTTATCTATATCCTAATATCCTATTACGATAAATCTTACTGAGGATAAACTGCACACTCTTTTTTATTGATAATCCTCGGGGAAATATTGCGATTAACGTTTAGCATATTTATGTAAGAAGGTATATCGAATGTCTTTCCTCTTTGTTACTCCAAAGTCACTTTATTTACTTGTAATAGAATTATCAGAAAAAGTCCTACGCTAGCATACGTCTGTCATGCATCTGCATGACAGACTTATGCTAGTGTTCGTAATCAGCAGCATAGTCAATAGTCATCTAAGCTTGTTTCAGAAAAACATCCACAGCTGGACATAGGCTTTTGAAAAGCATCAACGGCTCCTGTGCTTCAGTGTCCAGCGGATTTCCACGACATTTCCCAAATCTCCGGTCCACCTTTAGGAGACTTAGGTTCACACGCTCACGCTGCTCCTTTCTTTAAGCATATTTAAGATATATCAATACTAACCAGGGTCCCTGTAGTGCACGATGAGGTACAGCGTGAAGAAGATGGCGAAGGTGATGAGTGACATGACCCAGCTGATGAGCAGCATGATGGCCACGCAGCTCAGGAAGCCGATCAGAGACAACCACACGTTGTAGTACTGGAATAAGGACCAATAGCTAATTTGGAAGAGGTCGTAAAATAAATAGAAAATAGGATTAGTAATTTAAAACGAGTCAGCACTCATGGCATCAAAAAACTGAGTAGTGCTTTTTATAAACAGGATTGAAAACAATAACCGAAATCCAAAGCCCTTTTGGCATTATAATCTTTGTTTTCCGTTTTTTATAGTTTTAAGGTGTATTTTTTTGTTGTAATGCATTTGATTTTCTTCCTTTCTTTCTAAAAATGTTGCTAGTAATTATTCGGCTCCAAGGACCAATTTTATGAAAAAATGTTTGAATGAAAATTATTGTGTCAAATAGAGAAACCCATATACTTTTGCATGAAAGTAAAATATAATATGTCTCTTTATGACCCACTGAAAAAATCGTCTGTAATATCATAGTAACATAATTCTAGCTTAAATCAAATCAGATTTTGCCACAAATGGTTATACCGTAACGGAAAATGACGAATAACAATGCGATAGTACAGATATATTTTTGTCTGCATGGCTCATTGACGTTCAATCGCATCGAATTAAATCGAATAGCATCGAATTAAATTGTATAGTTATATAAATGGTGTTGCTTACCCTGAAAGTAGGTCGCCATCCTAGCGGTCGCACGACGGCCGCGTGGAAGGTGCAGAAATTAATGAGGGCATACGAGGCGAGATAGAAGTTGGATATCAGTGGCGCTATTGTGTTCAGGTCAGCTGTGAAAGAAAATTTACGATGCAACTTAAAAAACCCAGAATTATCAGATTGTCATTAATGTGGATAGCTTGGCATATTCTTGACCTGGGAGGAGTACCAGTAGATACTTGGCGCTATCCTGTCGAAAGAGTTTAAATATTTCATAATTCAAATCAACTTTTACAAACAACCAAGATATTTAAAAAAACACAGCAACTCAAAAAAGGTTCAAAGTTTTCAAAACAAATTGAAAGTACTCACCAATAAGTAAAAACAGCAATGACACGAAGAACGTAAGTACATATCCTCTGTAAGGCTCTCCATGTCTTCCATAAGGCTTGGAGAAAAAGATGAGTCCGGGGTAGATGCGGTCGGTGCCGAGCGCCTGAATCAACCGTGGTACTGATAGCAGGTTCGTCAGCGCAGTTGAGAGAGTCGCTGCCCAGCAGCCGCCGTAGATGAACGGACCCCAAGCTGACATCAGCTGCATCACCTGGCGGAGACGAAGTCATTGGCTTGATTTTGCTGACCATGGTTAATTGAATTTCTCAAGTCACTGCACAAAATATGACTGAAGTAGTTTTAAGGCTGATACATTCTGCGATTACCACTACCACATGAACCAGCGAAAGTTTTGTGAACTTAATGGTCAGAAAAAAGGTCCACCAACCCGCACTGGGCCCGCGTGGTGGATTACAGCCCACTCCCTCTCACTGAGAGGAGGCCTGTGTCCCAGCAGTGGGAACGTTATAGGCTGATTACGTAATGGTCAGAAAAAAAAAGGGGTTTCTCATCGGTCATGATTCAATTTTTAACTGTAAGCGAAATATAGTGTCTGAGGGACCTAAACCCGAAGTCATTCCTGCGATATATTCATCAATGAAAATATTAAATTAATATTTTATTTTTATTTTCAGAAGGAACTTGCATACTAGGTTAAGAATGATTTAACTTACCGAATAGCTGTTATGCAGTCCATATTTGCAGGTGTTATTAGCGACGCAGTTGGCAAGTCCACTGTAATCAAGCGTGCCGTTCTCATAGACCAAGTCAGTCAGGTTTCCACTGGCGTCCCTCAAGGCACTTCCACCAGAGAACAGCACCATCGCCGCATAGCTCACCATGGATATAGCCAGCGCCAGTAATGTACCCTTCGGAATTGCTGATGCTGGGTCCTGAAAAAATCTTTAAGTAACTAATGTTGATTTGATTTGAAGATTAGTTGTTAACAAAGAATCCGGTCACATGGGGAGTACTGCTCCAACAAGCATTGAACTATAAAACAGCCTTTAAAACGTCAGCAGCTGCTAAATATCTTTTTATAGGTAGTTAACGGATGCTGACATTTCTTTCCTCAATATTTTCATGACTCTATACTACATTTACGATAACTGCTTCGGAAGTTTCAGTGACTTAGACATTACGTGGAAGAGGATCTTATTCATACAGTAAATTGATATGTTTATGAATTGTCCCATAAACAAAGAAAATAATCGACACACTTCGAATGAAATGGACTTCCTTTCCCAGAAGTATCTTGTTTATCATTTACTGTTCTACGGGAATAGGAATGACTCAGAACCACTATATCAATTGATTTGAATGAATCGATGAGTGAGCTAAGAAACAAGAAACCGAAAAATTGCGAGGTTAATTAAATTGATCTCCGTGTTGAGCTCGTTTTATTCGATTTGTGCCACTGCCATGGTGCCACGCGAAATGTTATTACACATACCTAATATTGTTACTCACCGCATCACCTCTATATCTAAGTGATTCGATTTGTTTGACATCACTATTGACTTAAACACCCGATGCTGCATCAGTATCAGGCCAGATTCGGTTTAGACAATCTAGCTATTCAAACTAATCAAATTGCATGTCTCAATTCAATCTTTTGGGATACCGCGATAGATTGAATTGAGTCATAAGAATAAAATTGCTGTATTCTTTCGCACTAAAGTGAACATATTATACAGAATAGTTTTAGGTTATTTAGCGTGAAAATAATCACCTATTACCTAAGATTTAATATTCTACAGGGTCGTTTTTAGGGTTCCGTACCAAAATGGTAAAACGGGACCCTTAGGGTGAGACTCAGTCTGTCTGTCTGTCTGTCACAGCTGGATATCTCAAGAACTACTAATGCTATTAACTTGAAATTTGGAATAGTTTTAGATGACGTTTGCCCAACTATTTTGCAAATAAGAAAGAAATAAAAATCTCACCGTGAACACATAGGTGAAGTGAGTTTGTTTTTGCTAGGTAGGAATTGACACTATTGACAGCTCACTCCACGCTCACTTCACCTAAGTTTTCACGGTGAGATTTTTACAGAATAGCACCGCAGGTTTAATAAAAAAAAGAGTTTTAAAAACCGAAGAAGAAGCTGGCATTGTTGTTCCACAAAGTAGGTATACTGTACAAGCTACTATTTCTCCTGGTAATAATCCGTAAGTCCCTATTCTCCAGCTCAGTGTCGTCACGTTTCAGGGCTGCTTTGTCGTCACGCAGCACTGTCAAAGACACACAACACGTGCGTGACATATCCAAGCACGTGCTTCATCGTGCAAAAAATTCTTACGGACAGCACCCACGATCACGGAATAACCCACTATTTTTAGTTTTATAGTATAATGTATGAATGAATTCAGGAGAGACTTGACGTAGTTTTAGCTAATGATTCATTTGTTTTCAAACCCGTGACGTGTGTTCAGTGTCGAGTAGTGACGTCACGTTGCGCTGTCATTGACACTGATTACACGTGCAAAGAGAAGTAGGTAGGTAGACATAGAGCGCGCGTGCTCTCCCTTGCAAACATTAGCCATGGATCGATTGCAGTACCACGTGTACACAATATCTTTGCTTTAAATAGTAGGTACCCTAACTAATAATAGCTAGAGATGAATGAATTGTCATCATTATCCCACGAAAACCTAAATCAGAATACTTTTCAGCGTTGTCATGCATTGCATAGTTGAGGAAAAAGCGCTGAATCCAGTTAAGATTAAAACTAATTAAGATGCTGGGTTACCTGAGTATCGATTACAGGATAACGTATTTAATAATTATATTTTTTTTTTTATTGCTAAAGATAATAACATTGTAATGTATCTCGTTGGTAATCTTTAAATTAAATAACTGTCAGCAGACCAGCAGCTTCAGGAACTTCAGTGATAAGGAGACTGTTTAATGTATACCTAAAGTAACTCATATGTTTTAATTCACATCACCGTAGAATTAGATACTATTTGAGACTTACCCAAGTCCGACTATGGTGGATTTTAATACACAGAGCTTCTGTACTTATAGCGAGTTCATACCTATTTCATAATTTATAAATACAACTTTTTGTAGGCGTTGCCTTAGAAGGGAGTTATTGGAACAGCATCGATATCTAAGAATTAAATGGAGTCTAAGAAACGGACGAACGTGGGTGTACCTAGTACTGGTGGAAACAATTGCTATAATTAGAACACCCTCATTTTGATTGAGAGCTTGTGGAGAAATTCACAGGAAGTTCGATGTAACCACTTACTATTAGGACTAATTGAAAGACACGATATCTTTTATTTTGACACGAAACCGCGGCTTGAGGGAGGGGCTAAATAATACAAGCCGCACGGGTCGATCTTTAAGGTTAAACAACGCTTGCCGAGGTCGGTCCGTGTATGGGTGACCATTCATAACATACCGATACCCCTCCGTGCCTCGGAGAACACGTTAAGCAGTTGGCCCCGGCTGACATTCGTAGATCTTTGACAGTCCTTAGTCAGAAGCCGGCAACCAGTCTTGCCAAGGAGTATCGTACTGTTACCCAGTAACTGGGTTATGGAGGTTAGATAGCCAGTCACTCTATTTAACATGATGACCTCAACTTGAGTAATTTGCATATTATTTATAGTTTCGTGCACATACAAGAGAACGACAAGAAGAAAAATCTACCAATAAAATATTAATGAAAGTACCTTCAGATCTCCGGAAATGTTAGCACCAGCCTGGATGCCGGTGACAGATGGGAAGAAAATGGCAAACACACTGAAGAAGTCCTGGTCCAGTTTTTCACTCAAGCGGTAGTCTGACTTGAAGTTCGCCGATAACGTGGCCGCTAGAATCGAAAGGGAAATCTCATAAACATGTACTATTTGGGTAAACATAATTGTGTAAAGGGGAGATCACGTTAGAAGGCGAAAAGTTAAATAAAGGAATAATCAGAATAGAAGAAGAGAGTAAAAAGTATCGGTAATAAATACCTACAAGGTGGCAGGATCATCTACACAGGAGTTCACAGGACCTGTTACAACATGGATAAATATGCGGGATCGTCGGATATAGTTGAAGTTTAGTAAGAAACCGATGGATGTTGTCGACTGAAATTTAATTTGATAAAGGAGCTGTTTGTTTTCTATTAATAAAATTAAATTTCATTCGAGAACTTCCATCGGCTTCTTACTAAACTTCAACTATATCCGACGATCCTGCTCCTGCATACTACACTTATCTCTTTTGTTGCCTGTACATGATTCTGAACCCCCTGCGTTGAAATTTTTCGTCGGTTATCAAAAACAAAATCTGCTGTTTCATTGAAAAGTCCAATACCTAAGCGGTCAAAATTATGGAACAGCAAATTTAAAAAAATATAAAATCGACGAAAAATTTCTATGTCATAATCATTAAATTACAGTTCGCGCGGTAATGTCCCTGCCACCCTGTAGTAATTTGCAGTTCATCTATAAACTTAGATTGGTTTATCATATTTACAATAGTACCTACTAATCAACCTTGGTTAAGCAGAAGCACATGTTTCCAAAACGCATTTAATTTAAACTTTTTGGAAACAAGTAAATAGTTATCAGTCAAGGACTATTGAAAATACGCGTACTTATTTCCTTTTTATGTCATGATCCTAATAACAAAACTATAATCCACCTAGTTTTGACGTCCTTTAGTGATGCTAGCTGACGTAATACTACATCGTATAATGACGTCATCAAACTTCAAACATTTTCCTTTATTAAACTTTTCCTGCAAGCTTCGTCAACTTACTGCTTAGTCCGACGAATCCATTGGCTATTTCCTGTTCACTACTCGGGCCCATTATAGTGCCGACTACAAAGTCCACCATGGCTCCTACGATAATCGCGATCAGGAAATTCTGTGGACAATTAACGGACAATTATTTGGAGATTATGCATATTTTGTATGTTCATGGTTGTTATAATATTAGTTTGCCAACTTCTGTTTTGGTTCTTCTTGCTCTAACATCGAGTCTTTATTTACTACGCAAACCTTTCTGACGGTTACAAACTTGCAAGGATGTCTCAGGAATAACTTCTTTTTATGGCATCGGAGAAATGGGCAACTGGCCAGAGACTATTCGTCTGCCAAGCGGGGTTTATATGGCGGAAATTGCCATATACCTAAATTCCGCTTGGCAGACGAATAGTGTTTAAGATCCTCGAAACAATCGTTGGGAAACCCTTGCTTAGGATCAGAAGAGACGTACCGTGCGTCATTAAATACCTAGGTAAAAGATTTTTAATTTTGTAAATTCAATGAACCACCTTTACAAAAACAACATACTTATATTATGCATTAGTAATTCTTACCATAACCATAATCAGCCTATAATGTTCCCACTGCTGGGACACAGGCCTCCTCTCGGTGAGAGGGAGTGGGCCGTAATCCACCACGCGGGCCCAGTGCGGATTGGCAGATGTCACATGTCTTCGAATTTTTGGTTCTAGGACATGCCGGTTTCCTCACGATGTTTTCCTTCACCGTTTTGAGAGCAGTGGTGATGAAATAATTTACACAAAGTAAAGCGCCTGTCTGGGTTCGAACCTACGACCTACAATTCGTAAGTCGCGGCCGTTACCACTTGGCCCCCACTGCTCTCTTCTCTTCTCTTTCAGTAATTCTTGTAAATCATTAAATCTGTATTTATTGGGTAAAGTTGTGTGTTAGTTATTATCATGCCAGACATGTTTGTTTTTGTTTACGCAGCGATGGTAACTGTATTTGCCATTCAACTACACATGAAATATGTGGTAGGCGAAATCAATTACAATAGTACCAGGTACCAGAGACCTGTCTCAATCTGTCAAAAATACCTAAATTTTCCCGTAATGTCGCTGAGAGGAGATTGCGACTAAATGAATGTTTTTATTAACGGGAATTGGCCTTCTGGTAGTTAATAGATAGATATAGCAATAATATTGAAGTAGGTACGTACGGGAGATGAATAAAAGCCGTGGATTCACTTGCCTTGTTAAGCCCACTACTTTAAGCCCACACACGAAAAAAAAAAAAAAGTCCTTTGTAGACCGTTGTCTTTGGCACTGGAATACCATGGTCATAGTGTCTTTCTACAGCTCTATATTCACATACAATACAATAATCAACAACTGCCGGTCAATTCTGTAAAAATCTCACCGTGAAAACTTAGGTGAAGTGAGTTTGTTTTTGCTAGGAATTGACACTATTGACAGCTCACTCCACGCTCACTTCACCTAAGTTTTCACGGTGAGATTTTTACAGAATAGCACCTATAACATCACAACATAAAAAAAAAATTTTGCAAATCGACTTATAAATAACGGAGTTCTGAAATAACAAATAACAAACATAAAAAAAAATATTCAAACGAATTGATTACCTCCTCCTTTTTTTGAAGTCGGTTAAAAACGAAGGTATACAATTACTTAACTAAAATTTTACGTGAAATTCCCCATGGCATTCAAGGCTTTCACTACCTACGCAGTTATCAGATAACCCAAAATAAAAGGCAATCAAACAAAAAGCTACGCCAACAGTTGATTAATTCGTCGGAGAGTTCCACAACACTTGCTTTTATGCTGAAAATTAATGCTATTAACGTAATCTTAGCAAAAGCAAATAGACACTTGGAAGTTCAACAACATTCATAGCGTTATTTACATTGTTGAGCAGATAAATTGTTCGAAAATATCAAGCAATGGATTAGCAATATATCATTCAAAATTATTTCGATTGTGATTGAAATTGTGTTACACAATAAGGGTACAGTTTCCAGGTTTCTTTTCTTTACGCGTTTAGTTTCTATAAATTAATTAAGTACTTTCTTTATATCATCACCCGAAGTGGGTGAAATAGTGAAGCGATCGTCGGCATAACTGCGGTGCTATTCTGTAAAAATCTCACCGTGAAAACTTAGGTGAAGTGAGCGTGGAGTGAGCTGTCAATAGTGTCAATTCCTAGCAAAAACAAACTCACTTCACCTAAGTTTTCACGGTGAGATTTTTATTTTATTTATTTATTTATTGGCCTATCTACAATTGTTACACTGTTTATCCTTAAAAAATACAAGCAATATACAAGCATAGTGTACATTATGATGCGATAGACACAGCATGCAAAAACAAAAATTAAACATCAATAAAATTGCAATAATTGTGCAGAAATAACGCTTACAGTACTAGTGAGTGAAACAAGACAAAGAAAAAATAATAACAATAAAATGAAGAAAAAAAAAAGAACAGTCAATTGTGTTGGTTACTTTTTATGGACTTGGCGCTTGAATTCTTGAAGTGATGTGGAAAAAATATCTATTGATTCATCGCAATTATTAAGAAGCCTGGAAATTCTGGGGATGGGGGAATTGGATCCTGAAACAGTTTTGCGGAATGGGGGACGTAATGGTTTGATAGGATGACGCGGATAATTATGGGGTAGGTTAAAACTTAACTTACTTAACAACTGGGGGCAGTCTAATTTACTCTGAAGTATTTTATAAAGAAAAACTAGATCTATACCATCTCTTCGTTTTTCAAGTGAAGTCATAAAAAATTTTTCAAGCCGTTTAGCGTAGCTCGGAACTTTTTTGTCCAATCTAGCAGAGAAGGCAAGATGGTATAAAAATCTTTTCTGGATCCTCTCTAACCTAAGACTATGTGTTGCATAGTGGGGACGCCATCACGCCACACAACCGCGCAGTATTCCAATACAGTACGAACGAGACAATTGAAAAGATAAATTTTAGTTTTAGGCTTGCGAAAACATTTTGCATTACGTAACACAAAACCGAGTGTCTTTGAAGCTTTTTTAATAATGTTATCCATGTGGGGAATGAATGTTAATTTACGATCAATAAGAACTCCCAAATCTCTGACAACATCGACTTTACTGAGGTGCGCACCATTCATAC
This sequence comes from Oligia latruncula, assembly GCA_948474745.1. NCBI lineage: Eukaryota > Metazoa > Arthropoda > Insecta > Lepidoptera > Noctuidae > Oligia > Oligia latruncula. Next base: position 5,452,629 of record OX419699.1, read on the forward strand.
TGTAATTAAAATCAATAAAGTTAGCCTTGCGAGTAAACGTAATTTGGGAGCATTTTTCTATATTAAGTTGCATGCTATTATCGTTACACCAGTTTAAAAGTCTGTTCAGGTCTTCCTGAAGTAATGTTGAATCGGCTAGAGAATCTATATCGCGTGCTATTTTCAAATCATCGGCGAATAGGAATGACGTGGAATTAAAGAAGCAATAAGGAAGGTCGTTCACAAAGATAATAAATAATACAGGGCCCAGGTGGGAACCTTGCGGAACACCGGAGGTTATGATCATGGTTTCAGATTTATAGCCATTGGCCACCACATAAAAGGATCTATCCGTTAGGTAAGAGTGCAGCCACTTAAGAAGAGAACCAGCAAAGCCGTACGCAGCAAGTTTTTGAATCAGCACGTCATGGGAAACTTTGTCAAAAGCCTTGCTGAAATCAGTGTATATGGCGTCGACTTGCTGGTTCGAGTCAAGCGAAGCTGCAATAACCTCAACGAAAGCTACTAAATTACTGCATGTAGATCTTGCAGCAGTAAAGCCATGCTGGTGGTCAGACAGATATTTCCTAAAATAGTTTTGAATGTCAGGGCATACAATTGCTTCAAAAACCTTTGCAAATGTCGGAAGGATAGATATAGGACGATAGTTTCCAACCAAATCATCAGCGCCTGATTTATAAATCGGTACTACTTTGGCCAGCTTCCATTGTGTAGGGAAAATACCAGCGCTGAGAGATTTGTTGAAAATCATGCATAGGGGAGTTGCCAGTTGGTCAGCGCAAGTTACGATAAAGTAAGGGGGAATTTCATCGCTGCCGGAGCCTTTGGATATGTCCAAGTTTTTGAGATGCTTGGCTATTTTATCCAACGGAATCTGGATCAAGGAAAAGCTGTCGGAGTTGCAAAGAAGGCTTTCCAAGAAAGGCGAGGTTTGAACTACGTTGGAGGCATGGGTAGCTGGACTGTACACTGAAGAAAAATAGGATCCGAACATGTTGCACATCTCATTGCCATTACAAGTTTTGCTGACGCCATTTGACATTGAGGCTGGATAGGCATTTACAGAATAGATCGGCCTGTAGTGACGTAGTGATTATAATATGCAACCATTAGCTATCAAGAGTTACGAAGGAGACTTTGGCGAGCACAGTAGACACCGGTTTGATCATCTGATGTCCCCTCCGCGATGCTGAAAACTATCGTGGTGTCTGTAGAGCAGGTATTATCGGCATAATCCATCTCCTTCCCCCGCGTAGGGAAACCAGAGAGATTTTTAAACTCTGTATAATTCCTGTATTTTAAAACCTACGGAGCAAATCGCGAATAAAATAAATGTTTCTAGTAGTTTCTACTGTATTCTCTTTGACTGTATTATAGTTATTTGTGGCGTATAATCGTCCATGTGTTTACTGAAAGACTTCGCTCGGTGCTAACAGTGCATTGCGGCGCGTCTATTGGACAGGAACATGGCGTGAAATAGAAATGCATACATCATAATATATTATTCAACAAAACAGATGCAGTTTGATTTGTATATGCTATATTGTTAGTACCTGTAGATATTCTAATAATGCTTTGATTGACAGTTTAGTTTTGCTACTTGTTGCTCTGTAGAACTCGTTGTAGCAAATTTCAGACCGCTTTATCAATTGTACTAACTTCAGCCCATGGCTTCGTGTGCGTGAAATTTCTTGTTCCCCCTTCCACCCCGTCGCATCGCATCGCCTGTCCGCGCTATTACTTCGTTTTCGCTAAGCATTCTTTCTGACTTTATTTTCTTTTTTGCTCGGCTCCTAAGGATCCGAGCGTGATATTAAATAGCCTTGCTATATTTGAACTATCAAATGCAAAAAGATTTTTTTTAAATCCGACTACTTAGTAGTTTTAGAGATTAGTAGCGCGTTCAAACGAACAAAAAAAACTCTTTTAGGTACTTTATTATTAGGTAGAAGATGTCTACCAAACTAAATTTTTGTTGCTTACTTTTTCGTGTCGATATAGTAGGTAATACAATGTATGAAATAATCATGATTGGAGAGCTTAAAATTGCCGACCGCCCGTGTCCTTAAGGCTGCGCCGACCGCACAGTGGCGCCCTCATCGTTTGTTTGGTTATTTCTTTTATTTTAGAATGAAAATGCAGAAAATAAGCACGTTAAGTTGTGTTCCACAAGATTATACGTTAATACTATTATAAACAGCAGTTTTATATTGTTTAATTTTATTATAATCACTAAAACAGATAATAGTGGCCACTACTTTCCGTTTATAATAATATTAACGTATAATCTGGTGGAGCACAACTTAACGTGCTTATTTTCTGCATTTTCATTCTAAAATAAAAGAAATAACCAAACAAACGATGAGGGCGCCACTGTGCAGTCGGTGCAGCCTTAATGTCGTATTGAAACTTTGAAAGTGACGAGAAACCAGTTTTCGCATAATTCAGGTTATGCTTCCTTCCAAAGACTTTCCTTAAATAGTATAAAACAAAGTCACCGAAATGTCTGTACGCGCATATCGCATAACTTCCGCATGACTGCACCAAATTGGATAATTATTTTTTCACTTCAGTAGCTCAAACATGTAGGTTTTGACAAAGTAACTTTTTAATTATTTTTTTCTGAAAGCCGCGAATATCTTATTCAGCCTTGGGTTAATCATACAATTCGAAACATTCACACTCTATCTCTTTCCCGCCATTAGAAAGAGAGACCAGCCCTTTCGAAGTTCCGATTTTGAATTCGACCTCAAAAACAAACACGTTCGGAATTTCGTACTAACTAAAGAAAGTGTTCTCGCTGCTGAAGTGAAAAGTTATGTGTGTTACACGAGACCAAAGTTTTTTGCATCTCGTGCCTTTGAATCCCTCGCCACACTCAGGATTCAACTTTAGAATCACTCGCTACGCTCGTGATTCAATCTTTGAATCCTTCGCTTGCTCAGGATTCAAAATAGGCACTCGCAGCAAAAAACGACTTTGCTCTCTTGTTGCACAAATAACTATTTTGTTGTCTTCGGTATTGCCACGACAAAGTTTGTATGAAAGAAAATGTCGGAAATTCGAAAAAAAAATTGCAAACGTCCAAAGATGGGGCGGGCCGCTAGTTTCCCTATAAATCCAGGCTCTGGCATACATTCAAACAAAACGAATTTACCCTTCACATTACAATGTACTTATCTTTTTTAATTTCCAAGGTACAGACATTACCTACTCGTAGTTACGAGAATGAAGCAAAAATAACCCTTTAATAATCCGAGTAAGTACTACGTACACGTACAGACCTACACTAACAAAACATTGCATCACCTACACTAACAAACTTTATTTTCAAAGCTCTATGTTGTTAGCAGCTTTTACGCCGTAATGAAATAACAAGCGATGCTCCCACATTTCATCCAATTTCCCGACCGTCGCATGGAGTAAATGAATTCTCTATTGATTTGTCAGTGGGTTGAAGGACGGTTTGTTTATCGAGAGAGGTCAATTGGGGCTGAATAGCTACGAGGCTAGTAGGCAAGCCACGATGGCCGGTGAGCTTTCCTGAACTGGAACTGCCCTTTTGTTGCGTGTTAACTAGTCAACAATTATACCCTAGCGAATGGTTATTGTAGCTTGTCAAAATAAATAAAAAGAGGAAAGTTTTGTTTATTAATAAAGTGCTGCCCAAGTCTAGAAATGGACAGACGATCACCATTTCATGTCTCAAATGCAGAACTACTGTATTATGAAAAAGATTAAAACTTTTATGTAGGATTTTTAATTACCTATGCTTCATGCAAAATTTTTATCCTGCTTTTTCTAATTTATAATCATAATAAGGCACACAATGTTGTATCCCAAAGTGCAGGCAATGCAAACCAAATTCAAGCTCGTGTTATAAGCGTTGGTATGATTGTTGAATCGATGTAAATCATATCAGGAAATCTATTTGTGGCAATTGCCAATACCTACTCCAGCTCGTGACCTGAGAAGCAATTTTAGACTGATTTATAGCCTAGCAACGGGACATTTATGTAAAAGACTGATTAACGCCACGGTCAAAATTAATTAGTTTTAGTTGGCTATTAATAAAGAAAAACGTGAAGAATTGAGAAACTATTGTTTAGGTTACCCTTAATAAAATTAACACGGAATTACAATATTGTACGTCTAAACAAATAGACAGGCATTGTAAAAAAATCATACTGGGATTTGCACCGATGAAAAAGAGATGCAACATCTTATAGGTACCTACTAACCTGCGCTTTGCTCTCCCAATCCATGCCCACAGCGCAGATGAAGCACATGACGAGAAGCGCTACTGCTCCCACGATTCTGACGTCATTCAGTCCACCATCGATGATCTTCAAGTCATAGCTCTTCAAAAGATCGTTCAAGGAGTCGCAAAACCCGATAGTGTTCATACTGGCGGCGACCGCATTAGCAAAGGCGAAAATAATGCCCACGGAAGCACCAAACTCAGGACCCAGTGATCTTGAGATTATGTAGTAAATCCCTCCTAGAAAATTAAGTAAATATCTAATTTATTAAGAAAACACGCCATGGCGAAAATGTCATCAGTGTTGTGTTTTTCAAACTTTTTGTTGTTGTTTTAGTTTCAGTTTCAAGTTTTTTTTTATTAAATTAGCATTGACAAAAGCCTAACTGAGATCCACAAATGTAGTATACAGGGTTTACGCTTGGATTAAAATATTGGTAACCGTACGAGACTGTCAGAAAGGGATACAGAGATGTAACTTAGGTAGTACCTAGGTAAGTAATGCAAGGTATTTATACCTTGTCCTAGATCAACTGTTAAATATTTTACACATTTTCAGTTTCTTTTATATAATTTGATTGAACCTGACTCATATGACCTAGTAAACTGCGTCGCTTGATTTGAAACTGGTTCTAGTTTCACACGATTATCCTCAGGTAGGGTATGTTCTGTACACCATTGTATAAGATTGTATACATTCCGCGATCATACGTTACAGATGATAATCTTAATAGAGATTACTCTGTAGCCTATTGTGTGAATGTCGTCATTATAGTAGTAGCACTATGTTACTAAGTCGCACTTTGCTTTTACCCTGATCTGCACAAAGACAAGAGGAAGTGTAACGGATGACAGGGGCGCATTGTTCACATAGTGCTCTGTTCTTGCTTTGCTAATTATATTGTCAGCTAAAAGTCTTCTATTGTATTTAAAATACTTATAAGATTTTATGGAAATGCTGTATCGTTTCAAGTGCAGTCTAACTAGATAATTCTAACACAACAACGTGCTGCTAGTTGTAAAAGTATAATTGCGTTTATATCCTTGTTTTCTTAGTTAGATGGATTATAATTCATGCTTATTTGAATCAAACACAAATCTTCTTCTTCTGGTACATCAAAATCAATAGCCGTGCGTTAGTCTGGTAAAAACTCTGTGATGAAACTTTGGTAAGTTGTTGTGTGCGCACAGGAGAAGGTTTAAACAAAAAAATAATAATTATAAGGCATTGCAACGCACGGTAGGTATTAGATAGCTAGTACAGAATTTATTTATTTAATTAAATAATGCATATTTACAATATTAAATCTAAAGTGGTAGGTATATAATAATGGGATCGACGAACTAGGATAAACCTGTATCTCAGGTATCATACGTGGAAATTAAGCTTATTACATTAATATTCCTAAGATTGATTATAAACATAAATAGTGAGTAACTTAACAGTCTAATGATAGGACAATACTCAAATAAAAAATTATATTTAACTTAAAAGAACCAGTAACTTTTCTGTGCCATCATAAGACAAATTTTGCAACCAAGTTGTAAATAACATTTGTGAAATGTACCGTTTTTAATGCAGACATAGACAAAAATGCGTTTACTTTATTAAATAGAAATGGGCCTAATAATATAAAAAATCTATACATAAATAAATGCCATAATCTATAATTATTTTATCCATAGGTACAGATGTCTTTTCGACTTTTATCAGTATAAAAAATCATGTAATAATGTAGAATAATCTAAGCTATCAGTTTAAAGGCTAAAGTTCTATTCAAAATGCAATCTCGTAAGAAAATTATTCTAGACCGGTTAGGTTAGGTTAGAGAGGACGTTAGTCTCAGCAATATAAATAGTTGCATTATGAGGATAAACTTTAAGGCTTGCTGACGACGTCAATCTAAACAGTGCTGTGTTAGGAATCGAAAACGAATTCCCACGAATCGTTTGTCTCGTCAATAGTTGATGAGAGTCATGAGTTCATGACTCATGCATGTCATTACAAATACAGTTTTCGTACCCAACATACATGTGTTCGCAAATCAATAAACTAACTTTTGCCTGTTTAGTTTAGAAGAAAAACTTGTTTAATTTTTAAGCGGTATTGAATCTTCTTACAATCTTTTATTTCTTAATTCTACATTAGTAGGTAGCAACAGATTTTTTATTTTTTTAAAGGCATCGGATTGCAAAGTTTTTGTAATTGCATGAGGCGATGATCACATTGGTTAGGTAATATCAATGCAGCGAAATCTTTTTAAATAAATTCTAGAAAGTAGTTAGATTGCTCTAAAACCTAACACAGATGAATGACGGGTTCATAGACGACTTGTTCAGATTGTAAAATAATAAGTTACTATATCAAAAAACCAACCTCCTTTTACTTCTCCATTGGTGCATATAGCGCTCATAGAAAGCGTTGTTATGACACACACGAAGGCTGATATGGCGATGATGACAAGGGAAAATCCAATGCCTGCCTGTGAAACCACCCACGATATACGCAGGAACAGCATCACACCCCAGATGTTCAGCAGACATGGTATCAGCACACCCTACAATAGAATTTACAATACAATAGAATTTTTAGAAGCTCATCATCATAAAATAGACTCATCTTCGTCTCTCAAATGATATACCTGTCTTTAAGACCTGAATATTGTGTTATACAGGATTACATATATCCGTCTGCACTATTTTAGTCCAACTCAAAGCAAATAAATAGTTCCTCTTATAAAATCTGATACAGTCGTATCAGTTGTATGTGTCAATCAATTTTAATTTATGTCAAACACATTGTGCGACTTCTACCCTCATATAATAAGCTTTTATAAAAACTAACCTGAATCCATCCTAACTTAATTCCAATAGCAGGAGTTGGTGACTTTGTTTCTCTTGTCTGTTGTACTTTCTCGTCCTGAAACCAAACACAACATTCTAATTCTCGTTTATTTCCTTGACCATAATAGCAAAAAACAGGTGCATGAAATCAATTGAATATGTCCAAACACAACTACATTAGTTTATTGTCTCTGTCGTGTGTGATGCACGTGATTATCATAGATGTAATGAGTCCAGTAAGTGACAGGTGACTGCGACCATTCCGCCATGATGGACACCGTCTGTCTCGCACTTCGTTGATCCATGCCATAACACTGCGCTTGTGTATTGTTCCCAGACGGCAATGGATCATCGTGTCTTGTGACGGTCGTTTTTATTAAACGGTTTTATCTATCTTGCCCTGTTAGTTATTTATTTATTTGGGTCAAATTTAGTAGGTACTTGAAATTTTACCTCCTTCCTGTTGGCAGATTGATCTGATAATTGGTACACACCTTTAGTTTTGATGACAATACAATTTAATTTAATCAATAACATTGTAAATCCAAGATGGCCGCCGCTACAAAATGGCGTATTGCATTTTTTTTTTCATAACCCCCTCATCATGGGTATAAAATGAAAGGGCTTGCTAGGGCTTGGCGTAGCGTAACCTGAGTAAATATGTAAATAGCATTTATATACAGTGTGTCTAGTCACCGGTGGTCCGACCCGTTAAAGCGAAGCAATATGATCAATTTTATCGACAAATCCACCATAATAAGGCATTTTGCCCCTACTGTTTTGAAATGGCGGCCATTTTAATTTTTTTTTTACTGAGTACGGTTGGGTTCATTTATTTTGCCATATCTACAGATGTAGAGGTCCTACAGGCCTAAAGGCAATAGCTATAAAAGTAGGCAATAAGTTCACAATAAAAAGTTTATCAAAAACTACCATTAAAACCTTAAAAAAATACTTGAAACTTAAAAAGTGTGAAAAAAATTTGGTTGTTTTTAAAATTTTCCATTTCAAAACAGTAGGGGCAAAATGCCTTAGGTGGATTTGTTGATAAAATTTATCATATTGCTTCGCTTTAACGGTTCGGACACCGGTGACCAGACACACTGTATTTACTCAGGTTACTCATATAAAGGTAGAGGTAGAGATATATAAGAGGTAGAGATATATAAGAGGTTGACTATTGATAGAATTTTCACGCGACTCACGATTTAATTTTTTGTCTGATCAATGCCTTAGATTGAAGAGGAAAGTGGTGTGATGACTATGCACCTAGGTCCTACCGAATTATTTTTTAGCTTTTAGCACATTATCTACATCATTATTTTACTTTTAAAAGTATTTTTTTACTTATTTTTATTATGTGATCACAATATACATATTTTATTTGTATGGTGGAAAATAAGGGACAACGTTCTCCAGGGAAAATCTGATTCTCTATGTGTTACATTTACCCACCCTTCTTTTGCACAGATACCGGATTTAAACAATAAGTTTAGCTAAATAAAAGAAAATCAGGAAAATATTTTCCCGATTTTCTTTTACTCACTTCTCTCTTTTAAAAGGTGTGGCAATAGCTACCTAGAAAATGAGAGATTACGCTAATCTCCTAAGGTATTATTCAAAAAAATTTTGTCTGCAACCTAAAAAAATCTTTATACCTACTTAGCACCATTTAAAACACTTTTCATTTACCATGTTTAAAAAAGTGCATATCGATTGTATGTAAGTAGGTAACCAGAGTAGGTACCTATGTTGGTACATACCTACGTGGCCACTATCTACATCCATCAAGCCAGTCAAGCTCTCGAGTGTTCGCTCATGGCGCGGCAGCTAGCGCCGGATCGCAGCGGTCCGATCCGCTTTTTCTATTCCACACGGAAAACATTAGAAGACTCATCGATGCTTTGTCTCTACTTCAAAAGTCGTCAGTTACTCATTGAAAATTACCAAAGTGATGATATTTTTATCCGGTTTCTGAATTGAGAATTTGAAGTTGACAAAGTCAAAGCGAAATTAAAAGTTTAACCCGCGAGCTCGAACTCACTGGTGGTCATGGCCAAAAAGCACGCTGTCTCACCTGGCTTCGTGTTTGACAGAGATCTAGTAGAGTTTGACAAGTTCTCAACTTCAAATTCTTGTATCTGTATAGCCCACTTTTCTGTATTCTGAGAGGTCACTAATGTAATATTTACAATATAATGTATTTTATTATGAAATAAATGACTTATTATTATGAGTTTTCTGGAGTACGCGCCTCCAGAAAACTCATTTTTTATAACAATGAGTTATAAAAAAAGACAAAAATTGAAGTGATTCGCATCATTTGTTCATAAACTTATTGCCTTATTTTATATTTGCATAGTTATTTTGTAATTCTAAGAATCTTTGTTTAAGAAACATAAATTGTTTGTTTATTCTCGACAGTTTGTGTAGATTAAATCAGCACATAAACCTACTTGTTATGTTTGCACGATTAATCAGGAGAAAATAACTCGGTAGATATTGTATGCGTTGATCTTGAAATGGCAAAACAATGAGGATTATTGTGAATATAAATGAAATTGTTTATAGCAGAACGAATTCGTTTAAAATAAGAATTCAAACTATCTTTTCTAAGTATATAGATTTTTTTTTTATATTCAGTGCTTGCTGACATAATTTTCAACCAGAAATATTGTAGACATTATGTTACGTGTCATTTGTAGTTTTGTATGAATATAATTTTATATACCTACGTATATAAAATTATATGATAAATGATTATATTTTGTGTAAGTAGGTTTGCACAAAGACTTTTACACGTCAATCATATTTTAAAAACTAGATCAGACCGGAATAAATCGGCTTTTCCTATCTGACTACTATAAGTACCTACTCTGAGAAGAAAGGCTTTTTAAACTCCAGACATAATCTTGGTCAGATCATGTGAAAACCATGTAAGTAGATCATGTACCTATTCTTAATATCATAATAAATTAATATCATTCACAATACCTACGTTTAATAAAAAATTCTCTAGCCATTCGCTCTCGTGTTGAATAACCGTATTCCAATACCTACTAATCAATCCCAGCTAATTTACTTTATAGTCCTGCTAGCTCGGTAGCAACAATTATTAAAAGTGCAATTTTGTTTTATTACTCAGCATTGAGTGCAGTTTCATAAAGTATTATCTTTATGACCTAACTCCTGTCCTAATCATGTATGATCAATCCATACTAATATTATAAATTCGCAAGTGTGTCTGTCTGTCTGTTACTTCTTCACGCTTAAGGGCGCACCGAGCTTCTAGCGGTAATCGATTTTAGGTATTCTATGCGCTCCGTGTATGTGTGCGTGAGGCACACCGGCAAGAGATCGAACGGCTAGATAGATAAGAGCACTGCGCCAATCGCGCGCCGCGCGCGTCGAGCCGTGCGCCGCGCGCCGATCGGCTAGCGAGGTGCTACCAATATTTACAAAATAACGATTTGAAATACTTTTATTGGAAATATTCACGTTATGAAAACTTTTTCAGATTTTACACAATTTATAATTTATCGTCGTTAGGTAGGTATCTATGATCAATGAAAAATGAACCAATATTAGGTATAATTTACTTAGTCGAATTATTAACTATTACAATTAATTACCTTTTATGATAATATTCAAAGTACAATAGAAAGTTAAAAGTGATCTCATAACGTAAAATAACATAACGGCTAAATAAGTAGGGTAAAAGTCCCAGTAGTCGACCCTTTTTTTTTTTTTTTGCGAGTGGGAAATCATCAAATGACCCCTCCCGCTCTGGGTGGAGCGGAAGGGAGTGTCAGACTCTTACTGACTAAAACCCACCCGTGTTCCTTCCTTAGCCCTTTATGTTCCGGGCCAGCGGTAACCCTTTCGGACAATCCCGCTGACCCGGCAGGCTTCGGCCCTATGGGGCCCCTCCTCGATGCTGACATCTCACCTGTATCTTCTGCTGTAAGACGTATCCGTTACAAAAAAGAAAGAAATAATCTTAAACAAATAATACTGAACATGAAGCGACAAAATGAACGTTATAAAAAACAACTGCAAAGATTAGTACCGGCAAAAATGAATAAAAGACCCTCAGCTTTAGACATGCCCAATCAAAGTAGAATAGTCCCTAAAATAAAACGCATAGTGAAAAATTCAAATGAAACACCAAATCATAATTTAAATTCTTTGCCTGAAAGACTGAAAAAAGAAGTCGAAATATTTTATGAGGACGATGAAAATAGTAGACTATGCTCTGGAAAAAAAGAATTTATAGCAAGAAACAAGATACGTAAACAAAAGCGGTACCTCAGTGACAGTCTTCTCAATCTGCATAAAAAGTTTCTGAAAAACTCAAATTTTACTATCAGCTATTCAGCATTCTGCAAATTAAGACCTTTTTGGGTACTGCTACCTGATTTTCGGTCTCGCTCGAGACACTTGTTTATGCAAATTGCATACTAACATGGATTTAATCATCCAGGGTTTGTACCAGAGAAAGATACTATCATCTAAGAACTCTCAAGATCTTCTCTCTTTGCTATGTTGCGACGTGTATGATGCAGATTGTTTGCATTGAACTTGTTCAGCATGCAAGAATAAGGTAGTATCTTATCAGGAATTTGATAATTCTATCGAAATCACGTACTGGCAGTGGGAGACTAAACAAGACATAATTCAAGGTACGTCAAGAAAAATAAGAACAACTGAGAAAGTTAAAAAAAAGAGAAGAACCTATGAAATGTATTGAAAAATTTGATTCAACACTGAATGAATATTTTATACATTGTGGTAATATAGTTGCTCAAGAAAAGGCTTTCAAATGTTTAAAAGAACATCTTAAAGAAGGTGATTGTATTGTCCATGTTGACTATAGTGAAAATTATGCAGTCAAGTGTAATGAAGAAATACAGTCCTACCATTTTGGTGGTAGCCGTAAACAATTAACTTTACACACTTCGGTAATATATTTTTTAATACAGTTGCTCAAAAAGTGGTGTATTGCAGGGACGTATAGCGTTCGGGATGTGGGCTATGACATACTAGTGCTTTTTTTTACCTTTCCCGAACTCGTGCGTTCTCTTTCCCAACTGTCAAAATAATTTCTATTAAAAAGAAAAAACCAACCATGAAGTTTTTACTAAAGAGTTTTTGTGATTCATACAAATACGTATATTTCTAAAAAGAAGCTACTAATTTATTTCAATATCAGATTTAATTGAATGAGTTAGGTTAGGTTTCATTTCATTTCATTAAATTTCATTTTCATTTCATATCAATAAAAAAAATATACTGAAGACTAAGCTGTATGGATAGTTCCCTTTGCCTACCAAAATGGGTGAAGAAAAAAAAATCTGCTTATATTCTACGGTTGGCGCCATTTTCCAGAAATTTTCTTTGCGAGTTTAGTTGTTTGATGCACAAAATGAGTAATTTCAACCTTATTTTTTTTAAATTAACACCACCGGAACTCAGTATAATTGCATAATTGCACAAAATGCTTTGGAAAACATTTTACCGGAAAAGTCAAAAAGTCGTTACATATCTACATACGACTAATTTATTGCGTGGAGAGAAGAGAAAAAAGCAATATTGTGTTTTTATTATTTTATTAAATTGCTTCATTTTTTCGCAACTGTATTAAAAATAGTCGTTCAGTACACTTGTAATGAAATATACTATTCCAGTGTACCAATGTAGTTTCTATCTACACTTGTCTTTCTCTCTCGTCATCAGATGATTCAAATTTATTTTGCAGTGAAATGTCAACAACTGGTACATTTACACTATAAATAGAAAAAAAATATACAGAGAATGATTAAAATTAGATTTAATTTAGTGATTTTTACCCACCTTTCGTACGTAAACTGTATTGCAGAAATATCGTAAATACTCGTAGATATAATACACACACAGGTACAGGTAATACATTCTACAAATAAATTTAAAAAATAATATTAAAAATAAATAAAAAAACTTCAGAATAGCGACTCATAAAAAAGGTCACTCCATTTTTAATCATTCTAATTAATTAATTTTTTATATATAAATCGCTGCGCAGGCTAGCGCGCGCGCGCCCGCGTCACAGTATAAAGATATACAGTATTTCGACTTCATACAAACGGACGAAACGCGAGCTATACCTACGCGCCTCGACCTCGGGATGCGCTCGGCATGCAGACAGTCGCGACTGTGCCGCAGTGACGAACGGACGGTGTGTTGTTTTTTTTAACAATAACCGCGCAAAATAAATTGAAGTACATATTTAATATGACGAGTAGGCAATATTGTGCTGTTTTTGGTTGCATGAATTCGTCAATAACGCATCCAGAGATAACTTTTTTTTAGATTACCTGGAAACTCTGAAAGGTATGAAATAATTTTACTTACTAGTAGGTAGGTACATAATGTGTGTCTTTTTAATGGATAAGTATTTCCTTTTATCTTCCGAAAAAAAAGATGTCTGGATTAATAAATAAAGTGAATAGAGTAAAGGAAAGTGAGACACGAGTGAAATAGGTAGTTATAGGCGGTTCATGAATCATTATACGGTAGGTACGCTTGTGTTAAAACCTCTGGGCATGTGTGTTTTGTTTTGTTAGTTTGTGTAATTCAAAGTAAAGACGTGGTTTTTATTATTAATATTTATGCACACACAGTAAAATACAATAACAAAACTAAATGGAAACACAAAGTAGGCAAATGTAATTGCCCTATGCCCTATCGCATGTTTACGTACCGCGCGGCTGTAGGCATTTATTTCAAGGTTACGGCCGAGTTACAATACTGTATGATCTTTATACTGTGCCCGCGTGCCGCGCGCACGGCGGCTGTGCTGAGAATGCAATCACTCTATGTGGTTGAAAGGATCTCGGTACTTTTCTAAATAAGGCGAGATTAATTTATACAGCCAAATTCATACTAGTGGCTTGGTAAGTGATAGATGAGTATCACGGATCGACAACATCACAACATATTATGCAAATGCAAAATAAAATGTTGACCTATTTGTATTTGTGTATATTGACTAAGGGCTGGGATTGCGTTTGAACCACACGAAAAAATAAATTACGAAATTCACAAAGGCGGTCATCGACCCTTGATACTGAGCACTTACCGAGTCATCAGTATGAATTTGGCTGCATGAATTAATGTCACCAGATACTAGAAAGTAGGTAGGTACTGTACTGAGTACCTATACTTACGAAGCAACAGGAGTATTCTCTTTGTCTTCAACATTCTCAGCAAAGATAAATTAAATTGTTTTTAAAATACCCCATTAAAAAAAATAACACCACCTAGTAAGGCAATTAGCTCAGATTACAGTTTATTCTATAATCTGACGCAATTGGTAAATAAGTAGGTAAATATACGAATTTTACTTACTTCATTATTTCATGCAAGCGAAGGGGCAAGGGCAAGGGGCAAGAAAAGGGGTTGGCGAAAAACCAATGCTAAACGCATTGGTTTTTCGCCAAACCCCTTCTCTCCCTTGATTTCTTTACTTTGTTCCCCATTTCAAATACGCTACAGTGAATTTTCATACAATTTTCTTCGTTACATTATTAAATCCGTGCGTAAGCGCAAGCGACACAAGCTCCCCGTCCGATGGCCGAGGCAGGACTAAAGCGGATAGGAGGGCGGCGCGGTAGCTCAGGGTATGCTGGGCGAAACTCGCGCGACTTTAGGTATTTCCTTCTTATTGTTAAACAAATACACATTTTGAAAATGTAAAGTATATACGTTGTATAAAACATGTAGTTTTGTTATTATTCAAAAACTGATGACCTTCCGCGAAGTATTCACGCCGTACTAAGCGTTTGTTTTGTTTTTTAGAGATAACTTTGTGAATTTATTCTATCGAGCCAACTTTATCAAATCGTGTTTCCATCGTGTATACTGGCTAGTATATATGCCCAATAATACCAATTTATTTCCTTAGATTTTTATTTAATTGTTTACTACTTCAAACAACCGTTAGAAAAACGTGTTTTTGTGTATAAAAAGCTCGGTGCCCCGTTAAAACGCTGAACCGATTTAGATGAAATTTGGTATACCTAGAGATAGTTTGAGTCCCGGGAAATGACATAGGATAGTTTTTATATCGATATTCCTTGGGCGCTGCTAGTATGATCATAAAACTTTATCGTAAGTAATACCTAAATACACTCAAAAAATGTATAGTCAGCAGTAATAATGTCAGGGAGATAAATTTATATATGCAAAATGAATACCAACTTTAATTCTCCCTTTATTCAAATCACAACTGTCACTATTTGACAGTTGTCTGAAATGGCTATAACACAGCAAATTGACGTAGGGTTACAATTAGCTTTTTTCCGGCGGCTATTTGGTAGGGGTAGGTTAAAATGTGCCATTTGCGACTCGTACCTAAGCCTGTCGAATGCATGTGATTATCTACTTATAATTACCTCATAACCTTACATAGGTAATCCCACAGTAATAAATGTCTACATAATTCCTCGTTCTATGCCGAAATACTAATTGTAATGTTGCCTAACGACACTTTGATTATATAGGAGATCAACAATGATGAGTTTTGCATGAGATGACACTGGATTTTTGGTGAGAACTTACGAGTAACACATTGGATGAAAATGTTGAATCAATAATACACCTACCTAAGGTATGGATAAATTCATTCAATTACTTAATATTAACTGCACATAATTTACCTACACACGTGATAATTATTTGCAGTGATTGAATTCCAATTAAAATTTCCTACATTTGGTTTATTTTCAGACCCAAGTTTATTCTAACAATGGTAAAGTTCTGCATACAGGAAAGAGTCCTCCAGACCGTATTTCGGCCATGGCGGCCAATTTCATCGAAGACTAGCCTTCGACGCGGAAAATATTATACTGCACAAGCTTTATAGAAAACTGTGTTTCAATCACAATCAGATACCTACGTTCTTATTACAAAAACTGACTCGATGGTTTCAACCATGTTAAAAGAAAAACCTTGATTGTGAAAAGACCTTTAGGCGCTCCGCAGACGGCGGTCATTTTGTCCGCGGACGACCGCGAGAGACATCATCCGACAAACATGCCCTTTACCTATATGCGTTGGTAGTATAGGATTCCCTTTGCACTATCGTTCGCGGTCAAATTGACCGGCCCGGCCCGCCCCGCCCGTGTGTTTCGCGCCTTATTGTTAATAGCGCAAAATAAAACTCACCTCTTCTGTAATAAGATGGTCCCCATGTAGCTCTCCAAGACTCGGCCTTTTAAGAGCTCTTTTCGAATTTCTGTAGTTGTCCAACCTCGGCAGGGCTTCCCTTGTGAGCTGGGCCAATGATCTCTTCCGTCTCCATCCAGCGTCGTGTAGCCAGGTGTCTGGTTGGGCATTGGAGGCCACGACTGCGACCCCTCGTTCCACCGTCTCGGCTGAGGACCGAAGAGGCCTCGTGATGATGTTGGCTCCCATATGGATGCCGTTCTTCTTGGATTCTGCCTCCACGGTGGAGACTTTAAACCTGGTTATGAAAATTGTTGTTTTCTGATTAAGTTTATTCAAGTTCATCTAAGTTTAGCCGATGTATTCTGTAAAAATCTAGCTGTCAATAGTGTCAATCCCCAGCATCAGATGGAAAGGCTCACTCTCTCGACTCACTCATTACAAACTCACTTCACTTCAGTTATCACGGTGATATTTTAACAGCGGTCCTATTCTGTAAAAATCTCACCGTGAAAACTTAGGTGCAGTGAGCGTGGAGTGAGCTATCAATAGTGTCCTAGCAAAAGCAAACTCACTTCACCTATGTTTTCACGGTGAGAGTTTTACGGAATCGACCGGCTGTAGACCGGCAGTTTAATTGGAGGAAACAAGGCCGCTTTTCTTGTAATTCATATATAGGACACCTACAGACTACAGTCCTGTCGTCGAGAGAATGCGTCCCTGACACCTGTCAGTGCGACAATTCTAGTAGCTAATAAATATCAATTCGCAAAACACATAATAGTTTGTATGAAACCTGCCAAAGTGGGTCTTTTTAGGCCCCCTCATTTTTCTAATCAATCCAATCCAAATCCAATCCCTATCTCTTTGATTATACCTACGTAGTACAGCGAAAAAAAGAAAAACACGGACTGTCTTCGCAATATTATAATTCATAATGTTATCCTTATAAGATTATCCAAAGTGGCCTTTTTAGGCCCCCAGTGTCAAGAACGCATTCTCTAGTCGGTCGCACTGCAATCTAATCTAGCTACAAATCCCTCTCTTATTCTGTAAACTTTTCCTATAGTTACTTGATTGAATACTCACTCATACATGTAAATGTACAAGTTGGTTTAATTCTATGAGAATTCATGAGATCATCAAGTGCGACCAAGACTATCCTCATAAATAACGTATCAGGTATGGAAAAGGATAAATGAAAATATGATCATAAATCAATAGCTTCTCTCCTCACCTGTTTTCTTCCATGATGTATGAGGCCGGTGGACTACCGGAAACTACACTTATATGAAACTACCTCGCGTAGCTTTATTGTGACGTAATACTTCTTCGATGTAGCACCCAACCACATAATTTTCTTTGCGGGATATCTAGAACAAAAGAAAAAAACAAATGAATTCTGTGATATGGCTATAAACGGATGACTAGACTAACGAATCGAACTGACGACTAATAGAAAAGTATGGAAGATAAATGCATGTTGAGCCGACCTCAAAAAATTGGGATGAAGGCAAGCAAGACAATGTCATCTGCCAGCCTTTTCCCAACTTTGTTGGGGTCGGCTTCCAGTCTAACCAGATGCAGCTGAATACCAGTATTTTACATGGAGCGACTGCCTATCTGACCTCCACAACCCAGTTAATTGGTAATACGATACCCCTTGGTAAGACTGATTGTGTGATTTTCGGGCTTCTGACGACCCGTAACGACTATCAAAGATCCACGAATGACAGCCGGGACCAGCGGCTTAACGTGCTTTCCGAGGCACGGACGGGTCTTTTTTTTTTTTTAGGATGGTAAATCATCAAAAATGATCCCTATAGTCAATAAGTTTCTGACACTCCCGTGTCAGACTCTTACTGACTAAAACCCACCCGTGTTCCTTCCTTAGCCCTTTATGTCAGAATTTCGGCCTTCTCATCAACGGGTTAACGTGCTTTCCGAGACACGGAGGGGTCTTGGTATGTAAAGATGGTCACCTATCCACGGACCAACCGTGGCAAGCGTAGCTTAACCAGATCGATCGACCCATGCGGCTGTTATTAATTAGCCACAAGCCCCTTAATCAGAATGATGATAATGAGTTATGGACTCATATTTCGGATTTGAAAATTATTTCGGC
Organism: Oligia latruncula; assembly: GCA_948474745.1. Classification (NCBI taxonomy): domain Eukaryota; kingdom Metazoa; phylum Arthropoda; class Insecta; order Lepidoptera; family Noctuidae; genus Oligia; species Oligia latruncula. Next base: position 5,471,063 of record OX419699.1, read on the forward strand.
CTTTTTAGACCCCCTGCGGGGTAATTGTATAAACACACTGTCATTAGCAATGGGTTTCATTTCTCATTAATAACGACATAACTATGTAAATGTCTATTAACTGCTCTCAAACTACGATGTTTATTTTTCTTACATACCTACTTTTTTGACATAATCTCTTTATTATTTGACATTTTATACAGACAATTCAAAATTTTCACCTCTTTATTAGTGGTTGTAATGGGAATCATATCACTTGGTTTTAGTAGGTTTTTATTTTTTCTTTTGATAGATTCTTATTTTGTAAATGTGAGGACTTTGTAAGCCTTGTAGACTTTAGATCTGTAGACCATTTTTTATTTTATCAAGTACCTGGTACTTGTTGACAGGCATACGCTGTTCTCCCATACCTACTGTAATTTGGAAGCATTGTAAAGCCAATTATTTTTAAAAAGAGTAACCGTGGAGTTTCTTGCCGGTTCTTCTCCATAGGAAACGACCAATTGGAACCGTGCACCTAGCTTCTGACGTTTCATAAGTGCCCATGTAGGTTTATGTGAAATAAAATATTTTGATTTTTCGACAGATCAGCAACATTCATTGCGTTATTTACGTTATTGAGCTGGTACATTTTTTTTTTTTATATTATACCTACTCGAAAAATGTGCCAGCTCAACAACGCTTAAATCGCAAAAAAAAAATCAGCCGTTCCCTACATTTTGACACGAACATTTGTAGGGAACAGCTGATTTTTTTTCGCGATTTCAGGTTTAGTCCCATAGTAAAAGTTGTTCATAATGATGAGTACTTAATGTTTTACCAATAACCCTGTATAGTACTATCGAAACGGAGAGCTTTAATCGACAGTTATTCGTTTATTTTATTTATAGATAGAAAAGTATCTGTTAACTATCTAAAGCCGATATAAACCATTCATTAATCTTAGGAATCTTGATCATCTTCGAGCGGTCAAGCGGTCAAGCAGCGTCAGTGACGTCATCACTTTTTATGTTCTTTGCTTTTTTTGCAAACAATTAAGAAATCCTCCCGCTTAAAACTCTGACAGACAAGTTCGATCGATGACTTTAGCGCCGGATTTGGCCGGTTTCGGCCGGTTCTGGGTACAGCCACGGATCCATGCCAGTCACAAAGGCCGAGAGTCGAGTGAAACGCGCGACGTCACGTGACGAGCACATACCCGCTTTGACCACAACATATGAGAGAAAACGTATCGAAGGACCACTTTCAACAACTCAGTAAAACGATACAGAAGCTTTTTAGCATATCGTTGTGACCCAAAATATTCAGCATTTAAAAGCTAAGTTCCGTGATTTAAATTATTTCAAACTTTGGCCGTAGTGATTCAGAATCATGTAATGAAGCCATGGTAACAGATTTTGAGTCGTGGTCCCAGCCACCTTGTATTTTTGGAAGGCGGTTTATAAGACAATATATAACTGCGTAACACACTAACAGTAGCGATGGCTTTCCTTTCGACAGTTTAACAACAGTTATTGCGTTGTTTTCGTTGTTGAGCAAACACATTTTTGAACATCAATATGGATTACCAATATCCTTGATATCTTTGCTTTTTTAAATTAGGTTTCTGAAAAAATAATTTATAGAATATGGGTCCTTAAACCTTGGAGTTGGGAGGTGTAAGATTTTGTTTGTTTGTAAGACGTGGTAAGAACCCCCGGCCCCGGCGGGGAAACATCCTCAACTGCTAAATCCATCAGCAAATTGTAGCGCATGCGCGTAACGTCACAATTTGTTCTGCGTCAATGGTCCTTCTGTTCGTATCCCGCGCTTGACGCTAACATGAGCTTGTTTTGTTAGTGGTTAATCATGCAGATTAATTATTATCGCTATAAATTAGCAATTTTTGTAGAATGTGGGACAATCGCAACTGGACTGGTTTCAGTTTCTGTTACTCTCTAGTAATTTATCGAAAAAGGAGACTCTCTGAGGATCTATTGGACAATTGAAGGCCATTGTGATTTTTTTTAGAGGGCTGCAGTCTCGACATTCATAGCGATCGCATCGAATCCACCGAATTCGGTCGCAAAGTCCTATCGATCCGGATGTAGCGATATTTGGTACTTAGTCTCGAGAGTCATCGATTGTCATCGGTATTTTACCGAACTTTGTCGTAAACTTTACGAATTTCTTAATGTTTACGAATATATTTTGCGAGCATTTTTGAAAGCCCGCAAAGTACGTGTGCTGTTCTTCCTAATCCTAAGAGCGAGTTCAGTTTTCGGAGTAGAATGATATTATGCTCGTCACGTTTTTCTCTATATGTTATCTCCACGTTTGTTTCCTGTCGATATGTATGCCGAGGATTTTAGCTGTTGTCCCATGTGAAAGTTTGTCATCTCCGAGTTTAACGGGTGGACAGCAGTCATCTTTTTTTGAGAGTAAATGTCACATGCGTTGCGTTGACATTTTGGCGCCAGCTTTTATTTTCCATTCTCTCATCCACTTAGAGACTTTTTCGAGGTGATTTTGCAGCATTAGTGAGGCCATAATATTATAATATTACCCTCATATTATGAGGGTTTTTGCAATTGTACAAAGCAGCCGTATCATCAGGGAAAGTGGCGTTGTTTGTTTGTTAATTTAAACGCGCCAATCTCTGAAACCAGTCAGATTAAAAAAAAACGTTTTGCATGTGATAACCCAATTCTTGAGGAATTTAACATCACGCTAGGATCCTCAGGAGCCGAGCAAAAAGAAACAAGAGCGCGTCGGACTCGCGCACCGAGGGTTCCGTACCATCATAATACACACATCAAAAGTGTCTAGGGATCAACATATATTTTTGCAATAACTTTTCTCCTGATTGATATTAATTAAAATTTTCTTTAAGGATTCATCAAATAAAGTGTTTTCGTTTGTCACAGTAACGATAAACCAAGTCACCTTTGCATTAATAAAGAAATTTGCCATTTTCCTAATAAAGGGATTTTTGACATTTGAACCACTAACACAAAAGTTCGAAAAAAAGACTGAAATAACAGTTTTCTTTAAAATTTTATTGGGTAACTTAAACAATTAATAATCCGTGTTTCTACCGCGAACACTAACAACACAAGAACATCGGTTTGGCATACTCAAAATGAGTTCATCCAAATCACGCTGTGGAATGGCCGCCCATGTTCGTTGCAACAACAAAAAAAGGTCTTCTTGCGACTGGATACCCTCCATATTCGGCAGAGCTCTTCTCTGTAGCATATCCCATGCATGCTCAATCGAGTTCAAGTCTGGCGACTGAGCAGGCCAGGGCAGGACATTGATGTTAGCTGCGGCGAGAGTCTGTCTTACAACTCTTGCGGTGTGCGGTCGTGCATTATCATGCATTAACTGAAATAAGGGACCGATTTGCACTTGTAGAGGAACGATGACGTCTGATACAATCGTCTCAGCATAAATTTGAGCGTTGAGGTTGCCTCTGATCCAAATCAACTCAGTTCTTCCGCCGATCCAAATACCCGCCCATACCATGATGGTTCCACCACTATAAGGATGGACTTCCTGGCAGGATTTTAATCGCTGTTGGCGTCCAGGGGTTCTCCAGTGTCGTATACGTCTTGTATCCGGTCTCATACCAAAACGAGACTCATCAGAAAAGCACACGAAACGCCATTGTTCTTCTGCCCAATTTCTGTGTTCAAGAGCCCATTGATATCGAATCCTACGATTGTGCATTGCTATAGGTGGTACCCGTAGCGGTCTTCGGGAATGAAGGTTCACTTCATGCAAGCGGTTTCTGACTGTTTGGTCGCTAATTAAGTTCCCTGAAGAGTGATGAAGCCTCACGGCTAACATCATGGCGGTTATTGTTGGAGCTCTTCGAGTTAAGATTTGAATGTATCGGTCTTGTCTCCGTGTGGTGCAGCGATACCGTCCTCCATGGCGCTCAGCCACGGTACCAGTGCTTCGGTAACGTGTCCAAAGTCGACTGATAACACTCTGACTTGTATTCAGAGCTAAAGCCACAGTACGTTGCCGGGAACCAGCTTCTATCATTCCCACGGCTCTGAGCATTTCTTCCCTGCTTAAATGACGTCGCCGCTCCATAATAACGTTGGTTTTAATCAGTAGTAGGGAAACAGTAGCACTAATAATGTCTTCAATGCGTTGTATGTTTTTATAGGGAAAATATTGACAGCTGATTTTCATCTTTTACTCGAATTTGATTCACAGTTCCTGATTCAAATTATGAAATGCACCAAAAAGGATCCATATAAATTTATAAAATCATAAATTTATTACAAAGCCACATCTCAATCTCAAGAAATCCGCATAAAAATGCTTGATCCCTAGACACTTTTGATGTGTGTAGTATGTTTATAAATTTTCATCGGCGAGGCCTTTATTCGTCAGAGAATTTTAACACTGCGCACTGCGGTGTCGAATACTGCAGTTTTCGGTCAGCGCCATCTCTTGACCGATAGTGGAACTAATGTAACTTTTGTTACTTAATGATTTCAGAAAAAGTGTGCTATATAGATACATCGTTTTATTTTTCTTGTAATCTTTACATTAATTTCTATCAAGCAGAATTATTTGACGTTTTTCTCTAAGCAAACTTCGGAGATAAGGGGGAACGTTATTTTTTTCTACATATTTCATCAAAAGTCGAAAACTATGCGGCCTAAACAAAAAAGAAAAACTGTTTGAGAATGTGCAAACTGCGTTCTTTCATATGCCCTGCCCACATGCCCTAGTAGCCCCACTTCGAATTTTTCAGACAACCTTTCAGTCCCTGTTGCAAAAATATATAATTTTAATTCTTTCTTATTTGCAAAATAGTTGGGCAAACGTCATCTAAAACCATTCCAAATTTCAAGTTGATAGCATTAGTAGTTCTAGAGATATCCAACTGTGACAGACGGACAGACAGATGGACTGAGTCTTACCATAAGGGTTCCGTTTTACCATTTTGATACGGAACCCTAAAAAAGTCAGAAAGAACGCTAAGCGAAGAAGAAGTAATAGCGCGGGCAGGCAATGCGATGCGACTGGGTGGCTGGGTCGCGGGAACAAGAAATTTCACGCGGACGAAGTCGCGGCCAGAAACTAATATTTGATATAAATAAAAGAATTGGACGTAAACAAAGCATGGGCTCTATAATTTCATACATTTCTCATCTTGATGCATATAATAAATATATGGAATCTTCTAACCGTCTCAAAAAACCAACAAAGAGAACTTTGGTATTCGATAATTCCAAATCAAATATCGAAGTTAACATATTACATAATGACCTTTGCAGCAAGAATAGGTACAATATTCGCCAAAAGGGATCGGTTTTTACACCTCGCTGTTATGTAGTTAGTTTAAACCTACATAGTGGGCACTCTATGTTATCATTGTTTGTTCAATTAGATGACATTATCAAATGGTCTTTGAAGTCAGCATTCTTGGAGATCACAGCTTGCTGCTAAGTTAAACACGTAGATAATGGTGATGCCTACTCATTTTGTGTTCTGGTAAATATGACAGTACTTTTATAGTAGTATCTAGTGCCTTTGTGTTACAAAACATTACCTCTTTATGGCTTACGTTAAGGTTATGTATGTTGTAATGGAAAAGCTGCAAAGCATCTCCTAGACACTTTGCAGCTTTAATAACGTAATTCATTCTGATAATCTTTTACAGATTTATGATTTACTTTTTGTTTAAACATATAGTTTTCGATTCCAGGATCTTATATATGCGAAGTTGTTTTTATTCTATAAAGCTGAAAAAGCCGCTGCCGAGTTAATAAATTTCACTGACAGACAACGCTTGAACCATGAGATTTTTCATAATCGTAGTTTGTACTATACTTATAACGAAAGGGAACACTAAGGATTTTTTTAATTCAGCATGAAGTGGTTAAAAAGAAACAGTGAAAGTTTGAATAGGTGTTCTTTATTTTTACTTATGGGAAATCCCAAATTCCCAATGGGTAGGTTACATGGCTTGACCATACTTAATTAATTAAAGAGCTTTTCTAGGTTTCCGTTCTTCTGCATGCCTGCCACAATGACTGAAGATTATTTACCTACATATACTTTGGTCGTAATTTCTCCACCTAATGTAGGTATAAGTACCGTTTAAACAAACTGTTCACATGGCAGTGACGTCACGTTTCAAGGGATATTTTTGGCGGCAACCCAAAGGTTACGACAACTTCCGCCATCTTAGAACATTTGTTGTTTACAAGACGACGTCCATCGTGCTTGATGGTGAATATTATTACATTATTTGGAGATCGATGAAGCATAGATTATTGTATAAAAAGTTCGAATCTGCTTACGTACAGTCAACAAAAGAGATAAGTATCCAGGATCGTTGGAATACCTAGTTGAAGTTTAGTAAGAAACCGATGGATGTTTTCGAATAAAATTTTATTTTATTATTAGAAAACAAACAGCTCATTTATCAAATTAAATTTCAGTCGACAGCATCCATCGGTTTCTTAGTAAACTTCAACTATATCCGACGATCCTGCGTACTTATCTCTTTTGTTGACTGTACCTATGCAGTCTGTCTTATGTGTGATTTTTTTGCGGGCGACCGGAAAATCGCAAGTGACGCGCTACGAACTTTTTACGCGTAGCGCCCGCTACGCAGTAGGTACCTACGCCTAATTGTGTCTAGGAACTTTATTTAGAACAGCGGGGTAATTGCGTAACATAATAACAGTAGAAATGGCAGTAGCATTTTGACAGTTCAACAACATTCATTGCGTTATTTTGTTGAGCAGACAATTTTTTCTAACATATGAAGCACTGGATTAGCAATTCCCTTCAAAGTGATTCAGATTGTAATTGATTGATAGTGTGTTACGCAATTCGGGTGTCGGTCATCAACACCATGAAACTGAATTTAAATACCTTCAGGTTCACAACTGGTAAGAGGGCGCCGACCAAACGCCGACCGCGCAGTGGCGCCCTCATCGTTTGTTTGGTTATTTCTTTTATTGCCACTATTTTCCGTTTTAGTGATTATAATAAAACTAAATGTAAAACTACCGTTTGTAATAATATTAACGTTTAATCTTGTGGAGCACAACTTAAAGTGCTTATTTTCTGCATTTTCATTCTAAAATAAAAGAAATAACCAAACATACGATGAGGGCGCCACTAGGCGGTCGGCGTAGCCTTAATATTTTTATATTTATTATGACGATTAACATATATTACACTAGATAAAATTCTTATACCTACCTACTAAATTAACTAAAAATATATCTTAATACGAATAAAATATATGTACCTATATACTGGATAAACTTCCTATACTAAATTAACTAACAAAACATTATATCCTAACTAAAACTATTAATTAACTAAAATATGGCGTCAAAAATTCCTCCACATCAATGTCGACTGGTAGGTACTGTACCTACCCAAGAGTTGTATGGTAATAATGCTTATAAGCTTCTGGTCAAGGTTAAAGCCAACAAATTTTATCTTCTTCTTAGCGTGTCGATGACAAAAATACCACGAAATAAAAACGTGAATATCAGCGACAGGAAACTATTAAAACATCATCAACAACTAAGTGGAAAATAATCGTATTATTAAAGCTAACTCAAAAACTACCCAAGCAAAGTTCATAAAATTTATATGTGACTACCCATAGGATATCTCCGGACCACCCCTATGGCATACCTTATCCATTAAAAAATGAGAGAATTTTGCAAATCCGTCTATAAATGACGGAGTTATGCCCGAACATACTTATAACAAAAATATATATACTGAAACCAAATTAAGAACCTCCTCTAGTTAAATCAATTCTTAAACAAAAAAGTTATGCCCGAATTTGCTTGCAAGATTAAAGATTAACCCCAATAACAACTCTGACAAAGGTGTACCATTGTATACTGAACACATCTGCGTACCCATTTAGTGGATAGGTACAGGCGTGATGTTATGTTGTGCGATTGCATAAACCATGCATACTTAGGCGATAGCAGCAATCACGGTTGATTTGCTGGCATTTATTAAAGAGTTCCGTTGTCAGTCTCCGAAACTCATCATCAGATCTTTACGAAATTTACAAGTCCTAACACCTACAATATTTTTGTAACACCTCTATTATACTGTAAGTTCTTTGTGGGATAAATAAATATACTATTTAAAAATATATATTATTATTATTATTTAAATGGGACCATTTCGGAATAAACCTCCTTCGACAAAAAAAAAACTTCCGAATTGAGAACCTCCTCCTTTATTGAAGTCGGTTAAAAATATACATGTAGTTATTAAAATTTGTACGGCCCAAAATTCGGCAATATGAATTCCGTTCACTGACGCAGCCATTAGGTCCTCACGTGTGCTAGGCATGCGGTGCTAGATGAGCCGAGTTGTCTGTTTATTAGAAGAAAAGAGATAATAAAGAACAAATAAAATCCCAATGAGTTACCTTAGGTAGGTATAGCAAATGATTTTATGTAAGAAAATTACTCAGTAACAATGAATCTAATTAGTTTTATGAATAGTCGCAAATACTATTGTTATTTGTAAAATATGTACTTCGAAGTGAATCCTGTATATTTTGTACATAATAATATAATAGAGCCCGATACATAAAAGAGTTGTATAAAAGCATGTGTGAATATTATAAAAAATAATGGCCGATCGTTTGACAATAGTTATCTAGCGGCCGCGCAGATTTTGTACTGACGATTTTTAAACCGACACTATTTACATACCTAAATTATAGCAACATAAATATACAGTCGTTGCGGAAACGATGCTAGATATTAAGTTCATTTATCTGTGGCTATTAGTTTATCTAACAATGATTTTTAGTATTTTTATTATTTTGGTCCTGGAGCAGTTAGGTTGAGCCTAAAAGACACAAAAACGAGTTAAAGAACCAATGTATAAATAAAAGTATTTAATTTGTAACATTATCATCGACCAACCAAAACCTCTTTGGCTAACTCTGAAGGTTTTTAACGAGATGATGTCCCCGTCTCCTATATCTACTGTATCACTTAATAATTTTTATATTTTTAACAAAAAATCTCAACAATATTTGATGACCCTGAAGATCAACCTTTAACACAAAATACAGAGAGTAGGTACCTTTAATATAGAAAATGTAACAAATAAAGTTATCTTAGTAAACAAAACATAATCGTAAAAAGATTACATAGTGACTACTAACTAATAGTAGCTATTTGTGTTATCTCAGATTTTTTAATTCGTGCACATATACATTGAGACAGTCATAAAATTTCGTGATAGTATCGTTCCGTCGGCAACTGAAGCAGTTTGAGGAGACAGCTGTTTTATTACTCTAACGAATACAACTACAAACTCATCTTCCGATAGGGTTATATTTGCCCCACTATATGACCACCGTGTAATACTCATCCTGCAAATCCTGCTAAAATTAGAGATTTAATCGTAAACATCCACAATTTCCTCAAGATTGGAATAATGTATTCTATTTGCGTATATTTTCGACTTGGGGTTTTCTGTCTACCTTTAGAAAAAACATGATCCTCTGGAACAGCTAACTGATAGAGTTTGGTTTTTGATCTTCACTTAAAAACACCAGCCACATTAGAAAGAGCAAATCACGGCAAGGAGAGAGTGGGAACTCTGAAATGGTGCGTCGCAGGGCCATGCTTCTCAGAACTTAAATAGTTTCTATGGTCAAGGTTAACCAGATAGGTACTGAAATAGAATTGGTAGATTTCCAAAAAAAAAAGTCCAATTTTTTTTTAAACAAAATCAATAGTAGGTAGATTGTTATGCAAGGGTCGAAAGGAATCAATTCCCATACGAGGTATTTAGAATTGATGTCTTTCACGCGCGTTAAACACTCTACTTTTCATTTCGAATATAAGGAAAGTAAAAAATAGTAGTTTTTCTAAAATATTTATTGATGACATGAACATAAATACTACTTATTTAATAGTCTCTTTTAAATTTGAAATATAGAACACACCGCGTCACAGCCACATAAGTAGGTAGATTCTGTTCATCGCCGCGGCGGGCCCAAAGACTACAATATTATCACAGATATAATGCTGTATCGGGCCGTCCCACTTACTAAGTTTTTTTTTTAAATTAACACTGGCTGTTTATAAACTCAGAAGACTGCTGCAATTTTCTTAATTATTAAAAAAAAAAAACTTAGCTGACTACCTAACCAAATTTAGTTCTATGTTTAAAATTCATTCCCGCCCTAGAGAGGGAAGCAATTACTATGAGTCGTTCCCGCCCTAAGGTGGGAAGCAGCGTCTTCCACCCGCTATTCGGATCAAACAAACACTACTTTCCGAGCATGAGAAATGAAAAAATATTTTTACATTTCATTGCTTTTCATAGTGTCCCTAAGCATATAGGTACTCCAACTCCAACAAATCCGCTCGACGACCCACTGACCGAATTTTTTTAGAGCAAACCAGTGGTTTTTCTTAGTTTCTCTATAAAACACATAATATCACGCCTGTATTCCGCGAAGGGTTAAGCAGAGGTGCACCTACAGTACACGTACATGGTACACCCACATTTCGCCAGTGTAATAGTGGGCCAGCTGCACCGTCCAACCATCAACCGGGTACAAATCCAAACAACAAAATAAAAGTATACACATAAAACTACAATGCTACAACTACAATAGCCCCAGTTAGTTTGGCGTGCCACCTGTTGATGTGACAATGTACTTGATGAGGACAACCGTCCACTGTCCAGTCCAACAGTAATAACTACTGCCTTACCTACGATGCACCCATAATTATTGTTGTTTTGATCCGTGGGAAAATATGCATATTGTGGTGACATTGAAAAGGGTGCGTAAATGCAGCAGTAGGTACCTACGTACGTATGGTATTGTTCAAATCGTAGGGCTGTAAATAATAAGTAGGTATAACACAGAGCTAAGAGAATCGGCTTAGATTAAAGCTGATAGACATCAGTAGTGGATGAATGTGGGCTGAATGGACCTTTAGATAGTAGGTTAATTTTTGGTCCTTAAATACGGAAATACTAAGCCATCTCTCCTGTATTTTTAGTACTCAAATAACTACCCTCTTAAACCTACTATACATATAGATATAGATCTAATACTTAAACTATCCCAGATAGCAATTTAAACTTGTTTCAGGCTTGCAGTAAGTTTGAAATATCAAATGTGATAACTTGCATCAAGTTTGACGAGGCAAAGGACAAACTTGTGGCAAGTTTCTATCAAACTTATATCAAATGTCTAGTTTCCGCCCATCAAACTTGTATAATGTTTGCCAATGCAAACTTGCCAACTCTTTGTCATTGCAAACTTGCCAACTCTTTGTCATTGCAATGTTGCCAAATCTTTGTCATGACAAATTACCTACAATGTTGTCACATACTTGCTTAATGTTTGTTGCATAAATTGTTATCAATGGTGTATTGCTAAGACAGATGCTTAATAATATACCACAAAGCAACGAGTTTTGGTGTTTTTCAGGAGGCTTACTCGCAAACGCGAACCACTACGATAAAAAAAAATGTGTCGTCGTTTGCGAGTAGGCCTCATGAAGAAACAAAAATCTTGACAGCTTTAAAATATGAAATGAAATCAATTGAAATTAAAATTGAACGGGTTTATTTCACCATTGCACTTCAAAGGGTATTTATTCATACAGCCTGGGTAAATAGATAAAGAAACACAATCATAAATAAGTCGAAAACAAATACGTAAGTTAAAAAAAACGTAGTATGGAACGACTTTTTTTTTTATTGCTGCCTGGGCCGGCCTTGATCCGCCTGATTGAAAGCGATGGTTATGCATCGCTTTAGACCTTATGGTCTATTATGGAACGAGCGTGCCCAGAAGATGCCTGTTTATTCTAGACTAGACTCGCATCATGGTCGATTTTGTTTTGTCTCTCGACCCTGAAACAATGAAATAAAATAGCTGTTAGTCAATAAACACCTGCAAAACTAACATTCAAATTAATGGTACCATTGAAATACAATACAATTGCAGTCACCCTAAACGAGTCGTCTTGTTATGAAATAAATAAATGTATGCAACTACCTATACAACTTTAAGTCATCGGTGTCAGCGCCGGGGTTCGAACCCAGTACCAGTAGGCCCCACTAGACTATCTACAACGCTCTACAGACTATTATTATAAGAGAGTAATTTTACCTTCTTGACAATCTTATTTTGGCTTGGTTTAGCCAGTCACTGATTATCTCTTTCAGCTTATCGTCGGTAACATTTCCATGCACTTTTTTACACATTTCTGAAAATATAAATAAAACAGCTTTAGTAATGTACTATAATTGACATTAAGCAGCATGTTTCATAATGTGACTGTTGGTTATGTAGGAATTAAAACATTAATAAAAAAACTTGAATTACAATAATACTTACGAAATATAAATTTGCAAGTTTCTGTGTTGGAGTTTTTCATTTTTTTCCCAGTCAGAGAATATAGCTCAGCTACTTCATCCAGTAGTATTCTTCTAAGCATGTTTGTGACAAAATAACAGAGGTTTTTATCGCCAATACCTGCCAAGAATCGTATCTGAAAAAAGAAATACTGTATATAATGTAGGTAATTAATGGCATATGTACATGTTGGGTGCATCTTATTTTAATTAATTTTTTTCTCAAATAAAGGTCAAAGCATACAAAGTCAATTGTTAGTTGTGCAACTACTGAAGTAAGTTTTAGACTTACATAAGTCAGTGCTTCATGGGTAAAAAGTAGGTACATAGATGACTATTAATATGAAACATTATTAAATGTATATTTAATGAAATGTCCAATTACCATTTTTGACTTGTTCATTTAAATGACAGAAACTGTCATCGTCATTTACTGGCAGGTTTGTTAGAAACTGTGGCAGTGAAAAGGGATCTTGCCTTCGTGGAGTCAATGGCTCTTCCGGCCACCCTACAGGTCCACTTTTCTAATAATTTCTGACACTTGTTTCAACAGGTCAGTCACCATCTGGATGAGATGACTTTGCTGGATTGCCAATTGTTTGCTTGTTGCAGTCTGTAAAAAAATATTAAAATTAAAATATCATTAACATCCTCTGAATACTGCATAAATAAATTATAAATTAAAATATATCACCAGATGGACACATTTTCGGTTGACTGGCTGGAAAACATCACAGTTGAGCTCGATGGGCATCGCGCAATGGAGTTAGCATCCATTTTATTAGTGTTTGACGATTCTGCTGCTTTAGGTTTCGGGGGAGATATTTGATGGTTTTGTTCATCTGAAGAATCTTCAGAGTCTTCTGGAAGATAAACATTTGTTTTCCTTTTTCACTTCTTCATCGGAATCTAAATTTGATGTTTCTTCCGCTTTTCTTAAACGAAGTTGTGCATCCCCATAAGTTTCTAAAGAAAAAAAAGTTGTATTATTTTCACCAGCTAACAATAAGAAAGAAAGTAAATATATTTATATATACCTATGTATAATAAAGATTATTATACCTAATAACAATATACCAATTACAAATAAGAATTTATTGCATACCATATCCTTTAAGAATTTCTATTTTACATTGTTGCTACGTAAGTATGCTTGAAATCTCAAAGCAGCGGCGGTGGGCACACAGTAATTTCCCTCTCTCTTAGAGGCCCGTGCCCTACATTGGGATGTATGTGGGCTGGTATTAAAATTAGGGAATCGTACCACATTACGAGATAGTTAGCAGCCACTGGTGAAATAAATTGTTATTAAATTATTTTAAGTGGGGAATTTTTTTGAGGTTATGTGACTTTATATAATGTTCTTAGGGGGTCTGCATTAGCTCTAATTGATTATAATGATCACCCCACTGTAAAGCCGGGTCCGCGGCGGTATGTTTTCGTGTTTTGCTAACACATAACGTGTTATCCATTGGACTCGGCAAAAAAAACGCCGAACAATAAAAACACGACCTTCGATAATAACACGGTGTTAGCAATATACGAAAACATGCCGCAGGCGCAGCGGACCTGGTTAGAGAACCAAACCAAACTTACCGTCAGTCACGAGGGATATTCTAATAAGACGATTTAATTAGTCCAACAGGAGAGCAATCCAATCGAGTCCAGTAACACAAGCAAAGTCAAACGTAAGAGAAATCCAAAAACACAGACAGGGTCGTCGATAAATCACAATCACAAACAACACGGAGTAAGCACTTTCACGAATCAAGGAAAGAAACGGAAACACGGAAAGAAACAGAATGAAGTTACATAAACAAATGGTGTAGTGATGTGAACCGGTTTCATAAAAACCTAAAATAAACCGGTTTTTGTTAAAACCGATAATCACCGGTTCTCATTGAAAAACCGATTACAATCACAAAGCATGTATCCGAGTCTTTGATACGTATTAGAGGTTCACCGGAGCAATGAGTATTTTGCGGTGAACGTATTCGGTAAGAACACCGAATAAAAACCAATTGATCACCAGTTTTATTGGAGCAGTATTTTTTTAATAAAGTTGATTTAAATAAAAGGTTGGTTTGTTATTCAACATTGTTTTTTATTTTATAATAGGTAATTAGTTATTATTTCTTATTTGCTTCTTTTGTATAAGACAAAAATTTCAGACATTAAATCAAAGCGTGCCTGTCCATCATGTATATATTATGATTCATTTCACCTGGATACTAAAAGTCATATAAAATCATAAAAACTTATTTTACCTTCACTCGCCATTAAAATGTGCCCAACGCCAAAAAAATATCAACAGAAAATGTGTATATTTGTGTTCAAACAAAATGTCAGCGTTAGTGTAGTTCAAAATCAACTAAATTATTATTTGTTAAATGAATGAATAAACATTTACAATCACAAACGAGATGGGCCCCTATTTTGTCTATGAAAACTTATCCAATGGCAGTTCTCCTAATAGTTTAAATTTCCTGGTTATTTGTTATCTAAAATAAATAATAAGCCGGTATTATATATCGGTAAAATAAATAATAAGCCATAATTATATACTGGTATTTTTTTTAGGAAAAACCTAAAAAAACCTTTAAAAAACCGGTTTTATTAAATATCTAATCGGTTTAAACCGGTGTTAAAAATTGTAATCGGTTCACATCACTAAAATGGTGCCACTTTTTGACAGCTATGTTGAGTTTTTTCAATTTCATACTGACAGTTGACAATTCGTTTAGTTTTCCGTTTTTTTTGGTACCTATAATGTTTTGATCATAACTAATTATAACAAATTTTCCTCAGCCTATGAAAATAGGCTAAGGTTCGAGATGAACACTATAAATAAAGCCTCTCAAATACATTTCGTAATTAATAGCGTGTACCCTTGTATTTTTGTTGTGCGGCGAACGTAACAGCGAGGTGAGAGCTCAGCATGAACTTCTACAAAGGATTTGCGTTCCGAGTAACGTAGTTATTAGGTACATATTAAAGAGCAAAAATATAAAAATATGGCCTATCTACGCCTTTACTTAAAGTGGTCTAACTACGTTAATACGTTAAATAACTAGTAGTGCCTAGGTGGAGTGAACACTTTCCATTTTACCCAAATTTAAAAATTATTTGTGTGTTGGAACCATTTCTGTGAATGGAACTGATGGATGATGATTAATGATTATGGTACACACCGAACCCTTTGGTGCGCTAGTTCAACTCGCACTTGGCCGGATTTTATAATGGTTGTTGATGATTCGAGATCGTTTAACGTGTCAAGTTTACAGTATTATTGGATCAAACTTGACAGATCATGTTTACATTAACAATATTGCAACAGTATCAAAACAAACTTGCCATATCATTTTAACATTCACAAGTTTACAGCTAATTTGAAATAAATTTGCTACAACAAGTTTGCCGTAACAACTAAATATCAAATAAAAAACAAACTTGCAGCAAATTTAAATGCTATCTGGGATGTGACACAGTACCAGCAAGGTCATATGCAACTTTATGTCATTATTGTATAGTGATGGTGACGTGGACGGGGTGCGCCCGAGCTTCGAGGGTAATCAAGTAATAGGAGGGCTGATGAAGACAATCATACCTATAGCAACAAACTATACAAAGTATCGATTGGGTAACTGTACTGTACAGTCACGAGCAAAAGTATGTATACACTTGGCTTTATTCAAAGACGATTTTCTCCTTTAGTTTTGAATGAAATTTTATGTTATTACGAACAAAGTATTTTCGAACCCATAGGTCTGTATTGTAAAGTGTCGTATTTCAACGTTGCTTTCGTTATTTCACGAAAAAATCGCAATTGTAAGTTGCCAAGTGTTGACATATTAGTGCTCGTGACTAGTGGTGTACGCCTGTTGCATTGTGGGTCACAAACATAAATGACCGATGTTATGTGTTTTTCGCAGATGCCAAATGCATTTATTGCATAGCATAATCACTAATCAGCCTATAATGTTCCCAACTTCCCACTGCTGCTGGGACAGACCTCCTCTCTGTGAGAGGGAGTGGGCCATAATCAACCACGTTATTCTGTTGGTCCTTATTTTATAAGGTCACTTGGTCTTTTCGGAGTTATTTTTTCTTCACATGAATTTGTCCTGTTGTTAGTTCTAAGGGTGGGGGGAGTCTAGATAACTTGTTAAAAAAAAAACACACAAAAAAAAAATTACTTATTTACCATTAAAATTACAATATGGAGATAGCGGTTGTCCCAAACTAGGCACAGCCTGTATCTTGGGCGCCATTATAATAATATGTATAAAACAATTTGTTTTTTTTTAAATAGGTAAGTTGTGTATGCAACGCGATACAAATGAAACAAAAGCACACAGACCGCATCCGGTGTGAGCACGTCACACTTGCAAAGTAACAAATTATTCGCTGAAAAAAATAACAACACATGGAAATTATGAGCAATTTCCTCGTACTTTTACTTATAATTACTCAAGATACAAGCTGGCATGGTACCTAACTGAGACTAAATTAGTATCTACATAATTATGTAGGTACCTACATAATTTGTCCTGAAAAGTTCAGGCGGGAACACAATCCTACCTACCTAGGTACCACGACCCTGGTAATGGCGGAAGAAGCTCGGATTCCGGTTGCATGTATCAAAAGTTGACATCATTTCCATGGTTTTGATCGTATCTACTTCATACTCGTATTTCAACTATCTAGTGATCTTTCATTATATTAACAGGTGAAATATGGATAATTAATTTATTATTTTTGCACATATCCACGGATGTTCATGATAAGTTACAATTTTACAGATCAAACGAGCTTGCGCCAGCTGTCGCTTGAAACCAGTGCTGGGGCTCTGTCTGGCATATGGTCTTAGCATTATGCTGAGCGATTTACGTAGATGTGACGCATGTTTTCCCCCAACTTGTTTTTTTTTTGTTGTGTTCTTCTACTGCGTCATTTCACCGCAAATAAACGTAAGTATTTTCTTACTTAAATTTTTGATAAATATCATCTAGCTTTATGAAAGACTGGCTGAACAGACACATTATTCATTTATATTATTATGATGACTTGCACCTTAATTGCGTAACACACTATCAATCACAATCTGATTCATTTTGAAGGAATCTAATCCATTGCTTCATATGTTCGAAACTTTGTCTTCTCAACACCGTAAATAACCCAATGAATGTTGTTGAACTGTCAAAATCAAAGCTATTCTTACTGTTGCGTTGGTGTGTTACGCAATTATCCCGCTGCACTGGTAATCTCAATATACTCGTATTTCATCTATCTAGGGAACTGTGATTACATTAAGAGGCGAAATATGGATAATTTATTATTTTATACACACAACTACGAATGTTCATGATTTGTTACAATTTTACAGATCAAACGAGCTTGAAATGTCCGATAACTTATCAGACAGAAAGTATGATACTTACTTATCAGCAGTGATCAGTATCATCTCGCTTTATGTAAGACTGGCTGAACAGACACATTATACTTACGTTTATATTATGATGACCAAATATTTTACTTAAATATATTTAAACGGTGAATGAAAACATCGTGAGGAAACCGGCTTAACCTAGAACCGAAAATTCGAAGACATGTGACATCTACCAACCCGCACTGGGCCCGCGTGGTAGATTACGGCCCACCCCCTCTCACAGAGGAGGCTCGTTTCCCAGCAGTGGGAACATTATAGGCTGATTATGTATGTATGTATATTTAAATCAATGCTGGATAGTAACTGCTTCGCGTTGTAGCGCCGAAGAGAAACGGGTTATTAAAGTTCATCCAGTATTTAGTTGGCTGTCGTTTTTCGCATATTTTTTTTTTTTTGTTTCTTATTAGATACTGTCAGTGGTAACGGCTGCGACTTAAGAGTTGTAAAGTCGTGGGTTCGAACCCAAGCAGGCACTTTAGTTTGTACTTATAAATTATTTAATCACAACTGCTCTCAAAACGGTGAAGGAAAACCTCGTGAGGGAACCGGCATGTCCTCGAACCAAAAAATCGAAGACGTGAAACCCGCCAACCCGCACTGGGCCCGCGTGGTGGCCCTCTCACAGAGAGCAGGCCTGTGTCCCAGCAGTGGGAACATTATATAGTCTGATTATGAATACTTACTAGTGTAGTCTTTCGTTATTTAATTTAAAAAAGTGCCAGAACGTTTGGCCTCAAGACATGAAAACATTAGGTACGTAATACCGTTGCATGCTTTTGACACGAAAGAAGCTGATGATTATGAATCACTGCTCTACGTACCCGTGTCCTACGTACGACACCACGCCATGTCTGTCATAGACAGCGTCTCCCTTTTTAAAAACAATACCTATTTCTGTTTACGTCAACAGAGTAATGAATCAAAGGTATTTTTTGAAATAGCGGTCAACTACGTCTATACGGTTTACTGGGTATTTTCAGGAGAGAATGGTGACGTAGACTAAATTGACCTTTGAAACTTATTTTAGATATTGTCTTACTTGATTCATTGTTTATTAAAAACAGTTATAAATTCGATTTTATGTAAACTGTGTATTTATAAAGTGGTTATGATTTCAGATGCATTAATGTATTACAGATGCGCCTATAGAGAGGATATATTCTCGTGATTCTCGTTCCATGCCATTTTAACAGTTTGCTGCAGGCTAAAAGGCAATACATGGGAGGTAGTTGTAAGCTTGTGACTCAAGTGATGATGTCAGTCATTCTTTCAAAGTTTTATGTTTTTTCCATTTACTTTTTATGACGTAGAAGGAACAAGAGCGGTAATTGATTCGTTGCCTAGAGGGGCTTGTGGCTAAGTTATAACAGCCGCAAGTAACAATCAGTTCGGTTAAGCTACGCTTGCCGCGGTTGGTCCGTGGATGGGTGACCACCTTTAGGTACATTATCAAGACCTACTATTAGTTTAGTATTAGAAATATTATAAATAGTTTTAGTATTAGAAATTTTACTAACTTTGCTTGGGTAGTTTTTGAGTTAGCTTCAACAATAAGTAAATACTTTAGTTTATATTGATGATGTTATAATGACTGCCTGTCACTGATATATACATAGCAAATAGTATTATACGAATTTGTGTTGGGTAAATACAACTTAAAAGTGAAAAATAAAAACATTGAAAAAAAAAGAAATCAACCAACTTCCAAAAATTTATTTTTCACCTTGTAGTGTCTTTGTTGGAAGTCGGTTGTTTTTTTTTTTTTGTAAAAAAGTTTTCTAAATTAGAATCCATTAGTAGTATGATGAGCATGTAGCACATGATTGGTTATGGTAGGTACGACGTACCTACCTGCTGCACTCACGTGTTCAACCGTTATCAACGACACTATATATATTGCCACTAATTATTTATCTAATTAATCTACGCAATTAACACTGCGATTATTATCGCTCATCATATTCCCGTTTAGCGTCCCATGTAATTAACATAACGTGACAATTTTCTTTGTAATGGCGAACGATAATTATTATTTCGAGTGTATACAAGGTCCAACACCTTAACTCGAAATAATAATTGTTCGTCATTACGAAGAAAATACCTACCTACTACCTAATGATGATGGCAATGGGTTAATACCAATAATTAAATACTTTAAAGTAAGTATCTAAGTACAATTCAATCCTTTTAGCTACGTCACTAATAGTTACGCAGAACCGGCCGAAGTGGCGGTACTTGGAGGAGGCCTATGTCCAGCAATGGACTAAACTATTTTATAGGCCAATGAATGAAAATGTTTAATGAATAAATTTTTGGCGTTAATATTAAATGATTATTCCCATAAAATAGGTTCCTTCTGGCGCAGTGGAGTAAAAAGGGAAAGGAACATAGAAATTTTCTATATAAGGAAAGGAACGTCAAAAAGTAATTTAAAAAAATTAAACCGACTTCAAAAAGAAATTAACTCAAAATTATGAAATAATTTTTATTTCGGAAGTCGGTGTCTTTGGGATCTGTATTTTAAAGTTTCAGTTTTTTGCCACCGACTTCCGAAATTAAAATTATTTCATAATTTTAAGTTAATTTCTTTTTGAAGTCGGTTTAATTTTTTTAAATTACTTTTTATTTCGTGATTTTTAGTTATTGCACTAGAATTTGATTAAGGTTTTGAGATGTTTTCCCTTTGACACTACACCCGTAGCTCGTATCAATAAGCCATGCCGTCACACTTTCACGTCTTAGTCCATATCTTGAAAATTACTGAATCGATTTTGATGAAACTTACACTGTTCCCTAAGTTGAAGTAAATGTAAGCCAATAAAAAAATAATGGTCACGATCCGATTAATAGTTACGGAGATATGCGTGGACAAACATACATACATACATACATACGTCTATAAAATTTGGTATATTTGTTTGGAAGCCATAATAGATTGTCATATGTGAATATAATGCAATTCCAATAATATTACATACATACGTGTCGAATTGATAACCTCCGTTTTTTTGAAGTCGGTAAAAATAATGGAAACGTAATAGATTCTAAGCATGTTTTCAGGATTTCCAATGAAAACTACCGGCATTTTGACTATGACAGCCATATGACAGCGGAGACACGACGTGTAACAATGGTTCCGGAAATATGACAATATTGTCTTTTGTGTCTTACAGAAGCAAGGAAGGTCACCTCTCTAAATTCTTAAAATTAAATACATATTGCATGAAGTTCTCTCTACCTTTATGTAAATTTGACTGCTCTTAATTCTCTATATGTATCTAACAGGAAAATGTTTTATTTCGGTTGTCACCTACATTGAAACTTGAATTTTAAATTATTTTAATTTAAAAAAAATCTCATCCAAATATAAATGTCATATTTGACATCAATTGCTGAAGTGATTCCGAAATAGGTAACAATAAGTAATTACTTAATTATTACGAAATCTAAACGAAACAGCTGTTTCCTCAAGTTGTGTATGATAGCTACTGGTGAGTATTGACAAGGTACTCAATGAATAAACGTCACTACATAATGCCTTGTTGCTTACTGATAAAAATAACCAATTCAGTTTTTTCCTTACCTTTAAATGTTTGCAGTGAAGAAAACGTCCTCTAAAAACTACAAGAAAATAAAATATTTAAGTAGGTATCACTGTTTAATTCACTAAAACACACCTGAGTTCAGAGTCACTAACTTAATGAATTATGTAAATAAATTACTGCACGATAAAAACTTTATATTATTTCTAATGTTCATTAATTATTTTTATAATACAATGTTGTAAAAACGCGACAGAGAAAAAATTCGGATCGTGTTTCGCGAGGCGGAAAATTGCGCGGCGCGTGCGGCCTGTGGCGCGGTACCGGTCGACCAGAGCCCGCGAAGCCTCAGCCCCGACTCTTATAAACACACCAACACCAAGCGCCCTTACAAACGGCAGTTTTTAATTACAACAATTATTCGTTCTAGTTAGGACGAGATTTCTGCCAGTTCCAGCTACCGCCTGTGGAGCCGAACTTCCATCCCGTTTGCTTTGTTAATGTACGTACGTGTTTATTTTAACCCGAATATTATTTACTTTGGAGCAGCAAAGTGAATCGACTATAAAATATAGATACTCATAGCCATGTCTTCACGGACATAACGCAAGGCTACTGGCGCTTTATCCCGCTCGTAAATCTTCTCTTCAACAAATTTTCGGTAATCCAAACCACACCACATGGTCATAAAAGCCAATAAACATTGAGTAGTAATAAAGTACCTATACGCATCTTGGTAAGTAGGTATAGCTATTATTACAGCATATAAGTCCTCTCTCAGTGGATACGGCCAGCATCTTTATTCTGTTCAAAATTGTTCGAAACCGATGGAATCTCATACATAAAGATTAGGCTAATAAATATTTGCTCAACAACATCAATTATAGCATAGCAGTCTAAGACAAGGGTAAAGCAGTGTCTAGATGTTAAAAGCTGCTATAATGATTTTTTTTTTAATTTGAAATGGGTTTGCTCTTGACTCTAGTCTATGATTATTGTAAACTAGCACCCTAATTGCGTAACACAATATCAATCACAATCTCAATCATTTTGAAGGATATAGCTAATCCATTGCTTCATAATTATGTTCAAAAAATTTGTCTGCTCAACAACCTACATAACGCAATGAATTTTGTTGAACTGTCAAAATGAAAGCTACTATTGTGTTAGGTACGCAATTACTCCTCAGGATTTTCTAATAAAAAAAAATATAAATAGGTAACTTAGATGGCTGTTATGTAAATACAATAGTGCAAGGGCCTTGACCCACTCATGTATGTAGATATGTATCCTTATTGGAGACGCTTTAACTCTTTAACAGCTGTTTCAAGTTTAGATCAAACTTTGTTTAAACTAGAGCTGCTGTCGTAACTAATTTGACAAAAAGAAACTGAATTAATAGACCCCTGTAGAGTAGAGTATAGTTCAGTTGGTATAATGCATCTGATTTCATGTTCTAATATTTCAATAATAAAAGGTAGATAGGTACCTACTCTACTCCTTGATACGGCTCGCATTGTGAGGAGGTTCCTGTCCCTGGAGCCCTAACCACCGCCTGTAGCTTGGACCCTGCACCCAATACCGGCCGGCGGACGACTATTTTTTTATATGTTTTTCTGAAGTTCTATAATAAAATTTTAAAACTGTATTTAATAAGTAGGTAAGTAAATAAATAAACAAAATTAAATATGGGTACCTACTCTAAAAATAATTAAGTAAGTAATTATCTAAAAGTAATATATAATTATATAATCAATCGGAATCGGTTCTATTTTCACACAGTTTCACACAGTTTCAGACAGTTCAACAACATTCTTGCGTTATTCACATGTTGAGTAGACAAATTTTTCGAACTTAGGTATAAAAGCAATAGATTAGCAATTTGCTTCAAAATTCCGATTGATAGTGTGATACGCAATTAGGGTGCTGAAGGTCGTGAGTTCAATGTCAAACCAGCCGATCGATTCTGTACAACTTTCACCATGAAAAGCTGTCAATAGTGTCAATCCCTTAGGGATTGACACTATTGACAGCTTTTCATGGTGGGGATAGGGACCCTAGCATGTCGATTGAGAGCTCACTTTAAACTCACTTCACCTAAGTTTTCACGGTGAGAGCTTTACAAATGGTAGGGGAGCCCAGAGAATTTTCGAGCAAGCATAATGCAGGGCGAAAAGTTGATAGCTGAGCAGGTGCGGCATGATGAGAGAACACCAAAAATATATTTGAAAAGTTTCAGATAAGAGCTCCGTGGTCAGGAGTCAAAGTATTTGAGCCCTCTGGGCTCTACCAAGACTAGACCCTTTAATGACCGAAAATGCCCGTTACTGGACTGTCTCACGGCTGTCTTGACGGAAATAACATAGCTTAGCCCTAGCTATTCTACACAAATACTAGTGATGCAAAACCATAGATCCGAGCAAAACCGATAGTAAATAAATAATGCAGGCATCGCGAAAATCGCAGAAACGCCTTTAGATGGACAACATTATTAATTTATAGACTACGTACGGTTTTCGATTTTCGGTATCCGAATTTTTTTATCAACATTAATTTGTGTTAATATTGTCAATTACTTATTTTATTCAGGCTCCTAAACTTCTATACTTAGCCTGCACTGACTAACATCAGGAGCTTCCCGAAAGAAAAGTAAAGCGTTTCTACCATTGACATATATATTACTAGCGTAAGGACCGGGCTAACGGCGCGACTCAATGGCACCAACGCGCTGGCCCTAAAATGACGGTTTTAGGGCCAACGCGACTCCGTTGACAGTGGTGCGCGCGAACTTCGAACGAAGAACTTCTATTTAAAATGTTCAGACGGGCGTATCCTTACTTTTGAAATCATTGGTTTCTACGTCTTATTCAACTCTTTCCGAATTTAAAACTTAGCAAATAAATTATTGTCACCGGATTCGCGATGGAATAAGATAATAACTTAAAACCAAAGAAACGAGAAGACCAAGTTCATGACGATATTTAGGTATTATTACAAGGCGGTATCTACGATATCTAAGGGGTGGATAAATCTAGTTAAAACCCTCACGCTTAAGTAATCAGTTAATTTATATTGTTATGATTACCTTCTCTCCAAAAAAGAGCAATACGTACAATTGTCAGAATTACACAAAGAGAAAGCTGTCGATCTCATTTTCAGTGTTTAAATATTCTAACATTGCCCAGCTTATACATACTTGTGTTGCTAGTTAATTTTAAAAAATATATCCATGAATACGAGTCTGGGGAAGAAAGAATAGCCCGGGAAAACACTCGGGACTTTAAAAATAAAGTTGTACCTAATTTTAACATTGTCAAGCATAGCCCTCATTACCAAGCAGTACAAATATTTAATAGACTGCCAGCGGATTTGAAGATTTTATTAACCACTAGCTCTTTTAAGGCTAAGCTCAAAGCATTTCTGTTAGATAGAAACTTGTACTCACTGGACGAACTGTAATTTAATATTAATATTCCAATTTTATTTTTATATTTTTTTATCTGTGTGTCTACCTATGGATTTTTATAAACATGTCTTTTTATTTTTTTATTATTTCTGCATGTTTATTTTTAGAATTTTTATAATAATGTTATTAATTATGATGTATGTAATGTATCAAACACAATGTAAATTGTTCCTGATAAATAAATAAAAATATGAAAAATAGTAGGAAAGTATCGAATCAGAATCCGTGACCTATGAAAAGTGTGGCGTAGCATAGCGTAGGCCTTAGATAAATTGGCGCGCAAAGGAAAATTACGTGGAAGTAATCAAAACTCAAACTCAAAGCATTTATTTCAATTAAACCATTTATCGGTCAGTCAGAAAATATGAAGCTAGTTGCCCATTCCAAAGCGTAGGTACCTATGGAGAAGAACGGGCAAGAAACTCCATGGACACTCTTTTAAATTATATTTTTACAAAATATTAGCTAAGTAAGTACATCATTAATGTTGAATTTATAATTATATGTGAGAACGATGTAAAAAAGACGTACGCTTTAAAAGCGTCCAGGGTAGGTACAGCAATTAGTAAGAAAACAACAATCCAAAAATAAAATAATTAAAAATAAAGCCGAGGCAGCTAAGTGATGACCAGCCCCAACTGACGGCGCCCGTTCACGAACTAATGATTGAAAGAACCTCCTGAACCTGTTTTATGTTGTTAACAGAGATACAATGAGGAGCAGAGACATGAGTAATTAAGATATACGACATACAAATTAATTGCAAGATCATTTCACTGGCATGCTTCAGTGATGAAGTCAGTGTTCTAGCTGAACTGCCGTCAACTGGAAATTAATAATTAATGACGGTATTGTCATATGACTTGTAACGAGAACTTGCCATTTTTCGTTTCCTTGGAATAAAATAGACGGATGTTCGAACCGTGGACTAACCTAACCTACCTACATTCGTCAACTAGGGCCGATAATTCTCTAGTGAGGCATAAAATTTATAACGCTTTTTTCAGCAATCGGGAAACTCTTGGTTTCCTTTATAAGAATTTGATAAATAGGGATCTAAAAACTTTTTAGATCCCAGAGATGCATGATGCAGAGCAGATGATGAACTTATCTTCTTTTTAGTAAAAAGAAGATAAGTACATCATCTGCTACATAGTCGCTTTCCGTCCACAAAGTAATCAGCAGTAATCGTTAAACCTACTTACACCAACAAGACACCAAACGTGGTTTATTTTATGGGTACAGAACTCGTAAACTGTTTAAAATATATAAATAATTGTCGTAAAATAGGTAGGTATACTTATAGGTAAGTACCTATTAGTTGCTTCTACATAGTTTGAAGCACTTATAGGTCGAGGTGAATATTTCCAAACGTAACTAAGTATTATGTGTTTAAATGATTCCATTTAGGGTGTTGAGTCGAGACAAAAAGGGTCAGTCATCAAACAAACGGTTGTACTTTGTAGCGACGCCGCCGATGTGGTGGCGTGGCGCGACCGGGCGCGGTCGGCCCGCGGCGGCGCGCTCCGGTTTCAGCTGGTTTTATGATGTCCACCAACCACGATGTGCCAAGCTGATGGGTAATGCACTTCTATTAACCCCAGCGATGTGGTTACACAGTCGTTCCACGTCAGAGGCACAGGCAGCCTCTTAATTTTATTAATACGAAGAATTATAAAATATTTAATAAATAGGCGTTTCATGTTGGACACTTTGTCGTAACATTTAGTTCTGCAAAGACTTCACGTGGTTCTGTATCGACACGCAACCACTTCTTGTTAGTGAATCATTATCGTGTAAATAGGCATCTAAGATGTTACAAAGGCACTTATTTATTTATTTAATTCGGGAAAACAAACAGTCAGGTACAGTCAACAGCAAAAGTAGATGATCAAAATCAGAAATTCAATACTAATGAACGAAGTTCGCATCAGAACTGTGTGGCGTCGAAATACAACTACTTAGAATACTTACTACGTAGAATACTTTTGAATCACTTCGACGCCACACAGTTCTGACGCGAACTCCGTTCATTAGTATTGAATTTCTGACTTTGATCATCTACTTTTACTGTTGACTGTACCTACACAAACATCGTACTTAAACATGTACCTATTGAGAAAAAACTGGGCAAGTGCGAGACGGACTCGCACTTGGCCGAAGGGTTCCGTACCACAAGGCAAAAACGCCGAAAAAAAACACGTTTATGTATGGGATCCCCCCTTAAATATTTATTTTATTGTGTTTTTAGTATTTGTTGTTATAGCGGCAACAGAAGTACATCATCTGTGAAAATTTCAACTGTCTAGCTATCACGGTTCATAAGATATAGCCTGGTGACAGACAGGCAGACAGAGGGACAGTTTAGTCTTAGTAATTGGGTCCCGTTTTTACCCTTTGGGTACGGAACACGAAAAAAGACATTACATAATGTGTAGCTCACGACGTTATCCACATCTTAAATACTACTTACAAAATAATTATGGAACTATTTGCACACCAGTGAAACTTAATAAAAGGCAAAATCTTGAGATATTTTCTTATATGAAAAGAAAAGATATACACTATAAAATAATAGAGAAGAAACAAATCAAAACAACTAAAAATCTGAGTCACTAATTAATTTTATCAATGAGGTTCTAAACGTATTAGCATAACTGACTAGGTAATTAACTTATTAGCACTAAGACCGCTTTCATATTTAGGCGACTTTAGCAGCGCGCCTGACGCGCGACCGTCGCCCAGTCAGAATTTCATATTATAAACAGAAGCGTGCGTGAAGGTTTCTGCTTCTGCCGCGCTACTGTCGCGCTGCTAACGTTCTAATGTGAAAGCGGCCTTATCGATGTTAAGCTGCAGTTACATAGCCACGGCGGGCGGCGACCGGCACGCGTACCTACCTACGTAGGGGTAAAAGGTAACATGCTCTGTGCGTAGGGGTACAGCTGGTCGATTCTGTAAAAATCTCACCGTGAAAACTTAGGTGAAGTGAGTTTGTTTTTGCTAGGAATTGACACTATTGACAGCTCACTCCACGCTCACTTCACATAAGTTTCACGGTGAGATTTTTACAGAATAGCACCGCTTGTACTATTTATTCTGTAGGCTCTTCACAGAAAAGTGCAATTACCACTAATGCCATGATACTAGCACAGCAGTTACTGTGCACAATCGCTTCATATTATGTTCGAAAAATGTATCTGCTCAATAACGTAAATAACGAAATGAATGCTGTTGAGCTGTCACCAATGATATTATAGGTACACTTTTATTATCATTGGCTGTCACAATGAAAGCCATTGCTACTGATAATGTGTGCTGCTAACAATTTCAAAACTCAAACTCAAAACTCAACTTTGAGTTTGAGTTTGACCCTACTGGTATTGGTGCTGCTACCAATTTCATCCAAGAAAAGGGGATCGTATGCCTACCAGCAGTTAGTAACAGTGCCTTGGAAATAGTGGCATAGAGCTGACGAACAAAAGAAATCGTATAGCCTTTTAGTAGAGTATTGTCCTTTAAAAGACATTACAGATTATGAAGGTGGAGATGATGTGTCACTTGTATTTACAGGAAGTTTGGATTGGACTGAAAATTCCGCGTATATTCTACATAAGCTGACGTTTGCATTGATCTTATTCGTGCCTGACGGTTTTTATATATCAATGTTGCTGACGTGAAGTATTCGTCAGCGATTAGGCCTAGGTTCCTACACTTATAAGTACCTACGGTGAGCGTGCGTCTTTAGGCAATCGGGGCTATGTACCTACAGTCAACAAAGGAGTTAAGTATACAGGAGCGTCGGATATAATTGAAGTTTACTAAGAAACCGATGGATGTTCTGGACTGAAATTTAATTTAATAAATGAGCTGTTTGTTTTCTATTAATAAACTAAAATTTTATTCGAGAACATCCATCGGTTTCTTAGTAAACTTCAACAATATCCGACGCTCCTGTATACTTAACTCCTTTGTTGACTGTACCTATTGTACAGGGATAATTATATTTCGTAGATACATGCGGGGTAATTGCGTAACATACTAACACTAGCAATGGCTTTAATTTAGACAGTTAAACAACATTAATTGCGTGTTGTGCAAACTAATTCTTCGAACATAATTTAAGAAGCAATAGATCAGCAATATCCTTCAAAATGATTTAGATTGTGATTGAAAGTGAGTTACGCAATTACTTATAGGGCGCTGTTCCATCCTTCATGAAAAGATTCATAAGAGGAGCTACATGCATTTATGTTCGGGTCGGCATTATTCGGCACAGCCCGAGAGGCAAAATATTTTTCGCAATCATGCCGACCCGAACAAGTGTGTAGCACGCCTAATAGGTTGCCGGCACGGTTGACTCAATGGTTGGCTGCTGCATTGCGTGTCGCGGGTTCAGTTCAGCGCCATGGAACAAATATTTGTATGCTCTCGGTATACATGTAATGTAACAGTTGGCCCGGATGTTGAGTGTAAAGTCTAATTATTAATTCACTGGAGTAAACTGACAGATGCTAAGCCATATTCATTGTAATAGTGATGAGTTCCGTTCGTTGTGATTCAGTTCATTCACACAAAGTCAATGTTTCTATTGACTTAGCATCTGTCAGTTTACTCCAGTGAATTAATAATTACACTATAACTGCACTCTTGATACTCCTAAGTCATTCTTGATTTTCTTATAAGGATTCAAAACCTGCTTACCCTGTGAGTATTCCAGAAAGCGTTAAAGGTAGCAACAGCACATGTGTGAGTATTATCTGTATTATGTACTAAAAGCTACCATTTACTGGGTACGGGTAGATACGCGACTTTTATCCCAATCTGATCACTATCTTGGCAAACCGATCCCTTGGGAGAAGCAAGCAAAATATACGGTATATAGGTGTGATCCTCTTGACCATTGACCACCTGCTTTCCTTCAGCGAGCACAAAAGTGCGGCTCTTTCGCGCGCCGCCTTGCTCTCAGTAGGTTCCATAAGATTCATTTTGATCGCACGCAGCAAATTGTCACTCAAGTGCAAATTGCGTAACTATAGCGCGGTCATCCGTCCCATCATGACCTTCCGTCGTCTTCGCACACGCTAAGCCACGGCATCTCTCGGCTTTCCTTCCCTCTATCTTTTCTTAAGAAACGGTTTTTAGAAAGGTCACGGGAACCGAGTAATTCCACTTTGCCCCACCAAGCCCGCCACCCTGGTGTGGCAAAGTGGACTGCCTAAAATTTTGCAGTGGAATATGCCCCACTATTCTGATTTGATGGGGCGGATAACACTAACCTAACCTAAGCATTTTTTTTAAATAATTATCCTCGTCTAACTAATTCGGTTCTCGATAGCCTGTTAAAAATAATCTCTTTTTTCCATATTTTTTTTTCTATATAATTTAGTCGTTTCTGGCACTCGCCGGCCGCTGCCGCGGCACCGCTCGCTTCGCTCGCTCGGCTCGTGCGTAGGAGGTCACAGTTTTAACCTAACCTAACCTAAGCATTTTTTTTAAAATAATTAACCTCGTATTTATGCTAGTGTTATCCGCCCCATCAAATCAGAATAGTGGGGCATATTCCACTGCAAAATTTTAGGCAGTCCACTTTGCCACACCAGGGTGGCGGGCTTGGTGGGGCAAAGTGGAATTACCCCGGGAACCCCCTTCTACGTTCGCAATGACTAGATCTCAGACAAAGACTACAATATGATGATCTCAGAATGCCCAGCAGTTCATGAAGCGTTTCTTCGACTCTGCTATGGCCAGCATTATATTGTAGTCTTTGGTTTTGCTATGGCTCTGCGGTGGCAAGAGCTGTCAATGATATTGGGGACTAAATATGGGAGAAAACAGATCTTCGCTAGGTGCCCTAGTTTTTGAGATATAAATATGGCCCTGCTGGGGAAACTCTCTCCAGATCGGCCACCTATAAACCCTTATAACTTTTGAACCAGTGATCGACAAATTCTGATATTTGGCGACAAATTTCGACTAATTTTTTGTGCTATCAAAATTAAAATCCCTGATGGTGGCTCTGCCAGAGTCAGTGACACATCTGAATGTGTGTATACAAAATTTCACTTCCTGTGCCTGTACTAAGTTTGGGCTAGTCATAGCCTGTAATCATGCTATAAATAAACGGACCCTTATATTAATAAAATTCATTTGTTCCCGGTCGTCCCCACCCCGTTGTTCCCACTGGGGACGAGTGGGAAAAAAAGTTTCGTTCCTCCCCAGTGGTGACGATTGGAACATTATAGACCGAGAGTCAAAATGCAATTATGGGGATTCCAATAAGAGATTTCACGGATTGTTAAAATGTTTTAATTACGACTTCCTGAGCGGTGGGAACGACGGGGTGGGGACGACAGGGAACAAACAATAAAATTGGATGTCATGTTTTGCTGATAGAGCTCGTATTTTCATTCTATACCATTTGACTATGATTTAAAAGGTCACTACAGCCCTATAAAGGGCTAAGGAAGGAATACGGGTGGGTTTTAGTCAGTAAGAGTCTGACACTCCCTTCCGCTCCACCCAGAGCGGGAGGGGTCATTTGATGATTTCCCATCCGCAAAAAAAAAAAAAAGCCCTTTCGCAGTTATTTTACCTGTGACAGCAGCAACCATGTTGAACGAAAATAAGGATAGGTATTTTGACAGACTGTCAGTGACTCAGTGGCTGCAACTGACCAGCAACCTTATTTTAACAGAAATAAAGATCACTGTGACTTTGACAGTGTTGCAAAATCAGAGGTAAATTACAGTGAAAGGACTGTAATAAGGATTGAAGCTAATAAAAAACAGTAATTGCCACACAAGATACTTTTATTGTACTCCTGTGCACATTTTTTGTTTTAGACTTAACCCTAGGTGTTGGTCAGGACACTACTTCAGAGGAATGAACCTGGAGCTGTGAGTGGCACCGATACCGGGTCTACCATGCTTCACAGGCTTGTATGTGACTGAGAACTCGCCGAGGTAGTGGCCGATCATCTCAGGCTTGATTTCAACCTGGAAAGAGAACATTTAAAACTTTTAGAACAGTAATTGCTTTACAATTTTTCTAGAATACTTTGTTGTCAAGTCATACAGGCTATCCACAATTGCTACATGTATATTATACAAGTTGACCTACATCAATCACAAATCTATTTGTGTAGATTATGTCTTTATATTTTCTTATAATTAATAAAATATGTCTGTAAAACAACCCTCAGACCTGTTCAACTTGAATACTTAAGTAGGATATGCCCATGTGGTGATTAAAAGCAAGCACACTTACAGTCCACGGGTTACAGGCAGTAAACAGATACTTATAACGTCATACTGTAGTGCATGTTTGTGTTTACCAACACCACCATCATACAAGTACTTCTGTATCATTTGATGGAAATTTGAAAGTCTTTAATGTTGTTCAAGATTTAAGTAGGTGTAGTTTTTACATTCCCCCTCACTAAGAGGAGGCCTGTGTCCCAGCAGTGGGAACATTATAGGCTGATAGTGATTATGCTAAGTGTTTACTATAATGTTATTGTTTTGAGCTAGTTCTAAAAAGACAAGTCTTAAACATTACAATTAACTCTACATTGTAGAAAAGAAAGAGACCCACCTGGTTAAATGTCTTTCCGTTGTAGATACCAACAATGGATCCAACCATTTCGGGGACAATGATCATGTTCCTTAAATGTGTCTTTACAATCTCGGGCTTCTCATTTGGCGGGGCTTCCTTCTTTGCGCGGCGCAGTTTCTTCACCAGCGCCATTGGCTTGCGCTTCAGACCACGGGCGAACCGCCTACGCGCACGGGCGTGCATCAGCTCCATGAGTTGCTCACTGGAAAATATATTTTGAGGTTATGTTAAATTATACACCGGACAAAATAAAGACCCCATCTATTAAATGGAAAGTAGTAATAATAAGATTAATTGAAGCCATCTGGGCATCGTATATTGACTCTAAAACACAGAAAACTGCTATAAATCTCAGGAAACAGAGTTTTGACAGTTTGCCTCAACTAAAGTGCACAAATTGCAACGACGATGTAGGAGAAATTGAAAGGTACTAACTTGGGCATATCAAGAAGCTGGTCGAGATCGACACCTCGGAAGGTAAACTTCCTGAAGGTACGCTTTTTCTTGAGAGTTTCATCGACCTGTAAAACGTAAACATTGTATCTCACTTCAGGAAAATAGCACTTGGGCACAATCCTTTATTAACACCAATATATAGCACTGACACGAATACTTTGATTTTAATAATGATTGCTGATATAAATGTCGATAATATACATAAAATATTTTACGAACCTCAGCCATGTTTCCGATTTGTTTGACAGAACCGAAAGAAAAGGAAAGAAACACGAAGTGACAGCACCAAAATGTTGCTATTAATAAAACTAACAAAATAAAAACCTAGCTACGTGGCTTTTAATCGCATTTATATGAAGCCTGAGATCCACTGACCTCTATTAAACAAATTGTTTAATCCGGTCAGTGATCACATCGCTTTATTTCGCAAGTATCTGTGTGGCAGTGGACAAGTATATAAAGCGAAACTTAATTTTTCATTTTTTATGGAAAATTGTTGTGGCGAAGCGTCTGGCGACTAAAACACGAAACATGCGAGCACGTACATTTTTACGATGCGACGTCGCATCGCAGTTTTGTGTAGGTACACAACAAGCCCTTAGAAGTAGGTTAAGTTTTCTTTTGTCCATTCATAGGAATGTGTTAGGTAAGAATTAAAAGAACGTAGTAGTATGCAATAGCGAGCAAAGCGGCGCTCGAAAATGTTTGTATTCTGATAGGATAGATAAAAACCGGTCAAGTGCGAGTCCGTACTTTGTAAAAAAAAATACGTACCTACCTAGTACCTACGTAAATATAGCATGATAAGGTCACTAATAAAACAAGCAGACCAATGTTATTGAAAATATTTATTACCTATCCTGTTTGTTCAACTATTTCTTCATGTGTAGATCTTAGTAACTTTGATAATCTTTTACCAATCAATTTGGGGTATGTTCTAGTTTTAAGGAGAAACTCTTTAGATTGGTGAGTTACTGCCCCATTCTCTAACTGGTACTTGCACAAAGCATGCAATGGTTGTAACAATAGTTCTCTGTACTTTGGGTCCTTTTCTAATTGAGATAAAGCTTCAGCAGCTGTCTCAAGCGTGCTTAAACATCCTTCTGTTGGCTGTGTCCTTATAATATAACTACTAGTATTGCTTGTCATTAATTTAACTTGCTTAATATTATGAAGAATTGGGCAGGATGCATATATTGCTTTAGCCTGAGGCCATGTTCCATCTATCAGTACAAGATTGTAACAGTCAGTATCATTCTCCAAATCTCTTATATCTATGGCAGTTTTACTTGGATAAAGTAGGAGCGTGTTTGGTTGCTTGAGTAAATTTTCTAAGTCTTTATGCTTGGGTTGTGGAAACTTTTTCCCTTTAAATATAAGGCACTTATCAGCAACTAAACCTAATTGTAGCATTGGGGCAGTTCTTAGACATCTCTTTTCTTCTGCTGGGTGTTGCAGCAGTATGACAGTGCTGCGAGGATTCAACTTTTCAGATGGTAATGCTGAACACCAGCAAACCACTGCAGGTCTCCTGGAAATAAATAGATTTATTGTTAGCTGTAAGCTTGTTATCCACATCTTGGTACTTCTCTGTGAGTAACTATGTTGTGTATGTACAGCAGAATATGTCTCCATTTGGGTTTTAAATTAAGTAAGTATTGTAAATCAACATCATTATCAATTCAGCCCTAAATATAAGACTAAGATTACTAATTTATTTTACATCATTACAATTTTAAAATTAATAGTTTATTCTACTTAGGGCTGATTTTTCAATCGACAGATAATTTTTATTCGTGGAATAAAATTGACGTTTGACCGATTTTGTAAGGACGAACTGTCAAAAATTAAAAATTATTCCTCGAATAAAATTATCTGGCGTTGGTAAAATCAGCCCTTAGCTAACTATACAATGAAATAAAAATAAAAGGTTACTTACTTGCAGTTTGCACAAAGTTTACGCATAACAGGGGGATCAGCTGGTATGTTGGAAAGGTCATCCCAGACGTCCAGTTCCTCCATTTTATTTCTAAAATAAAAGAAGTAAATCTTAGTCAATGCATTTTATTGTTAATTATTATTTAATTACTTTTTTAGATGTTATTTTACCAATTTTTAGAACAAACAAATATGCTGGACAAAAATTATAACAATTTCTGTCAGAAAACCAATACACGTCCTTCCATTATTACTTGTTCAGTTTACATTTATTTTGATCAACTTTGAAATACTATCGAGTTTTGCTAATAATTGCCGTGCTTATTTCTATTAGGCTTAAAATGAACTATGAACAATTATTATTGATGAGAGTTTGCGTCGTATCAAAAAGTACTCCTGTGGTTTGCGTGGTTTGGTTTGCCACTGGCACTGATTGATGCTGTCATATGTCATGTCCGTCAGTGTCAGCTCACAGCTGTCATTCTCTATCTAGTCTATGTCATTCATCGAGGCGTTTTTTTTTTGACTTCATGCTTAAAAAAAAGACATGGAATTAGTATATAGAAAGATGAGATGTTATAAGTACTATTCACTGACCTGTATTAGGGTGCTTACATGCTTACATCTCACAGGGAGAAAACCTGTGTCCGCCGGCGCCGGGACACAGTAGGAACATTATCATACATACGCAGGCAATATAGTCGCCGGCGACATACTGGCGATTTCC
Organism: Oligia latruncula; assembly: GCA_948474745.1. Lineage (NCBI taxonomy): Eukaryota > Metazoa > Arthropoda > Insecta > Lepidoptera > Noctuidae > Oligia > Oligia latruncula. The sequence continues at coordinate 5,506,642 of OX419699.1, forward strand.
AAATCGCACCGCGTTCAGTACAGATTTTGACATCGCTGGCTACAACCTCGGCTAGGTACCAACATGTGTGCGGATGTGAGATTTCGAAAATCGCCAGCGAGCCGTCGTCGTCGGCGTGTGTAACTTGCACAAATAGATAGGAAACTCCTCCTTTTTTGAAGTCGGTTAAAAATTATAATTTTTAACCGACTTCAAAAAAGGAGGAGGTTCTCAATTCGACGGTATGTTTTTTTTTGTGTGTTTGTTACGCGATTACTCCGCCAATTGTGGACAGACTTTCAAAATTCTTGTTTTGTTTAAAAGGGTATGGTCTCGAGGTGGTCCCATTGTCACCAACTCGGAATCTGATGAAGGAATCCCATGGAAATCGAGGAAAACCTTCAAATGTTTGGGTATTTTGTATAGTAACTCGTGCATTTGATTTCGGAAAGCACCATTTGGTGAAGCGGAACTGATGATGAAGACCACAGATGGCCACCGGAACTACTCAATAATAAGCATTTCACGTGTTACGATTCGATTAAGTAGATACTTTAATGTGGTTGCTAAGCAATTTATGCTCGTCACAATGCTTATGATGAAGTGGAGCTGTTAATTTCGGAAGTCGGTGGCAAAAAACTAAAATCCAGATCCAAAGACACCAACTTTTAAGTTTTTTATAACTTACTATTTGAAAATATTATTATAAAATAAGATTTTAAAATATACACGGAGTGTCACAATGGGCAGTTTTATTTACATAATGCTTTAGTTAATAACGCAATAAAAAATTGATAAACATATTTAATAACAAAAAAGTATAAAAGTCTTTTTCTGAAATCAGTAAGTTCTATTAGAATTTCAGGAAAGTTTGAGTTGAGTAACAAAAGATGGCGTGACTGTCAATATTTGTTTTTGTAGGTACTATTCAAATTAGCATTTATTTATCAGTTTTGATAATTACAAATAATATGTTTGCGGTAGAAAACGTCCCCAGCAACTGAAATTTGTAAAATGCTGTATTGTTAATTAGTAGCTTGCAAACGAGATTAATTGGAAGCGTTTCTTGATACTGTACGACGCCATTTTGCGCCGCATTTCATATAGATATAATGGTAATAAGTCTCATTCTTTCATACGTAACTTTCGTACGAGCAAAAGAATAAGATGCAAAATTCACTAACTTTCTCTTGAGTTACGTAGGTATAGTACATTTTTATACGAATGATTTGTAAACATGGAGGCCAAGTGTTATGCTAGTGTGAAGTAATTTTATCGTTTTGCCGTGTATTATTTGTATTACGAAGTTTTCGGATGTGGTTAGTATGACATGTAGTTTATTATTGCTCTAAAATCAAAATAATATAGTGTAAGCCTATCAACATTGGGCATTAAATTTCTACTTACAAATGTAAACGTATGCACTTATTTGGCGCCAATGTCCTAAAAGACCGTTAAACTCGCCAAATATGATTTATCTCACGATATTCAACTTGATTTTATGTAACATCATAGTTTTTTAGTGATATTTCTAGACTGCGTTGTACAACATCACCAAGTTTCATCGTGAATAAACTGGTCTTACGAGTGTCGTCAGATCTGTCATTTCAACAAATTATGTGGAGTGGAAATAAGATATTTCTCAAAATAACGCTCTAATACTTCTACTTTCATTGATTTCGGAGTCATATTCCAGATTAATAAAATACTATGGACAATTTGCGACTGAAATGAAGACAATCACACTGTTCTATTTGGAAACATCTTGACCAACCTTGAAGTAAGTACCCTAACCATTTGGAACCAGCATTATAGCGTCATTACTAGTTATTATTTAGTTCGGTATTAGTTTAGACTGGTGAATTCTTACATGATTGTCTAAAATAGCTCTTAGTAATATTCGTCATGATCAAATTAACATAATTATACCTTACATTGTGATACCACACAAGAGTAGTTTGCATAACTCTGTTTTGTAATGTTTTTGTTGGTTTTCAAGTTCATGGTTACATCTAGCTAGATCAAAATTCTGTAACTATGTATCACTGAGTTTTAAAATTAATTGTTTTGATTGATTGTATTTTTTATTTATGTTCCAGAAATGGGCACAGAGTTGCCAAAAACTCATGATTCAAGTGGTGATTCAGACTCTAATAGTGATTCTGAGGTTTGTATTATCTTTCTAATCAGTATTGCTTTAAATAATCATTATTCTAGTAAGTTTGTATTCAAGTGTGTTTAAATTTCATGCAATAAGTAAGGTTTTTCCTTGGTAGTTTTACTAAAAAGTACTTTTATTGTCAAAAGTAATGTATGTTAGATACTCCAGCTTTGTGAGGCAGTTGCCAATACTTTTTCAATGGTTGAAAATAACCTACTATTGTAATAGTCAGCTGTTAGTTTTTAGTTAGGTTGTATTGCATGTATTCTAACAATCATACTAATTTCTGCCTTTGATATTTGGTATTACAGAACAGCAGCTCCAGTGATTCATCAAGAAGTGAGTGGGAGTGTTCCGACGCTAAACAGAGTGCTTCTCGTAAGGCACACTTCTCAGTTACTTCATGTGATACTGGGTTAAAACTAAAGATTGCTGCTATACCGCCAAGAAAAGTATCCCCAAAAAGAACCAGTAAACCATCAGTGAAAAAGAAATTGACTAATAATATAAGTCAAAGCAAAGAGCGAACACCTGTGAAGAAGAAATCACAGCTCTCTGACACCACTTCAAGTTCAGAATCATGTAGTAAATGCTCATCAGATTCTTCCAGTGATGATGATTTGCCACTTTCAAAATCTTTACCATCAAAGTGTTCAGTTAAAACAGGCACTAAGGTAAAGAGTACAGCTAAGATTGATAATGAAGAGGGTCGAAAACCATGTGACTCCAAGGATAACGGGGCAAAAATTAATAACAAGGATAAACAATGTGCTTCAAAGACCAACATTAATGTGAAAAAGACCAAAAGTGATGAATCTTCTCATGATGTACCTTTGAAGAGAGGAAGAGGGCGACCCAGAACAAAGGTAAGCTAATAATATTGGACCAATATTAATAACAAATTACTTAGTTATGTACAATAGTAGTAGTGAAAAAATCCAAAGAGGTCAATATTTTAATTTGAAATAATTATATAATTATATTCACTGCTGAAAGAGATTGGAAGAATGTGGAATTCTCTTCCTTCAATTGGCTTGAAAGTATTTTAAGGTAAGTCTATTTAGTTTTTACATGGACTTATTTTGTTTAATTTTTATTGTAAATAAATTGTATTCTAGGTCTAGTAAGTAGTTGCTTTATGTCAGAATTAGTTCACCTCACCATGGGTAATCAGAAGTTCTGAAGTTGTTTATTGAGTTTTTGTTGGCATAGTATGTGTAGTTGACTGTTTATTTGTTGGTATCTGTCCTAGAAACAGGGTTGATAAAAATCATGATTTAAAAAAAAAAAACAAAAAAATCGGATTTATTTGATTTAAATCGGATTAATTTGATTTAAATCGGATTTTTTTTTTCATTCTGATCTTTCTTAATTTGGAAGTCAGTTATTAATTAAATAATAACTACATATATACAGGGTTATTTATTGGTAAAACATTAACTACCTATTAAGAGGTCATTGTTAGTTAAAAGTTGTTCATAATGGTGAGTCCATTATGAACAACTTTTACAATGGGAACAAATCTGAAATCGCGAAAAAAAAAAATCAGCTGTTCCCTACATTTATCTTCATATAACTCGTCAAAATGTAGGGAACAGCTGATTTTTTTTTCGAAGTCCCTTGACACATTTGGGTTGATTTGGTTGCAGTAAAAAAGTATTGATTTAAATCATTGATTTTTATAAAAAAAATCACTTGATTTTAATCGCGATCAGGAACTACTAATTAGATAGGAAGAGAACCTATGGTTAGGGAATGCAATCTTGATCTCACAAGATGTTGAGCGTTTTTTTTTCGAGATTCAATCTCTAAGATAAAGAGGGATGTGTGGATTATTATTATGCAAATCGATAGACACAGAAATGAGTGTATAAGAGGAAGTCTGGAAGTGGCTCTGGTGACTGAAAAGTTGCATGTAAATTGGTTGTCATATATTATGGGCATGTAATGCAGATGAGCGAGGAATGTGGTTGGCTTTAAAAGTAGGGGAACCAAAGAAACAATGGATGGTTTGTGTGAAAGATTATATGGCTAGAAAGGGGGTGACTACCGAGATGACGACTTATAGGAGAAGTATGGATGAAAAAGACATGTTGCGCTGACCCCAAATAAATTGGGATACAGGCCAGAGAATAATGATTGAAAGATAATCTCGTTCGAGAATTCTTTTAATATGGTCGAGGTTTCGACACAGAGCGCACCATTTTCATAAATGGATTTAATAGTGTGTGTGATGTATCTGGGCGCGATAATGTTTTTAGGGTTCCGTACCGAAATGGTAAAAGAGAACTCTTATGGTGAGACCCAGTCTGTCTGTCTGTCTGACTGTCTGTCTGTCTGTCGCAGCTGGATATCTCAAGAACTACTAATGTTATCAATTTGGAATAGTTTTAGATGACGTTTGCCCAACTATTTTTCAAATTAGAAAGAAATAAAAGTATATGTATATTTTTAGGGTTCTGTACCAAAATGGTAAAATGGAACCGTTATGGTGAGAATTAAGTCTGTCTGTCTGTCTGTCACAGCTGGATATCTCAAGTACTACTTATTCTTCCAACTTGAAATTTGGAATAGTTTTAAATGACGTTTGCCCAACTATTTTGCAAATAAGAAAAAAATAAAAATATATAAATTATTTGCAACAGGGACTGAAAGGGGGGGCTGAAAAATTCGAAGTGGGGCTACTAGGGCATGTGGGGTATCATATGAAAGAGCGCAGTTTGCACATTCTCAAAAAATGGAACCGTTATGGTGAGACTAAGTCTGTCTGTCTGTCTGTCACAGCTGGATATCTCAAGTACTACTTATTCTTCCAACTTGAAATTTGGAATAGTTTTAAATGACGTTTGCCCAACTATTTTGCAAATAAGAAAAAAATAAAAATATATAAATTATTTGCAACAGGGACTGAAAGGGGGGGCTGAAAAATTCGAAGTGGGGCTACTAGGGCATGTGGGGTATCATATGAAAGAGCGCAGTTTGCACATTCTCAAACGTGTTTTTTTTTAGGCCGCATAGTTTTCGACTTTTGATGAAATATTTAAAAAAAATACCGTCCCCAGATCCCTTATCTCCGAAATTTGCAAAGAGAAAAATCTGAAATAATTCTATGTGATAGAAGTTATGTAAAGATTACAGGAAAAATAAAACGATGTCTAAATAGCACACTTTTTCGGAAATCATCAACAAAAGTTACACTAGTTCCACTATCGGTCAAGAGACGGCGCTGACCTAAAACTGCAATATTCTACACCGCAGTGCGCAGTGTTATAGGCCTTGCCGATGAAAATTAAATTTTAATTGTAAATTATAAATTTTTAATGAAATCATTAGTTAAATCATCTTGCGCTAGCAGAACTGATTAAATTAGTAACTTTGTATAGTGTTTGGGGCACCAAGATACAGGCTGTGCCTAGTTTGGGACCCGCTGTTAAATCGGTCTAAGTTTTCTCTTGGTTAGTAGAACTTGTATGTTTGTGAACATGTGTAAGTTCTAATAAATGAATTTTCATTTGATTTAAAAACATGATGGTACGGAACCCTCGGTGCGCGAGTCCGAACCGCTCTTGCCCGGTTTTTTATTAATAAAATTACCCTCGGTAGGAGTAGTTTTCATTTAAGGGGACTACATGACCTAAAGCGTGATCACTGTCGTACTGCATAGAAAAGAAAGAGAAGCGCGATGACACAATCCTGGTAATTTATTGCAATGTATGAACTATGAAGCATTTATCTATTTACAAAAATATATTGTCTGGACTAAATAATTAAAACACTAGTACTTTAGTATGTTGTTTGTAGAATAATTTAACAAAAAAACAGAATGATTGTTTATTAGTATGGTTGTTATTGTTTTAAGAAAGTTTTTAGAGGTATCTTCATGATTTTTTTCTATCGTATCAAATTTGTTGTACATATTATGTTTTCAACACACTCTACCTAGGATATATCCTGAAGAATATCATATTATGTTTTTCTGATTTTGTTTACTGTAATCGATCATATAGTTTTAGGCATTATAAAAATTGCGTTTTTTTAGGTCCTGTAGTCCCCATATATTTAAGAATGATTAGAAAAAAGCGTTTCATTTCCAACAGTAGACGAAATCTCGATCGGAAATCTCGAAAACAAGATCTCTCGTGATTGCCGGGCGAGGTCTCGAATGGCTAATTTTTACACCATCTTAGCACGCATGATCTTGAGTTGTAAATCTCGACTCGAGATTGCAATCCCTACTTGAGGTATCCGACATAAGGTAAACAGAATGAATTGGGGATTGGTTAAATTGGCTCAGAAATAAAAATCAGGCTCAGCCTACCAATTTCTAAAAGGCCACTCTTCTGAAAAAGGGCCGTGAAAAGTAAATAAAACTGATAGATTCTGACTGCTTCATATGAATTCGACAAGGAACAAACCCTTATCTACAGTCCAAGTCAAAAGCAATATGCCTTACTAGAAAAACCGTTGAAGCTACAGGAATGGCTTGGCAATAATTTCCGCCGCAGCATGAAAGTAATGTGTCCAAGATTGACCAAGAATCGTTCTTACCAGAAAGATAGAAAAAATCTCCACAGGCGCCTTCGCGAGCCAAAAGGTCATTAAACCTTCCGAACAGAACAATGATTATTCATAGTTGCTGCGCCATTGCCGGATGTTCCTACTAATCTTGTGTCTAAACTAAAATTTATCTTCTGTCCTTTTCTTAATGAAATAGAAATAAATAATGCACTGAACTTAATTTTTTTAGTTTGTGATCAAGGGAATCGGCACCATTGGCTATTTAAATGTGCTATTTTTGTAGTTTGCCATTTATTAATTACCTGAAATAATAACACATTTGAATAGTGAAATAATTCAGCATGTTGGCGAACAGAGGTCTCAAAACTGAGCCTTAAGGTAGCCCTGTCGTCGCTGTTAACTGAAGATTTGTGGAACTCTCTAATTAAGCATTTTTAAGCCTTCATTCTAAGTTAAGAAGAAAAACGAGTTTAAAAAGTTAGCGTGAATGCCATTAAATGCAATTTTACTTGGACGCAATCAATGATAACCTTATTTAAAGTTTTTCAAAAGTCAGAGAGTACTTATATTCATGAATTTTTTGTTGCAAACGCGGGTCGTAATTTTTTTTAACCATCACCGATTTCTGCCTTTGCCGTAGCACGAGGGGCGTTCAATGTATTCTCGGTATCGGCATGAAAAAAGACGTAAATTGAATTAAAATATTATATTAACGAGTTATGTGTTTGGTTGAGATTTTTTTAAGCCAGGCTTCATACAAAAATGTTCGATCTTCTTTTGTAGATGCGTAGGATTCTGCGTTTATGGTTTCACCTTTTTTATGTACCCAATCAGCAAAATTCCCTTTGAGTCCCAAAGCCATGACTGTGGCCATGATTTTTCCGGTAGACGGAACAGCTTTAAGTTTCTTAGGGGGAGCAGCACCCTTCTTGTGTAGACTGCATGGACTCTTGCTTACTTTCAGGGTCATAATGGTGAACCCACGTTTCATCTCCAGTAACAATTCGATCGAAAATACTTGATGGAACTTCACCACAGAGCTCTAAAAACTCTATAGAAATCGATTCGCACTTGCTTTTGAGGCGCCATAAGCATTCACGGCACCCATCTTGCACTGACTTTTAAAGGTAAAGAAGCTCATGAAGGATAGTGTGCACGAAACTAACAGAGGTGGACCATCTCTGCTATCATTTTGATCTTCATTCGGGCATCCTCCAGTATAACCTTCTCAACTTTGTTTTACGACTTGACCACTTTTGAACCGTAGATAACGAAGGTGCAGAATCTTGGTAAACAGACACCATCTGTTCGTGAATAGTTTTTTGACTTTTTTCTTGTTTGGTAAGGAATTTAATACCAGCGCGGTGCTCGATTTTCTTCAACATTGTCACGGTAGCCATTTCAGTTGTCCTTGACTAAGGATAACTGAAAAATCTTATGTCGCTTTGTTAAAATGTTGAACTTCACGGTTATACAACTGTTTCTAGTAGATTCAAAAATAAATTAAAAATAACACGTCTGAAAATGTACTTACGACACCTATATTTATAGACGGTAGTTTTTGTGAATTATAAAAAGTTATGTTTTTCCTCGTCATGACAACGTTCCTGCAACAAAAAAGAACAAAGCTTGGAATGTAATTCTGTTTTTAATACCTACACCTAACCTATTTGAACTGACGCTTGATTCTGCCATAAGGCAAATATTCAGAATGATCGGCTTAAGCGGATTGCTCGAATTGCTTAATGCCGGGTGAGCATGCTTGCGAATAGAACAAAAACTTGATCAGGGATCAGGGGGGGGACGTCTTATTTTTCTTAATTCGATTCATCATTGGTATAAAAACACAATGTTCTTGACCAGTGGCCAGACCAGGCCGGTGGTAACTTTTTCAAGATTTAGCTAAAAATTTAGTTATTATTATTAGTATTCGTGAGAAAGAAATTCATGCAATAGTTTACATTGAATGTGCTTTCATAGCAACATGTCAGGTAAACACGCAAATGCCTGTAGGCTTTTTCAGTTCTTGAAAGTATTCTTCAAGTCATAAGTAGCCATGGTGATCGGCGCCGTCTTAATCTACTTACTATTTACTTATGAATGGTCCATAGTCATTTGATAGCCATATTCGGACTTAATGAATTATTAATCATTGTTGTGCTATATTTAAAACGATTATCTATAAACAGTCTACATAAATGGTCCTTACGAATTTAATGCGTAAAAGCTGCTCGGTAACTGTTTAACTTGTTTGTAAGTTGGAGGGTTCTATAGAAGTTTAGTTAGGGGCTTTTAATGTATGGATGAATTACTATTGAAATCAAAAGGAACCCTTTGTGGCGCCTTAATCTGGTCCAGTTTTTTTTACCTTTTATTATTCTTGTTTACCACATGAGTACATTCGGGTTATGAGAAGGTAATAATTCCCTTGGCTTGAGCAATAATTCCCCCTTTTAATCGTACTTTGTCGACACAGATGTGTCATGTGATCTTATTCTTTGTATTTTAATAGCCATGTTGAATTTTATTAAATTCGTCTGGCTCAGATAAAGCTATGTGTCACACAATAACTGAGTTACAATATTTTTTTATTGTGACTGTTTGAGGTATGGAAATGTAATCCTTGTGACGTTAATTAATTTCATCATTGGTATCTTAGTTTTTTTTTGTTATAACGCGCCCGTAGTTCATACATAATTTTACATGCATTTAATGTTAAAAATCAGGCAACGGATTGTTTTATAGTTCAGGCTAGTGAAACAGCTCTCTGTAATCAAATGGGTTGAATTTTCTTGGCATACGTCCGAAATATTCTGCACTTTTTGCATAGTTTGAATTTTCCTTTGCATGACGAATATTATCAAAATTCTATCTTGAATCAATCAATCATTGATTTTGATTAATTCTATTTAAGTATTGATGACAAGAAAGTGACTTAGAAACACTGTAATTTCTTATTTTCAGCCTACTAAAAGGCTGAAAATAAGAAATTGCATAGTTTTTCGAAGTGAATTATGAGTTCACGGCGTGATTCAGTGTGATGTGTGGTGGATGCGTGAAAGTATCTAGATCGATGTTCACATCATAACACTGCGCCTGTAGAGCGGTTATTCACTCGTGACCGAATTAATTTCTACTGCTAAATCATTACCGCTAGTCTTACTAGAAATGGTTATCACACACGGCTTTACTAACAGAAGTGTCTTAAATATTCATGTAAATTGAAGGGCTCTCTTACAATTTATCCCGTAAAAGTAAACCCATTCATACCTAGATACTCTAGCTAGGTATCTGGCCAAAATAGAAACTAGAAAGTAACTTGAGAAGTTTACTCTTGTAAATAAAAATAATTTGTAAGAGTAATAGAAATGGTAGGTGGTGCATAGGGGCAGTGACGTTACGAAGGGGTAGGTGAGCAGCGTGTAGCATTTAATTAAGGCGGTGGGTGCGCTTGGCTCGCGTGCCGGCCGCGGTGCACTTCCGGCTCGCCCCCGGGGCGCTGCGCTTTTTCCTCGTGGCCGGGGGAGGCCGCGACGTGCGAGGAAAGCGCGACCGGTCGTCACCCGCGCTGAGGAATTAAAATTTTTCACGTAAACTGGTTTGATAGCGCGTACGGTGGCGGAGTGGGGGTCGCGAATACGCGCCACGCCGGTCATTAGCTGGATCGCGGCGAGACGCGCGCGCGCGTTCAACCTCTTGCGTACGCGGTGCTTCGAACGCGTACACGCCGCACACAACCGTCAGATGTGTACACACGCGCGATGTCGTCTTCGATTGATTGGCTGATGTGATCATGTGTTTTAGTGTGAAACAACGTTCATAAAATAAATATTATAATTTAAACTAACTGAAGTGTTTACGAGATTTCATTATAGTGTGAATGTGTCGAGTTTTATGGTTAGTTCGGTAACATGTTTGATGTTTTTGGGATTAAAATTATCAACTAAAGTGATTAACAAGTTGAAAAGAAACATAATTGTGTTATGCAAAATACAAATATAATTATACTTAATGCTATTGTACAAAATTTAACATTCTATCGTGAGAATCATCTTGAATATTTGTTATCACTAAGCAACAGTTCATTAATTCGTGATCATGTCACCGCATTATAATGTGGACCGCGACACTAATTTCATGCAAAACAAACACGGCGTGTGATAAGCGGCTGAGAGCGGCGCGCGGGGGCGGTCGCCGAATTTCCCTTATCAAACGTTTAGCGCAGCTCAAGGTCACGCGTTATCACTGACTCGCGCGTCGCCGATGGATTCGTTCCATGATTGCGCGCATCGCTGCACTAATCATATCGATGCATTTGTGATTTTTGGATTATACTTAAATCGTTTATTATAAACTTTCTCTATAACAATAGCTACAGCTTAATGCAAATCATAATAATGTTCTTGATAACTATTGTACATCTTTCATTGTCTATTAAAATAGCAGGAGGTACGTAATTATTTCAAAATGTTAATAACTTCTTTATAGTAATTAGAGCCAAAAAAATAAAGGAATGTACGTCATAATTATCTAGATTTTTTATTCAAGTTTGATTCATATCATTTATAGTCCATAAAAAAACCTAAAAACATGTTCTAAATGAAATCATTCATATAAAATGGTGCGTCGGGTATTGGTTTTAATCCCAAAAGCAAGCAAGAATTTTATTATGGCTAATTGTTTACAATAAGGTGTGCTAAGATTCGTACCGACGTAAATCTGTTTCAGCGTGTGTGATGTAGATCGCGACCTAGTTGCGCGTGATTGAGGATAAAACAATATAAATAGCTCGTCAACGCTAGTGGACGTGAGCGGCGAGAACTAACCGCCCGCGTAGCACTAACTAGTGCGTTACGGACAGTGTTTGTGCGAGTGAAGTGCTCACAAGATTGGATTAGAGGTTCAGTGCGCAAGATTAGGAGGTGGCGCGTAATGCGGGCATGATGCGGCACGCGGCGAACGCGACATCGGCTTGGACGGCGCCCGGAGAAGTCTGGGAGTACGTCAGCCAACTCGTCAGCTCGTACCACGACCAACATCAACATGATTGCCAGGTGCTCTACCCCCTTAGCAATACATACCGTACCCATATATGAGCACTCGAGCGCATCGATAATAACACAACACACGTGTGACTCACGGCTCACGTCGCCTATTAACGCCTCTTGTAATTCACATGTTAGCATTATACATGCACAAGACCTAGTTAGCGTCATGGCTGATAGATGATTTATGAATGTGTATCTTTTTCTAGGAACTTACTAGAATTTCAGTATGAGGGTTTTCACTTCCGTAGCTACGTTCTTAAACTAAACACTTAAATTATGGGGATCAGAAAGATCCTTTAATTTTATTTGAAGATAGCAGTAAGTACCTGAAAATTGATCTTACTTTGATTTGCATCATCTATGTTCTATGTTATGGGTTTGGTTTCCGCAGTTAGTCCTTCAAATGGACCATTGTGCGTTATTCCAAACAGCCCGCCTCCCTCCGGAAGCTGATTAATTCTCCTGGTTTGTTGAAAACATCTGTGTACGATCTGGGTGTCCCGAGGGTTTCTGACCTAATCTGGGTGACGCCTGTGAACTCAAAGAGCACATGCGCATCGGTTTCATCAGCCTACATGCAAGCCCTGCACAGGAGACTGTCCGTTATGCGGTATGCGTATTGTGTGGAAGTGTTTATTTAGCGAGCAGTGTCTCGTGATGGTCCCCGTCACCAGGCGCAGGCCTTTCCTGATTCCTCATTCGCTAACTGTTCTTTACGATGCGTATGTATAACATCTATCAGACATGCGCATGAATTCAGCATTATTCTAAACTGATGTAAATTTCTAAAGCAAAAAAATTTAACGAATACCTTTCAATTCTACCAATAAAATGTATGTTTTAACATACTATTTATGAACTAAGATCGGTAAAACAAAATGAACAAAACACCTAATGTGATATAAAAATTTGAATCTAATCTGAAAAACTGCCCAAATCGGATTCGCAAACTTGATCATAAATGAATGACCAACTTGCATAGCTACACGTTTTAACATTGATTTCGGCTTCTGTACGTTGAACTTGTTTGTCCAAATGGAAGCAATAAAGTGCCACGTAATAGACAAATCAAACTCGGTCTATTTGACCGTGAAATTGTGATCGACCGAGCGTGACCACTTCGCGTACTTTACTATGGAACGCACTCACATCACTGTAAATTGCCGTCTTTATCAGAGATAAAGAGATTCTCATTGCAGCCGTTAAAATTTTCAACATAATCCTTCAATTTTAACGTCAAATGATCTTGTTTAATCAATACATGATAACGTTTTGACTAGGTTTTCGTATAATTTAAGTGTCATCTTAATATTTAAAGCAGAGTGTTACTAATTTGCCAAAAATTTATTAATTAGAGTTCCGTACTTCAAAAGGAAAAACGGAACCCTTATAGGATCACTCGTGTCTGTCCATTCGTCTGTCACAGCCAATTTGCTCCGAATCTAATGGACCGATTAAGTTGAAATTTGGTGCACATATGAATCTCTGTGACCCAAACACAGACGTGTAAAGAATAATGGGGTAAAAATACATAAATGAATTTTGAATAAGGGAGTGTAATTTTTGGGGGACAAATAGAAAATAAAAATAAAATTTTGCAATCTGTAACGTGTGACATACCAAATGAAAGGGTGTGTGGATCTTAAATATATTTTTTTCATAATTTTAAAGTAAATTATATTAAAGTTATTTAAGATAAAAACTTGTTTTACGAAAAAACAGTCGGGTGTCAAAAAACGAAAATTTCGTTGGTTCTGCCAACGATTAAAGTTACTTTTCACTTTGTAGTTATGCCCGAATATACATAAAAAAAAACCTATAAGAAGTCTGTGGTCTTAAAACAACATGGTAATCTCTCATTATTGTGCGTACAAACTTACATTTAGTTAGGTACCACAAATTTCGGTCAGATTTAAAAAAAACATGGTAGATATTTTCATCGTATCCCTCGTATCCCTCTCCACGCGAGTTCAACTCTCACTTGACCGGTGTTTTTTTTACATTAGAACTTGTTTTTTTTTTTTTTGATCAGAAGAATTTTGTGATCTTTTCGATGTAAAAATTTGGTGATCAAGGCCGCCACAGTAATACATTACCATTTTAGTTACCTCATGTGCGGTGACGATATTATCGTGCACGCTATGACGATATTCTGGACGGAAATTTAAAAGCGTGTTGACTTGATATACATATTTCCATACATTTTACTTCCCTGTGTTATCGTGATGTCGTGATGTCGTGGACGTCCACGATAATAGCCACGTTAGAAATTATAAAAGCGCTCATTGTAACGATTAAAATAACATAATCAGTCTTATGTATATGATGCCGCCGGAGTAGAAACCAGTATCCAAATAGCAGTTACTGTTTAATAGTAGAGTGAAGGCAATCCTGATTGATGTCGTTCGCCGTTAAAGCCCTGCTTGATCTTATCTTACCTATCTAATGGGCTTAACGAGATTACGGTACCCATCGAAGAATTTACATAATATTTCCTTGATCGTTGTGCAGCTGGTGATATTTCAGTGAACAAGAAAACCGACACTTATATTATAACTGGTCAGTTATTTACGAAATACAAGTAAATACCTGTGTAGTGTAACGCGGATTTTCAATTATTTCTAACTAGTTTTGCAAACCAGGCCCCTGGATAGCCATGCCATTAGGGAATGCAATCCGGATTATCCGTAATCCGAAATATCCGGATATTCGTGAATTTTTACTAGACTTCAAAATCCGGATTTGAAAATCGAATCCGGATTTTTTGAATAATTCAATTTTTTTAAAATTGTAAAGAAAGAAATTGTGAAGCGAGCGGGGCGCGGGACGCGGGTCGAAAAAGTGTGTGAGGCGTCCTTGATCGTTTCGTTCATTCCGCTTACAAGCATCTTTAGTGCATTTTAAATTTTTATTTTATTTTTTATTTAACTATTCAGTGGCTTTTGCATGTTTTACGAAGATTGTTTTAAAACTTGTCACTCATGTAGGATGTATTCATAATTTTTTATTTTATTTTAATTTTTCTATCTTTTAAGTTATTTTAGATTTAAATATGCTAATTTCGACACAATGTAAAAATTATTAATGAAATAAATAAATTCCGCCTACAAGCGTCGAATAAGAGCGTGCTTTTTCCGCAGCAGGAATTATGTGCAACCGAATTTGCAGCAGGTAAAACGACAGCGCTTTAGATACCTTATTATTTTTGAGGCCACATTTAATGTCTCAAAAAATTACATAGTTTTTACGTTGTTAAATTTATGTTGATTTAAGTGAAGTTAAATTATTGTTGTCACACCTCGCTGCAGAAGGATAGGTTTCGAGGTCTGATCCTGGAGTCGGACTGACATAGTAGCGTTTTCGTACAGACACTTCAGCACCTTGATGTACCGATAGTCGATCAGGCACCGTTGAAGGGACTGCAATACAACCAATGTCTCGATCGAATCAAAGGCTTTCTCGTAGGCCACAAACGCTAAGCAGAGAGGCAGGTTATACTCTTCGGTATTCTGTATAACCTGTCGCAGCGTATGTGTGTGGTCTACGGTACTAAAGCCTTTACGGAATCCAGCTTGTACGGGAGGCTGAAAGTCGTCAAACCTGCGCGCGAGACGGTTCGTGATGACTCTCGAAAACAGCTTGTAGACATGGCTCAGTCAGAAGTGAGATGGGCCTATAATTATTAAGAAGGGCATTGTCGCCCTTCTTAAAGAAAAGTATCACCACACCTCTGTTCCATGCCTGTGGTGTTTTATCCTCGAGTATGACGAAACCAAACAGCTTCTGAAGGGCCTTAAGAACGGATTTTCCGTCGGCCTTCAGGAACTCGGCCGTAATTCCGTCATCACTCCGCGCCTTGTTGTTTTTGAGCTGCTTCAGAGCCATCCTAACCTCGTACAGGCTGACGTCCAGGATGTCTTCGGTGTAGTGTCGGGTCAATCTAGCTCTTGGGTCGTTTGCCAGATTAGTAACGGGGCTACATGTTGATTTGTATAACTGACCATCCACTCACGTGACAATCTCCGAGATTATGCATTGTGTACAATTCACCAATCGGACGTCGGCCAGATCTGGCTATTGAAAAAACTGTGACGATACGATCCTGCCATAATCGGTCTTCAGTTTCCTAAGCTGGCTCTGCCCATTATAATTAGACATCTCTAGCAAAGACCTTGGAGCCTTTAATTTTGTATACGAGAAGCACAGAACCGGTCGAAGTGGAGGTGCTTGGGGGCTATGTGGACGTCAGTGGACGTCTTTCGGTTGAAATGATGATGATGATGATGAATTATTTTATCATGGTTAATTAGCACGCGAGTCACAGACTGATTATTTTAATAAAAATAAATACATATTATACCAGTAACACCATAATAATGGTATTTAATGATGATAGTTTGAATAATTCCAAATACAAAGCATTAAAAAATTTGTTTGATTTGATTTTCATGTGCTTTTATTTTAATCCATTTACACAAATATGAGAAACATCATATTAACAAACTAATATGGGTAGATTTGTTTATTTTTTTGAAAAATCCGTGATATCCGGATAATCCGGATTGGACCAAAAATCCGTTCATAAAAATCCGGATTTTAAAACGGAACGGATTTGCATTCCCTACATGCCATGCATAGATGTAGAGTACGCAACTCGTTGCGTTATATGCCAAGCACTACACAGTGAGTCTTCATTATGCATACTTCAATATTCTTTTGTTCGATGGAGTCGTTGTATGTCATTGAGAGCGATCCCGCCGTTATTATAACGATCTGCTTTAATGACCGATTATGCAACATATACAGTTTCATCTAATGTAGGCGATGATTCAATGCAGTTTATTCAAGTGTACGTATATTCTTGCCATTACATGCTTGTAGTGACGTATACTGATTAATTGTCTACCTATTAAGCTCATCTAATGTTGTTGATACAATTAAGTACAATTAAGATAATTTTCCTCCCTGATAATGATAGTGATATTAAAAAGGCCTTGGTTGTATTATTTTACTCGATGATAACAAAAATGCATCGTAATTAGTAAGGGTATCTGACGGGCGAAGCGGTCGTGTTTCATAAATAAAGGATCATCAATAAATGATCATTAACAAAGACTGTTTAGCAAAAGTAAGTGATAATCAATTAATGTTATTGCTGCCGATTATAAACATATTAAAGTTGGTTTTATAATACAATTATAAATTATGGCAACACGAGTACCTACCTATAAATATATGATTAAGGCGACATTTGGACGAAGGATGCTTGCATTAATGCCGCAACGACATAGCGGTTGTATTGCATTTTGCGGTATTTGACGAGTGTTGAATTTGCAGACGCGCTTATGACGCCGGCGGCGGGAGGCGGCGGTAACGTAAACCGGTTGGACACCTTTGTCGCCGCGCAACCACCGGCTTTTGGTGATATCCGCAAAAAGTGCGCAATGGCATGTGAAGTCAGTTTGGTTGGTTCTTAATCGATGCGCAGATACCGCAGTTAACGACCACAGTCGCTTGCTATACTCGATCTCATTATACAAGGCATTGATTTGCTGGAATGGCTATTTGAACCGGTTAGATCCCTGTCTATTCCATGTATCTATATGTATACGAACGCGTTGAGTTTCTACTTTCCGCCACGCGTACTGGATAATGATTATTGAAATGAGCAGCATCTACTGATAAAATGGCCGAAATGTTGAATTGTTTTTTTTTTGACGCCGATTTATGACGTCAGTATTTTAATAACCGATGTTTTGGATAGCTCTTATTCAAACTAATCGGCATACTTAATGTAAATTCAATGGAACAAAAACTTAACATTTTGTTACGACTTGTTGACGTAGACAAAACACTGCCATGTATTGTTATTGAAGGACAATGATGGTATTGATTTTATTGCCAGTGTTTTTAACTACCTATTTAATTATAAGTTGGCAGCGTGATGTGTTAAGCAAATTGGAATAAAAATCTTACGATGTATGAATTACTGGTTGGGCGACTGCGTTCGTGAGTTCGTAACGTGTTGGTCTCGTAGCCTCGGTCACATCGATTATATGCACCATCGCCGCATACTCATATTCAATCGGCCTCTTTATAAATAATTCGCCGACCCTCATAGGGGCCTGTTGTATTAATAATAAACGCGTTCAATCAGGCTCGTCCTCATATGCCAATTAAATATTTATAAGGGCATTCTTCTTCACTGTATTTCTTCTGACCATAATCTCAGAATGTTTATGATTTTGATGTCATCAGTTCATCACTTTCTCTTATTATTTTCGAAAGGGTTATTTTATCTTGTTTCAAGATAAATTAAATTATGTAGGTAATATTAATTCCATGGCTGTGGTCCTTCCAGCTGCGAATAGTGCATGTAGTACATGTCTATAATTGCTTTTTAAATAATTATATTTAAGTTGTGTATGTAATTGGCATAAGCGGTGTTATGTTCAACTAAAATTGTCTCACTAGCGGTCATACGCTATGGCAGATATCTTTTGACAATATAATAATTGCGATCTTAACCTTAAGTAACCTTGATTCAAATTTGAGGCCAGTAATTCATCAATGGATGGTATACCTAATAAATAACAATATTTATTCAACGCTATTGAAAATAGTCACAGGTTCAATCAACCTGATTTCTATTAGAAAAAATAAAAAATATATTATAATCCAACTTACCAACACATACGCGGAGTTTTTATTTGCTATCATTGCACAAAACTTGTTTTTATGCGATTAGATAAATAAACAAGTATTAAACAAGCATTGCGTATTGAGAACAGTAAGAAGGGTGCACCGGGAATCGGGATAAGCCGGTCCAACGGCCGTCTTACCATGGCATCGTCGTTTAATAAAGCCTCCGCGACAACTGCATGCTTTACCAGGGCTGTCATATAGCCAACCTCACGTCAGCGACCATGAAGTCCAGACTGTAGAGAAATCAAGTTTTGATCAATGGATTTGATATGATATAAAGCAACATTCACACGTTCTTATTTAAATGTGAGCCTATTATTCATTCTCAATTTAATGTTGAAAGATTCGAAGGGAATTTAGTAATAATAATTGAATATACATTTCAATGTAATTTATGCAACAAAAGCACCTGCAATACGGAGCTTTGTGACGGTGATCCAGCCCTGGCTTCCGATCGGGTAATGCAAAACGAGACTTGGGAATAAATCGTTTACATGGTTGTCGGCGTAAACTGGTCCTGCTGGTCGCAGCGCGACTCGGCCCTGTACCACACGGACGTAGGAAATCACACTCGATTACCAATAGTCATCGTAGATGTACTTTTGTGATTAAACTGAACTTACACTTAATTGAACTAAGGATTAAATGTACATTGCACTTGAATAGACAACACGTTGTGAAATTAAGGGAAGTATTGAACGAGAAGATGAAGCTTTACCATTTACCTCTAACTAATCAATCAGATTTGATTTGAGCCCACCACGAATGCTCGATGCCGCATCTGAATGCTGCGTACGCACAACATTTGTATCCGCGGCAGTGGCGGTCTTATCTCGCCATTAGAGTTATTACCGGCTGGTATCTCGCCCATCGCACCGCTTCGATTGTTTCTGAACGCGCCATAGAGCCGGGCGCTACCACCGTAATTGACCACTGTTTACTTCCACGACAAGGTCTTATTTTATACATTATTTTGCGGTTTTTGTTGGCTTTAAGATATTCCAAGCTAATAGGGAAGTATTGTTAAAGAGGTTCGCGTTTATCTTTGGTTTTTATTGCGGTTGACCATTCAGATTTATCTCCACTTAGTGCTCATGTAACGATTGCGAATAGCAGATTTAAGAATATGAATTTTACTCGATCGAATGCTGGGTTTCGAATGAAACCATTAAACTGTGGTCGAAAGAGATTCTCCTAATATAGAAAAATATTGCACTTGTAAACGTGGATGCTAAGCTAAAAAAAAAAAGCATCAACGTAACGACATCAGGCAGTGAGGAGTTGAGGAGCAATGGAACCGATAACATCGGATAATCGTCACCCACGCAGCCTTTTTCCGATTGCCGCTGTCTCGTTACTTATGATCAGGGGAACAATAAGATGTTTTTATTTACTTATACCTATCTCATGGCTTTTATTTTACAGTTTCAAACTATTTCGAAGCCAATTTCTACTAACATCATTATCGCGAAGGTTTCATCAAGTCTTCATTCCTTATTTGCTATTGTTTTCTGCCTTCTTTACGTGATATGACGGTCTCATGTTTACAGTAAAAATATACTTTTTTACTAAGGAAACTGTAAACATGTGTCCGTGGAGGTAGCATCTGTTACATTTGTAACCCCACCTTGTCATCTCTGTAAAATGAGCGTCGCTTGTTTAACTTCTTTAAATATTTACTTACTTATCGGACGCGGTCGAACCATTGTTAAGTTTATTGCCCTGACTTCAAAAGGTTGATAATAATTAATCCAGGTTTAAAAAAAAACAAAGAACGATAAGTCGATAAAATCTGTTCTTAAATCCATAAAAGCTAAATAAAGGTAAGGCAATGAATGAAACAATTAAATGAAACATTATCATCTCAACCTTTTCTGTATTTGGGTCGGCTTCCAGTGTTACCAATCCGAGTTTGAATAATTTTATTTACCTGCGTAGTTATTCAAATACAGTATTAATCTGTGGTCCTAATAATCCAGATGATCTTGTTACCGACGTAGGTCGGTTTTGCGTCCTTGGTAGTCGCGCATAGCATCGTCTACTCAATTAGTGCGGGCGGTGATCGGAACCGGCGTATCAGCGTGTGTCGGCCTGTATGCGTGGGAATGCCTTAGCAGCATTGCTCCACACCCTTTTTACACACCACAAACAGGGCGTTGCGAAGAACCTTTATGGCTCCATTTGTAAACCAGTGGGAGTCGTAAACTAAAAGGTTAAAGGTACATAACATAAAAATGTTATAAGTATCTTCTTTTATCTCTAACTGCTCAAAAGATTATTTTCCTAAACCTTTTTAGCTTTCCACGGAAGTCAACTCATATTTTCTTAGAAAGTTAATGCTGAAATAAACTCCGATCCCATTTTTATTACTTGCATCATAATATTTAATGGTTGACGCCAATGGTCAAGCTCAAGAATTCTGATTACACCGTTCCCCCAAAGAACTCCTTGGCGGTTGGAAGTCTTTAAACAAATTAGTGTCATTTGTCGTTTCTCAGGTCTTTGTCGTTTTATTGAGTTTCTTACTGGTGTTCACTGAATCATAATAATTATTCATAATACGTGTAAAGCATAACTCTTATATTAGTGTAGCCTTCTTAATTCTCGTTTGTGTACACGTGTTAAATTCTCAAGGAATTTGGGATCCTTGCCAAGTATTCAGGAGGAATTTGTGCTATTTTCAATCTAAAAAAATAGTATCGCACGATGAAAATTCAAATTCTAGTACTGACAAATTTTTGTAAAAGAATTTTGTGTTGTTTGTCGTCGTCTTAATTCTTATCGTTTGGCATGTTGATTTATTTACACACACTTAAAAAACAAACAAAATTATTTAAATATGAAGTCGGTTAAAAATAAGTCAATGTATTTTCAGTCATTTTCTTTGATTTAACGCTCCCAAATCACTTGGCAATCTATCTGTTTGTCCCTTTATCGTTTTATCATCCGAGGGGTCTAATCAATAAACATGCAGCCCAGAGAAGGTCGTGAGAACAAAGTTACGTACAAAAGCCGGTAATGAAATGTTCATGTAATGTCAAGTTAAACCAGAGCTCTGTGAAAGCCGCCGAAGACTCGCGGCGCTAAGTTGGGGCAGGTCGGGTATTCTTACGGCTTCGCGCTGATTGTAGGTGTAACTTTATGATCGCACGCTTCTTGCGCGCTACTATTGTTCTAATGGGCCCTCAGCCCTCGCTCGCGCCTCTCATACTAACACCCGTCTCGTTACTCGACTTAAGGTCACGCGTTCAACTTGATCTTGCCGATTTTCTACGCTTATATGGGAATTGTTTGAACGAATACTTTGCCGGTTATTTATATGCACCCAGACTTTTTTTTTTAAATACTTATTTATTTTTAGTCTCTTCTTTTTAAAATATTTTTCTGTACCTATTGGTCTTTGAGTAAGCTTCTATTTATGATTATGAAAGGGGACAAATATAATATTATTTAAGTAGTTTTATTTGAGAAAACCAGCACCACAAAGTCCAGAATCTTAATTGGCGCTTTTAAAGCAATCTTAATCCTATTCATAAATTGTTGCTTGCCCCAGCTTTGAAATCAGGAGTTGTCAATAAATATTAGGTAAGTGATCAGAAGCTTTTTGTGTAAGCATATCTTAAAGCAACGAGTGTCGACGACCTTAATCGTGATGCATCTATCGCAGTCAATTAATCTTGCACTTCTGTGACTTTTGACGTGCCGTCCTGATTCCGTGTTGCAGTGACGAGGCACGGCAATATTTTACACATGATTAGAGCGGCGCACACTGGCACTGTATGGGTAAGCAAATTGCACCGACGCGACGCGCAGTCACGATCTGAACCTCGCGGGAACCCGGGAGAGTTTCTAGAGAATTCCAACGTAAATGCTACACAGATATTAATGGCGGTATCTCCACCGATACACACCGGCTCGACTGTTTTAACGACTCAACGTTTCCATGACTTGATTCCCTTTTATGAACTTTCTAATCAAGAATGAAATAAAAGTTATGCTGACGACTTCAGATTGCCTATTTTAAACTCATACCTATTTATAATCCATTAATTAAATTCCCACTGCCTTTATAATGAGCGTTCTACCCGTGCGGGGTTATTTTTTACATCAAGGATGTCAGTTATTTTCTTAGGTAATAAATGCAGGTCGGTAGTTATTCAAATGAGACGTCGTTCTTAAGCAGATTGTATCGCGTAACGGATAAGGAAGTCGCGGGCTGCTATCATGTCATCGACAAGTATGCTGCCACTGTGCCTTTGGGTAGCAAGTAGCAAGTAAAGTCGAGACTTGAGGTATAATTTATGAAACCCTTGTGTATGGCAATATTGCATGACTTCTGAGACAAAGAAATCTGGTTTGATGATATTTTACTGCTCCTAAATTTCTTATGAGTTCGATTCACACGAATTTGTTTAGGAATCTGATAAAAATCTTTAATTCTAATTAAAGTAATATAAAATCAGCCCATGGATTAGAAACTTGCTCAGCAAATCCGCAGCGCAATAAACTTTAATGTAATTACGATTTCCTCGCGGAGCTTATCACTGTTCCGTTATTGAGTAGGTAGGAATGTTAAATAGGAATGTAGTGTTTTACATAAATGAGAATTAACATCGTCCCGAGTCTTGGTTTATAGTCCGACACGCGTCAAATAATAATGAAAGTTTATTAAAACAGCCTTCTTGACTCTGAATCGCACAGTGAAGCATAACAAACACGCCTTCGGCTAATGCACGAGTGTTATTAAATGTTGGGGTATTATTACATGAGGTTTTCCGTTCGTTTCGCACCCTAAATGTGTATGCGTTAATTAAGTGCGGCCGGGATCCGTGGCGGTAGATTGTGATTGCAGGTATGGTAATTAATAGTGCGCCTAATTCCGAGTCACGGACGGATCGGCGCCGGCGCGGCTCACACCGCGTACTATGTGATGTGCGACGGTCTGGAACGGGCCAACCCTCGGATCATCGTACAAAAAGTAAAACAAAGCTACAGAAAACCCACGTGGGGTCTTAACAATACAGTTTACTGTTTATTGGGCTTTATCAATACACCATTAATAAAATTGTGGTAACCTACCGAAGAATTGTATTGGTCATGGTACGTTTTCTGGCACTACCAGGCGGCGCGGCGCGGCGATTTCGTCTTATGTTCGTCGATTTTTGTGCTTTTTGATGATGTTTGATTTACTAGGCGCCTGTTATGGTTACGCCGCATGTATAGTTTTTTTATGATCTTCAGGGGGAAAACTATGAGCTATCCATCAGTCGCAGAAGTTGTTATCATCGCGTCGTCAATCATTGACATTAGTGAAGCAATGAAGAACAATGTTTCATGTTACATATTACCTGGATTGTGAAACTGACACGCATTGAAAAAAAATCAAGTGCTATTATTCAGTGTAGCACTTGACATGTTTTAACTTAGCTTAGTTAGCTTGTTCCAATAAGAAAGAGACCCATCGTCCGTTACTAAACAGGGAAAATAAATGAAATTGATACCTGTGTGTTGGTATGATACCTTTTTACTTAGTAACATTTATTAATAGACGGATCGTTACCTTCGAAGGCTATTCTGCATTGAGGTGTGCGAATACGGTATTGATTTCTTTAGTCGTAAAACGGTGAAATATTTTCACTGTAGCCTAAGGCTTTGGTCTCCTAAGAAAGCGGTGAACGGTCACACAATAACGGCTGTCCAAATACAGGATGTTTTTGCCACCGTAATGAATGACAATACTGGGGAAAATGACAGATTTTCGTGACGGCCGTTATAATTTATGACGTAACCTGCTATCGGCCGATTAGTCGATTAAAAAGAAATCCTTCATTTATGTAAATATTATGGTCACCTCACAATATTAAAAGATTGTTTGTATGGGAAAATTTAAATGATCAATATCTTTGAAACTACGCAAAGTTTGTCCGTCACAAATTCAGGGGTCTACTCCGAAGCGGTTAACCACTGTATCGGCCGAATGTTCGGTCATTTTCTGATTCGAATATTAACTACGAATTAAAAAAAAAAAAGGTAAAAAAAGGGTTAAGGGTTCTAAAAAGGTTCGGATTTGCACAGTTTGGTCGGGACCAATAGTCAATATAGGAAATTAATGGTAGTAGAAAATGACCGAACATTCGGCCGATACAGTGGTTAACCGCTTCGGAGTAGACTCCCAGGTTATCATTATCGTCCCCGTCAAAAAATTATGAACATATTTCGAAGGCCGTAGATCATCAGACAGTGGAGATACATGTGTCCAGCCAGCTTGAACTCAGGCTGGCTGGACATTTAAGTTTTTATTGATTTCTCGTAAACCCTTACATGTGACGCCATAAATCAAACGTTATTACTGTCACACATTGCGTCACTAAATGTTAGTAAAGGAACCATATTCGAAAACGCTCCCGTTATTGAGATTCGGAAGTGCCAGCCAAAAGTTTTATACGTACATTCAAGCTGGCTGGACACAGATTTTTGCATTTTTCTACTAAACCGCTGTACGTATCACAAAACTTTTAGCTCGATGCCTGTCACAAATTTATGTGACGCCCGTTGATATGCAAAAAGTCGTCAAAATTACTTCCGTCACCGTGACCAGCGAAAAGTGGTTTTTCAAGCTGGCTGGACACGTTTTCGATCGATTATCTAAGATTCTGTAGCGTCACAAATTCTGAAATTAGGGTGTTTAGCCGTCACATAAAGTGCCCTATTGACCTAGTTAAATGCGAGCTATTTTGAAGATTTGTCCAGCCAGCCTGAGTCACATCAATTGAATTGATAAATCTAACATTTAATTCTCAAACATACCTACGAGTTAGTTTATGAATGAGTATTCAGAATTTCATTTTCCTGTTTTGATACCTTCCTTTTGGACGTATAAATGCATTAATTTTAAATGTATCCGATAAACCCACAAACACTATCATGTTTTTATTTGGGCGCAGCGCAGGCTCCCTGCACTTGTGTGCACAAACAACGTGACAAAGCGAATGAGTGACATCACGTCTCACGAATGTCTGTCGTCGGGAATGACTGATTAAAAATCTACCAACATTGTTTTATATAAAAATATCCCACATGAGACTTACTTGACGGTTTCCTTCGTCTGTAATAGAATCCATAATAAACTTTGATTGGTTCAATTACTTAATTCACTAACAAGCCTTGAGCTCACAACACAACCCACGCCTGGATGTAACGTTTTTCTGGACTTGTTTTACGATAGCACTATAATGGCCTAATAAATCTTGCTGAAGTATATTATGTGATATTGGTATAAGCATATTGTTGTTGCTTAGAAGAGTACCGATTATGAATCTGTATTGACTGCTAATCCCGCCCGCTACGTGATATATTTGTTAGCTTCTGACCGCACCCGTTCGCCAGCCCCAATTGCATTAAATTATATATTTATTCCGGTCACTAACAATGATATTTCAGATGTTTCGCATGTTTCCAAATGCGTGCTACCGCAACAGTTGCATAACACGATTAAGTACCTCGATGAAATTGTAGTACTTACTATGTCTTTCTACCTCATTTTCACTCTCGTGCTTTTTTTTACTCACTGCTAATATATTCTTTTTACCCGACTGCGCGATGCAAAGGAGTGGTAATGTGTTCATCAGCCTATGTATATATGTAGTAAGAACCAGGATAACTGGAGCTGATTGAGAAGTCACCATCAGCTCCACTTCACCATACGCATTGTAACGAGCATAAATTGCTTAGCAACCTTATTAAAGTAATCGAATCGCAACCCGTGAAATATTTGTCATTGAGTAGTTCCGATGGCCATCTGTGGTCTTCATCATCAGCTCCACTTTACCAAATGATGATTTCCGAGAGCAAATGCTCAAGTTACTTTACACAAGGTAGCTACTGTAAACTGTTGAGGAGTTCCCTTAACTGTTCTTCGTCTTCATCATGAGACCCCTAATGACAGTCACAACCCATGTAGGTGTAAAGTTCACATCAATACAAATTAATCAAGCCCAAACACAGGGTAACTGCTCTAAATCGTTGAGGAGTCCCCTCGACTGTCTTTCGGCTCCATCATCAGATCGACTCCAGGCCTTCATTAAATTGTAGTGCTTTAAAATACTTAATGAAAAAATTAACAAACGCACTAGTCGCTCCTACGATTTTCGAATGTTCCTCTTGATTTCACTGGGATGCTATCATCAGATCCTGGTTTTCTTATCATGGGACCACCCTTGGCATATCTCCTTTCCAACAAAAAAAGAATAATCAAAATCGGTTCATAAACGACGAAGTTATCCTGCGAACACACATAAAAAAAATAAAAATAATATACGGTCGAATTGAGAAACCTCCTTTTTTGAAGTCGGTTAAAAATGGTATGGGTCCCGCCTGCTTCCAACTTTTATTTAATTTAAAATGGGTTTGTTTTTAGCTTTTCAGTTCTAAAAACTTAAGTTAAAAGAACTGAAAAGCTAAAAACAAGCCCATTTTAAATTAAATAAAAGTTGGAAGCAGGCGGGACCCATTTGAATTTGAAAATATAATAAAAACGGTATGGGTCCCGCCTGCTTCCAACTTTTATTTAATTTAAAATGGGCTTGTTTTTAGCTTTTCAGTTCTTTTAACTTAAGTTTTTTACCGCAGTCGGGTTTTTATTTTTTTTAATAACTTTTTTTTATAGTATTTCTAATGGGACCCGGGTTGGTTGTTCAGTTACTTTGATACTTAACAATAGAAGAGGTCCAGTGAATGAATACAAAGACGCAATAAGTCTCTAGAAATCATAATCTAAGTAACTTAGTTTATACGTAGGTACTGCTGTAAGATGTGTACAATTTACGTCTACCTGTATGATTTTATGTCATGAACTGTTGCGCACACTTCGTATTAAATTAATCTTGCGGTTTCTTCACTTGGCACACCATGTATCGCATGGTTATACTTACCGATACTTACCTAAGTACTTACTTAATCAAAGTCATCTCTGAAAAATAATGATGTCATTATTCGTTGCGTCCCGTCTGAGTTCCAGTGAGTCGTGTAGATGACCTTCACGCTAAACGGCACATGTGGTCGTTAATATTATAATTATGCTTTTTTCTTAGTCGATAATGTTGAGAACGTCTAATTATAACTATATGATACCATTTTAATTTCAATTAGAAGCCATTTTGACATTGACATCAATTAGGCTTTTTATTAGAGTTAAATGTATTACAATATTGATCACCCTAACCAATGCTAAGGCTATAGACTGAACTAAGTATTACATTCTATGGTTTACACTTGCAATTGATTATCGATTTAACGGCTAATAGGAAGCCAAACCGATTAATTGGTTACATTGAATATTGAAGAAGCGCGAAGTTTTGAATTCTCCCACATAAAACGAAGCGTTCATTTGACTAGCACCTCATAACACCTTATTCTATAGTTTTTTTTTATTTATTTATTAAAAAAAAAAAAAACAATAGCATACTTAGAGTATGCTTATGTATTACTAACGAATGTAATAGGCGCTATGATTTTTTTACTTCTAGATAGAAAACAGGTTTAGCGTGTAAGCGCGTTGGATGTTTTATTTGTTTAGTTTCATGTTTGTGTAGCGTCATTAATTTAGACGGACGGCGAGGAAGTTCTGAAGGAGCTAATTCCGTAATAAAACTGCTACGTTACGTGTGTCCGGGTTTAAATAACACGAAATTCGCGTTTAATGTGAGCAGCAGATGGACACCTATAAATTATTGCCTCTGTATAGACCCCGAGCACGCCGTGCTAGCGGATGAAAGTTTTAAACGTGTCGGTCATTTCAATGAGCTCGAAAACTTTCAGTATAATATTACGTTTCTTCATAATATTATTAACTACCCGAACATCACCGACGTCATAAATTACACTTAGAATATTTGGGGTGAATAAAGAGCCACCGTTCTCTGCTGCTAAAGAAGGTTGTTGGGTCGAATCAATTATTTTCTTTACTCATCAAGTCATCATTCTTGGAGATATCCGGTACATATTTAAGTGGTCGTAATTGTGGTGGTATTTATTTTTATACATATCGCGTGGGTTCCTTGTTGAATTATATGGCGTATGCAAGTGCACTGCAAATTACTCTTATTTACTTACGCGGGTTTACCAGGACGTATCCATTAACCGCCTCGGTACGTCATCTTATTTATACACGTTTTCCGTCTGTGGGATAAGTTATGGTTAATGTTCTGAATAAAATCAGAGAATTGTTCAATTTTGATACCATTATCGGCCTATCCGATGTTTTCGTAAATCAATATTCATTTTGGACTCATGAATATAAAAGACCAAGATAGAGTCATTTAAATAAACATAAGTAAAGTCTCGATATTTTCCTTAAAATAAACATTTGTAAGTATCATCATGTTATCAAAAAGATATCTAAAGTAAAAAAATATAATATGTAGTAAATACCTACTCAAGTAG
The DNA here is from genome assembly GCA_948474745.1 of Oligia latruncula. Taxonomy (NCBI): domain Eukaryota; kingdom Metazoa; phylum Arthropoda; class Insecta; order Lepidoptera; family Noctuidae; genus Oligia; species Oligia latruncula. The sequence goes on from OX419699.1 coordinate 5,535,493, forward strand.
GTGCTACGTTATGTTCTAAATAACCGTTATATTCAGCGATCACCAAACTAACCCAATGATCGAGTTAAAATACCGGATGACGAGCAGCTGATGCATCATACCTTTTCTGTAGGTATCTTTTTTGTCCTATTCATCATTATTTTATTATAAAATTTCAGTTTTCATTTTACACACACAATACCTCTGATCTTTTAATTAAAACTTCACACATGTTCATGTCCTTAATAAATTTGATCCATAAAGATAAGGTAATATTTTAATTATACTCTGTTGTGTCGATATAGTTTGCCGATATAATAAATGAAACAAACAAAAAATGCTTTTATCTGGTTGGACCCATGGACATACAAACCTTACTTACGATTTGTTTGGTAGTCCTTTTGTCCCACTTGTTTTATTTTTTTGGGTCTGCCGGGTAATGCGCTTTGTTGATGTGATGTGTATTTGCATATACCCTTGACTCGACGACTGCCTTGTCAAATGTAACTGCATTGTTCACTTGATGATATGTTAATAACATATCATTGCTAAGCTTTAACAAAATCTAATGTAAGACAAGAAAGTTTGCGGTCATTATTATTACAAATCCACGGGCGTTATATTTAGCATCTGCTATTGCCATGAACTAGCCATATGCCACAAAAAATAGTAGCAGACAATGAGGTTCGCACATTCGAAAATATCGAGGTGACTGAACCCGTGAACAGAACGTAGTCAATCTTTTTTGTTGATTTACAAAAACTACTTTAAATAAATTGCCCTGAGCAATGAGATATATCTCCTCCACGAGCGCTCGCTTGTTTGTACTCGATATCATTTGAACTCGAATAGGTGGCTAATGGCATCGAAGTAGCAGCCGCTAATTACAGTAATTTTACAGCAATTGAAATATGGACTGTGGAATTGTGCTACGTCATACATGTCGTCGTTTAGGTATGTGAAGGACGTGGAGGTTCGACGATATGTAATTAAGTTAGTGTTGGATTCAGTGGATATCTAGGTCTTGTTTGGGAAATAAAAATTTACATCATGATTGGGCTTAGGGACTTTATAATTACGTAATGTTATCATGAGATTCCTGACATTTCAGACAGGACATAAAAAAAATCTCCCTTTTAATTACCAGGTTTGTTGTATTAAAAGCCGTGATACAAAAAATAGCCACAACTAGAAATTAAAAACTTTGAACGCGTCTGCGGAGTTGTTAACGACGCCCAAGATTAACATGATCTATCTCTATCAGTCTAACGAATATTCAAGTATTTTGCTCGATAGATTTCCATCAGAGGCGAATGGAAATATTTTAATTTATAGAGATAACCGTCGATACGTATCATGAATATAAATGAGTCAAGACAAAAACAAGATGTGTCTGAAGAGAAATAATAAGAGGCGTTCGACAGCCACGATCGTCTAGCCGCCATCGTCCTTGAGTGCAGAAATCCTTGATGAGTACAATCAACCGCCACCGGATAGTCGTCTCCGTTCAGGGCTGCCAATTAATAATTTAACTACATGTAAGGAGAGTTGCGGAGTCTATTTCAATTCAACTTGTTTAATGTCCACTTGTTGCGTAAACTAGTTATGTTTATCTATCAGTCATTATGACTTGCTTTCTTGACGTGGTTTTGCAGTGTCTCGCAATATTGGTATAACTCCGTAATTTAGATATTGAATTAAATGAGAAACATAGTATTTATGAAATCCTAGGCATTGTGCAGCCCTAGATTATCGATAGCGTAGGTGCTAGCAAGTGTGACGACAAAAACTAAAACTGAAAATAAATGGGCGCGAAGCGCTTATTAGCGCTGTGGTCGCTGGCAATACATGTTCAAATGCGGACCACTAGCCGTATTTGTAAATAGGTGATTATACGCACCTCGGCGCAGTCATGAAATATCTTAACTGTGTTCTAGATATGTTTTATTTGGCTGTTAACGTACATCGTTTCTATTATTGGACATATATTTCTTATTCTTTAGCAACCACTTATGAAACCGTTTGATTTTTTTTTTTATTTATGCGCATCACCAAAAGCGATTTAGTTTTGAAGTATAACTCATTATTAGACTTTAGTAAATAAAAGGTTTTCATCACTATCAAAACACCTGGAAAACATATAATGCAAATAATCGTAAATTATTCCAACGTAGATAACGATTGCAGAGATTTCCGGTAGTCGGTATTTATCTCCCCATACATCCAGCCATCTATGTAATACGTTTTAATCGAAACAAGTACGTAAACATGTCACGCGTAAAATCCAACCGCTGCTTAAATTGAATTTAACTCGAGCCACGACCTGTCAACTTATCGAATATAAATTCTCTTAATAATCGTTACCAATTACGTGAGCGTTCGGCCTCGTACTGCACTATCAATCTTTGCAGAAACGCTGTAACGAGCGATTACTACGAAGGATTAAGATCTTTTTGCGGTGGCATGTAAGGGAGAAAATGAATTGTCGAATGGGACTTTGATTGGTCTTTTTGGTCCGTAACGACCGCGTCGTCGTCGTGAGCCGGTCGGCCGCGCCGCGAGAAATGTTGGACGTTATGAAACCATCGCTGACAAACTGCAAATAAGAGTGGCCCTAACTCTAAACACTAGACAAGCTCGCCGGTGTTTGTCGCCAATCGCATAAATAATGTACTAAATATAATAGAAAAATGGAATTTAAATCAACCGAACAATCGCGCAATAGCTAAACAGAAGTTTGTCAAAAGTTGAATAGTTTTGTTACTTAATGCATTTGTTCGTCTTGTGTCTCTAGATGTTGAAAATGTATCTAATAATGAGAACAGATCAAACTTGTACTCATGGTGTGATTCATACGAGGAAAACCAGTTATGTCTATAAGGAGATAATCATTAATGCTATGTAATACGATTTTTAAGACCATTTAGCGATAATTGTGGATAATAGTTATGGTTCCCCAAAGGTAATCAAACTCAAACTCAAAGCATTTATTTCAATTAAACCATTAACAGGCACTTATGAATTGTCAAGAAGTCGGTCAGTCAGAAAATATGAAGCTAGTTGCCCATTCCAAAGCGTAGGTACCTATGGAGAAGAACGGGCAAGAAAATCTATTAATACAAATCTGTAGTAGGTAGAAGTGCATAGAAGGCTACAACTTGCTACTAGGATAGTCAAACAGCATCTTTAAACATTTTTAGGGTGTACTAAGAAAATGTTTTTGTATTTGATGCAACACAAGCACATGATAGACCACCCAGTAAAAGCTAGCTAGATGGAAAAATAGTTTAGAATCTAAACTAATTTTATCTAAACTTTAGATATTGGAAATACTTTATAAGTACAAGAAGTATCAGCTAGCATTAACACCGACTTGATTCATAACGTTTATTTTAAATAGGTATTTGCTTACTAAAAATATGCTATATAATTATATAAAACTTTGAATTCGGACAGTACCTAGTTTTTATAATATTAATAAGCAAAAAATATCATTCGAAATTATATTAGGTATGACTAATTCAATAGCGTCACTTTACTCAAATTTAAAACTAATTTGTCCAATGACATCAGCCTCAGCTTAAATATTTGGAAGAATTTGTGGCAATGTTCCTTGAGTTCCAATATTTTTGTAAATTGCGGGTTGTATTATAAATTCATGCCTTTATTAATTAGGTATAGGTAGCAGGCCTTTATAACGTTAGAAGAATGTCTTCTTAGTGTAGATTCACGTCGCATCCTACCATTAACATCGTGAGAACGTGTAGTTTTTGGTGACGTGAAGCTGACTGTAGCCACGGGACGATATCTGACAGCGAGTCTCGGAGGCGCGACGCTCGACAGTCTGTCACAGTCAAGTTCACGGCCTCCTCGGCCAACGTTCCGCAACACTTCCTCGTTCAGTCTCGTCACTCTTTATTTATCATCGCGATATATTGAATCGAAAGTATTGCAATTGATAGCCTTGTCTCGCAGCTTACTTACGACACTCAATTACTTTATTGTACTTTTATTGTTTTCAGATCTCCTTCAATTACTGAAGATAATTGTATAAGTAAGCTATCGCTTTATAGTTCCTTGTTACGATTGTAGTAACACGTTCCATCACGGAACGCTTGACAACGAGGTCCTTTTTTATGTTACGTCCATTATAAATTATAGTCGATTTAATTTGAATTTTTTTTCGTTGTGATACAACCATTTTGAGACGCTCCACGTGTATTGTTCTCGACATTAGCGCGGGGTCGACGACCATATCTAGCAAATGTTTGTCGATTTTATGGCGAAAATAGATGGGATATAAACTTGCATTGTATGTCTTATTTTTTAGGGTAGGTATAAGTATTAAAAAACTGGCCAAGTGCGAGTCGGACTCGCACACGAAGGGTTCCGTACCACAAGGCAAAAACGCCGAAAAAAACACGTTTGTTGTATGGGAGCCCCCCTTAAATATTTATTTTATTTTGTTTTTAGTATTTGTTGTTATAGCGGCAACAGAAATACATCATCTGTGAAAATTTCAACTGTCTAGCTACCGCGGTTCTTGAGATACAGCCTGGTGACAGACAGACGGACGGACGGACGGACAGCGAAGTCTTAGTAATAGGGTTCCGTTTTTACCCTTTGGGTACGGAACCCTAAAAACAACTTTTTCAGCGTCCTATGTTTTGAAGAATTTTAATTGCATTGAAATAGCATTTGCATTTGAGTTCGAATACTGGTGAATTTCCCTAATAATTTAACTATTAGTACCTATCATGACTTTCTTACCAAATAATCAAAAACATTTTACTTTGTTGTAGGTACCTATGTACCTACTACATTCTTCTTAAAAAACTGCCGTTACGCATTTAGACTTATCCGTTCATAGAGTTGACCGTAAGGTTCTATACAAAAAGTTGTTTACTAGTTTGCTCTTCGCAGTGCTTTTTTTGTTACACACCAATAATTGGTGTTCTATTCACGAATAGTATGCCAGTTAGCGATGGCAATATAATTTAATGTGATTCACAATTCAAATTTTTAATCAATTATTGTAAATATACAAAACATTATCGACGCTTTGCCACATTTTCCGTTTGTTTGGCGTTGTCTGTCAGATATAAATCTTCGTAGATCACGAGGTCGTTAATGTGATATTCGTGTCGGCGCCCGCGCCGTCTCAGATAGTACTGTTATCCCATTGTCGATTCAAATGTTCCGCGCTTTCATATTTGTCTATGTACAGCTATTGTAAGATTTAGTTCCGTGCAAGTCAACAGATCAATATCTTTCCAATACATCTACTTATAGGTACTTAGCATTACGAAGCTTTTAAACTATTTGAATACCTTCTTGTGCGATTCCAATCTTAAAGAGATCTTGGCGCGATAGTGAGAGTTAATCTGAATCAATTATTATAATCTTCGTTTTATACAGAAATAATTATTGTTATTGTCCGTAATCTTAAGACATGACTCACAATAGTAGCTGTTGTGTGTTAACGGTAGTTTTTTTCAATACCTTCACGCAATGAGCAGTTGCAAATTAAGGTATTTTTGTTTTAACTCGGCATAAGTACTTAGGGGTAATTCTTACCTGTGTTGTCTACACGGGCTGTGGGACTTAGGGTCGGTACTCGGTAGTTTCCGCTGTATTTGATATGCTAGCCGTGATAAGACTCGGCGGCCACGCGACACTTGCTCAACCCCTTCCAGTGCCGAGGGTTGGTCGCCCTTCCGCCTTATTGATTAGCACCCTCGGAGAATTAACTTAATGGTGAAAACAACACACACGTCATCATACTTGTATCGTATACAACTATAGGTAGGTATATAACTACCTCCTAATTACAAGCTTTCTTTGCTAAAAATTCTACCGGAATCCGATTATTTTGTTAAAATGTCAAATGTCAGTAAACGCCATCAGAATTAATGTTTCTGCAAAAACAGAAGAATAAAAACTCAACTTATTTGTTTTTCCGCGTTATAAATAAGAATTGAAGTAAAACAAATTGCATTTGTAGTTCTTCTTTAGCTGAAAAGTTTATTAAAGAAACATAAAAAAATTGCCAAGGCTTCTTAAAAGTTTCATTAGCATTTTAGTTACATTTTCCTCTTAAGGTAAGTTATGAAATTGCTGCCGGTTCATTAGACTCTAACGGATTCAAATGCTTATTGAATTTCTGCGAACCAAGTAAATGTTGTTTGATAGAGATAGGGCCATTCCTTATTATTAGTTTATTTTATAGTAAACCGTGCGAGCGCGAACCAGTTACACCGATCGAGCCGTGTTAGTTAAGTTAAATAATACGAGTGTGTTGTAAATCCCTTGCTTTCATTGTACTATCGAGAATCGTGAGTTGTACATTCATTCTTGAAAAGGCAATCTGGGAATAGAAGGACAAATACATGCACGGTCCACATAATCGTTGCTGCATGCCTATGGCTCAACTCCAGACTAATTAAGTGCATTATGGCCGAAGTCACGTTTATATTACCGAACATGTCAAATTAAAGTTAACTTTACAAATGTATGTGTTTATAAGGCTCGATTGGTGATCGTTAAATTTTATGCAGCTGTGTATGAGATCTGAATGGATACTTACGAGTGTTAAGGTGTGTATTGCGGTCAGCGAGGAACTTACTCGCAGCGTTGCGTCACCCTGCTGTCGGTACTGGTTGCGCCAAATCAATCTTGGGCGCTAATCGCACCTCTCGCCGTATCCCGTTGAAATAGTTTGCAATATCAAACTACCACAATTACATTCGATTCAACCAAGTACAACTGAGTGCGTAATACATAATTGAAATAATTTCGTGATTAGGATATTTGGTTACATAAGCCAATATGTAGTTGGAAATTAAAGATGGATTTGATTTGTCAAAAGAGTGTTAAGATTATAATATAATTTAAATACATTTTTCATTTAACACATAGATTAAGTATAGTTTTTCTTTGTTGTAGTTCACGTCGGGTGCGGCAGAGAGCGTGGCGTGTGGAACTAGTTCGTCCTCCTCAAGCTCATCATCGTCGTCTTCGTCATCGTCTTCATCGTCATCGTCATCGGACTCGGACACCGCGGATGCCGCCGGCGGTTCGGCGCACGCCTCGCCTGATGACTCCAATGCTGCCCTTGCGGCTGACTGTCCATTACAGGTGAAAACACTTTTAGAATGTCTTTGTTTAGTTAGTTTTATTCTATGTGCCAGTAATACAAGCGGTTTAATCAACTCAACTAAATTGCCTGAATTTTTGAGCAGGTCCCGAGAGCTGTTTCAAATGAATATTTAAAGATACTAGGGCCAGCAGACTAAAAAACATAAGTCAAATAGTCACACTTTTTTTACTTACGTTTTTCAGTCTGCCGGCCCTATTTCCAGTACCAAATAGGTCGTCAGGCATGACCCGCTCTCGTTGTTAATAGTGCATAGATAGGTATACTAGCAACGTTAGTCTGTGTTTACTGTGTCTATTTGGAGCAGTATACTGAAATATATTTTGCAGCTCATCGACGATGCAGACCTTGCGGAACTATTTCCAGAACAAACACCGAGCGCGCCGGCGCAACAGCCCAATTTCTCGACCTTTACTGTCCATAACGCCGCGCCGGATAACGACGACAAGTCCATTGCTGATAATGGTAAGCGTTTTCACTATGTAGATTGAAGTCTAAACAATATGTTTATTAAATCTTTAATTTTATCAAGACGTCAATATTCCAGGTGATGGATCCAGTAGTGAAATGGAACTTACGCCCCAGCTCGTGACAGCTGCAATACAAAGGGCAACAGCCGATTCCTCAGGATCGGAAAATGAGTGTTCTAACTCTGATACCGGGCATCAGAACACTACACACTACGCTTCTAGCTTACTACAGCAGTTCGTTCACCAAACACAACTGCTGAGCAGTACGGTGCCTTTAACAACTATTAGTACGGCAGCGACAACTTCGTTATCGTGTGGATTAAATCCTACTACGATAGACGGTGTCGGGACCATCAGTGATTGTGTACTCGGACAAATAAATACTTTGCCTGAAATAGCACCCATAGCGCCAAACTTCTTATCATCAAGTCAGCATCTGAGTCCGCAACAAACAGAAGAGCTTTCGCAAAATTATAAAGATCTTGAAGAAATTACTTCTGTTACGGATTCTGTGGATATATCGATAACCAACCCACCGAGTCTAGAAGACTGTGTCGATAATAATGACTTCATGACGTTGGATATCACTCAAGGAGGCTCCGAGCTAGGAAGTGCCAGTGATTTGTTAAAAAGTTCTCCTATTACTGTAGTCGGTACAGAATTAAATCACTTAAATCACATTGATTCTCAAAAGTTAGATACAATCAGCACGAATTCAGTTGAATCTCAAGAAGACGTTAAAAATGTTATCGTAGAATCTAGAAGAAAAAGAGGCAGGCCTCGAAAAGTTCGAAAAGCTGATGAATTTGACAACAAAAGTATGGAATCTCAAAAAGAAGCGAAATCGGTAGTAAATGTTATTAATTTTCACAACAATAACGACCCTCCGAATGTTTCTCCAGATTCTGGCATTCTGTCGAATCACAACTCTCCCACACATTCGCCGTTGCGGCGTCATGATGCAGATGAAGGCCACAGTAGGCTAGGTAGGAAATCTATACAAAAAGAAAACACCACAAGAAGAGCAATGCGATCGAAATCCAAAAGCAGAAGCCGAGCCCAGAACAGATCAGATTCAAGTGATTGTGACTACCAGAAGAAGAGAATAGAGAATGAAATCAAACAAATTAAAACAGAAGCACCATCACCAGTCCCATTGAAACAAGAACAAAATAAATTTGAAAAGAATAAGAAAAATGATCACAAACTGGATATAGCTGCATTAGATAGAATGTTATACGCTACGGATAGGGTATTATATCCGCCTAGAAAAAAAGTGGGCCGTAAACCACAAAATAAAGCGAAAACTACTAAGAATACTCCCAAAACTTTAAAAGACAAGAATCAGTATGACTCTGCTGATAGTGACGAAGACTCTGTTCCAACCAACAGGTCGGTGTTGTCAGGAGTGTATGCTAAACGTAAAGAACTAAATAGTAAACTCGCTAGCTTACCGAAAAAGAATAACAAAACCTTTGGTAACACTTGGAGGGATAATCAAAGTGAGAATGAAGCAGCTGCGGATGACCCATTAGATCCAACTTGGAAACAAATCGATCTGAATCCTAAATATAAGGACATCTTATCGGGTTATAAAAGTGACCACGAATTCAAGCCGTATAAAAGCTGTAGCCGCCTCATAGAGTCTGGCTACAAGAGTGATTATGGGTGTAGATCTGGATATAAAAGCGATTACTACAGGTCGGGCTATAAAAGTGACCATAAGTCGGGTTACAAAAGTGATAAATCGGGATATAAAACAGACAACAGTGTTAGGAGCATGCGGAGGCGTATGAGAAAACTGAAGAAGACTAGGTCAGTAAGAGATAGGTCATACTACAAAAATCAAAAACATTTTGTATCAGACCAAGAAATACTGGTATTAACGAACAAAACTTTCAGCAGCTTAACTTTAGGTCATAGTTCAAGTGATTCTGAATGTGAAAGTTACTTAAGAAAAACTAGCGCTAGTCCAAAGTACATAAGTGTTTGCACAAAATATCCATTGCCATCAAAGTACAACTTTGGATTCTCAAAAATGAGTAAAAAGCATGTGTTAAGACTGAATTCATCAGACCCGTTTGCCCCAGGCCCAGTATTTAGTGGTTTACAACGACCCGTGACTACTTGCAATATATTCAAAGTGAGTAACAACAACAATAATAATACTTTACTGAAGTCTCCCAGTAAAGCTAGCAACATTGGAAATGCATTGCCAGCACTAAAACCTGCATTTACGCACAAGTTTGGATCGTCGCCGATTTGTATAGCTGTTAAAACTTCGGGTTCAAAGAAAGAAAATGATAACAGTTTCAAATATTTCCCGAGAACACTATCACCGAAAAATCGTAAACAGTTAAAAAACGGAAATACATTTTCAAGTGGTTCGAAAAAAGAGGTTACACCTAAACCGCTTCCTAATATTTTTGAAAAATCTAAAAACAGCTATGTTCCAAACAAGTCCTTATCGAGGAATGTTTTTCTGAATTTTAAGAAACCGCACTTAAAGCCGTCTTTCCATATTAAAAAACATAGGAGAACAGTAGTGTTAGCTCCACCCAAGATAAATTTAAAACCTACGGAAAGACTTTCAAGAGTAACTGTTAAAACAGAAAACAAACATCATCGCCACAGAAGTAAAAGGCGACATCGATCAAGATCCGTTTCCAAATGTCGAGAAACTTACACAAAAGCGATAGAACTTGTAGATCAAAAGTTTAGCCAGGATATGGACAATTTGATTTCCAATTTTATAAAATTGTGTCAAATAGCGCCAAAATTAATGCCAAAATTAACAAATGTCGCACAAAATCCGCTTAAAACCACGGAGAAGACATCCGCCGAGTCGGTGCCTTCTAAAATAGTCAAAAGGGGATCGAAGAAACGCAAAACATCAGACAATCAAGAAATCGCTACGCCCACTTCTAAACGGAGGCATAAAAAACAATTAGCAGAATCTCAGAACAAAGGTGGTAAGGATACTAATGAGCATAAATTGCCTCTTAAAAAGCGACACTATCACATTAACTCCTCTACAGGTAATTCATTGAGCCTAAGCTTAGTAACAGCAGAATTTGATGAGAACTCAAAGAACGGCACCAGTCCAGAAAAGTTCTTATGTACTGAAACTGATTGTACGGGAGATGTCCAGAGCAATACACTTGAAGATTCCCCTAAACCTAAGACACCATTAGAAAAGGGTAAAAAGAACAGTGATAATTCAAAAACTGCTCAGATCACGAGCTCTCAAGACAACAAAAATCAAAATACTGACACTGCATTGAAAAATGCAAAATTAAGCGGTATTGCAGTTGGAGATAATATTTCATTGAAAGTTGATGAGAATAATCATACACCCACAAAGAATCATTCTCCAAATTCCATAACCGCAACTGATGATGAACTTTCCATCAAAAAACCTACGGCCGAACAATCGGAACTTTCAAAGAAGATATATGAAACATCTGAGAAATTGAAGGCGGTACATAAAATGGTTAATGATTTAGAGAAAAGTCTACCCAAGTCTAAAGATCCTGAAGTGAAACCAGAATCCAATAAACAAGAAATTAGTAAAGTTTCATCACCAAGATCTGAAAATAAATCTTCTCCTACACGTCATTCGGCACCGATCGTAACACCAAAGAAGCGACATAGACTTGAAGCAGAAAAGGTTATATCACACTCGAGTCTGGATCAAGTCGTGCAGTCTTTGTCTAAGAAGCTATCAGAAGAAAAATCTGTTACATCATCAGACGCAAAGGAAACCAAGGACGTCAATCAAAATAACTCCAAAGAAGATTCTAAAGAGACTGAAAAATCTGAGGCTGTAACACCTAATAGTAACACGTCGTCAGGAAACAACACAGCTATTGATCCATTGAAGAGTATGTCTGCTCGTTCTCTGTACAAAAGCTCCATCCCACCAGCACAAAAGTCTGAAATAATGACACGAAAGAAAAATAGACTGGAAGGTTTAACTAGCAATTTAGTTTCTAAAATAAATCCAAGTGCAGCTACTAAAGTTTTAGATACTTTGTTAAATAATAATATACGTAAATCTATAGAATCTCGTATTTTAGAAAAAGAGAAAAACAGTACAGATCCTTCTTCTAAAGTGACTGATGATAAGAGTAAAACTAAAGAACCATCACAAATTAACACAAGAGCTACAGTTATCAAGTCTCCTGTGTCAAAGGGCAAAGTTATAGATACGAAGAAGTCGAGGGCGCCGGAACCTCATGTTGAACAATTACTTGTCGTCAATATCGATAAACCAACAGGCATATTTGAATCATCGATTGATTTAGAAGATCAGATTCCAAAATCCTCAATATGTGTAAGCAATGTTTTAGCTGAGGCCAATAAGGCTAAATCGAAAGCAAAAAATAGTGAAGGGAAAGCTACGAATTCTTTACTAGCCCCTATTGATACCGAATCCGAGATACCGCTGGCATTAATTTCAGAAACACCTGACCCTATTATTAGGCCAAAAAGAGGAGAATCAATCGCTGCAGTAATATCGGATAAACTTCAGGAAACTGGTGGTCATAATTTGCGACAGACTAAGAGGAATTTGAATACCGAGACTGAAGATCCAAATGATAACAAGAAAAAGAAGAAAACTAATAATATCCTAAGAGAGAGCAAACTAGTTTTACCTGCCAGGGTTTTAGTTCCAAAAGTTCAAGCAGAACGTCTAGCGATAACAGACACTACGAAGAAGATTACTTTGACTACCAAAAAGTCAGAAGCTAACGACTCTAGTGACAACAGAGCAAATGAAACTTCTAAAAAGAAAACTAGAAGGCGTAAAGCAATCAACAGAACTGGCTTCCCTAATATTAAAAGAAAGAAGAAGAAAGTTGAAAGCAGCAACATTACCTCGGACAGTCATTTTACCTCCGATACTGATAATAATTCTTCTGCATTCGAACGAGTGCCAAAAGATGGCGAAGCAATGAGCAGCTTCTTGGAACGTACCACTAGTAAGAAGCCTGAACTAAAAGTAGTGCTAAATAAGGACGAATGTCCTAAACAAGGCAGATTGACAGTTGTTGCTCTCGAGAAATTACAAGGCAAAGAAGTCCCAAGTGATAACAATAATAAAGTAAGCAAGAATACTGAGACTGTAGTTAGCGAGAAAAAAGTTATAAATTCATCTATTCTTAGAGCACCAGCCCTTCAGCTGAAGAGTAAGACTGAGAAAGAGGTTAAAAATCACATCAATAAATGGGAAGTGCTCAGTGAGACGGATAGCATTCCATCTCTGGCCAGTTCTCTTAGTAATGATCCTGAAGACAGCATACCCTTGAGTCTTCTAAATTTAAAACCTGACAGGCCTGTTAGTCGCCTCGATAATTTGGAGAGATTGAAACGCAAGACGAGGGCAATGTCACCTTCTCATGAAATTGAAGAAATATTTTCAAAGAGAAAAGTGGTCGAGAGGAATTGCAAAATCAGTCTGAGGCCGAAATCAAGTCTTGCAATCTTATGTCCAAGTGAAAGAAGACAGACAAGAAGTTCCGATAATACAACTGAAGAGCCGAAACCTACCAAGACAAAGAAAACTGAAGCTAAGAAAATAGTAGTTGAAACCGAGAAAGTTATTGAGAAAGTTGCTGAGAAAGTAACTAAACCTGTTGCTATAGCTAATAGAAGAAAGTCAAGGTCTTGTCAAGTAAATAAGAAAAGAGAAGTGCAGTCGAGTTCTCGTGAGAGTTCCGTAGATACCATCGTGAGTCGTAAAATTGATTCAAAATCTCGGGAGCCCTCACTAGACACTCTCGAAAATGATCCTCTGCCGCTCAATGAAAAAGAAATTGATTTCGAAAAGAGTATTGACGTATTATCTAAGAATATAATTTGCAAGAAACGAGTGGCGTCATCTCGCGACGATAGTCCAGCTAGCAGTGTGGACAACAGAGACAAACCTGTTATATCGAAAAGGAATCCGCGGCTACGGAAGAAATTCTTGGCCGCTGGGTTGTTTTCCGACTACTATAAAGAAGAGTAAGTGAAATTCTTCTTAATGTTTATTATATTTTAAGCAACTTTCTTTGTACTTATCTTTTTGTTACATTACAGTCCAAGACCAGAAGGGAAAGGAAAGAATTTGGTAACCCAAACTGAATTCCCGCCCGGGTTGCTGGCTCCGCCGCCATATTGCGAGCGTTGGGTCCGCCGAAGATTGCAGCATTTCTCTCTGCCTTATGACATTTGGTGGCAACAGCATTATAATCAGCCAGTACCATCATGGAACTATAAAAAGATTCGCACAAGTAAGTTATAGTTAAAAACTTTTATGAAATTAATAGATAAAGTTGCAAGCGGATTTAGTGGTAGATTTTATTATGTTTTATTATTCACGTCAACTGTTGCTTTTTTGAGGGATCGGATCACTATTTTCTAGTTTAGAAAGAGTTATATAAAGTGGCGGAAGTTGAAATCACATAGTAACTTGCTGTGTTCTATGTTTCGCTGTATTGAAATTGTCACATCTTTTTTTTTCTCTTTAACTGAAATGTTTGTTATTTCAGACGTTTATTACGACGTGAAACCATCGGCGGAGGAATGTGAGAGCGTAGCATGCAACTGCGCTCCATCGTCGGGATGCAACGAGGACTGTATTAACAGATTAGTGTACTCGGAGTGTTCGCCACAACTGTGTCCTTGCGGGTAAATACATAAAAACTAATGTAAATGAATAGTAAATACTTTTAGGAGTGCTCCACATAATTATGTTCTGCTCGGTATGATTCGGCACAGCCCCGGGCAGAAAAATCCAATATAAATGTTCGGAAACAAGCCGCTCGGCTTAGCTCGAATTGTGCCACGCCGACCCCTATGTGTGTAAGCGAGGGTGCAGAGTGGGAAGATATAGGGAGAAACACTATCCTATGTCCTTCCCCGGGATGCAATCTATCTCTCTGCCAAATTTTATCGAAATCCGTTCAGTGGTTTAGGCGTGAAAAGGTAACAGACAGACAGAGTTACTTTCGAATTTATAATATTAGTATGGATAGCAGAAGCAATATGGTAAACTGTAACACATTGGCCTAACCCATACGGGATACAGGCGTGATTTTATTTAGTTTTTCACCCGAATCACACATCTATTCTGCTTTCTATAAAACTTTCGCGAACGGTATAAAATTATTGTTTGTTATTTGCAGCGATAGGTGTAAAAACCAACGCATACAGAGGCACGAGTGGGCGTCGGGGTTGGAAAAATTTATGACTGAGAACAAGGGATGGGGTGTGCGTACTAAACACAGTATTACTTCTGGAGACTTTATCCTGGAGTATGTTGGAGAGGTCGTTTCTGATAAGGAGTTTAAGGTAAGATTAAGAAACACCTCTTACAAATGCTTAGTTGTTGTGAAAATGTATAAAGATTGTCTTCAAGTAGCTTTGTATTTTCCTAACAGGTTGATTTATTTGATTCCCGATTTTCCAAAAGCTAATCAACAGAAAAAAAAAAAAACAACATGTTTTTTTGGAGTTCCGTTTCAATTCAATACAATTCTAACTGTATTCTTTGATTTCAGGAGCGCATGGCCACCCGCTACGCCCGCGACACGCATCATTACTGCTTACACCTAGACGGCGGGCTCGTCATTGACGGACACCGAATGGGCGGCGACGGACGATTCGTCAACCACTCCTGCAGACCTAACTGTGAGATGCAGAAGTGGACCTCTAACGGTAAGTACTGAACTGCTGATACCTCTGAAAAATTATTTGATTCAGTATAAGATATCCTAAAACACAATGTGCATTATTTACGGGCACAGTACATAATGCACAGGTGGTTTTTATGCTGAGGAACTTATAACACATCTCTAAACCCGACACCAAAACAGCGTTGAGTCATTTCGATTAGAAAACCTGTTAAATAATATTTTGATGTGATCAAAAAGTAATTAGTAATTTCCATTACAGGCACCTTCAGAATGGCTCTCTTTGCTCTTCGAGAC
This sequence comes from Oligia latruncula, assembly GCA_948474745.1. Classification (NCBI taxonomy): domain Eukaryota; kingdom Metazoa; phylum Arthropoda; class Insecta; order Lepidoptera; family Noctuidae; genus Oligia; species Oligia latruncula. The sequence goes on from OX419699.1 coordinate 5,551,074, forward strand.
ATCGATCCTGGCGAAGAACTCACCTATGATTACAACTTTTCGCTATTTAATCCTGCTGTGGGACAGGTATGTAAATAATAAATGATATTTATTTCTAAATTGGTTAAAAAAAAACTTACATCCAGAATTATGTTTTAGAACTAGATGAGCTCGGTGTTTATCGTCCCACTGCTCTGAGAAGAAAGATTGATGCATGCAAACTGTATTGTTGCTTATCAATGCTTTAAACTAGATTAACGCAATATCTAATATTTTATCACTTTTACAGCCCTGCAAATGCGACTCTGAAGACTGTCGCGGCGTAATCGGAGGCAAATCTCAGAGGATTACCAAACAACCCGTAAAAACTCAATCGCGCACACCTTCAAACGCATCCAATCAGTCACAAGGTTCGACCGGGCACCAGCCGCGTGTCGGTCGGCCGCGTAAAGCAGTCAAATGTAACAAGAAATCCGAGCAGCAGGCTGTTAGTACTTGTGACATCAAGACTATGACGATACTGAAGTACCAACAACACCTGAACAAGTTGTGGCAGGAACCACAGATGAAACCACTCACTGCTAAGGAGAAGAATATTGTTAAAGAGCGACACTGCTTCCTTCTGAGGAATCTGGATAATGTAAGTGTATTCATACTTATGTCAATATCAACTGTTGTTAGTACTATTAGTTATTCTGTGCTGTTGCGGTCAATTTAATATTTTTTTCCGCTCAAAAAATCGATATGTGTAATTAGTAATGTTAGTGTGCATACACACAAAGTCATACGCGTCGACGACAGAGGCAACAGCAAGCGTCGACGCGTGTCGGCGGCGACTGCCGGGCCGGCGCGTCGTCTGTTGCACACTTAGGTGTAACTGTAAAGGATTATTTCACTTTACTTGAGTTAAAAAAGCCAGTCAAAATGTTTTTGTTTCACCGATCTTCGTTATCCTAAATTTCCTTTTATTTGCGTATGGACGAAGCAACACAAATTACTGATAAGATAGGCGTTTTAAAAAATTACATTATTGCAATAATAGGTCTTTGGACATATATTTAATTTTTTTTCCTTTCCGCCAGGTGCGGCGCATACGCGAGCGTCTCAACCTGGCCATGCCCGCCTCCCCGCCGCCCGGCGCCGCGCGCGCGCCCTCGCCCGCGCCCTCGCCCCCCGCGCCCCCTGCGCCCGCGCCCCCCGCGCCCTCCGCGGCCTGCACAGTGGACCCGCTGGCGCCGGCCAGCGGGGTGGACGAGGCCGGCGCGCTCGCGAGGCTACGAGCCTTGCGTGACGTCACCAGGGCGCCCAAACCTAAGGACGATCCTACGCAGCCGCGCGCGCAACGGCTCAATAATGTCTTGAAGGCTATCTGTCGTGCACTGAAAGAGCTCAAAGGTAAGTTAATGAAAGAAAGTATTTACTCATACAGGAAATAACTAGATATGCGTTCAGTCGATGATATAGCTCATTCGTATCAATCCAGAGGCCAAATCGGATTAGGTTTACGGCTTTGTTTACAATTAAGTAACTTTCCAGACTAAATTATATTTCACTTAACAACGTTTATGTATTTTGCAGATGAGAAGGATCGACCGTTATCCTCACAACTACTACGAGCCAAAGCTGAGCGTGGCAAAGTCCAAGAGGCCGGTCCCGCCGATTTACCGGCAATTGAAACCGAAGTGGAAGCGGGTCACTACGACACGCTGGCTAAGTTCGATGCCGACGTCACCTCGCTACTGAGCGCCATCTTGAGAGAAAATGGCCGCCTGTCCACGATGGGTGCCGCAGCCGCACAGATCAAGAAGGTATTAATTAAAAGACAGAACCATCCATCTGAGAATAACCGTAAAATGAAATGAATGGAGCGGATAAACCATTCGTTCCTATACAATTTTGTGGTTCAAGATATGGTGAACAAATAATAAAACATAATTAACGTAGCCTATAACTATCTGCATGAAAGAAGAACAAACATACAAACACACTTTCTGATTTATGATACTAGCTGTGCCCCGCGGTTTCAAACGCATAAGTGTCGATCCCGTGGGAATATCGGGATAAAAATTAGCCTATATATGTTAATCCATCGGCAGGGTCAGCTACCTCTATACAAAATTTTATCAAAATTGGTCTAGCTGTTTGAGCGTGAACAATTTACAAACATAAACACACACACGCACTCACAAACTTTCGCCTTCATAATATTAGTGTAATGATAGTGTGATTAGTAGGAATATTTTTAACCGACTTCAGAAAAAGGAGGAGGCTCTCAATTCGCTGATTTTTTGTTTATGTTTTATTATAGCAATTTATAAATACCATATAATTTATTCCTGTTTTTTTTTCTTGCAGGTATACAACTCGACGAAGTCGGATTATGCGGATATGCTGACTAAAATACTTGGACCAGAAGAGCCCCTGCCCCCCGGGTTCTTGCAGAAAACTAAGACTGGTAAGTTAGGTTTCGTTTTTTACAGTAAAACAGGCGTTTCGGAGCGCAAACGTAGTGCGTTCTCCACATTTTTCATTTCGTATCCCGTTGTAGTATTAGGTTGATATGTTGGTATGTGCATTTTAATGTGTTATTATGTTTGTTTGCAGAAGAGGTGATCATGTGTATCTGCGGGTTGCACGTGGAAGAGGGGCTCATGGTGCAGTGCGGCGGCGCGGGCTGCGGCGTGTGGCAGCACGCGCGCTGCATGCGCGTCACGGATACTAGCGTGCCGCACTACTGTCACCACTGCCACAACAACAAGGTACACTACCTACACCCTACACATTACACGTGGAGGAGGGGCTCATGGTGCAGTGCGGCGGCGCGGGCTGCGGCGTGTGGCAGCACGCGCGCTGCATGCGCGTCACGGATACTAGCGTGCCGCACTACTGTCACCACTGCCACAACAACAAGGTACACTACCTACACCCTACACATTACACGTGGAGGAGGGGCTCATGGTGCAGTGCGGCGGCGCGGGCTGCGGCGTGTGGCAGCACGCGCGCTGCATGCGCGTCACGGATACTAGCGTGCCGCACTACTGTCACCACTGCCACAACAACAAGGTACACTACCTACACCCTACACATTACACGTGGAGGAGGGGCTCATGGTGCAGTGCGGCGGCGCGGGCTGCGGCGTGTGGCAGCACGCGCGCTGCATGCGCGTCACGGATACTAGCGTGCCGCACTACTGTCACCACTGCCACAACAACAAGGTACACTACCTACACCCTACACATTACACGTGGAGGAGGGGCTCATGGTGCAGTGCGGCGGCGCGGGCTGCGGCGTGTGGCAGCACGCGCGCTGCATGCGCGTCACGGATACTAGCGTGCCGCACTACTGTCACCACTGCCACAACAACAAGGTACACTACCTACACCCTACACATTACACGTGGAGGAGGGGCTCATGGTGCAGTGCGGCGGCGCGGGCTGCGGCGTGTGGCAGCACGCGCGCTGCATGCGCGTCACGGATACTAGCGTGCCGCACTACTGTCACCACTGCCACAACAACAAGGTACACTACCTACACCCTACACTTTACACACAACGGTCAGTTCAGACCAAATGAGTGAATATTCTATTCTGTCCCCCTCTATCAAATTATTTCTGTGTAAACAGGGCATTCTATCGTTAGTCTATCCATTCTAAAAGAATGCCCCTTAATCTTTTCTTGGTTCAATGTTCGTTTGTTGTAAACCCTTGCATATAAAAGAAAAAAAATATTCTTATTAGATTAACAAAATAACACGCTACGTTTTTATTCTCATAGGTGGACCGCGAAATACCTTTAGACGAGTACACCGAAGAAGGTCACCAGTTCTACTTATCTTTGATGCGAGGCGACCTGCAAGTGCGACAAGGTGATACCGTGTACGTTCTCCGCGACATTCCCATCGACGACAAAAACCCCGACGTCAGCCAGAAACATGGCGACAAGGCTGACAAACCAGACTCGCCTAAAACTAAACGCGTGGATAGAAAGAAAGTCAAGAATATGGCTAAAGGGAAAGATAAGACTGAAGATAATGCACAGAATAAGGTTAGTGGTAAATGCTTCACTGGATTCTCAATCACGTTTTTTTTTGTACATTAACTAGAAAGACAAGAAAAAACGCTTTTTAAATTATCAAGAAAATTATTGTCATAGAGATAATAAGGGTTTTGTAAACTGAGTGGACCATGTAGTAGTGTTTGTAATATAATGCTATCTTGAATACCTTTCGAAGGATAGCATAATTCGGAATTACCTAACTGTTGCACTTAGTTTTGTACAACAAAGTAGAGTACTTATGAAAAAAATATTGGAATAGTGATGTGGTATCACACGTTTTTTTTTCTTTTTTCTAGTCGTGATAGAGCACGTCTTCTGTTAATAAATCAATGGCTACCTATTTCGGCTTAAAAGTTACACAACCCGGTCAAAGAGGTATACCCACAGATATAGATAGACCTTGATAAAGTAAGTATCACGAACTGTATGAAAACCAAGCGTGCCATTTTTTGAATACCTACTATGATGTCACAAGCTCGCGCTCTCGCTCAAACTTACCCAGCCAGCAGTACACAGGACTGAGCGCGAAAGTGGCGACTTATGATTTTTGTCCATAAGCTGGTGCGATTTTTGGCACGCGAAGTAGTTGCTCTTGCGTTATCTAGGTGTATCTATGTCTGTGGGTATACCGGTAGGCTTAGTAAAAGTTTACTAGTTCCTACAGAACCGTAAAAACACATCTTATTTTCTCAGGAGGGTGAAGTCCGTAAGCACACTTACCAAACGATCGGTGAGATCTCCGTATCGGAGCTGGACATCTTCCGCGTGGAGCGCCTGTGGAAGCACAAGGACACACAGGAGCGCTACGTGTACGGTCACCATTACCTGCGGCCGCACGAGACGTTCCACGAGCCCACGAGGAAGTGAGTATTATCACCATCTGCCCAGCCATGTTGGGGTCGCTTTCCAGTATAACCGAATGCAGCTGAATACCAATATTTTATATGGAGGAGTTGCATATCGGACCTGCACAACCCAGTTCCCCTGGCTAAGGCTGATTTTCAGATTTTCTGACTACCCGTTACGATTGAAAGATCTACGAATGACAGTGGGGCCAACTTGGAAACCGTGCTTTCCGAGGTACGGAGGGGTCGTTGTACGAAATGGATAGTCACCGATCCACGGACCGACAGCCGTAACATAACCTTTATCGATAATGATCGATTGAAGCTGAACGGAATGTCGTTCAGCTTTCACTTGGCTACCAGTCCCTGCAATGATGACATTATTTTATTCTAATAAAATATTTTGCTTTCAGGTTCTTCCACAATGAGGTGATGCGGGTGCCGCTGTACGAAGCGGTACCTATAGAACTTGTGATGTCACAGTGTTGGGTTATGGACCTCAACACTTATTGCAAGGTAATATCCATTATTAGTTATCGTCATTTATACATTTTTATTACGTTGATTTTAATACGGACATTAGACTCACAGCGAGAAGTCTCATCAGAAGACATAAAGGCGGCGAAAATATTCACATTTTAATTTCTCGGGTGTTTTCGGGCCTTCTCGGTGAAAAGCGAAATTTTCTCTTTCTCTGTATAGAGGCCGCATTAGACTTTACTTTTGTTATATTATAAGGAACTCTTGAGCAAAATTTCATGTTTTGCTTTGAGACCCAGCGATTTAGACTGTGCGTTTTGTCGATGGATGAGTGTACAAGTAACTGCCCTCAGGGCCGGCCGGTGGGCGCGGCGGAGGCGCACGTGTACATCTGCGAGCTGCGCGTGGACCGCGGCGCGCGCCTGTTCACGAAGGTGTCGCGCCCCAAGTATCCCATCTGCACGCGGCCCTACGCCTTCGACCACTTCCCGCACAGGCTCAAGATCACGCGCACCTATGCGGTATGTATACTAAACCACTCATATTTTTCTCCTTTAAAAAAAATGGTAAGCTCTTGATAAACCAAAAAACTTGGGACTGAGAACACGAATCACTTGCACTTCATTATAATAAGCTCCGGTGGCGTTAGTTTGAACAAGTTAATTCATACCGGTTGAAAATCATACCAATTTCAGTTTTCTAGTCCTGTACTATTAAATAATAGCTAAAGGTGCAGTATGGTGTTTTAGTATTCTCTATTGACTGAAGAATATTGACTATGAATAAAATGTTTTCAATATCATTTCAGCCACACGAAGTGTCTCCTGAGTATCTGAAAGGAAAAGCAGCTAAGAACGCTGCTGTGACTACCGACAAAAACAATAAAAATACGCCTAAGGAAGTGAAAAAGAAAGTGCCTGTCGTTGCTCTTACGGATGCTGCTGCTAAGGTGAGCTAAGTGTTTATTTTCTTATCCTTAGTTTTTTTACATTAGTTAGATCTACGCTGTTTGCTTTTACATAAATCAGAATTATTTTAGTGGCATTAATTGATGAGTAGTTACTGTTGGATGAGAGTAGCTGATGGATTAAATGGCATGCGATTACAGAGGCCTATCCTGTCTCAAGTCCAACAGTGGACGACTGACGATGATAGGCCGCTGATGATGATGTTAAGTAAATAAATAAAAGTAGATTACTCACTAAGGGGATAAAGTAGTGTCTTATTGTCGCGGGTGCTATTTTGAATCCTGAACGCAACGAAGGATTCTAGAACTCCCGAAGACTAGAATCCTGAGTGCAGTGAGGGATTCAAATTCGCCCTAGACGAAGACACCTTTATCCCCGAGGAGAATACTCTACTTTTCGCACCTACTGCGAGGTAATATAAACCAATTCGACTAGTTCGATTCGATTAGTAGTTTATGAAACTGTTACATAAACGGGGAGTACCTAGTTATGTGCAGTGTCATACACTATTTACCCGTCTACCTGACAGGACAGGGTTATGTTTTATGCGTACTTACTATGTATCTTTGTATGTGGAATTCCTTATACCCTCGAAGCATCCTAACGGACGGATGGATTGAGGAGTCTATAGACTCATTTGGGTCGCGCGAAGATTATAGGCTAAGTTTTGTTTCTATAAAATCATAATGGCTGATTTTAAATGTTGAGAAAGGAAGGTCTTGAAAAAAAAATTAGTACCATTTTTTAATAAATAAAGGGTTTGAGGACACGATTCCAAAAATATAATACAAGAATTCAAATACAAATAAAATGACAAAATCAAAACCCGACTGCAACTAAGACTCAAAACTAGCTCACTTTTCAAGCAGTCTGATGGAGTTGGTGGCATCAAATCTGAGATTGAACTAAAATAACATAACAGCTGCCAGTCGGGTTTTTTTAGTTTTTTCAATCTAATCTAATGCATTTTCATCAAATACAATAAATAATATCGTCACTGGAGCGTCAGCTCAAATCCAACATTTTAACGCCGGTATACGCGCCACAGCAATCGATCATTTTGTTCGTCGACGGCGACTAAAACCTATGAAGTAAGAACTCTTTGGTCGACCTGTACATTAATAGAAAAAAAAGTTTTTTTTTTGTTTCTGTTTTTCTCAGTTGACGTTCCAAATTCAAATCACATGACCAGTGGGTCATAATCAGCATTATATTGTAGTCTTTGGTCACAATCAAATTCAGTACAATATTAATTATTATTTATTTATCCATTTATTTCAGGCATCAAGGCCCATATAAAACACATACAATACAATATTAATAACTAAAAAACTATAAATACATACAACATTTTTTTTTTCAATATCAACACCTGTTTTTTTACACCATCTATGTTTTTACAAATAAAGAAACTTTGACTTTGACTTTGAATATTATAATTAAGTACACTAAAAAACTATAAAACTAACGAACACGAAGTGTCTGCGTCGTGTTTCGCTGACTGGTGTCATGTATCCGGCCACGAAACCGGCGGTACACAACACCCTTCGGCCAGAACTCTTCCTTGAGGAACTTCTCGAGATGATGTGTCGGAACACGCACCATGAACGACTTGAAGTTCGTGTTGAGAAACGACTCCCAACTTCTCGACCCTCAAAGTCCAGTTGGTCTTCACACATGCGTGTGAAGACCAACTGGACTTTGAGGGTCGAGAAGTACTCCACGATCTCCTCAACCTTCGTGGAGTGGTGCAGTCCGGACACGTCCAGCTGCGTCGTCGGGATTGCTGGACGCAGCAGCATGTTGGGTCCTGCCAGCGCTGTGCCGCACTGGTTCCGACAAGGAGGCTTCTTCTTCCCCACCTTGATGAAACCATCCTTGTCGCACGTGTCTTTCTCTGGATCGTCTTTTCATAACCTTGTTGGGTTTCGACCGGCTCCGTTTACCTCCTTTTGGTTTTCCGCTAGTTCCCGGCTAGAGCTTAGGGCTTAAATGACTTGCTTTAGGTTATGTTTGCATGACATATAATAGCGAACAGGTGGTGTGAAAACTTTATTAAGTTTCATCAACATCGATACCTAGAAATTTATACGGTGGTTTTTTTAAATGCCAATTATTTTTTAAATACAGAACTTAGATTATTTTTATATTTTTCTGATAATTATTATGACTTGGCCTATTACCCGATTCCGGCTTGACGTCGACTTCTGGGACACCTTGTACATGTGACTAACTAGTCAACGGAAATTACTTGTACAATATTTCTCTACCTATGCTCTATTTAATCATCATCATAACAGCACGCTTGTAATCCCCGAAGGGTAAGGCAGATTTGTGTATCTTATAGTATACCCACATTTCGCTAAAATGTTTTAAGTTACATTTAATAGGGGGCTAGCCTATTGCCAAAATAGAACATAATTATTGCAATGTCGTTGAAAATGTGTCCGATGTGATACTTGGTTTCGGGTGTGGTAAACGACGGGGTTCCCTTGCAGAGTTGCGGCAGCAGCGCGGGCGGCGCGGGCGGCGCGGGCGGCGCCGCGGCGCGCTCTGCGCAGAAGGAGCGCGTGAACAGCATCGCGCGGCGCCTGCTGGCGCGGCAGGGGGGCGCGCGCGGCGCGGCGCTGGACGCGAGCTACCTGCTGGCCCCGCGCCGCGCGCGCCGCGCCATGTCCTGACGCTGCGTCTGCTGCGCCGCCGCGGAGTGAGTGACGTGGGAACTGGACCAGACTAAATCCTGAAGAGTCAGTTATCCTGGTATTGAGTGCGGTATTTTTGTAAGTTTCGAGTTCCGCGTTAACCCGCGGATAATTGCGTAACGCACATAATTGCAATAGATCGTGTAATGCTTTTCATTTTGACAGTTCAGACACGTTCATTGCGTTATTTAATTTGTTGAGCAGAAGATTTTTTACGCCTATGAAGCAATGGATTGCGAATATCTCTCAAATCCTCGGATTGAGATTGAAAGTGTGTTACGCAATTAGGGTGCTGACAAGATCTTGTAAAGTCAGTAACCCTCGATATTGAGTGCGGTATTATTTGTAAGTTTCGATTTCCGTGGTAGCCCGGTGTAGGAATATCACGAGCGCGTCTAAACGCGCTCGGCTCGGCTCGGGAGCCGTCGGATGTAATCTCCGTTATATTATGTTACTTATGATTTTGAAGGTTCTTTTTATTTAAGTTTCGTCCGCGATGTTGTAGTGCAGCATAATTTAATTATTATTATTTTTCGACCTGATTCCCCCAACTTAGACTTAGCGTACTGCGAATAGTTATATTTTTACATAAGAGAAGCGAGAGGAGTATTGTTGTAGTTATTTATACATGTAACTGTACGAGATAAAGTGTAGGTTAATGAAATTATTAGTTAACGACCACTGGTGCGAACTGATGTTGAACGTTGAAGAGTTTTAATAGAGGTTAGATACAGATGTGTTGTTTGGGAGGTTGTTAATTTAATATTAGTGTTTAATTAATATTATTCTTTTTTGTAATCATCTTCCGCTAGATTAAGAGTTAGAGGAAGTAGATTATGTTTCAATCGTCTGGTCATTTATATACGTGCTCGCAGCAGGAAGGCAGGACGCACACTCATGCCTTACGTCACGCACTAAAATCTCTCTAATTTTTATAGATTTGGTTAAAATAAGTTGTACATATACTAGTGTTTAGGGTGTTGGTTGTTTTATGTTTAAATCAAGATGATAATATATTGCTTACTGTACGGCTACGGACCCTATGTTAGTCCTCTATGAAGTGTCTCTGCTTGTTTACTTATCTGACGCACGGCGTACCGCGCGTACTATCTTACGTCTCTCATGCTAAGCCTTGAAATTGTGATCATGGAGAACAAAGTTGTTTTTGTTTCTAATTTATTTGTAAATTACTGTTAGTTATTATTCTTTTCTTAGTAACTTAACATTTCAGTGATTTTTGTATTATTAAGAGAACATTTTTATAGTATTTGCCTTTATTATGGTTTTTACTAATTATTCTTATTACTTGTAGCAGCATATGTTGAGGTCATTTGGTCCCAAAATGTAGTACAAATGTTCATCATAATCATTCTTACGCAATATCGAGCTCTATAGGCTTGATTATATATAAGACATCGAAATGAATTTACAGTTATGTATTCTACAATATCTTACATCTGTTACACTTCTTTGTTATTAAGATTCAATATAGAGTGCACTTTTAGGCAATATCTTAGATCAGTAAACACTAAAACCAGACTTACTATAAGTATAAAAAATATGTTTGTTTTATCGCTTGCACTTGCACCAGTATCTCATGGAATCTTCGCCTTATAGTTAAAACACAATCAGTCTACCAGTTTTACCACAGATAGACATAATATTCCCGTTAAAATATTCTTGAATTTATATATAGTAACAGTTAGTTAATTCAGGAAATTGAAATAATTATGTACTTAACTAGTAAAATAAATAGTTTACAATAGTCAATAATAGTTTAGGAATAAGATTTACATTTTGATTGCGTTTTTTTGTGGATTATGTACTACACGTAGACTAAATTGTCGGATGATTAGCATCCATTCAACAGCAAACCCTGAGCCAACTTCAATTAATTAATCGAATTTTGGGATCAAAATTTATTTTATTTTCCAATTGACATCAAAATGTATTGATTCTCTTATACACGTGTAAATAGTTTGATTTTTGTTCATTTGTAACTTAATCAATTTTAAAATCGTAAAGTATTTTTTCGATTAATTTAAATGTATTTTTGTCACAATTACACTTTGTTGATTAACTTGAAAAATGTTGTATTCAAATTAATTCAAACTATTTACACATAAATCAGGGATATTAAAGTGTTATAATAAATGACTTATTTGATATAACGAGCAGCTTTACTATTTATATGTTTTAAGATGCCATTTGTTGTAACTCATGTTTAAATAATAAATTAAATTGGATCAAATTTTCGTGTTTCACTTATTTTTCCCTATCATCCAATGCCCATAGCATACAAGCAGAGTTGTTAATACTGACTCAACTACACAAATCGATTATCTACTAAACTTTGACACAGATCACGAGAAAATCAAGAATGTTAAAAAAAAAAATTACCAGTACACGTAAGTTTTTTTGGCTGTTCCGGCTAATCTCCGAAACGGCTGGACCAATTTTGACGGGACGTTCACTGGTAGATAGCTGAGTAATAACTTTTATATTAGAAAGAGATTCCGCGCAAAAATAAAACCCATGAAATTCAATTTGTTTTCCAACATGGACGCGAACCAAGTCGGGCGGGCATGTGCTAGTAAAAAATAGAAAGCTTTGTCTTCACTAAAGGGAAAGGTGTGGGTGATATGACAACGCACCGTTTTACGTGGACATTTTTCAGTTATGAAAGGCACCTACCTTCGCCAATGTGCGTAGTATGTGCGTCATACGACACGATGCTACCTGTCATACGTTCCGACGAATGCTTGCTTACTCCAGCAGTTTCTAACATGCATCTAGTGTTCATTACAGCCACATGCCGCAGTACTGTGGGTTATTCACCTTGTTAGTTAGATCATAGGTATGGCAAATAGTAATTCACAGAACAATTGGATGAGTTCATCGCGATAAATCTAGAGTTGAAAGGAAGTCTAGCTGTGCATAGGCTAGGTATGCGTATGCACCAAACGAGCTAGCTCCTTTTAAAGGGATACGTTCGTTCCATCATTGTCCTCGTCTATCGCTTTCCATCAGGCGTGATCAGGGTCAGGAGCGGGCCCATTTAGTAATAAAAAAAAAAATACGGGAAACCGGATTCGGAATGTGATTTCGGTGATGGTGAACGCCATTGTTTAAGACACCTCCACTGTGGTGGCTGTTATCAAATGAAACAAAAATCAAATCAAATTTATTTCTGAACCTAAAAGTTTTACATTAGTTGGTGATTGGAGCCTCCTGTTAAGCAAGTAATGCCTGAGTTAGGAGACTCCGCTCTTCCACAGCAGTATACAATTTTTTCAGTACCTTAGATAGTTGTTATCACCGAAATTGATCTACTTCATCATCATCTGCCTAGCCTTTTCCCAACTATGTTGGGGTCGGCTTCCAGTCTAACCGGATGCAGCTGAATATCAGTATTTTACATGGAGCGACTGCCCATCTGACTAAATAAATAAAAATGTTTATTCAGCCCAAACGATCCATAAAAAAAACTTAACTGACAGACAACGCCTGAACCGCTAGGTCTAACGAGAAGATTTGAAATTTTGTTTTTGTAAGGTTGGTGACCAGTAGCAAGGAAGGATTCGCTAATAGAAGGGCGCACCGCTCGTCATTACAATACCTAACTATGTGGTTGTGGGATGTGAACATGTTTACACAAGCAACTATAGTCTATAGGCCTTTGTTCGTCGCACTACCGACCAAATGTATGGATTAACATTGACCTTAAATAACAATTTACGTTTACGATTTGTCCCGGGGCTGCGACGGCCACTCCTCTACGCGACTGGGGTCACTCGCAATGAGAAGATTGGGCGCAGCGTCCGCCCGCATGAGACATAATGTAGGTACGCAACCTTACATTATTTACTTCATGCCTTGTTTCACGTACGCAAGGAATCCCACAAACATAAATAGACTACTTACCAAAAGACATCTAAACCCATACCTACCCTAAACGGCTACCTACTTTAAATGGCGGTTAAACGGCAAAAAAAATAAGGGGTCTTTATACGAGTATAGGTAGGTACAATAGATATTATCATATAGGTATAAACCTGCAATATTAGTTAGAGCCTACTATCTCCGTATCGTCAAAATATAAATTGATGATCATCTGCTATTTCCCGAAATGCAGAATTCGCTGCCTCTTGTGTGCGCAGTGCGCTATCGATAGTTTCATCACTTTCAGACGCAACAAGTCTTGGTCGTAGGTACATTATCCAACTTTATCCTCTTATTTACAGATTCCGTTTTAAATCAAAGCGTTACTTATTCCATGTCTAAACTAAAAAAACAATAAATAAAAAGAGTAATAAAATTATCTGAATCTAAGTCGATCAAGACGTAATTACGAAACGAATTAAAAGAGTAGGTAACAGTGGAGTTTCTTGCCCATTCTTCTCCATACGAACACTACCTTTTGGAAGGTGCGACTAGAATCAATTTTATTTTAATATATAAGTCAATGATTTTATTGTATTTTTTGACGTTCAATAGTGCCTTTTATGCGCCTATTTGAAATGACTGACTTTGATCAAGGAAAACTCTGCACGAAAACTAAGTATAATTTCAGCGGTCTGTAGTAGTCTTTATAAAATTAGAGAAACCAAACTTATTTCCCAAATTAAGTTCTGACAAATGGAGAACTGTAACGACAATGATGGTATATGATAGGCTGGATACAGTGAACCAGGACAATATCTACAGCACGCATTTGGGGATGTTTATCTAGAGGGAAGTATTTAAGAAATGTGTCCGTCCGGCGCCGGTTAGCGGGACTGTGTGAGCGGAAACGGACGATTGCTTGAGTTGAGTCAAGTTGCGCTCTTATTATCATAATAAATTCTCTCTCAATCTAAACCATGACTCTAATAATTATGGGAATATATTGCAACACTGAGCAACACTACCGAACTTGTCGAGTGTTTATCGTTATACCTACATTGTTTGAAGCAAAATTGTTGGCGCTATATTTTTAATGGCGCCTTATCCATAAAATAACAAATAACTGCTCAATTCTCAATGGACATATTGAAAACGTCTGCGATTAGACACGTGTACAGTTCGCGTCAAATAACTTTGCCGATCTGAAGTAGGCAACAAGTCACTGCGCAGTAGTTAATCCTATGAATACAACAACTGCGCGCATGGCGCGTCTTGGCGCGGCTAGGAAAGAGCCTAGCTTCAGAGCGGCAAAGTTATTTGACGCGAACTGTACATACATAATGAACACGACGATTGTAATAAGTTACAATTTTACAATTTACACGACAATAAAATAGCACGGAGACAAGTTTGATTTTATTTATATTTTGATTAGGTAAACCTTCTTCCTACTTGCATCGGCTTCTTCATCTGCAGGAGGTACCTACCTATCTAATCACTGCAGAGGTTTATCAAGAAAACGCTAGAGGTAGGAAAAGTCAAGATAATTATATTTAAACACCAACGGCTGCTGCTTGTAAAGCTCTTTATCATGAAAACTTGAAAAGTCATGAAAATACAACAACACGAGGAGGCATTAAATAAGTAGGTACCTAAGAAATTATGTTGTTGCGTAAAATTGGCATGTTTGTCTCTTCCCATTTTACACAAAAAGGTAGAGAGACAATACATAGATAGATAGGTACCTATATCAGTGTTTTTCACCCGCCCGGTCATTGAACTACAAAGCATGTTGCCATCAATACCACTCAATACTCAATATCTTTATTGCTTTACCATAATGTGTATTTAGTTGGTAACTAGGTATATAATTTAGATCATTATGGACCCTGTAGGGCACAGCAAAAGGGTAGGACAGAGGAAGGAAGCCCTGTTTTAGGAGATATTTAATTATTATTATATATATATATATATATACAGGGTGTTACAAAACTACCCGTAAAGCCGAAAGGAGGTTAAATGGGGCCTTATAACGAGTCCATTCACAATATTTTAGAACCGTAGTAACGCTGTATAACATACCCCAAAAAAATAAAAAATAAATATTATTTTCACTGATGTGTAAACCCTATTTCAGTAAAATTAAAGAGTAAACTACGCAGAATACTCTACATTTCTACGTAATTAACGGAACGACCAAATTCGAAACAGTTGTAGGATATCGATTAGATTTGAAATTGACAACATATTTTTTTTCCAACTTCACATTTTTTGAAGCCAGTACTTGCCTTGTATTGAGGTAGCAAACATTTTTATGAATGAAAAATAGAAAAACTATTAAAGTAGACAATTATTAGGTAAAATAGGTACGTAGGCCTTTCTGCTAAATAATCTGGTTCCCTGACATGACAGCTTACTATGGTTGACCAACATTTTTGACTTTGATGGGTAACTAATTAAATTTTTTACGGGGTATTTTGTAACACGTTGTATAAATATTATATATAAGTATTTTTTTTAAACGTTGCCCCACCCTAGGAATTTCTCCTATATTGTGGGTGCTTTTACAAACATTTAAACTCACATACACAAACAGCCAGACCCGGAACAACTACTTGTAGGTCATACAAATATTTGTTCCGTGCAGGAATCGAACCCGCGACACGCAGCGCAGCAGTCAATCGCTTAACCACTGTGCCAACCGTGCCGTCTGCGCCAACCGTGCCGTCGACGATATTATTTATTATGTTATTTATTAATAATTACCGTATCTTTAATATATTTTAAACATTCATTTAGATTGCGTGATTATTATTAATTTTAATACTTTTTTGTTTTATTTAAGTATATCGTTTAATAAAAAAAAAAATATGTTCATATAACATAGCATGACATTTGTTTATCAGTCATTTTTTAAGTTTTTGTAAATATAAGTAAATATATTTAACTTTTCTATAATATGTCAGGTAAGGCGTTGCACGGGGGGGTTCCGGAATTGGTCTTTTAAGAGGAACCGGGACCACCCCTATGTGCTGATGGTGATCACCGGGGTGGTTTTAGTGAGGTAAAAATCCCACACTCCCGACCTCCCTCCCCGGAGGTCTGGGTGCCTTTTGAAGGTTTCCCCCGACAACAAAAAAAAAAAAAAAGGTAGTGTATTATATATTTTTATAGACATTACGTAGGGACTTGTAGAATGCATTTTTAGCTCGGATGGTATGTTTAGCCTAGATCGCGATCGGTGCCTAAGTGTGTAGGTACTGTGATTGGATGTCTTCGCGTTCTGTGTAGAACTCTTGATGTTTACGGACAAATTTACATATTTCTAAATGTAAATACCTACAGGTGAGGGTTAGAATATTATGTTTTACAAAATAGGGTTTGCATTTGCAGCTGTCAGTCTGATCAATGTTTACCAAGATTCTAACTAAGTAATGTCTTTGTAGAGTAAAGAGGGTCTGTGCATCTGTACAATTTCCCCAGAGAGTTACGCCCGCCGTAGCTAAGCCATGCATTCGCGTACGCATAATAGGTGGTGAGGGCAGTTTGTAGATTGGTGCTCTTTTCAATTCGCGGAGAGCGTATGATAATTTTTAAATTTTTGAACGGGTTTTTTGGATTTGTGTTTTCCAGTTATGATTTCGTAGACTCTACTTCTTTGTCAGTTTCAAACTTAGCAGCAGAACTCCACACACATCCAGAAGATGAGTCAGTCAGTCATAAAAAAACTTCCTAGGCTGTAATTGATTGATTGACCATAATTACGTATGAGTAATGTAGTTGTAATAATAAAATTATTTCATAAAGTGAAATGATGTAGGGTCGTCGTGGCAGGACGTGTAATCCTCCGCTATTATTCAGTCAACGACAGAGCTGGCCCACTGGTTACCGTCACACGACGACTGGCACACTCTTGCGATCAAGTACCTCGAGGCGAACACGCGTATATCCCAACATTTATATCAATACAAAATACGGCAAATTGTATTAAGTATCGTAGTGTAAAATAGAAGTGTTTTTTTCCGTAGTACGCGGCATGAAAACAGTTGTGAAGGTTTACTGGGACTATTGGTATCCGAGTGCAATATCAGCTTCAACCCCTGGAAGTGAAAGAATGATCTCGTAAGTTTCTGCTCACAGTATGTGTCACCTTGCATGTTTACAAATCAATCACGGGAGCGGAACAAATAATGTTTTACCTACGTGTTTTGTACACTTTGGTAGTTTATATTAGGTATCTGTGTGTTTTTCTGTTTATTTTAATGAATTGTTTAGCTAGACAAATTGCTCAGTAAGACCTTCTAGACTCTAGAAGATTGTTATCTTGTACTTAAGGCTACTCTTTCGAAAAAAGCTTAAAGACAGCGTGCAGATGAAGCAGCTTTTCTTCGGAACTTACAGAGAAATTACATCTGAAAAAATAGTTGGTAATCTATATGATATGAATCGTAATTTGGTTTAGCCATAATTTTTCTATCGATATCACCTATTAAGAAAAAAAACCACCAAATCACCTCCAAATCGTTGAGATGAAACAATTTTACTCCTTCATTTTTTATCAAAAGAATACAAAAAAAATATCTACTGCTTTGCAATACAAACGAAAAAGATTTGGTTTTGTTACTTTTTAAAAACATGTATATTTTTTTAATATAATAAATTAAAAATGCGATCGTTTAAAGTCCGTGTCTATATCATCCCCGCACTCGTCCACGAATTCAGTGCGGGGCGCCTCGTGTTGCTAGGCAACGCGTTGGCATGCGGGTGCATGCGGGTGGTGGCGGAGTGGCGCGGAGAGGGGTAGTTAGCTCCGCCCAAATGCACAAGGTCGTTGGCATGAATACAAGCCTTAAGTCATTTATTTAACTATAACTATTCTTGCTTATTTGGATTTCGATGCAGGGGTTGTCAACTTAATTAGCTGTCAAATGAGTAGTGAGCTAGGTACTAATGTAGCAACAAAAAAAAAACCGGTCAAGTGCGAGTCAGACTCGCGCACCGAGAGTTCAGTACAGTAGGTAGTTATGTAACTACGAATTTATGGTTTTCGGATTTTTCCCTGTACTTGTGCTACATGAGTCTTGACATTGCTTCTTGCCAAACATTCCCTTGCGAGTGTCAAAATATGCGGCATAAACGGAACATACCTTAGCAGGTACGTTTTATCATAACACACTAATATTATAAAGGCAAAAGTTTGTGAGTGTGTGTGTGTGTTTATATGTTTGTAACTTCTTCACGCTCAAACGGCTGGACCAATTTTGATAAAATTTTGTATGGAGGTAGCTGACACCCTGGATTAACATATAGGCTATATCCCGATATTTCCACGGGATCAATACCTATGCGGGTGAAACCGCGGGGCGCAGCTAGTATGTGTTATATTTGTCAACGGTAATGAATTAAGTAGTAAATAAACTAGACCTTATCGTATTTATAAGTAAGGTAGACTTTACGTTCACGTGACGTAGGTTCCTAATTAATTAAACATACGCATGATACGGCTAATGTTGTTTATGTAAGAAATCATTGCATCTATTATAATGAATATTCCTATTGTATGAGTCACGGGAGTGTTACATAAGATTTTCTCTTATATACCTACTATGTGACTTACTATACTATGTAGGAATTGTGTATGTAGCAACGCTTCAGTCGTTACGGACCTTTCTCTAATCATTATTGGACTTGTAGTAGGAGATGCCTCACATAATACCGCCTACCTCTATCTAGCTATATCTATACATATAATAAATCTGTAGACGAGGCGTTTCTGTACATTGAAAATATAAAAAAAAAATAGGTGGGGTGTTAAAGGATAACCAACATATGCCATTTCATAAATTTTTTGAATTTTTGTCTGCTTGTCTGTTTGTCTGTTTGGATGTGAGAGATTTTTTATTTGAACAGGTTCAACGTAAAAAGTACCAAACCAATATGGTTCATTTTTATACTCAAATATAGTGTAGAACTCGGAGTAGTGATTAGTCTTTGTTTCATGGCAATCGCTTCAGTCTATCAAAAGATATAATCAATTTAAAGCATTCTATAACAACTTTTTATTACAATAAGTGGAAACACGTAACGACATCTATTGGGACGATATAGTACTAAAGAAAACATATTGTGATCTTTAAAACATTATTATGTGTATTTATTTTTATTATATATTATTAACTCTGATATACTTATGTCTGTGTTATTTAAAAAACTGGCCAAGTGCGAGTCGGACTCGCTCATGAAGGGTTCCGTACCACAAGGCAAAAACGCCGAAAAAAACACGTTTGTTGTATGGGAGCCCCCCTTAAATATTTATTTTATTTTGTTTTTAGTATTTGTTGTTATAGCGGCAACAGAAATACATCATCTGTGAAAATTTCAACTGTCTTGCTGCCGCGGTTCTTGAGATACAGCCTGGTGACAGACAGACGGCAAAAACGCCGAAAAAAACACGTTTGTTGTATGGGAGCCCCCCTTAAATATTTATTTTGTTTTGTTTTTAGTATTTGTTGTTATAGCGGCAACAGAAATACATCATCTGTAAAAATTTCAACTGTCTAGCTACCGCGGTTCTTGAGATACATCCTGGTGACAGACAGACGGACGGACGGACGGACGGACAGCGAAGTCTTAGTAATAGGGTTCCGTTTTTACCCTTTGGGTACGGAACCCTAAAAAGTAATGATAATGATTATAATCTATAAATATAAAAGAAATCGTGTTAGTTACACTATTTATAACTCAAGAACGGCTAAACCGATTTGGCTGAAAATTGACGATTGATTGAGGAGACGGACATAGGATACTTTTTATCCGGTTTTAGACGGACATAGTATTTAATACTTTTATTTACTTATAGGAGTAGGGTAGGAGTAGGGTAGGAGTAGGGTAGGAGTAGTGTAGGAGTAGGTTAGGAGTAGGGTAGAAGTAGGGTAGGAGTAGGGTAGGAGTAGGGTAGGGTAGGGTAAGGGGTAGGACACCACCGAACGATAGCGCCGGACAGCTAGAAATAATTTATATGGCAAAACAACGTTTGCCGGGTCAGCTTGTCTATGTATATAAAATTCAAAGTTCTGGCTGACTGATATATCAACACAGCCTAAAACATTGGTCCTAGAGACATGAAATTTGGCGAGTGTTCTTTGTGAAAAGTAGGTATCCACTTTTTCGAAATTCCACAACCTAAGAGGGTGAATGGGGGGAGGGTGAAATTTAGGCAGAAGCCTAAACGTACAAAAAACCGTGAAAGAGACTTCAATTCTCACTATTCACTGCCCCAATGAACGAGAACGAATAATTTTAATAGATGATAGTTTAATCAATAGGTACTAAACTCAACTAATGGCCAATTGCAATAATTTACGGACCGTTATTCGTTAAAATTAAGCCTCTGGTATCTTTACCAATAATGAGGGAAATACCAAGTTGCATAGTAGACTCCCCTATGGAAGTTGGAAGTAGGTAACATAGGTAACATTAAGGTGCAATTCCAAGATGGACCGCAGGCCGCGAACTGCAGCTGCAGGTTCAAGCGACACTATTGGTTTCTATGTATCTCTATGAAAACTGCGGTCAACCGCAGCCGCTAGCCGCATTTTCGCCTGCGGTTGCAGTCTGCAGCCCATCTTGGAATTGCACCTTTAGCTTGCGAATCTATTTGTATGCTCAGTTTGGAAATAAAAATACGTTTTTTGCGGCATTAACGGCCGTATCTTTTTTTACGTTAACTTAGGTGTTTGATTTTTTCACAGCTTCAAGGAACTGTAGAGCTGAGTATATAGTTTTAATTTCAACTCGATGCCTCCACACGATCCCGAGATAAAGGGTCTTGACAGACAGACGGACTGACGGACAACAAAGTGATCCCATGCGGGTTCCGTTTTTCCTTTTGAGGTACGGAACCCTACAAATGCTTCCATTGGTAGGTAAGCAAAACGATTCGTTTTTGTTTATAAGAAGTAAGGCGCTTTTTCGCTCTGCACAACGATCCTTGAAAAATGAAAGTTAGGTATGTAATTATTTGCCACGAGTTTCTTACTTTCAGTTACACATGGTAAATCTCCGTTTGTTGATCGAGACTTCAAATACTTATCACACCTTCATTATAATAGTTACCTATCTTCAGAAGCCATTGTAAACCTTTGATCTTCAACGTGATTGTTGTTTGTTTAATTTAATTTTAATTATTTAAATCAACACTGTCATTATACGTCATGTCATATCAATTAATCTGTTTCAGTTATAACTCGATTTAAATATATAACTACAATATTATTAGATCGTCCTTCTTTAATGAAGTTTGAAAAAAACAAAAAAAAACAGCTTATTGCTGAGATATCTACCTCCCCCTCGTTTGTTAGGCAACCTTATTATATTCGGTACCTAACAATAGAAAAACTAATTGTGTCTCATTAGTGACAGCTGTTGAGCTTCTACTATTGTTGCCTTGTTGGAGATCAATCCTTGGGCGTCCGCACCGCACCCAGTGGCCAGTACGTCTACCTATGCCCAAAATACTATCTTTTCTACTGACTTATAAATTTATGCCCGTCTTATTAGCCTTCATTTGTTTTTGATCAATGAGGTGTCACCAGTGTCACTGCATCGAATTCTTTGGAACCGTGAAAGTGGGTAGGACACTTACTTCCTTTTTGTGGCTGTAAAAATAAAAACAGACGTAATCAATTAAGAAGTAGATAATATTATTCAGAGATAAATTATTATCCGGCTTGATTAATTTATAGCTTGTTTTAATTTCATTAAACATTATCGACCTCATAAATACTCATAATTTATTATGATTTATGGGAAAGGCTAAGGCTGCATTAGTACCTACTATTGTTTGCTCAAGCCAGAGTAATTTTTCTGTCAAAAAGCTATTGTTTTGGTAGCTAGAAATACAACTACATCAATATCATTCTTCAAGCTCTCTTATAGCCCCTATGAGACTGAGGCTCCTCTGTTTCAATTCAATTAAAGGTGGTCAGTGACTCAGAGTTCAAAACAACAGGATAAACAACCGTATCAACTTCCCACTAAACTTGTTATTCCCAGAAGATAGATCGCAACTCCTAGAACACACGCGAACACTGTTTGTGTGTGATCGCGTGATCGTAGCATGGAGCGGACGCAGTAGATGATGATGGCCGAAATCGGCGCACACGCAGCCGGAACACTTGATACTGTCGTTATTGATAAATTGCCGCGTCGTCAATTTGCTGCTTAATCTGTGGCCTGAAGCGTCGACTGCAGCCTCGCAGCAGTCACACTTCTGGCTAATTTTCCAATGTCACTTTATCAAGATAACCGATAGCTGCAATTAGTAACGTGACGCGTGGTATTTTTAGATACGATTTGTAAATGTTATATATAAGAAAATATTGAAGAAGATAACCTAGACATGTTACAATGAATCAGATGACGCCTGTTATTGAAGCTGGTTAAATCCTCGTTAGAAACAATCTATCGGAAACACAACGTAGTTTATACTGCGGAATTGAAGACTCGTGATTACCTATTTTTACTACCCTTGTCAATATATCGTTGGTGTGCCTTGCTTAATAAATAAATAAATAAACAAACGACCTGAGCCATTGCGTAACACACTATCAACCACAATCTGAATGATTTTGAAGGATAATGCTAATCCATTGCTTGATATGTTCGAAAAATGAGTCTACTCAACAACGTAATTATCGCAATGAATGTGGTTGAACTGTCAAAATAATGCCATTGCTACTGTAGTGTTACGCAATTACCCCGCCTGTATTAAGTACTTATTCCTGCATCTCAGAAGGAAGTTTAATAGGAGTAGCTATCTCAATAACATTATTATGTTACGACGTCGTTCCCTGTCCGGCAGCTCAATTTAAAATAAGTAAGTCGTTAGACGTCTCTCTGTCACTCGTAGACATGCATCCTGTAGTAACAGGCCGCGCTGGATCCTCCATTGTATATATAGTGTATTAGCTTAAAATTGGAGGAAATGACATGCAGGAAGACTGATAACGAAATAGGCCATGACTTGGTTGGGCTTGTCTGGAAAACTTGGTTTAGATTTGCGGAAAAAATAAGTAAAAGGGACCATTAGCTTGTAAGAGGTAAGCCGGAGTGGATATCTTTAATATGATTATATTATTTGTCTATCTATAGAATACTGACTGTGCCATTTTTCAAAGGGAAGCCGGTGGGAATCGAGTTGTATGGAACCTTCGCCAATGAGAGGGACGCTGGTTTACATGCAATAGGTTGACGGCTGTAGGTAAGTGCATGATGGCAGTATAGTTATTAGATCAAGTAAGTGTCGAACAGTTCGACACTTACTTGATCCGTCCGTTGGATGCGAGAAGCACAGAACCGGTCGAAGTGGAGGTGCTTGGGGGAGGCCTATGTCCAGCAGTGGACGTCTTTCGGCTGAAATGATGATGATGATGATGAGTGTCGAAGGCAGAAACTGCCTGCTTTTTCTGTCATGAATACAAAGCAGGCTAGACTAGGCTCAATTTAGTGCTTGACCGGTCAGCGCTGATTTATATGGACTCGCGGTTGCTGACCGTCGCGTCGGTGCTACACTATACACGTCCATTTATCGTCAGCGTCTTGGTACGCGTGATCGACGGTACGCGACCGACGATATTGGTCTACTCTACTAACCATTAAATCAACTCGGTCTCATAAGGATCATATTTTTTCTTAATGTCGGACCTTACGCTCAACATCCGCTATTCTGACAAATGAGTTGTTTCACGAAACTCTCGCAGGAAGGGGCGATATTATCACATGTTTATGTTACTGGTTTTCGGGGCATTGTTTATTCTACATAAGATAAGCGGAAACATCTCTTGAAATGCACACGTAAAGGTTTAGTACCAGCTTCCGTCACGTCACCATCTGCCGAATTTCTTGGTAAGGCAAGCTACGCTATTCTTTTAATTAGGTAGATATGAAGGTAGGTATCCTGGTGATTTTTTCAGCTTTTTACCGCGGCATTGAGGTCACAAATTATCTCACGGATTCGTACTAGGTACCGAGTTATATGTGTTAATGCAGGTTGTAAACTGTCTGTGTGCCGGATTTCATCCAAATCCGTTAAGCCGTTTTTACGTGATAGAGTAACAAACATACAAACTTTCATATTAATAATATTACTTATTAAGTTGGATTAGTTGTTGCCCGCGACTTCGTCTGCGATCCAGGACGAAAATTAGCTGATGTCCTTTCACCAGGTCCCAGGTTACCTATCTGTCAAATTTCATAACGATCGGTTCAGTGGTTTAGGCGTGAAAATGTTACAGACAAAGTTACTTTCGCATTTCGAAAAGTAGATAATAATTTGAGTCGAGTAGGTATTGAAGTTTTATAAATTTTTTCGTAGAATTACGATGTTGGTCCCATCATGAAAGTTGTTCAGTTTGTTGGTCTGTACCACAATATGACCACACCTTACTGATACAAGCTGTATAGTGTGGATATGTGTTGTGTTGGTATTCCCTCTTTCCACTTTTCCCGGTCTACTGCGATTGTGGGCCAATCCTTGTCCAGCTCATCCCGCCATCTCTTTCTGGGTCTGCCGCGTAGTCGTTTCCTGTTATTTGGGATCCACTGAGTGGTGGTTTTTGCGTATTGCCGCTCCCACATGTATACGACAAATGCGGCCAGCTAATTTCCACTTTAGTCCAGCAACTGTGCGGCCAGCGTTTAGTGTTTGTTTTGGAACGAAATAGGTATAGAAGCAGCGAAAGCACTAGGAAGTAGTGAAGGGCGCGCCTTTTGGGGGACTGTCTTATGTAATTTGACGTTCGAAAAGTGCTAGTTCTCAGCCTAATTTGAATAAATGACTTTTGATTTTAGATGCTTTTTGAAAATAACTGAGTACGTATCAAGGAAAGTCTTTATCGACATCACAAAAATATTATTTGGCTCGAGTAGGAGTTGAAGTTTAATACAAGAGAGTTAATATTTTTTTCGTGATTACGATGTTGGTCCCTAGGGAGCTAGCTCTCTCCTTTGATCAGTTTGGTGGTCTGTACCACACCCTTAAATAATTATGACCACACCTTTCTGATACACGCTGTATAGAGTGGATATATGTTGTGTTGGTTTGTATTTGTCCGAACTCCGATGTAGTGACAAACCATAGTTAAGACAATTCAAGGACTGAAAGCGATTAGTCTTAAAGTTTATTTACTGCATTCGATTACGACGTAATTAAGCCCTCCTACCCATGCTTCGTTTTTAGGGTTCCGTAGCCAAATGGCAAAAAGGGAACCTTTATAATTTCGCCATGTAGATATGTCCGTCTGCCAGTCTGTTCGTCTGTCCCATAGATATTGTCCGGATGTGACACAGCCACGTTACTCGGAGAATATTAGCACAATATTGATGAAAATTGGAAAGAAGGTGCACCTATTCTTTACCGCTAAACAATGGTGTAGTGAAACTACAATAAATAGTTAGGGGTGGCACTTCCATTACATGTACCTTCCCGTGCGAAGTCATAAAATCACATAGACATGGGTACCTATTGTTCAATGTTTTAATTAAAAAGATTATGATGTTTTTAACTAACTTTGTTATATAAATCAATAGTTTTTGAGGTATGGGATATTTTTGGTTTCAACCGCAGAAAAAACTAATTTTTTCATAGTTTAATCGAGAAATACTAAAAAAACATAAACTTATTTTTGCGGCGGTGAAATCAATAACATGCATGCGTAAATATTCATCCCGACTACGGACCCCTCGATGCGCGTGGTCCGACACGCACTTGGCAGGTTTTCAACGGTGTTTTCTGACTGTATTTTACCGAGGGTCCGTATATAGGCGAGGAGTAAATAATACAAGCACTATATTCGGTTATATAGCGTATATTAAATACTTTAACTTTCGAGGCTCACAAAAAATACAAAAATCAATCCTGCCAAGGTAAATGCCGGTAACGAAACCATAGCGAGATCTAATTCGACGCCAACGCCATCTATCGAGCCGAGGGAAAAACCTCGAACATTTATCGAATGATTAGATCTCGCCATGATTTCGCTGTATGTCCGAACATACCGCCCACCAAGGACATATTGGCAAAATGTCCTTCTTTACCAGCTATATTAATATAAAATAAGTATGTCTTTGGTGGGAAAAGAAAAGAACAATGAATAAAAATAAACAACTTAAGTTCTATATCAAACACAAATAACATTTTGTAACACTTGGCAAACTTACCCTAAAACATACTAACATGTTCAAATACAAAAAAACTTAAAAATATTTTAAACTAATTGGTTACAGGTAATACACACAGTTTCGATGTTGGTCTCTTTAGAGTCGAAGATTGAGTGCGTATTGTAACAACCCGAGTAATACCGTCAGACCCAGGATGTTTCTGTTCGATCCTACCCAACAACCACTTGCCAGGAGGCATATCATCCTCTTTTACTAAAACTACTTCACCAACAGATGGCTCCGGGCTTCTATGGTTCCATTTATGACGTTGTAAGAATTGGTGAAGGTAGTCGTGCGACCATCGACGCCAGAAATCTTGCGTCATCCTCTGATGAAGCTGCCATCGTTGGAGACTATTAACGTTAGTTTTTTCATAATTGTGATCAGGAGGTAACACTAATGGTTCCCCCACTAAGAAATGACCTGGCGTTAAGATCACTAACTTGTCCTGATCTTCCACATAAGACAATGGTCTCGAATTGAGGCATGCCTCAATTTGAGCCAACACAGTTGTGATCTCTTCAAATGTCAGCGTGGAGTTCCCAATCACCCGCTTTAGGTGATACTTGGTGGACTTTATACCTGCCTCCCAAAGACCCCCAAAGTTAGGCGAGTGAGGAGGTATAAAGTGCCACTGCGTGCCATTGTTTGCGAGCTCCTCTGCCAATTCTGGATTACAGTCTGACTTTTCCTCATTAAACAAGTAAAGCAGTTCTCGCGCAGCACCCACAAAGTTAGTCCCATTATCGCTGTGAATATCCGCACATCGACCACGCCTAGCTACAAACCGTTTGAAAGCAGCGAGAAATCCCTTAGTGCTTAAATCACTCACTGCTTCCAAATGCACTGCCCTTGTGGCCATGCATATAAACAAAGCGATGTAGCCCTTGTAAGACCTGTTACCGCGCCCTTTCGATACTCGCATGTTTATAGGTCCTGCGTAATCCACTCCACTACTTAAAAAGGGTTTGTTCGGCGTTACCCGAGAAAATGGTAACTGCCCCATAAGTTGTTGACGTGTTTTGGCGGTATATCGTATACATCTTACGCAGCCCCTTACATACTTTTTTGCCAGCAACTTAACTCCCATGATCCAATACTTTGACCTTAAATATGTAACTATCAGTTGCGGGCCCCCATGCATGGTTTTATCATGGGCGTCTGCTATCAAAAGATTGGTTAAAAAAGAGTTATTTGGTATCAGTATAGGATGTACTCTGTCATAACTAAGCTGCGACATCTCAAGCCGTCCTCCAACTCTGATTATTCCCTTCGAATCCAGAAAAATGTTTAATGTTTTTAATTTTCCATTACTATTTTCTACGTTTTTGTTTTTCAGTTCTTCCAACTCATTCGTGAATCCTTCTTCTTGACATTTCCTTACGCATATCTCTGTTGAGTCTTCTAGCTCTTGTTTAGATAGATGTCGTGAACCTGTACCTACCCGTTTTTTTTTCAAATTCAAGAATCTACGGCAATACGCTATAACTCTAATCAATTTAGACAACGATGAAAATTTATTCCAAAAGGTAAGGTCAAAGGTAACCGTATGTACTTTCACTTCTTCTAAATGTTTTACCAGATGTTTCGGCCTTTTGTACTCCACCACCTGCTGTCTTAAATAATCCGGACCCTTCCACCATATAGCAGTGGATTCAAGTTCAGCAGGGGGCACTCCACGCGACGCACAATCTGCGGGATTCTGTTTTGACGACACGTGAGACCAGTAATGTGTGTCTAATAGGTTCAAAATATCTGAAACACGATTAGCCACAAAAGTTTTCCAGCGGCTCGGATGACTGTTGAGCCAAGCTAGCACCACTTCACTATCCGTCCACGCATGCCAATCGGTCTTTGGTATGTTCAGTACTTCGCCAACTTCCACCATCAATTTGGCAAGGAGAACTGCACCACAAAGTTCTAAACGCGGAATAGAAACTTGTCTAATGGGTGCCACTTTCGTTTTTGAAGTGACCAAATAAATATAAATTTTTCCTTTGTGATCGACAACCCTAAGGTAAATGACTGCTGAATACGCCATTTTAGAGGCATCAGAGAACCCGTGCAATTCCGTTTTCACGTTGTTTGATTCTTGGTGCAACCATCGTGGGATTTTAATATTAACCAGAAAAACTAAGTTACGGTGGTAAGTAATTCTTGTTTTAAATTGTTTGGAATTTCTTGATCCCATTCTAACCCTGCTAGCCACAATTTCTGAATTAATATTTTGGCTAAGATAATACTAGGTGCTAACCACCCCAACGGATCAAATAATTTTGAAATCTCGGAAATAATTTTTCTTTTTGTTACAGGTGTGGTCAGCGGCTGCAGATCAACTGAGTACTGAAAGAAATCTTCGTTCGAGTTCCAGGTAAGTCCCAGAATCTTCGTAACACTATCCATTTTTATCTTTAATTCTTCATCCGTAGTTTCTTTCTCATCCCTTATTTTATTTAGTAATTTTTTACTATTACTCCTCCATTTTTGTAACGGAAATCCGCCTCTGGATAACACTTTAGTTAACTCCGTGTATATATTAAAACAGATTTCTTCATTTTCAGCTCCTGTCATTACATCGTCCATATAAAAATCATTTAAGATTATCCTCGCTATTTCCGGTTGATCTAAGCACTCATCGTATGCTAACTGTTGTAGCGACCGAACAGCGAGATATGGTGCCGACGCCGTGCCAAAGGTAACTGTATCCAATTCATATTCTTCTATTTTCTTTTCAGGACTGTCTCTCCAGAGGATACGTTGTAATATTACATCCTTCCTATTTACTAAGACTTGCCGGTACATCTTGATTATGTCCGCCACGAGACATATACGATGTGTTCTCCATCGCATAATAGTGTGCCGGAGTTCCGACTGCAAGGTAGGACCAACTAACAAATTTTCATTAAGTGACATCCCATTCGTTCCCTTGCAGGAAGCATCAAAGACGACGCGAACTTTCGAAGTTTCCTTATCCTCCCGGATAACGGCATGGTGAGGTAAGTAGATCGCTTTTTGATTATTCCTTTCATCTTCTGCCACCTTTCTCATGTGTTTCAGCTCTAAATATTCTTCAAGAACTCTCGAATAATCTTCTTTGAATTTGCTGTTTTTGCTAAACTTGCTTTCTAACGATCTTAATCTTTTTTCAGCGATGCCCTTCGATTCACCAACCTTGCTCACCGGGTCTACATCACGCAATGGCAGCCTTACTATATATCGACCACTCTTGTCACGTTCCGTAGTAGCTGTATATATTTTTTCGCATTTATTCTCTTCCTCCGTTAGCATTTTTTTTCCAAATGGTTCCGCTTCCAGCTCCCAAAATCTTTTAAGCAAATCATCCGTTTCCAGGCTTGAATGCATAACAGTGATATGTGAGGGAGTACTCGAATGATCCACTTCAAACGTTCCTGATAATATCCACCCTAACGTGGTGTCTTGCGCTAAAAGAGTTCCACCCACATTCCTTTTAATGCCCTCCTGGATGACTTGGCTGTAAACCTCAGCACCTAATAAAACATCAATTTTATTAGGCCTGTAGTATTCGGGGTCAGCCAAATCATCATCGGTCAAGTCTACCCATTCTATCCTAGTTACTTTCGTAGCTGGGAGAAGGGCAGTGACTGACTTCAGGACAAAGGCGTTTACATTTATTTGGACAGAGGGATCTATTCTAGACCTCACTTTAAGTACAACGGTTGACTTAGCCGTCGCACTTTTGTCCCCACCTACGCCTATCACAGTTTGCCTGGATGGCGTTTTGTTTAATCCCAAAAATTGGACCGTGGATTCCGTAACGAATGAACCTTGCGATCCTTGGTCAAGCAAAGCCCTAACCACTCGATAGGTCCCATCTTTCGACTCCGCCTTAATTAACGCAGTAGTTAATAAAACGGTTTTCCGACCACTTCCAGTCGAGAAACATGAAACTAGCGGCTTGCTTGACCCCTCCGCTTGTGCGGCTACTCCAGCGTTACTATTTTTATCATCCTCCTTCATCACCTTTACAACGGATGATGAGGTTTCCTCGTGAGCCCCACTACTATCTTCACCAATAACAGACCCAGAAGCACCTGTTGGGTGCAACAATGAATGGTGGCGGCGTTTACAGACCTGGCACTTGAGAGTGTTTTTGCAATTTTTGGCAGAGTGGTTATTGTATAGACAAACAAAACACAAATTATGTTCCTGTGCGAAATTACGCCTAGTTTCATTTGACTCTTTACCAAACTTCGGACAAGATGTAATTTTATGATCGGCTGAGCAAAATGCACATGATACTGACTTTTTATCTTTTATTACATGAAATGATTGAGTTCCTTTTGGGTGTGGATGTCTTTCCTTGTTATCTGTTTTGTCTAAATTTTCCAAACCTCTATAGCGGCTATTTAAAAAATCCGAAAACTGTATAAATGTGGGTAAATCATCACTAGAATCCGAAGCCACCTTGAGTTCCCAACCTTTCCTGGTCTCTTTATCTAATTTTCCACTAATTATATGTATAACAATAAGATCCCAGGAAGAGACATCTACCCCTAAATTACCAATTGACTCCAAACATTCTGAAGTAGTAGTTATAAGCCTTTTTATTTCGCTAGCCGATTCACAGGACAAAGTCTTTTGACTGAGTAATCTTTTTATTATACCATTTGCTAGAAACTTTTTATTGTTGTACATTTTATCTAATTTAGACCACGCAATTTTATAGTTGTCAGATGTAACCTTAATGTTTCTTAATAATTGCTCAGCCTCCCCACTTAAATGACCCTTTAAATAAAAAAATCTCTGTGCATCGTCGAGTGATGTGTTCTCGTGCACCAATCCCACAAATAAGTCTCTAAATGTTTGCCACTCTGAATATTTTCCCGAAAATGAGGGAATTTTTATTTCTGGCAACTTAACTCTGCTGACACTCTTTTCATTCTGACAAATAGACTTAGAATCCACACATAAAGCAGTTGAATTTCCTGAAGATAATAATTCCTTTAATTCGCTTTTAAAGTCTATGTAAAATTCCTCAACTTCATCATAAAGACCATTTTTAATATAACTAGAGTTAGACAATTCAACCTTTTTTATCGTAATTAATATTTCTTTATGCGTGGCTGTGAATGTATTCCATAATTGTTCCAAATTTTCGAGACGGGTCTCTGCATATGCACAGGTTATTCGCTCTTTGGGAGCTTTCTTAAAATTGGTTTTTGCCTTAACCATTTTGGTACTAATGTCCTCCTGTATAGCAAGAAAGGACTCCATTTTGCAACAATTATGTTATACCAATTTAAACAAAAATAAAATTTAACAAACACTAAGTTGTAAACACTTATTATGTTTTTAAAGTAAACTAAACGATGAAAGTTCCAATTCTTCAAGTTTAAAATTTCACAAGTCTTTTTACATTAATGTCTTTTGGGTCTAAAATCGGGCATGGATTCCCCGTCAGAACCACTTTTCACATAAAATTTTTACAAGTCCTAATTTTTCTACGAAGCAAAATGTTGATTTTCTGGTAATGTCAAACTTCAAAATACTGCACTTTTTTGAGATTTTTAAATTGATATTTATTCTTCTTGAATAAAATGAAAAATGTACTCACGGTTTTTTTTTTCACCAATTATTTCACTCACTGACACACTGATGATGTCGCGCTGTACTGCACCACAAAAGCGGCGCGCTGTACTGCAGCGCACAAGTGGCGCCCTCTGCTTGTCCACGATCTGCCGCTCTACACCTCCCTTGCGTCGCTCCTCCGGTTGTTGCTACCAGCTGTGGCTGCTCCACGCGGCTGCTCCTGGCTCCAACCGGTTCCACCTCCAGCTCTTGAGCACCTCACCTGGTGCCCACTGAAGGGGCTGCTCTGGACAGCGATCCACTGCCCAGTAGTGACGCGAAGGGTGGTAATTCACTACCACCACTGGAACTACCACAAACACTCCCGACCGATCCGGCTCGAAGGACCATGTATTTTACCGAGGGTCCGTATATAGGCGAGGAGTAAATAATACAAGCACTATATTCGGTTATATAGCGTATATTAAATACTTTAACTTTCGAGGCTCACAAAAAATACAAAAATCAATCCTGCCAAGGTAAATGCCGGTAACGAAACCATAGCGAGATCTAATTCGACGCCAACGCCATCTATCGAGCCGAGGGAAAAACCTCGAACATTTATCGAATGATTAGATCTCGCCATGATTTCGCTGTATGTCCGAACACTGACAATGGTCTAATTGTGGGGTTATCGTGTTAAACACTTATAATTTCTTCTTTCTATGTAGAGTTAATTCAAGAATTGATGTCAACTGAGCAAAACCTCTGCAATTTCCATTAGATAAAGCTACTTAATTCCGCAAAAAACATTAATTTGTCAATTTTAATTTATGAATATACATACTGTTGTTTCCAATGATAAGGGTGCTCAACGGCTCATAAAAATAATATCGTGATGCCAAAACTTGATTCTGTGTCAGTTTTTAGTAGACATACATTATGTACATAGATATGAATCTTTGACAAACTACCCATTTAGGTTACAGTACAGTCTATTAACAATAATTTATTCCTAATTCCTAAAACTTAGCTTTTCCTTCTAAGTTTGAATTGAACATAATTCAGGTAGGTACTTATTGAAAACAACTAATGCTTCGCTCTACATTGCCAATGCATGGTAGCTTTTTTATTGCCGAACTGGGTAGATTTATATTTATAAGCTAATTTTACCTATGAATTGTGATGCCTATTTTTCCATATCTACGGGAGGGCAAAGCTATGTGGTCTTTGCTTCATTATTGGTAAAAGATACACGAGTCTTAAAAACCAATAACGGTCCGTAAATTATAGGAATCGGCCATAAGTCCGTATCAAAGACAGTCATTATTTTCTATGAGCGTCACCATCATCATTTCATGAGATTAGGTAAGCACAGACGCCAGCACATCAAGCTACCCGAAACTGTAAAATTTTCCCAATCAACTTTGAACCTTATGCTTTAGCGATAAAGTTGAAAATCAATTGAAGAAATTTGACAGATTGTAGTAGCTTGATGTGCTGGCGTCTGTACAAGAAAAAGATACCAAAGGTTTTCTTAATGATACCGTTTTCATTCTTCGCAACCCGAAACTACGTTTTTAGGGTTCCGTACCCAAAGGGTAAAAACGGGACCCTATTACTAAGACTCCACTGTCCGTCTGTCTGTCTGTCTGTCTGTCACCAGGCTGTATCCCATGAACCGTGAGAGCTAGACAGTTGAAATTTTCACAGATGATGTATTTCTGTTGCTGCTAACCAACAAATAATAAAAATAAAATAAAGTTAAAATTTAAAGGGTATAAAAGAGATGTTTTTTTTCGGCGTTTTATGCCTTGTGGTACGGAACCCTTCGTGTGCGAGTCCGACTCGCACTTGGCCGGTGGCGGTGTTTTGATTTGGTAGCAAACTCTTATCTTTAAATGTAGGGCTACTTAAATAGAATTAAAACGGTGTTCATAATTATAAAACAAATATTGTGTTTGTTTAAATTATGATTAAGATTTTTTTCACCAAAGTAATACTCTGTTGTCAAATTCTTTGATTTATGAATCGCTTGTCATGTGACTACACGTAGAGTCCACGTACCCATTACTAACCGTCCTTACCGTACAATGAGAGCTCGTCTTTTTTTTTTTTTTTTGCGGTTGGGAAATCATCAAATGACCCCTCCCGCTCTGGGTGGAGCGGAAGGGAGTGTCAGACTCTTACTGACTAAAACCCACCCGTGTTCCTTCCTTAGCCCTTTATGTTCCGGGCCAGCGGTAACCCTTTCGGACAATCCCGCTGACCCGGCAGGCTTCGGCCCTATGGGGCCCCTCCTCGATGCTGACATCTCTTTGAGGCGCGCGTGGAACACGTACGCGCCGTCCGGCACGGGCCTGGTCCTGATCGGACGGTGAGCTACCCATTACTCTCCGCCCGCAGGCCCGCGCCTACGGTGGCCGGGAGTCGTCACGCGGCTCCCGACGCCCGGAGCGTCTCCCGCGGCGGCTGGGACGGGAGGCTCTCTCCCTGAGCCGTCCCGTCACCTTCTTCGCTAGCATGACTGCTTCGCAGAAGGAGGTGACTGCCTCCCACTCCCTCTCGCCCCGGACCATGGCTTGCACCAGGGCCGGGCGTGAGAGGTCGCCGCCGCTGCCGATCGCCTCTACGAGGACACGGCGGTGCTCCGCCCAAGCGGGGCAGACCTCCACCGTGTGCTCCACCGTGTCCTCTGGGCGATCCTGGCAATGGTGACACCCGGGCGTTTCCTCCCGCCTGATGATGTGCAGGAACCTCCCGAAGCTTCCGTGTCCGGTGAGGACCTGCGTCAGGCGGTAGGTGAGGGCGCCGTGGCGCCTCTCTAGCCACTCCTCAAAGAGGGGTCTTATCGCCGCTATCGCGGCGTGCCCTGCGCTGGGTTGCGACAGTCGTTCCTTCCATGTCGCCATGAGATCGCGCCGAAGCTCAGTCCGCTCCGCAGCGATTTGCCGCGGAAGCGGAACTTCCCCCCGGCTTAGTGCCTCCGCGCGTAGGGTTACCAGATGAAAAATTTAAAAGTCCGGAGAAAAAGCCTGATTGCCTTAAAAAATCCTGAGAATTTGTCGCAATTTCAGATTTTTTTCTCAAACGTAGGACAATTTAAAAAGTCATAATAATAATAATTTTGTTCACTGAGGATCTCGATTTTCGGAGGTCAAACCCACATTTTGGGCGCGAATGCACTCCACCCCTCCCGTAAGGTACTTATCATCGATTGAAAAAACTGAGATTTACTTTTCTCAAACGTAGGACAATTTAAAAAGTCATAATAATAATAATTTTGTTCACTGAGGATCTCGATTTTCGGAGGTCAAACCCACATTTTGGGCGCGAATGCACTCCACCCCTCCCGTAAGGTACTTATCATCGATTGAAAAAACTGAGATTTACAAAATCCGGCCGCAATCCTGAGAAGAGTTTAAAAATCCTGAGATCTCAGGACAAATCCTGAGATATGGTAACCCTATCCGCGCGCCACTCATACACGCGCGCGAGGACTATCGCCTCCAGATCCCATGGCGGCAGTCCGGCAATGAGGCTTGCCGCCTCGCCAGAGATCGTGCGTCTCAGGTGATGTTCTCAGTTATTATATGTGTACGCATACCTACACATTTTCACGTACCATCATCATCATCTGTATAGCCTTTTCCCAACTATGTTGGGGTCGGCTTCCAGTCTAACCGGATACAGCTGAGTACCAGTATTTTACATGGAGCAACTGCCTATCTGACCTCCACAATCCAGTAGCTGGTTAATACGAAACCCCTTGGTAAGACTGATTGTCAGAAGTTCGGGCTTCTGACGACCGTAACGACTGTCAAAGATCCTCGAATGACAGCCGCCAACGGCTTAACGTGCTTTCCGGGGCACGGAGGGGTCTTGCTTGGTACGTAAAGATGGTCACCTATCCACGGACCAACCGCGGCAAGCGTAGTTTAACCTGATCGATCGACCCGTGCGGCTGTAATTACTTAGCCACAAGCAGCATACATTTCATTTGATTTTCAGACATTTAGACGTACCAAATGTCTGAAAATCAGCATATAATTTGACACCTCTAAGGTCTCAAACAAGAGCAGCGACTGCTCAAGCGCATGAATGAAGTTGTTTTCCCTTGAAATAATAGATCTATTAAGTAAAATTACTAGTTAATCGTTGCGGTAGCTTACCCAACAATGACGGCCATTGAGTAAGTTTTAATTAATGTTATCGTCACTTTGTAGGTTGACTTTAAATTACAAATTACTAATCAGGTTTCCTTTAGTTTGGTTTATATTTGTATTGTTGGTTGGATAAAATACGCGGTGTTAAAGGACATCTAAGTACAAAACTGTCAGGTACAGTCAGCAACAAAGGTCGATAATACCTAAGGTTTTCTTTCTTCTTCATTTAATATGCATAAAATTTCAGGAATTACTGATTTCAACAAAACAGGTTCCATAACCGATACCAAAAAATAAAATGAAAAGCCTTTAACAAAAAAAAAAGGAAAAAAAAAAAGAGGTATCGATGTTAATTGAACAAAAAAAAAAAAACGGTCAAGAGCGAGTCGGACTCGCGCAGCGAGGGTTCCGTACCATCATATTTTTAATTTTTCATCGGCGAGGCCTATATTCGTCAGAGAATTTTAACACTGTGCACTGCGGTGTAGAATGTTGCAGTTTTATATCAGCGCCATCTCTTGACCGATAGTGGAACTAATGTAACTTAAGTTGATGATTTCTGAAAAAATGTGCTATTTAGAGACTTCGTTTTATTTTTCCTGTAATCTTTACATAAACTTCTGTCACATAGAATAATTTTAGATTTTTCTCTTTGCAAACTTCGGAGATAAGGGGGGAACAGTATTTTTTTTTTCGTCAAAAGTCGAAAACTGTGCGGCCTAAAAAAAAAGAAAAAATGTTTGAGAATGTGCAAACTGCGCTCTTTCAATGATACCCCACATGCCCTAGTAGCCCCACTTCGAATTTTTCAGACCCCCTTTAACAGGGGTGCTGTTGCAAAAAATATACATATATTTTTATTTATTTCTTATTTGCAAAATAGTTGGGTAAACGTCATCTAAAACTATTCCAAATTTCAAGTTGATAGCATTAGTAGTTCTTGAGATATCCAGCTGTGACAGACAGACTTAGTCTCACCATAAGGGTTCCGTTTTTACCATTTTGGTACGGAACCCTAGAAATCAGATGTTCCTTACATTTTGCCGAGTTATACGAACATAAATGTAGGGAACAGCTGATTTTTTTTCGCGATTTCAGGTTTGGTCCCATGGTAAAAGTCGTTCATAATGTGTATGTACAATGACCTCTTACCTACGAAGTTTCCAAAAAGAAAAATCTGAAATTATTCTATGTCATAGAAGTTTATGTAAAGATTACAGGAAAAATAAAACGAAGTCTCTAAATAGCACATTTTTTCAGAAATCACCAACTTAAGTTACATTAGTTCCACTATCGGTCAAGAGATGGTGCTGATATAAAACTGCAAAATTCTACACCGCAGTGCACAGTGTTAAAATTCTCTGACGAATATAGGTCTCGCCAATGATCATTAAAAAACATATGATGGTACGGAACCCTCGGTGCGCGAGTCCAACTCGCTCTTGCCCGGTTTTTTTTTCGCGATTTCAGTTGTTCATAATGATGAGTACAATGACCTCTTAAGAGGTTGTTAATGTTTTACCAATAACCCTGTATATAAATAAATAATGCTGCGTAGGTACCTATCTACTCTCTATGCCCCGCCCCTTATGGACCTGAACAAATATGACATATTGCTGTAAGTAGGTACAGTCACGAGCTTAGGTATGTATACACTTGGCTTTATTCAAAGGCGATTTTCTCTTTTAATTTTGAATGAAATTTTATGTTATTACGAACATGGTATTTCCGAACCCATAGGTTTATGTAAAGTGTCGTATTTCAAGGTTGCATTCGTTATTTCACGAAAAAATCGCAATTGAAAGTTACTAAGTGTTGACATATTAGTGCTCGTGACTGTACTTCAACAAATGTTCATCAAATCCCCGGTAAACTACGGCTTAGAAACTTTTCGCTGAACGTCGACGTAACAAATCTATATACAAATAGTATTTAGGTGTTTTGCGTAGTATTTGCCTTAGGATCGTCGATGTTGATTGCTCGAGGCCTGCCGCTCGATATATAGAGGAGAGATACCGACGTGTGGCCTCACACTCCTTCGAGAGTGTTCTCTGAGACGACCACTATAGCCTTAAGTTCACTTTTTCATCCTTCATCCAAGTATTTGTTCATAGCCACTCCAGTGGCGGAACACCTTCACCTCACGAAGCAGCAGGAGAGGCACTACAGACCGATCGGTAAGTGAACCATGATAATTGTCTGCTCACGATCCTCACACAGTCCTCTGCTCGACCATTAGCATGGACATAGTCATACGCCAAATTTTACACAAACGTGTCAACGTTTCGTGTCGTATCTTCGTCAAAACGTTCTAAAATTTTCGCCCCATTTGTATATATTTGGCACATGTTTTCCTCGATTCTGTTACTCGTATAATGATATACTTTGAGCCGTACATTTGTGAGAGCACGTATGTACAGTTACGGGTAGCCAGTGCGTCCTATTTCAACAAGTGATCACTCTTTATATCCACACCATCTTACTTAGTGAGATGAATCAGTTGAATGTAGCACAGGATCTTATATTTCCTTCTCGAAGTAGATACTTAAATCATCTTTGTGTAATTTATATCATTCATTATTTAACGAATGACGACAAAGACTTTAAAAATACGACGATGATAAATGATGTTTTGTAAAAATTCTTAAAAAATGACGCATATTTGCAATGAGTAAATATTAACAAGTTATCCCGTCGTTTGCGAAGGCGTAAAGTGTTCCTTAACAGGTTATTATACTCATTTACTACGAGAACAGTACAATACTGAATGACCTGGTTTAGAAACTGTACCTATTATTGTTATGAACTCAGTAGAGATTATAGAAATGTAAGAATAATAGTTTTAGCAAATTAATGTGTCCTTTTAATTTTTTACATGTAACGTGCTTAAATATTTGTATGCCAGTCCTTGGCGAAACATGTAAGATCATAATTCTATTAATTATAAGACCTTAATGTATGTAGATATGTATGTTTTAAACCAAATAAATATACCTATTCTATTCTATTCTGTCTCGAGAGTCGAGACGCAGTTTGTCTGTGCGCATATAATTTTTGCAAGTACCAACGTACTTCCTTTATATGGACATGTAGACCATCAAAACAAATTAATTATCAAGTTAGCAAAAAATACGTTGAATTCCCATGACAAAAACTATTAATTAAACTTGTAACGTGTGAACAATAAAGTATCAAAATGTTAACACGTTTCAAGAAACGTTCAAGATCAAATTGAAGGGACTGATAAGTTGATAAACAATGTATATTTCTATTAGTTAATCGTGTACGCGTTATTCAGTGAACTTCATCTATTTTCGCACGTTTATCTAGTGTTGATTCATCTTGAAGTGGCAGTTCGGAAGCTGACAGACGACAGCATCCTGCGCGCTATCTGTGATCAACAATCTTGAGCTCAAACAGGAGAATCAGAGCAAACAATGATAAATTACGGCGACATACATCGCTGAGTCAATATTCGCTTCCACTGACGACATAAAAATATGATAATCGATGTTTTTCGTAACTAAAATTAGTAATGCCCGTGTCATCGTGCGTATGCGAAAAATGCCCTTGTACTCAGAGGTAGAGCTCCTAAAAATCATGTCTCTAGATGTTTTCGCTATAACTATGATATTTCGCCATTGCTAGATCTATACATAATATAAGATTAAAGTCGCTTTTTGTGTCTGCTTTGTGACCAATTGTGACATTTGTGTTCACTTAAATCGACAAAATTTATGGGACAGCTGATTTTTTTTCGCGATTTCAAGGTTGGTCCCATAGAAAAAGTTGTTCAAAATGATGAGTACAATGACCCCTTTTCAGGTTTAGTATAAACAAAAACTAATGTTGTAGGTATATGTATATAAAAATGAATCGTCGAAATGTCTGTACGCGCATAACTTCCGAACGACTGCACCACAGATAACAACTATACAGGGTTATTTGTAAAACACCAGCAACCTCTTAAGAGGTCATTGTACTCATCATTATGAACAACTTTTACTATGGGACCAAACCTGAAATCGCGAAAAAAAAATCTGCTGTTCCCTACATTTTGACGAGTTATACGAACATAAATGTAGGGAACAGCTGATTTTTTTTTCGCGATTTCAGGTTTGGTCCCATAGTAAAAGTTGTTCATAATGATGAGTACAATGACCTCTTAAGAGGTTGCTGGTGTTTTACAAATAACCCTGTATACTAGTCAGACTGCACTAAATAGGATAATTCTTTTTTTGTTGTGTTCGGTATTGCCAGGACAAGGTTTTTAAGAAAACTTCGGAAATTCGAAAAAACAAAAATGCACCCGGGCGGGCGGGCCGCTAGTACTAAATAAATCTTGCTCTTTTGTCAAGTTGTAAAAATCGTGCGAAGTCTAGTTGATAATAAATAAAAAAACTGGCCAAGTGTGAGTCGGACTCGCACACGAAGGGTTCCGTACCACAAGGCAAAAACGCCGAAAAAAACACGTTTGTTGTATGGGAGCCCCCTTAAATATTTATTTTATTTTTATTATTTGTTGTTATAGCGGCAACCGAAATACATCATCTGTGAAAATTTCAACTGTCTAGCTATCACGGTTCATGAGATACAGCCTGGTGACAGACAGACGGACGGACGGACGGACAGCGAAGTCTTAGTAATAGGGTTCCGTTTTTACCCTTTGGGTACGGAACCCTAAAAAACAAGGAGATGACTGATGTAGTGTAGGGCTAACTCTACCTATAGTAACATAAGCGAGAACTTATTATAAAAAAAAATACTCAAACCGTCAGCTATGTTTCAAGCAACTCATTATTACCTACCTACCCAATTTAAGCTGAAACCGACACCCTAATTGCGTAACACACTATCAATAGCAATCTGAATCATTTTTAATTTTATTTCTAATCTATTGCTTCTTATTTTATGTTGAAAAAATGTCTGCTCAACAATAAGCCATTCCTACTTCCTACTAGTGTGTTACGCAATTACCTCGCGAGTCTTTAGAAATAGTTTTTCATAAATTAACTACTATCCGCGGCTGTCTCAGTTGGATACGGTTACGTCAGTAACACCGTATCTATGAGCATAGGTAGTCCTAAAAAATACAACAGTATCTAGATGTCTATGTAGATATATTTTTGTTCATATGTAAGAAAATACCACTGTATACCTTATGTAATTTTTTAAGCATGAGTCATAAAGTTTGTAATATCTGACGTCGAAAATCATACTTCCTCAAATTAATTGACACGTTCATACATTATTTTCGAAATTATTAAGATGAATGTTACGAGATTTCTCTGTTGCTAAAAATACTTACAAAAACCTGTAGGGTAAGGTCGCCAAGTAACTGCTTACCCGTAAGGTTAAAAAGTTAAGCATAAAAACAATAAATCACATTGAATAAGATTCAGTTCGTGTATCATTATGATAATTTAATTTAACAACACTAAACCGCCATCTTGGAACGCAACTTAGCGTGCGGCCACCATTTTGCCCTGAAACCGTTTCTAGTGACGACTGATCTATTTCGCTAATATTATCGCGATCACGTGATGTTGCAAATAATTGACTGTAATTAGTGGTTGCATAAACACACGATGCGTTAAGCCTTCGCAATGGTAGATATCGACTGATCGCAATGAAAATCAGAAAATTGTTCCATTTAGAACAATAGGCTGGACTATTATATCCCTCCGTAATAAGAAGTAATAGATACCTAACTAATAGCTGAGTAAAGCTAAGTGCACATTAAAGCCGCGGCGGGCCGCACCGCAACGAAATTTAAAAATTTCTAATTCAAATTTAAGCTGTGTCCAGTCCAGTGCGATGAGGCTGCATAAATATTAAGGGTGGGTCGCACCGCAACGCAACGCATTGCAATAATGCTCTTGTATCACTTTCGTATATCAGGCGGATCGCATCGCATCGTATAACTGCAGCTGCAAAAACACGAGTGATCCGTCAGTGCGTTGCGCTGTAGTGTGCGATGGTTCAAAAAAAATAAATCAAAAGTTATTTATTAAAATTAGGATAAGACAGTACCCCAAAACCGCCCACCCTTTCACCAATTGCTAGTGCTTTCGCTGGGAAGACCAACTTCCCAGCGGCATTTTTAGGGTCATAAAAATGTCGTGTAGTGTGCCCGTCGCGCCTGTAAAGCCGTGTACGTACGAACGAACAAAACATGGTGAACACGAACATAATTATTGGATCGCCACGAACATTTTTGACGAACACAGTGTTATGTTAGTTAGTTCGTACGCACGTGCGAACAAAGTGTTCGATGTTCATGTTCACCATGTTTTTGTTCGTTCGTGCGTAGGTACACGGCTTGATGTGCGCTTAGCTTAATGGTTGTATAGCACCGTTGCACCATGATTAATAAACAGTCAAGTAAAAAATGGAACGGAATTATGTTCTTATGAAATTGGCAACAGCAAAGACCTTTTACTTCTGGTTTTGAAAGAAGTCTTACAGAATTTATCAGCATGTCCTTGTTGTCATTGACACATAAAAAACCAGGTTATTAGAACCTATGTAGAAAAAGTCTTTGTTTAGCAAAATATACGGCCGTTATTTTTGTTTTTTTTTAATTATTATTATATTGCAATCTATCTAACCGATATTCAGCAATAGTTTGGTATTTTTTTGTATCAAGTCTTGTGCGGTACATGTCCAAAGACAAGTCCGCTTTGTCTCAGTCACAGCCTACAGCAGGTTCTCAATCTTATTTTGCTCGTTGCCCACGTAAAAGTACTCTGTGTCGTCCACTTTGAGAATTTTTTTTTGCTAGAGCCCCCAATTTTTTTACCTTGTTTTTCCCGAATTTGAAACAGATATTGCCACGATTATATTTAAATATTAATATTGTATATAATAGTCGTAAGATAGGATATATAATTTTCTCTGGGTCTTCTACTGCCCCCCTGAAAGTCTCAAACTGGGTCGTTATAATCGCCCACGTTGAGGACCTACACTCTACAATAATAAGTCCTACGGGTTTTAAGCCTTTGTGGCATGGTTGGTTCGCTCATTAGATGTTTTGCTATTGCGATAAGTACCCTATACCTACCATTTTTTTAAAGTCTATTTATTTATTGATTCCATTTGTCAGCGTAAAATGCACGGATAAATGTACAAGATTTAAAGAAGTCGATTTACACAGCTGTTTTCAACAGCTGTGTAAATTGAATAAGACTGCTAATTAGATACTGATTTGTCACTGCTGTAAAAATCTAGGGTGAATGCTCAAGATAGAGCAAAATATAGAGTTGGTCTTTGTCATTTATTTTCTTACTAGCTGACCCGGCGAACTTTTGTATCGTCTCAGATTCAATAAGTCGTTCCATACAAAATGTATGAGAAAATGAAACGATATACATTGCAACGGTACAGTACTAAAATAATCTTTTGGCGCTAAAATGACGATGACATGTGAAAATGTATTGAAAAATCAAGATGGCGACTTATGTTCTGGTTAGCCACGCGCCACTTCTTAGTGACCTGCATGCATCTTGTATCTTTCAAATGAAGTTATTAGTTGGATAATTCGATACGTTCTTGTCATTGGCGCCGGCGCCAGTAAACTAGACATGCAAATACTATCCTCAGATTTGCATACTCGTTTTATGAATCAATCATTATTCAAAATTGTCACCTGACTAGCTGTAGGTAAAGATGACCCAAAATTTATCTTATTTTGTCAGAGAAAGTGTAGTTCCTAAGCAGCTTTCTAGTAAAATATTTTAGAAATAGACTCCCGTAGTCACATCTCGTGTCGCTGACGCTATGTTGGTAAAGATAGCACTTACGATGTATAATAGAATAATACCCACAAAAACAAGGCTAATAATTATATATGTCAACACTTGGCAACTTTCAATTGCGATTTGTTCGTGAAATAACAAATGCAACGTTGAAATACGACACTTTACACAAACCTATGGGTTCGAAAATACTTTGTTCGTAATAACATAAAATTTCATTCAAAACTAAAGGAGAAAATCGTCTTTGAATAAAGCCAAGTGTATACATACTTATGCTCGTGACTGTACGTATGTCTCTTCTTGTCAAACACGATTTTACTTAGGTAGATAAAATCAGTCATGTATCGCTAAGTAATAATATGACTTTTTAACGGTGCACATGTTGAAAATGTATTCGATTTTAGACAAAGCAAGATACATATGTCTGAAAATACACATATCTAGCCCCAAAAATTTTTTTTTTTAAAGCTACGTGATTACTTTGCGAGCTCTACGCAAGTGCTACGCGAGCTGGAGCTCGCGTAGCACTTGCGTAGAGCTAATTGCATAGACGCAACTGCTACGCGAGCTCTACGCACGTGCTACGCGAAGTCTACGCGAGCTCTAGAAACTGCTAAACATCAGCTAAAACATAATACGCACTAAATCAAATTAGTCTCTTACGTGTTACATGCATGCTTGTTATAAGGAAGTTAATTTTATTGGCAATTCCCAAGAACATTAGAAGTAAAATCATTATCATAATGTATTTAAATATTGTTTGCTTGACATATTAATGTTGCTGATGAATAAGTAAATGGACGACCACGAGGCGTTTGGTATGATAATATTATATCTTTAACTAGTTTAGATTATCTCATAGACGGTAAAATAAGTAAATCTTATGTTAGTTTCTTTGACGAATTTATAAGATCGCTGTTGAAAACCAAATAACAGTTTGTCCTACCTGGGAATCAAACCGAGGACCTCATATTCAACAGTAGC
This sequence comes from Oligia latruncula, assembly GCA_948474745.1. Taxonomy (NCBI): domain Eukaryota; kingdom Metazoa; phylum Arthropoda; class Insecta; order Lepidoptera; family Noctuidae; genus Oligia; species Oligia latruncula. The sequence continues at coordinate 5,595,664 of OX419699.1, forward strand.
GCTTGCGACCACTAAACTAACAAGGCAGTGAGTAAACAAAAATCTCATGTCGGACTAACATTGATTGAGTTTATTGATTTGGCACATAATTTTGCATGTCTCTTAAAAACTTAGTTACAAAACATACATATGGTCTTCCTTTATCTATTCCACGTGTCTAGATCGTAGTACACTCAGACTTGTGGGTGTCTAAACTTACAAACAAAGGTAACTGCTAACACTCTTCTTATAAACAATAAGGTAAAACGCAGTGGCACCTACGTGTCAAATAACATAAACACGAAACCTGTGGTGGCGGTGTGGTTTCATTGTAATTACCACAAAACCTGTGAGTAATGACAAACAATTCGCTTGTTTTGACAAATCACTTAGATAGTAAAGGATAGATTAATGTAACTGGCCAAAAATCGACAGATGATTCTTAAACTTTATCTTTGGCTATTTTCCTGCTGCTTATGAATTGACATTGTTTATTCTGTAAAAGGATATCAGAATCACTTTTACACGTCACATTATTAAAAAAAAATCTAGATGAGGTCGGCGTTTCCTATCTGACTACTCCGAGATGAAAGGTTGTCTCTTTTAAAGTCCAGATATAATCATCGTCAGATCATGTGAAGAACATGTAGATTGATGTCTGTAATGGTCTTTTGAGGAAAGTTCCAAACAGATTTGAGCGGACCGGGGCCTAAAAAGGCCACTTTGGCAGAATCATAAAAGGATAACATTATGAATCATAATATGGCGAAGAGAGTCCATGTTTTTCTTTTTTTCGCTGCACTACGTAGAGAGATTGGGATTGGTTTTTTAGCACAGACAAAAAAAAATAACTGAAAATCCTTCACCAATGGGACTGGATACGATTCAGTTAACTGTCCATTATGATTCATAATGTTACCCTTTTATGATTCTGCCAAAGTGGCCCTTTTAGGCCCCCGGTCAGTCAGTGCAAGCATTTGTCAGTAATCGTGTAGTTATACCAAAGAAAGGAGATTTGGGTAGGCCGCATACAGTACTTACTCAAACTGCCAGACCAACCTTAAAACTAACAGAGAAAGAAACAAAAATACATACAGAGACCTAGTAGGTATTTAGAGATCGAGTATAGGAAAAAGAAAGAAATTAAAATAGTTTTAATTGTCACAGAAACACGTGCATACAAAAAGATAACTAACTCGAGTAGGTTATAGTCAGAAAAATAAAACAGAATAGATCTGCAACCTGATCCTATCAACTTAATAAATAGTATGAGCATGTTATTTGTGGAGATAAAATAAACATTATTTATTAAGAACATAACATCACGAGCACAAAACAGAAATAGTTGCACGTCATTACTGTGACAAGAAGGCTTCCACTCAGCATGATGCTTGCTAGACCCACAGCACAGGACGCAACATATAATATTCTCATTTATTTATTTTGTACACCAGAAAATATATAACAAAAAATACATTTAACACTACAAAACAACGTATCGCTTCGCTCGATCTGGATAGCCAGAGAACAAAATGAAGGGTTCCTTAAAACCGACCAAAACTTACTTGATGACTATTTTAATTCCAGTTTAATGCATATAATTAACTGCAACAAAGATAGTCCAGTACAAGAGATGGTGTATTGGGATCGCTAAACAATCACTTGAGGAGAGAGCTAACACTTTTCAAACCCCCAAAATGATAAAAGACAATCTCGAAAACCGTTCACCGCTTCATATTTGTAAGCTGCTGATTGTACTCCAGCTTAGGTCATCGAGTCACGTAATAGAAGTCTAATAGTATCATAGCAATAGCCTTCACCTTGCTGGACCGTTCCCGACGTGGTCAGGAGCACGTTGTGGCCTTGCTGGCCCATTCTCAACGTGTTCTGGAGCACGTGCGGGACATGTGAGGTCGAGCTTGATCGATAGGGGCTCGCTACAGTTGATGTGCTCGTGGAGACTGAACGGGCCCGTATGATTAGCTCGCCCCCTAGAATGGTCAGGAGCGTTAAGAGGCAATATTCGGATTTAAAAGAGTGCCCATAGAGTTTCTTGCCCGTTCTTCTCCGTAGGAACCAGACACACAAGTTGAAGTTTGGTTTTTTTATTTTTGTTCTTTACGCGTACCTAGGTATACTTTTGGGAATATCTGGTACACAAAATAAATACTTATACTCCTTTGGTTTAGATGAGAAAACCCACTTCTTAACATAGTTATTAACATACATATTATTCTTAACATACTTTGTTATTTAGTGATTTTACTTCGTTACGTATCGATGGCTTTAGTCAAAATACAAAAATAAGGCGCCGCTTAAAATTAATTAGATCTTTTTAAACTCATCATCATTTGCCTAGTCTTTTCCCAACTATATTGGGGTCGGCTTCCCGTCTAACCGGATGCAGCTGAATACCAGTATTTTACTGCCTATCTGAGCTCCACAAACCAGTTACTGGGTAATACGATACCCCTTGGTAAGACTGGTTGTCAGACTTTCGGAGTTCTGACGACCCGTAACGACTGTCAAAGATCCACGAATGACAGCCGGGACCAACAGCTTAATGGCAAAATTTCCATGTTTACATTTTTTTGGTGTTTATGTAAAACTAGCTGCGCCCCGCGGTTTCACCCGCATAAGTATCGATCCCGTGGCAATATCGGGATAAAAAGTATACCCTATGTGGTAATCCTGGTTATATACTATCTGTGTGCCAAATTTCATCCAAATCCAGCCGTTTGTGCGTGAAGAAGTAACAAACATACCAACACACTCACAAACTTTCGCCTTTATAATATTAGTGTGATACCATAACGTAACACCTGTATTCCCCGAATCAACAACGCTTGCACGCCCTAGGAATCGAATCTAAAACTGTATGCTCAATAGCCGGCTTTGCAACCACTAAGTATACCAGTATAATAACAACATGGTTAAGAGGTAATAAAATTGTTTTGTTTACCAAAGCTTATCTAACTTGGTACAAAAATATCATAATTAAGTACAAGTTCTAATTACACATTCCTTGGATTCCTACAAGTAAATTACAATCTCCTCAATAAAGATATTATCGTGATTATTATGGAAATAGATCCGACGTAATGAGTTAAAATAAGGCTAATGTCTCATTAACAAATCAAAAGGTCAGATTGGACATAACCAGAAAATCTTTATCTCGCCAATTAACGCCATGGTGGCGTGACAAAAGCTGGGACAGTTATATTTAATGGTTTATCTGTTATTAATCTCAATAACACACAGCTTAGACTGAACGGCTTACCTTAACAATTGTTCCTATAAATCAATGGCAAAAAATTCGTAAAATTTGTTTGTAAGTTTGTATGTAGGTAGTTATCTCTGGAACTACCACCAGTCGGATTTGAAACATTCTTTTTGTATTTGATAGCCCGATTCTTGAGGAAGGCTATAGAGGCTAGTGGCATGGAAAGAGCGACTGCCGTGCTCACTAGTGAAGGGACCCGTTAGGGCCGAAGCCTGCCGGGTCAGCGGGATCGTCCGAAAGGGTTACCGCTACCTCGGAACATAAAGGGCTAAGGAAGGAACTCGGGTGGGTTTTAGTCAGTAAGAGTCTGACACTCCCTTCCGCTCCACCCAGAGCGGGAAGGGTCATTTGATGATTACCCAACCTCAAAAAAAAAAAAGGATATAGGCCAAAAACAATAAAAAAAAAGTCAGACAGAACGCTAAGCAAAAACGAAGTGACAGCACGGGCAGGCGATGCGACGGACCGGTTTGGGGGAACAAGAAATTTCACGCGGACGAAGTCGCGGGCAAAAGCTAGTTGTTCCTATAAATCACTGGTAAAAAACTTCAATACTAAACTGTTGATTAAGTTTCCTTTAAGAAATCTATTATTTATCACCTTCTGTCATGTCATGTTCGCAAGGTTGATCAAGAAATAATTGTTATCATTGAAACTGTCAATCGTTTTAGTTTTAATCTGTTTATCGAGTAAATAATTTTATTCAGTTGTCACTGTAGTAAAAGAATTGCGACGTAAAAACTTACCAATGAGGTAGGCCTTGATTTCAATTTAACTAGATTTCATTGAGTGCGACAGAATTAGTTCTGTCGATGCTGTCAAAACTTTGGGTTTGGGTATAACTCGGGGAACTTTCAGTAAAGTTCATGTTGGATTATCGTCTTTTATCACGATAAAAACTATTTTGGATGCAGATGAGACCTGCACCCCTTGTACACACTATGCCGAAGGTACGCGACCGAAGTTCGGCATGATTACGCCTGCAATGCTATTTGAATTACTGACACATTATGCCGAAATTACGTTGCGTTATAGCGCTGATATAAAATCAGCCGCGGAACTTCGGTCGCGTACCTTTGGCATAGTGTGTACCACTCTTTCAATGTCAATCTGAATCATTTTAAAGGATATTGCTAATCCATTGCTTCATATGTTCGATAACTATGTCTGTTCAACAACGTAAATAACGCAATGAATGTTGTTGAACTGTCAAGATGAAAGCCTTTGCTGCTGTTAGTGTGTTACGCAATTACCGCTGTTTTGTCGGCTATTAGTTAGTGTAATATTTCGTATCATCATCATCATCTGCCTAGCCTTTTTCCAACCATGTTGGGGTTGGGGTCGGCTTCCAGTCTAACCGAATGCAGCAGAAGTCTATTTTACATGAGCGACTGCCTAACTCCACAAACCAGTTACTGGGTAATACGATAACCCTTAGTAAGACTGGTTGGTTGGTAGTATAATATTTCGTATAGGTATAGTCGTCTATATTTCGCACATGTACGTCATTATAATGACCGTCAAATGTACGACATAAATAATTATTTGACAGTTGCTAATATACTTGAAACCACACTACGCTATCTGGTCTTTCCAAGACTTTATTTAGTTAGAACTGTTAGCGCAAACATATTATTAGTGGAAGCGCTTCCTTGAAGTGGGCGAGTCAAATAAACAGCTACTACTGCACAATCGCGGGAATATTGCCATCAGTAGCCACGTTTAATTACATAAAGCTGATTTTTCCAACGCCATATAACTTTATCGAAGGAATAATTTTGAATTTTTGACAGTTCTTCCATACAAAAACTGTCAAACGTCAATTTTATTCCACGAATAATAAATATAGCTGTCGATTGAAAAATCAGCCCTTAGTGTTATTCGGTTTTTTCATAAAAAAAATTGGCACATAAATGTTTTTTGGACTACCTTGTTACTGTCGTATAAGGAAATATTATCTTTGTATGACTGAGAATCTGATTTGGTACCAACGAAAGGAGAAAAGCTTTCCCTTTTCCGGACATAACACAATGCAAACTTTCTCAATTAAAAAGGGGGGCCTGTCTGAGTAACTTAGTTTAAAAATTTGGGTCTGCAAACCCTTCATTACACATCTATTAAATAATTTTGTAGTGACACTAACAATCATACAATGTTGTACTGTATGTAAAAACGGGTGATTTAGTCTATTTATCATTGCTTGGATTAGTTTACATTTTAAAAGCAGATCTTTTCGCTAATTTGAGTTTTTCTGTCTGAAAGCCCTTAAAAAATCAATTAATATTTTTTGACCAAAGAATCACTGCCAGTGCCAGCCTTAAATTTTGGACACTTTTCCTGTTGACAATGATGCCGACGAATTTATTGATGCTCTATGATTATTTGCCCTGATGTTCACATGATTGCGTTAGTTGTATCTGGTTTTATCTACATATTGTTATTATTTTTAGACTTCTGTCAATTTATGTAAACAACAATAAAAAAATCTATTGAAAAACAAATATGCATAAAAAAAAACTCGCTGACTTCCAAACTATTGCGGTTTGGTAAATCTAGATCAATAACTATAGGTAACGTGTTTTAATATTCCATTGACCTTTCAATGAACTTGGCAATATTACGCTTGTAGGTAAATATTATTTAGAACCTAGCATTCGTGAATTATTAATTTAAAACATATTTATTTATTGATTATTTGCTCTCCACCAACGTATTGTGAGAGCAGCAGCGGTGCGCCAGTTGTAGGTCGTAGGTTCAAACCCTGACAGGCGCTTCACTTTGTTAAATTAATTCATCCCCACTGCTCTCAAAATGGTGAAGGAAAACATCGTGAGGAAACCGGCGCGGCGTGTCATTGAACCAAAAATTCGAAGACAATTCGAATTACTTATGTATTTACAAAAAATCTTTTGTTTGGACTAAAAAATTAAAACACTAGTGCTTTATAATTAATAAACTGATAAGATGAAAAGATATTCCAAATTGTAGTTATTTGTCAAGTGATACTAGGGTAATCTGCTAAATGTCTAGTTTTGACAATAAATATCAATTGATATACATAATTATCACCACATAAATATCAGTTGATATATGTATATCGTGTTCGTGATATATATCCACTGATATACATATTATATATCAGCGAATACTTGACAAAAGCTTAGGTACTTTACTAAGAGGTTTTTAGAGTTGCAAAATATTGACGTCCCTAAATAACTACAGCATGTTTTTTTATTTTGACAAAACCCTTTTGTTTCTGACTGTTGTTTTCTTTTGGAACTGTAGGTGCCTACTTATGTTTAATCATTATCTCTTTTATTGTACTTTAAACATACTTATAAATTATATTTTTAAATATTAGAATATAAAAATAAAAGAAAAACCATTTAAAAATATAAAAAATAGTAGCCCACCGGTATCGGGAACAGGGTCCAAGCTACCGGCGGTCAGGGCTCCAGAGAGAGGAACCTCGTAACAATGCGGGTCGTGTCCAGAAATACTGCTCTCTGAATCAAGCCCTTGATCCAGCTGCCCAACGAGAGCCTCTTCAGGTGTTGGTCGAGGCTCTTGGCTATTAGCCCATTGGCTGTCACGACTATCGGCACAATGATTGCTGAGTCAATATCCCACATGTCGACAATATCGCGAGCCAAGTCAAGATACTTAATTTGTTTTTCTTTCTCGGCTTTCACGAGGTTCTTCTCATCATGCGGGACGGTTATGTCAACAGTCATTGCGTGCCGCTGTAATCGATCCATTACCACTATATCAGGCTTATTGGCTACAAAAGTCCTGTCAGTGATGATGGATCGATCCCAGTACAATTTGATATTTCCATTTTCGAGAACTGGGTCGGGCACATACCTGTAGTACGGTACCTCCGATTCCACAAGGCTGTATTTCAGAGCAAGTTGCTGATGGATTATCCTGACTACAAGGTTGTGTCTAGGCAAGTACTCTCCGTTAGCTAGACGAGAACACCCGGAGATAATATGCCTGATTGATTTCATTTAATCATTTACTATTATCATTTGTATGAATGTATGAATATAATCTTTGAATTAAAACATTACATACACATGTTCATAAATATTTATCTTAGTTAGATTACGCATGGTACATACTTTGTTTCTCTCCCTTTGCGACCTAAATTATTACATCGTAGGTAATGACTACTTTAAAGCATCAAATGACATAGTAATAAATACCTATGGTATATTCTGTATAATTAATTAATTATTATTCTTAATGCATTATGTGAATGACAGAGACGAGTTAATCGTGTTTATGTCATTTATCTTTGTTTTTTATTATGTTCTTAAGTTAATGGCTAAACTAATGCAATAATAGGTTTTATAAAATATTAAAAATAATAAAAAAAAAACTTTTCTGTTTAAGAATTATGCAACTCCTTTAAACGTTGAGCTTATAGCCAATAGTTTTAAAATTCATAACTAATTGGTGGCTAATCGTTACTTGTTCGCCCATGAAATTATTTAACATATCATTATTTAAATAAAATATTATAAACATTCGGCAACTACAATATCGAGTTATGTTTATTAAAATTAAGAAATACCTAATCTATTTCCTGAAGACGCATGATGCTGAGATGACACCTTGAATCAAAACGCTTTTCCTATTTGCGAGACACCAATAATCAGTTAATAGCTCGCGGAACTAAATTATTGCAACCTTAAAATAAGTTAATTATCACAAACAATATGAGAGTGGGGCGGTGGTCGCCAGGAGGTGCAAAACTGTAGTCGCGAGGCTCCAAACATCACAATCCCGCGCTACCTCTGTCCGAGCACACGCCTCGCCGCCTCGCCGCCTCGCGACCCGCGCCCGACCACAACAAACAGTGCGACAGCCTCCCGACAACTCGGCACAAGGCTCTCTGTGATCCCCGGAACGGAACACGTTTCCCCCTATGCGGACGTTCAAAAACCGGAAGTGTCGTGAAATGTTTCTCAAAAGTGTTATTTGACGCGAGTTTTCACCACTTTTTGTGACGTTCATCATTACTGCTCTGACTTCATGAAAACATGCTCATATTTGGAACTTTTGACTGAAAACTGAATTTTATATTTTGATCCTGCAACTCTTGTTTTGGTAAGCAAACCAATTGTTTTTTTTTCTTTTTGTCGAATACTTCACATCCGTTCTAACTTTGCCTGAAAAAATTAAAACTTGACGGTTCAGTGGTCAGCTCCACACACATGTAAAACGCAGTAGGAAACTAACAGAAATTATGAATTGCGTATGCTATCGGTGCCTTGCGATGGATTTGAATAGTTGTACTTATGCGCACTATAATTAAAGTAACCGCAACAATTACGTAGGTATAAGAAACTGCAATCGCAACAAAAAACTGTATGTAAACAATATGAACACAAATATGTGTACAACAACATACGTCATATCAATTACTGTGTATGTTACTAGTATGGTTAGTATTCATCATGAACAACATCCTATCACACTTGGGACTTGAGGCTTCTCCCAAAATGTCCATGCTTATCACCTCACCATTCAAGGGCAAAAAAACACAGACAGAAAATTCATTATTTTCCAAAAAAGAACAAACTTATGATCAAAAAGTTCTTCGACGTTTTATATTTATTTGTACATTTAATTAGTCATTTAATTTAGTACCTAGTGTAAATAGTCGCGTTTTAACTAAGCTAATATTTTAAAGAGTAAAGAGTTGATTTTTTGTATGTATGTTTGTTTGTAATGCTTTCACGCTAAGATATTGGTCACATGGATAGACTATGACCTGAATTAGGACATAGTATACTTTTTATGCCGATATTACTACGGGATCGAGACTTACGTGGGTGAAACCGCGGGGCGCAGCTAGCATGAAATAAAACGATATACCTTTGATAAAAATTACTTAAAAATCCCTGAAAAACACATTGCAAAGTGCCTTATAGTAAAACAACGTAACAACAGTATCACGTAACAAAGAGAGGCACATGTTGCTCTTGTTACTATACCCACGTTGTACGGCGGCGGTCGACACCACCTACTCATGTGGTTGACACTCCACATCCGACGCTAGTAAGAGCACCTCCTGCCTAGCACTTCATACCTAGTAAACACTAGCCTTTGCCCGCAAGTTCTTCTGCGTGTATTTTTTTACTTCATAAATAATTAGTTAAAATAGAATTGATGCCACCCAAAAAGTAGTTTCCAACATAGTACCCTATGTTGTTCTCTAGGTCCTGCGGGGTAATCAGTAGCAATGGCTTTCATTTTGACAGTTCAACAACATTCATTGCGTTATTTACGTTGTTGAGTAGACACATTTTTCGAACTTATGAAGCAACGAACTATCAATATGCTTCAAGTTGATTCAGATTAAAAGTGTGCATAGGGTACTGATCTGTCGTATCTGATCTGTCAAATTTCATACCGATCGGTTTAAAGGCTTAGGTAAGAAAAGGTAACAGACAGAGTTACTTTCGCAATTTCGCATTCATTAGTATGGATACTGCACAGTCTATACATATGCCAGGCATATAAATAAGTACATGAAGATTCGTCACAGTTTGTTTTGAAAGAAGGAGCGTGTAAACAGGGACCTAAAGGGCCATAGGAAGCTAAACATTCAGTTAGTGTATTGACTTTTTATTAGCAGCTGTAAATGTTGATGTTTTTCAAACGTTAAGAATATTGAAATTTAAAGCGCGTAAAAAATGAGAAATTATATAGGTTTTGCACAGTCAAAATTCAGGAGGAGACATTCGATCAACCATAAATTCATAATTCATACGTTACTGTTATTAGTAATACTAGTATTATTATATTCACTATTAAATTCATCCAATCATAGGCTGTATACAACAAAGACAGATAAAAATATTATTTGGACTACAAAAACTTTCCTGAAAATCAAGATATAACAGCGACACAGCTACAGATACGAGCAAAAAAAAAAACAGTCTCAAAATCAACAAAAAACTCGTTCGCTTCGCTGTCAACAGGAAAAGTGTCCACAAGGCTTATCGGTGTATTTTACTCCAATAAAGAATTAGATTACATACGTGCAAATTAATTTATCTTAGCTTTTAAATAAAACCCTTGTAGAAGTGTAATTTCCATTATGTGTCACAAATTTTTTGTCAATTCACGACATTACCAGGTAGAGCTTTTTACTCCAGTGAGTGGCTTTTTTCCTGAGCATTTCATACAACAGGTTCCGGTTTTCCCTATCATAGGTTTACTTAAAGTGCAGTGGTTAAAAAAAGTCAGCGATAATTTTAATCCCTTTTATTATTATTCAATAACTGAATGGTCGATTTATTGAGTGCACAGATAATGAGCCTCGATAAGACACCTTGACTTTTATTTATTAAAAAAAATCAAAGTGACACTTCGTCGCATTGACATTATAAACCCTGAAGATGCAGTGACTGCATTCGAAAGGGCTGTGGTAGAGAACCCCGTGTAGCGCTTCCCACCAGGCAAGATCGAAAGATTCATCCTTTTCAATGGGGGAGAGAGGACCTACAACTTGTCTAAGCGACACATTATGTTTTTCGACATCTACGCGAAGTTACGTAATAAAATACTGACAGTAATATTTGCCGATGTTCAGCATTTGTGTTTTATCTTAATATAAAAAATGCTCTCGATTAGCGAAGCGACATTGATGTCTGATAACAATCACCCCGACTCTAATGGTTTTGTTCTAATTTCTGCACTAATTATAAAAAAAAATAAGTCACCGTAGAAAAACATAATTGATTCAGTTTCAGCAGTTCTCGGAGCTTGTCATCTGTATTATTTCCATTGAACTTAATACTTAATAATAATTATTATTATTTATTTATTTCAGACAATTCTAGTCTATAGTTTTACACTCATACATTATATTATTATTAATTGATTATTTATTAGACTGTCTCGTTGGTATTGTGGTCGCAAGCGCTAATGCTGAGCATGAGGTTCGATGATGGCAATAGATTCACCCCCTATTTAATGGGACTTAAACATAACTGGCAAAATAGGTACACCTCTGCCTAACCTTTCGGAGAATATAGGCGTGATGATATGATAATTATGGTAATGAAAAAAAAAACCTTATCTATACCTATCACTGCGGTATCTCAAAACGAAAGTCTTTGACCAGTGCATGCGTGTTGCCAGTGATGACATTTGACACTGAAACGTGGTCGCTCACAATGGGCCTTATTAGAAGGCTAAAAGTCACCCAAAGGGCAATGGAGAGAACTATGCTTGGAGTTTCCCTGCGTGACCGAATTGGAAATGAGGAGATCCGCAGGAGAAACAAGGTAACCGACATAGCCCGAAGAATAGCTAAATTTCAGTGGCGATGGGGCACATTGCTCGCAGAACCGATGGCCGATGGGGTCGAAAGGTTCTGGAGTGGCGACCGCGTACCGGAAGACTTAGCGTTGGAAGGCCTCGAACAAGGTGGACCGACGACCTTGTAAAGGCCGCAGGAACCCGTTGGATGCGAGAAGCGCAAAACCGATCGAAGTGGAGGTGCTTGGGCGAGGCATATTTCCAGCAGTGGACGTATTTCGGCTGAAATGACGATGATGATTCCTACCACACGTAGGAGCTAACAAACCATTCCTCTTCCTTTTTATCTTGTTTGTATCATCATCGCACGTCAAAACTAAAAATAACTATCGAGAACAACTTTCGGAAATATCTTTTGGCGTGACTAGAACCGGTGACCTTTCTTTAGGGCCCGTAGGTCGCCCAGTGACCTACGCCTACTGAGTAGGAAGTAGCGTAGTAATTATAGCACTATACAAAACGTATATGTAGGTACATACGCTGGAGGCCACGCATGTACCCACACCTATAAGTTATTCGTATCAAAAGTCCAGCTTAACGGCTTTCTAAAATGTAATTTTATTTCTCACACTTATTGTTTTTTTTGTGTCGTGTGTAGTGAGTAATTAATATTTTAATTAAGTTTTTTTTTTCTTTCATGACTTTTTTTATTCAAAATTACTTTTTTTTTTTTGTTGACACAGACCTTGAGACCTACATAGTGTTGTATATAGGGTGGCAGATACAGACGCCAGCACATCAAGCTACTACACTCTGTCAAATTTCTTTAATAGATTTTCAACTTTATCGCTAAAGCATAAGGCTCAAAGTTGATTGGAAAAATTTGATAGTTTCGGGTAGCTTGATGTGCTGGCGTCTGTACATCGACATGCAAACTGTTACCATGGATCCAGTACTTACATGACTCTAAATATGAACCCTCCGGGCGTTGTTAATAAAAAAAATTCTGTTCCATAATATGAAACAGCTAATTAGGAGCCGAGCAAAAAGAAAACAAAAGTCAGAAAGAACGCTAAGCGAAAACGAAGTAATAGCGCGGGCAGGCGATGCGATGCGATGGGGTGGGTCGGGGGAACCAGAAATTTCATGCGGACGAAGTCGCGGGCAGAAGCTATAGTGTACCATAATTATTCATAACAACAAACATACAATAAGCAAGTTTCAAGTTTACTCTAATTCGTAGAAATCCAGTTTTCGCTGATTACATTACCATTTGCGGTATTGAATTAATCGTAATACGCATCAGGTTTCGGCCTTATTTCCTTAGCGTAGCCAATAAACAATACATGGTATAAACACCGCGAAGTTTGTTAATAAAACCTGTATTAAGTCATTAGATATAACATAAAAACTTTTTTACAAAAACAAAAACAATCGTCTCGACTTCCGATTAAAACACTACAAAGTGAAAAATAACTTTAATTTCGGAAGTCGGTTCGCATTTTCGTTGTTTGCCACCGACTTCCGAAATTAAAGTTATTTTTCACTTTTAACTGTATGTTAAAAAAACGTTTTTACAAAAAAAAAAACAACCGACTTCGATTGATTTTTTTTTTTGTAAAAAAGTTTTTTTTTAACATTCTAGCGCTGAACAGTCGGTCATTAATTAAAATAAAAAAAATGGCATTTTATGTAAGTAACCATGCAAATAGTAGGTCATGCATGACATCGACATAGGGATAGTAAAAAAAATGATTTCATTTGATTTGAAACAATTAGTAGGACTTCGAAATAAGTAGGTAGTGGTTAGGCATCGTAAACTTTTTAGAACTGCTTCAATACCTGAGTAGGTACCTAGGTACCTACCTATCTAGATAAATTAATGAAGTATATTTATCTCTTATTAACTAGTCTGTAAATGCGGAATAAGTTATCTAGATCGGTCGTTAGTTTTCCGAGGTTATCCTACAAGTAGATACTTAGTTAAGAGGAAACGCGGGTGGTCTTTTCTCCATAAACGCTCTCGCCTGTTTTCTTTCTGGTTAATGACCATAAAGCAATGATTTTTTACAGAATAATAAATATTAACTATTTGTATGTACCTATGTTTTCCTTTTTGATGATACATTATTTTTATAAGCACTAGAACCCTAAAAAAAAATCGATTTAAACCGCTGTCAACAGAGGCCTAGTGTACAAATTTGACAACTATTAATGAAAAAAGATAAACATGCAAGATGGGCACACACACATACCCTTCTTATTCATTTTATGAAATATCTTTTAAATTGGTCCAATATTGGAGGAGGAAATAGGCGAGAACCAAACCTCGAATTATGACTTTTTACTTAGGCTTTTTCAAAAGTCTCTCCGACCGCATTTCCTCTTATTGATGTTTAAGTAGGTACATAAAAAATGTATGCGGCTGCCTACCATTGTTAGGTACGATTCACAATATTTATGTGACTAAGTTTATAAATAGGAGCCACTTGGAGCGAGCTCTACATTTACTTAGAAAATATAGTGTATGTTGGTATTAAAAAGATTTTTAATTCAAAATGAATTAGAATACAATGGCCAGTGGTATCGGCCGCGACTTACGAGTTGTAGGTCGTAGGTTCGAACCTAGACAGGCGCTTTACTTTGACAGTGTGAAGAAACTGTCATGTCCTAGAACCAAAAATTAGAAGACATGTGCAATGACATCTACCAACCCGCACTGGGCCCACGTGGTCGATTACGGCCAACTCCCTCTTACTGAGCGGAGGCCCGTGTCCCATAAGTGAGATCAATGTAAAAAAATAAAATGAAGAAACAATTTAAATACCTACTTTTATGATTTAAAATAAAAGAGATGACCAGTTTCAACCTCAGGTAAGTCTCAGGTACTTAATTATCAAAGTTTTCTTGTTATTGATCCTACCAAACAATAATTACAAAAATACAAGTCTTTACTGGTAGAGACATTAATTATGGAAGTTTAATGCACTCTACAGGTTTACCCATTATTTAAATTTTTATAAATGATGTTTATCACACCGGGTGGCACATTTGCGTAGTAATTATTATAAATATAAGTATATACATATAGCTGACACACGTGCAAATAATCGATTTGTATGCGGCCATTTTGTTCTCATTCTTGGATGGATGTTTGAGTGATAATATTGTTATAATATCTACACTTAATACTGCATTTATCAGAAATATGTGTTCATGTTTATGGCTCTGCCCAAAAGTAGGACACCGTAAAACCGCTCAGTTTTTGTCGCACAGTTAATTGGACTATTCGTTTAGATGTTATATTACAAGCCAGAAAAAAAATTGTGTTTTGTCAAATGTTCAAAGAAAAGACTTAGGTATTCATAAAAAATAAGTTTAAAAACTAAAACCCGACTACTGAAAAGGATGAAACAAGAAAGTGCCTTCCCGTGGTCGCATGCCGCTGTACTACATAGATGCTATGGTAGCCTGCGACCACGGGAAGGTACTTACTTTCTTGTTTCATCCTTTTTTATTTAATTATTTTGGGGCTTATTTCAGTAATATTTATATTTTTGAAATTTGCTAATAAAGCCCTTTCATTTGATACCCAACAAGGCACCATCAGGTTAGTTTTAAAATTCATTACCTACGTTATATCCTCTAGAAGGCGCCATATTGAATTTAGTGTGACGTCATATAGCCAATAACCGGACGGTCAAGACGCTTCTAACAATACCACATATTCGTCCAATTATTATAAATAATTTTGAAATTATGGGGGAACAGATGAGCATACATACATACCGATCAAAATCACAACCCTCCTTTTTGCTTCGCCGTAATCGGGTAAAAAATATTTCACAATAATAAAGTGTCATGATAAAACACTTGTAAAACAAAGCTCAAAAAAACTATTTTTCGCCGCATAATTCTCAAATTTATGAGTGTAAACTATAACATGTTATGCGCAGCCTGGCAGGCTTTTTAGCGTAGCAGTTTTTTTTTGCGTAGCGTAGTCACGAGCTTAGACTATGCTTGAGAATATAATTTACATGTTTAAATAAACAATAACAAATAAATTACGTTTTATGGTCATTCAATATGTAAAATTACAAAAGCATTTAAAATTTTAATACGTGCCACTTTCATAGCTTTCAAATTGTTCATAAGCTTGATTTTATATTGTTTGCTTCTTTGAGAACGCTAGCCTAAACTATTGCGCGAATTCAAGACCACTACGTATACCGTATTCCGGTAGAAAACAAACACGCCAACTTTAGCTCATTAAATTTCGCAAACTACCCTTTTACCCATTAAGCTAATTATTAATAAAAAGAAAAAAACATGTAAATCAAAGCTAACGTAGCCAAGCCTTACTCTGTGCGTAATGTCGCGTGTGACAGTAACCCTGAGCTGGTACTGGTAAGCAGTTAAAGCACGACAACCAGACAAACCAGTAAATCTTGACACCGGCGTAATAGGGAACTAAACATAAATGTACTGATTTTGACGTTTATTTGACATTTGTCTTTGGAACTAGCGCCACTGTCAACTGTCAAGTTATAGTGGGCGCCAGGTTGTTACAGTCTGGAATGTCCTCACATGAAAGTTGCCGGTAGAACGTGGCCAGGCCAAATACATGTGTAGCCAGTGTTTTATGAAATAACAGGTGTAACTAGCTGCCGACTTGTATTAGAAAATACTTCAGTTGTTGTACTGCCTGCGAAAAACTTAATATATGTTAATGATCCAATGAAAATGCAACAAATACAAGAACGTATTGAAAAAAATATATTTAAGTATCCTCTGACAGCTGTGACTTATTTATTGCATTACCTACACTTTTAGTCAAGTTTCGCTACTTTATGACGGTTCTTTCGGTCCTTTTGGCTAATAAGGACCAAAAATGGCAAAGATTTTTTTTTCTCCTTTATGTAGGTTATTAGTAGGTATAAGTTACTTAAATATTTCGAGTTTTGAAATAATTAATCAGTTATTTTAGGTACTTTTAAATTTAGTGTTTGATTTTAAGTAGGTTTTATATGTTAGGGCCAAATCATTTAGAACGTAGTTTTACTTACGTAGGTACTTGTCATTATCATTAGTCGTTAATCAATACCAATATTTATCAATAGTTGTTAACCTTTGAATACTTTTGTTAATAAAATAATCATGAAACAGAGGTCATTTAGAAACATTTATTAAAAATGAAAGACACTATATTGATTTAAATTTTGAACTTCTTTTGATATTTTACTTTAAATTAAAATAACTTAATATAAATGTGAATGATGCAATAAAAATGCAATAAATACAAGAACGGATTGAAAAATATTATTTAAATATCCGCTGACAGCATAATATGTGACTTATTTATTGCATTACCTACACTTTTAGTCAAGTTACGAAATCGTAGGAAATCTTAACTAACTTTATCTACTGATATTAAGTTATTTATTTACCTGTAGGTAGATGTAACTTGATACGCTTCTGTTTTACGAGTAATGACGTAAATGATTTGATTTGAAACCGTTCCGTGTTTGATAAATAAGTAAAAAATATGCGATAAACATATTTAAGTGATATATTATTCTTTCTTGTACCTGTAGGTATAGAGGCTTCGTCACTACGATTCATAAGCGGATATATCACTTCGTCTGTTTGTAATAAACAGCCTTGTGTCACATGTCCAATCACTTCAAGATCACTAGTGCATTGATCATAAAAATTATCTGCATTATAACAAGTTATTTTATAATGAATATCGCAACATTCTGTACCTACATTTATGACGTCAAAAATGTTCTAACTTTTAAAAATCATTCCCAGGAATTCATACCAAAGGACCAAATTGGAGGAGCTCTTTTTCCTTAATTACAAATTCGTACAAAAAAAAACATGCTAAGGGTTAGTAGTACCTTTAGCAAAAAAAGTCCCTCACTCTTGCCTCCCCTCCGTCCCTTTAACTAAGTAGGTACCTTTTTATATTTTTTTTTATAATTTTTTTGGGTTTGGTCCTAATGCGAATGTGACGACAATTTAAAATAAAAATACCTTAAATTTGGTGAGTAGTAGGCAACATATTACATATATACTTTTGCACAACATTGGCTGCATGAGTGCCGCTACAGCCGGCTACATTCGGCCAGCTCACCATCTAGTTTCGTGAACGATCGTATTTACTTATTGTAAACACGATCGTTCACGAAACTAGAACGCACACAATGAACGGTCGGTTCAATGCAACCGTTGAATAGAATAAACTTTTCAAATTCTCGCTCAATGGCGGCCGAATGCATCGTAACCTTTTAACCTTCAAATCAATTTACTCTTCTAAGAGTACTTACATAACGTACTCGTAAGAGTAGGTACAGACGTCAGCACATCAAGCTACCCGAAACTGTCAAATTTTCAAACTTAGAACCTTATACATTGTAGTAGCTTTATGTGCTGGCGTCTGTACATACAAGATGGCAGCGTAGACGCGCAGCCTGTTACTATGGATTCAGTACATGATTCTGAACCCACCTGGCGTTGAAATTTTTCGTGAGTAATAAAAAAAAAGTTGATGGCGTAGGTATCGCACTTTTCTATGAAACTGTAGATTTTTTTTTTATTATCCAACAAAAAAAAATTCAAATTTATTTATTTGTACACATAGGTGAAATGTAGTGGTACATGATGGATAAAATAAAAAGATATGTTGTGTCACTATGTGCTGCCTTGCAAGGCGTACAAATATTGCTTACACAGTAGGTAATGGATGTACAGGTAGGCCTATATAATTATAGATTACTGCTAAGTAACAATCTTAGTAACAAGCCTTATAAAATTATAAATTTGACGGCACGGTTGGCGCAGTGGTTAAGCGATTGACTGCTGCGCTGCGTGTCGCGGGTTCGATTCCCGCACGGAATAAATATTTGTATGACCTACAAGTAGTTGTTCCGGGTCTGGCTCTTTGTGTACGTGAGTTTAAATGTTTGTAAACGCACCCACAATACGGGAGAAATTCCTAGTGTGGGGCAAAGATTAAAAAAAAATAAAAAAATACTGCTAAGTAAGAGTATTAAATCTCTAGCAATAACAAAAAAAAAATAGGTAGTAAGTACAAATTAAGGTAACTAAACAATAAACTAAACTTACCCGTGGGTCTAGAATCATTTAATTCATGGTTACAGTTTGGTCGTCGTGTCCTAGCCACTCTGTAAGTAGTTATATGTATATGTGACAATTAAAATTGTAACTTACTTTATCAACATCGATGTCTTTTCCTGATAAATTTTCCTGTATTATTGTCCATAGGTATTACCTATTCAGCAATCGTTTGAACGTTATTCATAGATCTATGATTGCTTTTTAATGTTTGATCGGATTATTTATGGTTTTTTCAATACCTACAACAATAAGCTCTTGTATATTAACCACATTCATTACACTTGGTACCTACCCTACCTAATGTTAATTTGTGGTTTGTTCTCAGAATTGTTAAGCACTCGTTTGCTTACAATTATTAGGTACATTCGATGTGAAAAAGTGTAGGTGTGATTAATTAAACATCCTTCTCTAAAAATAAGTCTTGAAGTCAGTGATCCATTCTTTATTTGAGTTGCTATGGTCAGAAAACATAATTGTTTATCAAATCACCACACAACGTCAATTTGCTGTTTGGTAGCCATTTTCTACAACTGTCAAAAATGACAGTTGTGAGTTAAAAACGTTGCTTATTTAAGAGACGTTTACACATCAAAAATGTATGTTTCAGAGTTTCAGACAAACAGTCGCAGTACTTGAAGGCTCCTACAAACAGGCGCGACACGCGACGCGAATCGCGCGCGACACAATGGCATCGCAAGTCGCGCAACGAGCGGTGCCTTTGTGTCGCGCGCGATTCGCGTCGCGTGTCGCGCCTGTTTGTAGGAGCCTTAATGTTTATAAATAAAGAGGTATGTTTGGTAGTCAGTTTGATAAACAATACATTTACAAGATGTGCATGCTGAAATCAGAAGGTCGAATGCGAAAATTAGCTAAGCAAATCTGATATGGTTCTACGCTCAGAATTCCAAGCTACCTCACAATCGCATGATACATGCAATGCCAAGGATCCTTCCACTGAGTACTTCCAACCAGTCTGTTGTAACACATTAGATACCAGACAATCAACTAACATACACTATGCTAATTAAACAATTACGTACCTACCCTAACGTCGAATGGAATTAATTTACTTTAAACTAGTTTATTTTTTTAGACTACAGATTTATGGAGGCTGGCAGAAAACTAGTTTGAGAGGACAAAGAACTCCTGACAATGACACAATCTTATTCATCTTTTTTAACTCAAAGGTCAGCAGCCTGTTTCATTAAATTAGGACAGATTTTTGAAAAAATAAATACGTAGGAAAATTATATGTTAATATTTTTTATTCTTTATTGTCCCTAAACATTGTCTCTATGCCAGGTTGTTAACATCTAATTATTATAATTTACTTTATGAACCCAATATTGAAAGGTCAGTTAAATCATCATCTGCCTAGCCTTTTCCCAACTATGTTGAAATCGGCTTCCCGTCTAACCGAATGCAGCTAAATACCAGTATTTACATGAAGCGACTGCCTATCCACTGACCTCCACAACCCAGTTACTGGGTAATACATTACCCTTTGGTTCGGCTGGTTGTCAGACTTTCGGGTTTCTGACGACACGTAACGACTGTCAAAGATCCAGGATTGACAGTCAAGAGCAACGGCGTAGCGTGCTTTCCGAGGTATACAGAAAGGTAATTTAAGTAATGGTACCTTTAAAAATGTTAATTTAGCATTGGTCAGGTCGGGCTTGCTCGACGTTGACCGCGCGCTGACGGTGTTGACGGCTGCTTCCCGTGTTTTGTTATATATGACTCGTCATGGCAATGTAAAAACTACTATATCATCTTAGTTTATGTAACATGTAGCACTAGCTGTGAACGCGACTTCGTTCGCGTGACCTTTTGATTTTCTTTCTTTTTCTGTGACATCAATACCTTTTGATTTTCTTTCTTTTTCTGTGACATCAATACCTTTTGATTTTCTTTCTTTTTCTGTGACATCAATACCTTTTGATTTTCTTTCTTTTTCTGTGACATATACCTTTTGATTTTCTTTCTTTTTCTGTGACATATACCTTTGATTTTCTCGCGGGCTCGCGAAAGAAAGAAGGTGTGGAGGGAGGCCTTTGCCCAGGAGTGGGACAGTGTAGGCTAGTGAAAAATGTAATAATGTAGGATACACATAAACCTTCCGGAATAAATTCTCCAAATGACGGTGAAAACTGAATCCTTTGCGTAGATTAGAAGAATAACGCGATCACACAGACAGAAACTTTTTTTTTATATAAATGGTATCTCGCAGTTCAACCTATGAGGTTGTCGGTCGTCGCTTTTACCGGGTTTGCCTGTGGATGCCTCAGTAAATTAAGGTCTCCAGCCAGGGCTTAAAAAACTTAAAAACTAAGCAACTACACGCTAAGGGCACCCCTGTGGGGTACGGACCTCGGCTTAGGGCGTCGCTGGGAGGCAGCAAGGGACAGGCTGGATCGGAATTAACAGACAGAAACAGACCTTTGTCCTATAGATAGGTATAGATGACGTATTAATGGGCTTACTTCCGAAATACAACTTTGTTTTACGTTGTTTGACTTTCAGTTATCGATTAGGCCACATTTTGGAATTTTCTCCAAATTGTTGATAACGTTTTTGCAGTTTATCGTTCTTTTTTTACCTGACATTTATCCTGAGGCTTAATTATTTCAACTCTTTATGCTAATATGGTAAATGTGTTGCTCATTAAGCAATACGAGTTTTCATCGTTATGTTCCTTCAACGCATCAAACCGATAATATTATTATCAAAAAAACCGTTTATTCATGTTTTTAATTTATTAAAATAACTCACTTTGGTTCAATTAAAAAAACCTTGTTTCTAACTGAAAGGTACGCAAGGAATTTACTAACCCACTTTTCCAAAGTTTACTAATTGCAAGTAAGTAGGTACCTAGATACTTACGTAGTACGTACCGTAGGTAATATTGTTTTAAAAGTTTGAAACGTTCCGAAGTACTGACTTTTAAACTCGCTGTTATTTTTTTTATTGGTTTTTCCTATATCAAAAATTCAAAATTAAGTATTTAAATTATTTTATTTATTCAAATTTAAGTTTTTATTTAAATTCTTTTTTCTTTATTTATTTTATTAATTTATTGTAGGTATTAAAGTGTTGTGGAATTGGCCCTAAATGTCGCAGTATCATGCTGAGATAGAAGCCTTTTGGCCTCGTACGTCACCGTCGTTTTTTTACTTTATTTTTATATATTTAGTTTTTTATTTATGATGGTGTTTAGTTTAGTTTGTGATCTTCCTGTATGAGTCAGAATAAATACTTTTTCCTTTTTTTTACTTACCGAGACCCGTTCGTGCCTCGTTGCCGTTTAAACCTGCACTGTACACAGTGTACACTACTCTACAGACTGTACAGTGTACCTACCATAGAAATGTATTCATACATCTAAGGTACTTATGTCAAATCGTGAGATAAAATCAAGAACGTAGATCATAAAACTGCATAATTTGCGTCAGAGGCGAATGCTGAGCAGGTAGATACAACCCATAAAAACATAATCCTATAAAATGTTTTAAAACATAAGTCAATACAGCACCGTCTTTCAAGGAAAAGATCCAGTGTGCATTTTGCTTGTGCGCAGATTTATATTATACACATATACTAATAATAAAGCAGAAGAGTTTGTTTGAACGCGCTAATCTCTGGAACTACCCTAATATTGAAAAAATATTTATGCATTTGATAGCCCAATTCTTGAGGAAGGCTATAGGCTACTTAACGTAAAAATGTAAAAAAGTCATAAAGAACGCAAATCGAAAACGATGCGACGGGTGGGTCGGGGAACAAGAAATTTCACGCGGACGAAGTCGCGGGCAGAAGCTAGTTTATTTAAATGTAAACAAGAAGTTTATTTGCACGATTTATTTATAAGGGGTGTCTGGTAAAAACGTAACGAAAACTCCATTACTTTTACGATTGACGTTACTCGTCAAAATTTCAATGTGAAGGCTATAAAACATAAAAGTCGATTAATGTTCCGAATTTAGAACTATTTCACATCAAGGGAACGGGCGAGTGTTTGCAAAGTTTTGCACACAATGTGAGACCGACAATTGTGTTGCGGAAAATTATAATCAATGAAACGACAACCTGTAAGAATACGTGCAGAACTCGTTACAATTGTTGTATGAACCGTGTAACTTGCGCCAGCGCAGCGCCATTAAGTCACACCTCGCCAAAGAATCGCACATTATGTTGCACATTTCTTAAATTAATCATTCTGAATTTCTGATTGATACCTAATTCTACCGCAAGCTATAATTATGTAATTCATGTCAAATTATTAATTTTATACATACACATACATTTACATACATACAAATAAATAAAATAGAAGTGTCTGTTTGTAATGTCAAAATAACAGCTTTTTACTATAAAGGCATAATGAAAGTATACAATACGGTACTTAAAACAAAAAAAACTTTTTTTAAATTTTTTGTCTGTTTGTTCCGGTTAATCTCCGAAACGGCTGAACCATTTTGGACGGGACTTTCACTGGAAGATAGCTGATATTATAAGGAGTAACTTGGCTTAACGCTTAAACTTGCCTTATTTTGATTTAAGAAAAATAATTAGGGTTCCGTGCAAAATTAAACTAATGAAATCCAACATACACGCGAACAAAGTCGCGGGCACACCTAGTAATAAAATAAATAGTAATTTTTTCTCCTGTCGTAATTAATTGTAACCATTCGCCTCGAAGGACCAAATAGTTGAGTAATTAATTATTGTTAGTTAATTGTAGTTAGTTGAATTGTAGTTGTTATCAATAATTATCTCAGCGTAATTACATAATGTGCGTTTAGGAAGCAATAACAATAATAATACCAGCTTCAGCTGATTACGCAGAGAGCTACGCAAGGCTCAACATTCTATGATACACTTCATCAAGGCTATTTACCGTTATGTCGTAGGCAATAAAGGTGTTTTCTGTTTACACACACCTACTACGTGGATAATCCACGTAGTAGGTGTGTGTAAACAGAAAACACTCCTATTTCCTAATCCACGGTGGATTAGGAAATAGGACCTTGTATTGTATTGTCATGAAATACTAAATGAACTAGAGCTAGGAGTGTCGCTTTTCAAAACGATTTGGGGCTGCTCAACCGTGACCTTTTTCTATCACTTATCTTTACTTACGTTCGTTAAGTACTTGTGTTCGTTACTTACGTTCGTTACTTACGTTCGCTCGTAACGTGGCTTGTAGTAACTTTACAAGAATTGACCTACATACCTACTTATATCATAATATACTTATCGTTGATATATCAGTCAGTCAGGACTGATATAGCAAAAGCATGTCCGAGAATCCACCCTAGGCCAAGTTGGATAAACGAAAATAGGGTTCTTAGGGTGGCTGTTTTAGGGTGGGTAAACGGAATAAGCCAACACTTTGCCCGACCTGGTAATTGAACCCAAGAGCTCATGCTCAATAATAGCGCTGTCGACCACTAGACCAACGGTCAATCAAGTAGGAAAATATTCAAAGTAGCTTGATAAATACTTGTAATAACAAAGTAAATGAATGATCACCGTAAAGGCTGTACCTAAAGACTTAGGTACTTACTTTGGATTTTCCATGTTGCACTTTATATAAATTGACGTAAGTACGTTATCACTCTATATAAATTGTGATATATAATTGGCAACTTTGTTTACATTCCTTTTATATGGATATTTTATAAGAATTCGATGATTTTGCTTACCTGCTTACCAAGGGGTATCGTAGTACCAGTAACTGGGTTGTGGAGGTCAGATAACAGTCGATCCCTGTAAAATACTGGTATTCAGCTGCATCCGGTTAGACTAGAAGCCGACTCCAACATAGTTGGGAAAACGCTAGGCAAATGAGTGATTTTGCTTGCCTACGTAGTCATCGGGAACTGAATTGGTTACCGCAATGTTCTCATAGGCAGATGCTGCTGTCTATGCTCTTAACATAAATGTTCATTGAGACAAGAGTCGAAGTGATTCAAAAGTATTCTACGTAGTAAGTATTCTCGTCGTTTCATTCGCCGTTGACGCGCGTTTTAGAAACGTGCGTCGACGGCGCGCTTTTATCCTATAGAAGGCATACGGGCTGCGTCTGACTCGCGTGCGTATCGCGTCTGTATCGCTACAAACGCGCGTCAACGGCGCGTTTAAAAAACGTGGTGTGCACAGGCCCTAAGTAGTAGTACTTCGACGTCACACAGTTCTGACGCGAACTCCGTTCATTAATATTGAATTTCTGATTTTGATCATCTACTTTTGCTGTTGACTGGACATAGGCCTCTCCAGGCAGCACCACAACACCTGTCCTCTGTCTTCCACATCCAGTCCGTCCCAGCCACCTTTTAAAGGTCGTCGGTCATCTAGCTCGGAGGCGCGGTCTCCACTCCAGCCGATAGATTCTGTAAAAATCTTACCGTGTAAACGATGGTCAAGTGAGCTATCATTCCACCATATGCCACTATTGACAGCTCACTTCAAGCTTCACCTAAGTTTCCACGGTTTTCAGAATAGCACTGCTGGACTCGTCTCCTCCAGCGGCCATAGGTCCTTCGACAAACATGGCCAGCCCGCATAACTCCTAGTTAGCTTAATTAAAGTTTTTTTTTTTTTTTTTTTAAAACGTTTTTTTTATTCTATTGTGTATACTAAAGGCAGTTATTTGTATTGTTTCAGACGAGCCGTGCGCCGTTGTAAGCGACCCACAGCCCAGTAAGAGTAGTTCAGTCCGCGCGACCGCCGACATACCTAGCAGCCCGCCCGCATAGGATGGTAGAAACTGACCCCGGGCCCAAGAAATCTCACAGTAAGTACCTACAGCTACGCAGTCACGGTGGGGTAACCACACCCTTACCCCATAATTGTGTAGCACACTATCAGTAGTAATGGCTTTCATTTTGACAGTTCAACAACATTCATTGCGTTATTTATGTTGTTGAGCAGACAAATTTTTCGAATATATGAAGCAATGGATTAGCAATATAATAATCCTTCAAAGTGATTCAGATTGAGATTAGGGTCAATTTGGGTCCTGAATGTCATTAACAGGGGGCCGTTGTTGGTAAACATTTGTAAAATTGACACAGAAATTGTATTGAAAAAATGAGGATGGCGGCGGTAGTTTCCATTTTGGCCACGCACCAAAAGATCCTTGTACAGTTGTACTTCAATGAACTTCAGCTGAAGACAAGGAGAATGTAAAGGAACGAGGTGACATGTTCCCGCAATGCATTAACACGTTGACTGTTCTTAATTCAAAATTGACAACTTAAACCCGGGTTTATCGTCATTTTTTGTAATAAGAACTTTAACTTTGTCGGATTATAGTTCGAAATTTAAAAATGAGTCAATGGCTTAAACCTGGGTCTAAAGATAAACTTTGTTTTGTAATAAGGCCGTTAAAGTTTAAATTGCATAGCTCTTATACTTTAGATTTTATTGATATCTTACCCCGATTTCGTCACTGACTCACTGATGATCATCTCTACTCAACTCTACACCTTAGTCAAAATATGTGGCTTGGCCGTTTCGCTACCATCACATGGGCGTAAGGTGAAAAATTTATTCACTGTTCTGTTATACAATAGTTCTTGTAGTAACGAAACGGCCAAGCCTCATATTTTGACTAAGGTGTAGAGTTTGTGAAGTTAGGGCGTGTAGAGTTAGAAACTTGGCTCCACATGAGATCTGATAACTTTTTGGCAATGCGAGCCATATGAATGTGGTCTCGTCTTGGCAACATTTTACATGAAAATGTTTTTGGTGGGATTGACGGTTTTCGGATTTTTTTCCTTTACTTGTGCAACATGAATTGCTTCTTGTAGGTCAACGAGAAGTACCCTAGCGGTTTTGATTCCCTTGCGAGTCTTGCGAGTGTCAAAATATGCGGCATAAACGTAACATAAACGCCCGTATCTTTTGTTTGCGTTGACTTAGAAGTTTGATTTTTTCACTGCTTCAAGGGATTGCAGCCCTTGAGTATTTGATATTAATTTCAACTTGATAATTCCACGCGTTCCTGAGGAAAAGAGACTTGACAGACGGACAACGAAGTGATCTTATACGGATTCCGTTTTTCCTTTTGAGATCCGGAACGGTGATATTACAATATTGAGGTACACCTATGTAGGTATTATTAGGTAAATACCCATTTCCCCCTAACGTACTAGGTACAGTCAACAAGAGATAAGTATGCAGGATCGACAAACATAGTTGAAGTTTAACAAGAAACCGATGGATGTTCTCGTATAAAGTTCAATTTTAATAGTAGAAAACAAACAGCTCATTTATCAAATTAAGTTTCAGTCATCAACATCCATCGGCTTCAACTAGGTATATTCGACGATCCTGCATACTTATCTCTTTTGTTGACTGTACCTAATACTACTAACTTACCTAGTGCTAAGTGCGTGTCAGATTCTCAGATCGCTTTTTGACATTAGTTTGCTGTAAAGTAAACATGAACTTATTGTCATGCATATAATGTTCATATTCGCATAAGCGAATGTGAGCTAGCGCTTCGTACGAATACCAGCATTATTCCTTAACAAATAAAGTTCACATTCGGCTTACTTTACTTGACAAAGTTGTAGCCTTAGAGTATGTAGCGGTATCTACAACGCCACATGCGAACAACGCGTCATACTGACGTCACGCAAAATCCTGCATCTCGCAAGCAGAGTTTACCGCGCAACTAGCATAGATACAACGGCCCGACATGAATCATCGGGCAGTTGCCCGCCAGACACGACACCCGTCTGGTCGGAGGATCCTCCATTTTCTACAGAGTACCTATGAGTGAAATTTACACCCTGTTCCTCATACCCCTATAAAGTAAAGCCGATCTGTAAATCTTGCGCTTACAGTCATCATCCTGTAAAAGCTGCCATGACTCACAATTAGGAATGTCCAAGTATTATTTGTTTAAAATTCACAATGTCACAATGAGCAGTTATTGAAGTCACCTGTCCATTTCGTAACCTCATACGGAGATTATGCACATCTCAAGGTAACGAAGAACTACTGACCGACTGTTTAACGTTAGAATGTTAATAAAAAGACGTATTCTGATGACGTTGTAGTGGGTACGGTTGGTAAAAAAGTCCCTGCAAACGTCTAGAAAATAACTATCGGTCAGCCGCTATGGCAACCGCATCATGCGGCTGGCCGCTCAAACGAACCGCCTAGGCGGCCAATCGCTAGTGCGTAAAGACCCTTAGTCGAAAAAATTATAGGTATCGGTCAAACAACCACCTCCTGAGTTGATGCTTGATGCACATTTGTGCTCGTTTTACGGCATTTTTAATTGTTGGTCGGAAAACATCCTCCAAATTGGTGATTTCTTCTACAATGTTGACTTACAAGACTTGTAAGGTTTATTGTGGTAAACATGAGATTTCAAAAAGCCCCAAAGAAAGAAGTCTGGCGCTGTCAAATCTGGCGATCTGGCCGACCAGTTCAAATCGCCAAAACCGCAGGGTAATTGCGTAACACACTATCAGTAGCAATGGGTTTCATTTTGACAGTTCAACAACATTCATTGCGTTATTTGCGATGTTGAGCAGACACATTTTTCGAACATATGGAGCAATGGATTAGAAATATGCTTCAAAATGATTAAAATTGAGAGTAATAGTGTGTTACGCAATTAGGGTGCGGGACTATCACACGGCCGGCGGCCCCGAAGTTAGTGTTTCAAAATCTCTATATCGTTGCATAAGAGCAGCTCTGTGACTATGTGTATCGCCCCATTGCATTGTCAACTTATTCTCTATCTGTCTACAACTTAATTATGTATCAAATTACCTATACAATGACATTATAACGCCATTAGTAAAAATTATGGCACATTCACATTACTTTGGCCCCACGTTGTACAAACTAAATAACAGCCGCACGGGTCGATCGAAGGTTAAGCTTGCCGCGGTCGGTTCGTGGATGGGTGACCGTCCATAACATATCGACATACGATCTTTGACAGTCGTTACGGATAATCAGAAGCCCAAAAGTCTGGGTATCGTGTCAGTCGTGTCACCCAGTACCTAGGCTGTGGAGGTCAGATATGGAATGACTCCATATAAAATACTGGTATTCAGCAGCATCCGGTTAGACTGGAAACCGAACACAATATAGTTGGGAAAAGGCTAGACAGATTGATATAACTAACCTAATAGCTGATAGAGATGGATGAATGTTATACCTCCAACAATTAAAACTTACAGAAAAAATGCGTATGTTTATTTCTCTTGAGAAGAATTGCTACAATTACAGATCGCAGCACGTGGGACATTTGTGTAGTGTATATATGTACAGTGCATACCAATGCACCTGACTAATAGATAGATGATATTATATCGATACACAGGAAAAGCTAGGCAGATTGATATAACTAACCTAATAAACATAATAAATGGAAGAAAACACCTACAACAATTAAAACTTACACAAGGAATGCGAATTTATTACTCTTGTGAAGAATTGCTACAATTACATATCGTAGCACGTGTGACACGTGTAGTGAGAGATGTATGCACCTAACTATTAGAGATGGGTGATAGAAACGAAACGTTACACAGGAAAAAGCTAGTCGGATTGATATAACTAACCTTATAGACATGGCTGATAGAGATGATTGGAAGAAAACACCTCCAACAATTAAAACTTACACAAGGAATGCGTATGTTTATTTCTCTTGTGAAGAATTGCTACAATTACATATTGTAGCACGTGTGACACGTGTAGTGAGAGATGTACCAATGCACCTGTCTAGTAGTCTTATGGATGATATAACGTTACACATTATAGGTACTTACACCTAAAATATTTATAGTTATTATTTTTAAACACTCTGCATTGTGCCTGTGTGAGCCTGTGTCGGCGCATGGTATTTCTTTATGGGAATAACAATGTGTCATACTCATAACTTATCTGGAGTGCAAAACTTTAGTAGGGTCAGCACGACATCTGAAGATTACCATGAAATCAGACAGAGAGTCTTTGCATTATTGGCAGCAAACACTAGGTACCTTAGTTCTCAGGACAAACTGGCATGGCGGCCAACCAGCAACAGAGACTAGCCATCGAAGCGGGAGATACCTATTATAGTGCAAGTGTGTCTGCGCACAGACTTGCACTATAATAAATTTATACCGGGTCGATGGTCCTCCGATTGGATGGCAACCTGACACGACAGAGAGAGATCAAGTGCAAATAACAGTACCCTAGTTTGGTTGTGAGGGGAATGCCTGGAGTGTGTCTGTACCTACTTATATTTTTTTTCTGGAAATATTAATTGATTTTTTGTTTGTTTCAGATTGTGATGTAAAAAGGGACCTGCAACTAAACGGCCCAGGTTCCAAAACCGCCGAGCTTGGTAAGTTAACTCTAACACAATATAGACCAGTATTTATTTATTCATCAGAATCAGCATTAACACACTATCAATGTCAATCTGAATCATTTTGAAGGATATTGATAATCCATTGCTTCATTTGTCTGCTCAACAACGTAAATAGCGCAATGAATGTTGTTAAACTGTCAAAGTGAAACCCATTGCTACTGATAGTGTGTTACGTTTTACGCAATTACGCCGCTGATTGTATAAGGTGTGCTAAGGCAAATGATTGACTACCGAACCTGAGAATGACGTAAAAGGGACTAAGCAATCAGCGGCAGCGTCCTTATACCTATATAGATTCTATAAAGTGCTTGTGGAGGGGCCCGTGACTAAATAATAACAGCCGCACAGCTCGATCGATCAGGTTTAGCCGCCGCTTGCCGCGGTTGGTCTGTGGATGGGTGACCAGCTTTACATACCGTGCGTGACCCCTCCGTGCCTCGGAAAGCAGTTAAGCTGTTGGACCCGGCTGTCGTTCGTGGATCTTTGACAGTCGTTACGGATAGTCAGAAACCCGAAAGCAGTCTTACCAAGGGGTATCGTATTACCCAGTACTGGTCTGTGAAAGTCAGATGTCTTCGAAATTTCCGATACACGATAATTTCCCTTACCGTTTTGAGAACAGTGGTGATGAAATATCATAATTATTATTGGATTGTTTGTAATGCTTTGTTTATTTTGTTTATAGGCGTCGTACCGTCATTAAAGACACAAGTCAAGCTCGACCCCGAGAAGGGCCCCAACTCGGAAAAAGCTGACTTCGAAAGGGCTATCGAATTAACCGGTAAGTTTGAATCTGCGCTTTTTTTAATCTCGTCAAAGAGACTTCATGCCAAAAGTAATCCGCAGGCTATATTTCCCTTTTTTTTAATAGTCTGAATTGTCCTTGGTCCCAAAATGTACTAAAATTTATTTACCATAAATTGTCCGTGGTCCCCCTCCCGGAACCAAACGGAAAAGACCCTGACTGGCGTTCTATTGTTATTGCGGATTCTCACTGAACTAATGTATATTTCTCTATGCCAATAGTACTTTCTAATTCCATACTAACTAAACTACAATTTGACATACGACAACACTACGATCAGTCTAACTAAACATTATTATTTGTGTTTATTATATTTTTTATTTAACAATGGCGCGCTGGTTTTATATTTCCGCACGCCGCGCTAGCGATGCGCTTGTAGGAGTAAATATAGGCACTGGCAAAACCGCTAAACAGCCTATTAACAATACAAGTCTGTTTTTTTCCTCGCAAGTGTATTAAAAAACGTCGTATGAAACGCGTGTGCATTGATCATTACACACATGTATCATAATGTACTGTTATAGCACTGTGTGACCTAAACCCGCACTAAAGTCACTCTTTTCTGTGACTAAAAATACCTACCACACGATGGTTATTTTACTAAATAAAGTTAATAACAAAAATACTCCTTCATTCGACATGTCGGAAATGTATTTAGGATACACGACGTATAAGTTTGTTGACAGAATAAAACGACTGTTGTATATTTATTCCGCTGTAAGTCGCCAACATTTTCCTAAATAAACATAATATATAGTATACAAAGTAAGAGAACAATGAAGGTCAAGATTTCAAAGAACTTTAAATCAAGTAACATATCAAATTAAAAGGATGTCACTTCATGTTTTGTAAATGGATCCGTCGACGTTGACCTACAAAACTAAAATCATAATGCGCAGTTACATTGCATTGTTGACATTCAATTACGTAATAAAAACAATAATATATGAAACCATATACGGCTTCGTTGGTAAATAAAACAGTAACCTGAACGAACTTTTATGAATGGAGAGAGCTCGAATTGCATTCCTCGACGTAGCCGCGACGTTCGGCGTTGTAAACATGCCTTTACTAAGAACCGCATCGTACGACCACTCCTGATTGAAACTTGACCCCTTACATGAGCTTTAGCTAATGTTTTTAAAGTATTCTTTTGGTATGGTATTATCGCTTCCTTACTTGTAAACAACAAAGGATAATAAACTTCTGGTAATTAGCACCTTATACAAACCATTGTAAGGTTGCTATTTGGTCAAATATTACAAACATACTTAACGAATTATGTATCTACTAGAATTTCTGTTTGTCTAAATGAGTCAACAATACGCATGACGGCCAAAAATCTCAATGAAAACGTTATACCTATTCACATTTGAATTCGCACAATCAATGTGTCAGAATTTTAGAAACGTATTACCGGTAGTCATCGGTTCACTAAACTAGCTTCCTAGGGTTACCCACTGGTAACCCTAGGAAGCCACGAGCTGTATGCGCAAACGCGCAGCATAGATGGTGGCTCGAGTCATGGCCAGTCCCAACAGGGTTCTGAAAATGATTGCTGACAGAGTGGACTGTCCGTATATAGGGTGACTGGTAATTAGTGACCGATACTTAAACACGTGATTTTACTCATCATTATGAACAACTTTTACTATGGGACCAAACCTGAAATCGCGAAAAAAAAATCAGCTGCTCCCTACATTTTGACGGGTTAAGCGAACATAAATGTAGGGAACAGCTGATTTTTTTTTCGCGATTTCAGGTTTGGTCCCATAGTAAAAGTTGTTCATAATGATGAGTAAAATCACGTGTTTAAGTATCGGTCACTAATTACCAGTCACCCTATATAATTCACTGCTGTCAGTTACATAATATGTGCCATCGTATCGTGTTGTCTACTAACACTTAGTTAACCCTATATGAGTCTTCCCTCGAGTTTTTGAATTTGTATCTGTTTACGTTTGCGCAGGATATGGACGGTTCCACTACCTGCTCCTGGCGGTGTGCGGCCTGGTCAGCACCTCCGAGGAGATGGACGTCATCTCCATGTCCTTCATCCTCCCGTCGGCACAGTGCGACCTAGACCTCACCACACAGACCAAGGTAAGTCCTTAACTTAACTTTACGTTACTGTCACTGCATCGCAAATTACTAAACGCGTTTACTGTGGTTTACGCTAATCATAATTCTGTCTCTGTCATCTAGAAACGATTGAAAGAAACAGAACGATGTTTTGAAAGCATTTAGTGATTTGTGGTGCAAGCGGGCCTACCTGGATTTTGCTAGATAGGGAAGTGGGACTCACTGTTTATGGTAATATCATTAAGGACGCTATCAAAGATTTTGTTCAGTATTTTGGGGAAGCCCATCCAGTACCCTAATTGCGTAACACACTATCAATCTCAATCTGAATCATTTAAATTTTTTTGAAGGATATTGCTAATCTATTGCTTCATAAGTTCGAAAAATTTGTCTGCTCAACAATGTAAATAACGCAATGAATGTTGTTGAACTGTCAATACGCCAGAGCCCATTGCTACTGATAGTGTGTTACGCAGTTACCCCGCTGGCTATACTTGCCCAGTTTATAGCTGCTGCGACAACAGCCAAAGCTCTACAAAGGTCGAAAGTGTTATGGGCACTTTTCCTGTTGACAGCGATGCGGTTGTATATTATTATTTTAAGTCTGTTACCTCTTAAAGGTATTATGTAAATATTATCTTGTTTGAATAACGACATAACTAGGTACAAAAAAAACAAAGATCACCAGAGCGATAACATTGTTGAAAAATCACACTCAGAAAGCGAAATTTTTCTCGGACTACTTAGCTACTGTGTTTACGTCTGTCAGTAAATGAAATCACATGGATACTTATGTAAATATAATATTATCATATAGGTAATAAAAGCTGTTTTCATAAACTAACAAGTGCATAGGTACTTAGCTGATGAATGTTTCTATTTTCTTCTAAGTAGCCAACTCTTTTGGCAATTTTACGATTGAATTGACTGCAGCGTGTAACAGTTTTAGACGAATGAATATGAAATTAATCGTCTAGCATTACATATTAACGATCTATTTGCAGACATCGTTCACTTTTCTAAAGTCTTGCATCATTTATAAAACGATTTTATTTTTGGAGCATATGATGATCTCTGTCATTTAGGTACTGAATGTTTTATTCGTTGCATTAGTGCAGTAAGCAAATCGAATGATCCATTTATAAGACTGTAGTTATTTAGTTCGTTAAAATCAATGACCGGTCAAATCGAACTAAGTAAAAAATTTTGAAATTTTCCATTTTCACGGCCGGTTAGAAATTCGCACCGATCTGCTGAAATAATCCTTCTTTGTCTATTGTTAGGACAACATCAAGTCTTGATAGTCATAGATGATGTCCGACTGTAATATATTTTGTCCCCTCTACAGTTTAACTGGGGTTCCACTCCTAAAGGAACTGAACTGCGTTGGTCTCGTTCTGACCATTGACCACCTTTTATCACTGGTTTCCTACTCATCCATGGACTTGTTGACATCTATTCTTACTAGGGTTGCCATATCTATTACTTATATAATATCCTGTAGATCCTGTATACATAATTATATAGTATTCTGCTATATTTTAATTTCAATTAAAAATGGCGAGATGCAATCTGTATCTATTAATTTCAACGGTACCTACTATTTTGTAACCTTATTTTAGATTGTAGCAAGTACTCGTATCTAATAGTTTTGAGACCTGTTAATAAAAGCCCAAATTAGCAAAAAGTATGTACTTACCTAGGTAAGTACTTATTTTTTTAAATAAAATATTTTTGTAACATATTTTTGTACTTAGATATGTTTTCATTTTTCGCCATCTATTATAGGTAGTTTTACAGTCAATGGCTTCGAAAATAATTTTTAATATGATATAAAAAAATATTGGCAACCCTAATTCCCACTTAGTCTTTGTCCGTAGACAGAGATTCTCTGTCTACATCTTTGTCACTTCACGTGAAGCACCAGTTTTAACGACCACGTTTATGCATGTTTTCATTTTAATTAATATCTTAGTTCAAACTAGTTAGCACTGCAGTCTTATGTATTTTACGGGAATACCGCTCGTATTTTTCCATTGTTACGTTTTTCATCAATGAACCTATTCATTTAGCAACAAAATCTATTGCAAGATGACTTTCATCATCAAATGCGACAATTTCCGTGACTTCCATACCAGTCGAAGGTTGTTCTATCTTTGGCAATTCCAGAAGTGATGTACAGTTCAATTCCTGTCATCTTTGATACAATAAATACTTCAGCAAACAATAGATAAACAGAACACAAATCATAATTAAATAAATAAACGGTGGCATTTAAATTCACCATAAATCTTATAGAATCATGAGGAAAACCGAATGCCCGACAATATAAATATTGTCTTGGATTGGGTTCTGGTTTGGTAATAAACATCATCATCTGCCTAGCCTTTTCCCAACTATGTTGGGGTCGGCTTCCAGTCTAACCGGATGCAGCTGAATACCAGTATTTTACATGGAGCGATTGCCTATCTGACCTCTAAAACCCAGTTAGTGGGCAATACTGGTTGTCAGACTGTCGACAGATGTTCTGACTACCCGTAACGACTGTCAAAGATCCACGAATGACAGCCGGGACCAACGGCTTAACGTGTTTTCCCTTTGACATACACCCGTAGCTCGTATCAATAAGCCCAGGCCGTCACACTTACACATATTAGTCCATATCTTGAAAATTACTGAATCGATCTTGATGAAACTTGCACTGTTCCCTAAGTTGAAGTAAATGTAAGCCAATAAAAAAAATGGTCACGATCCGATTAATAATTCCGGAGATATGCGTGGACAAACATACATACATACATACGTCTATAAAATTTTGTATATTTCTAATAGATCATCATAATTATGTGAATATAATGCAATTCCAATAATATTACATACATACGTGTCGAATTGATAACCTCCTTTTTTTTGAAGTCGGTAATAAGATTCGTTTGGTAATAAACATAATAATAAACATAAAAAGGTAAAGACTGATGTCATTCAGTACCTACCTGTAGATTTCGCACAGTGCGAATTATTTGCAAACAATCAAACACGTGTGTTTACGGGTGACGATCATTGATACTTAAATGTTTGTAGTGGTTACTTAGAATTTGAAACAAATGGGTTTTTTGTAGATTTCGGAACTTCCGAACAAACTGATGAATGTTAAAATCGTTGGTCTAGGGAGTGAGTCTGCTGAACGTGTGGCATATGGTTTCGATTCAAAGCGCTGATCTAGGATTTCGCTCAAGGGGGGCAAATGTATTTCTCTGGGAGGACGGGGGTAATTTCTCAAGACGTGAAAGACCCCATTCGGCACTCATGACAGACGGTCACCCATGACACCCACAGACAGACGGACATGACGAAACTATAAGGGTTCCGTGTCAGAACTACGGAACCCTAAAAATGTCATAATAGATTACAGTAGGTTTCAAATGCTAAGATGTGCCAATGACCCTTATGTAACGTGTCCAAACAATTTGAGAGGCCCCTGACATGCTCTAACTACAAAGCCAATAGGACAACACGACAAGCCTTCAAGAAAGCTGACAACTTAATCATTCTGAAGGTTTTACTACGAAGAACACATGGATTTCAAATCCTCGCCACGTCTGTAACGCCATGTGGTGAGGGCAGAGTTACTGTTGTAACTTGGTTGTATTTATTGTTTGGACACGTTACATAAGGGTCATATTGGCACATCTTAGCATTTGAAACCTACTGAATCTACTTATTAT
Organism: Oligia latruncula; assembly: GCA_948474745.1. NCBI lineage: Eukaryota > Metazoa > Arthropoda > Insecta > Lepidoptera > Noctuidae > Oligia > Oligia latruncula. The sequence goes on from OX419699.1 coordinate 5,632,350, forward strand.
GACATTTTTGGTTTGTTTTGTGGCCCACCGTACTGAATTGTGTAAATTATTTCATCACCAGAAACGGCATTTCCTAGAACCAAAATTCGAAGATATATATGCGACTTGCGATGCGACATCTATCAACCCACAAGGGCTCGCATACCTACTCGGTTAAAATGTACGGAACCATTAATGAAAATAATATATCAAGGTCCGGAACACTTTTTTTTTTAACTGACGTACATTTCAACGCAGGGGGGTTCAGAATCAGAATCACGTAGGTACCTACTGAATCCATGTTGCGCGTCGATGTCCCCACTGCCACCCGTAGGAAGAATAGCTGTCGCCTCTAATTTTGATAATATAATACACAACATTTCCGGGTTCTAGATTTGTGAACAGCATTTATAGGACTCCGTCGAAAACGTCAATCAATTGGGCACGGAAGCGTAACGATCAATAATTGTGAATAGCTATGCATGTGTGTGTATAATATGTCATTGTGTGATTTGTGTGCCACCAAAGTCTCTCATTTCCCTAGAGCCCCGTCTTGTCTATCTGTAATTCTAGTATATGAACTAACGACGTGATTCCTTGCAGGGATGGCTGAACAGCATAATCTTCATCGGCATGATGGTAGGCGCGTACGCATGGGGCTCTGTGGCCGACTCGGTGGGCCGCAAAAGAGTGCTCATCGCCATCTCCATCGTCAACGCGCTTGCCATCGTCGCCTCCTCATTCAGCCAGAACTACGAACTCTTCATGGTCTTCCGTTTTATCAATGGTGCCGCGTAAGTATACATTTTTAACGAAATTAAAGATCCTTTTTTAGTGACCGGACATATATAGGCAATATCCACTAGATATGTAGGTAACTGAAAAATAAAACTGAAATTATCTAATCTGTTAGATATGACAATTTATCCGGAAGTGGCAACCGTAGAAATTAATAACGTTCGGAGTTCTCTTCTTAAAACTCCCGCAGACAGGCGCGACGCGAAAGTGCGACACGATTCTGGTAGAAGAGTTACTATGAAGTTTTCATAGAAATTGTTCTACTAGAGCCGCGTCGCACTGTCGCGTAGCACCTGTCTGTGAGAGCCTTTATTTAACCCGAGACCTAAAGACACTGGGCGTCAGTACGTTCGCCTGTTTCGGAAATATGAGCGCCTGCCTTTGTTATCATAGCAATGTATACCTACAAATTAGTTACATACAATGTAGGTAGGTAGGTAACTGTTTCAGTAGGTCATGAATATCAGAAATCCTTGAAACAAAACCTGAAATTGTATTAGTTTCAGCTCATTAAAAATGCATACCTACTTAGTATTACATAATTACCCGATATAAAGAAACGATACAATTTTACAGTTTCTTGACATCCGTGCTTATAGTTAGGTACTTGTCTAAATTAATAATACATAAAAGTAAATACGTAAGTAAGTAAGTAACTTAACTAGGACAGATAGCAAACAGTAGCTAGCTGCTAAATATGGGCATTCAATCACAGAACATGGGTCTATGTTATGGGTTTGGTTTCCGCACTTAGTCCTTCAAGTAGACCATTGTTCGTCCAATAACATAGGTTGCATGGTTGGTTGTGGTATGAGTGGTTGGTTGCATGGTAGGTTGGTGGACTGATAGGTATACCTAATGAACACAATAATTGTTCAGTGGGGCAAACTACTTCTTCTTCGTCCATCCCTTCTTCTTCCATCCCACTTCTATCTGGGGTCGGGTCTTCTTGTACCTACAGCAGCGCCAGGACGATCTGTCCTATGTTGTCATAGGAGTTAGATTCTGTGCTTTCATCTCCCTCTCGATACTAGACCACCATGTAGCAGGGGTCTCCCTCTTCCCAGGCATTTCGTACGGATATTCAGTGGGTATCGTATTACCCAGTAACTGAGTTGTGGAGGTCAGATAGGCAGTCGCTCCATGTAAGATACTGGTACCTATTCAGCTGCATTCGGTTAGACTGGAAGCCGAACCCAACGTAGTTGGGAAAAGGTTAGGCAGATGATGATTCAGTGGGTCAAACGAAACATTTCTGGTGTTTAGACCTTAAGAATGAATTCTTTAGACCATTTTTTCCGCACTCTGGTGAGACCAATCCTACCAACACACACCAACCAACCACCAACTGATCTAAATGCACTTAGCTGGATATAATTAGGTACCTAGTTGTTGTTTAACCTATAGTTTTCATATAACTTTCCTACTAAAATTAGTATCGCTTGCATCAAGCAGGATATCTCGTAACGAACCGTTGTTGTGTACCTCAGGATATGATTTTTTAAGGTAGGTACTTAACGCGCAAGAAATACTTTTTCAGCCAACCTTGCCGAACTAGAAGACGTTTTTTATGAAAGCGGACTAATTTAAAATATTTATGAGGACGTAAGGAGTATTGTTAACAATAGGTATCAAATCTACGTACCTAACGGATCTTTTGCATGAGTATGTAATACCAATATCTACACGACACTTTCTTCGTTTTTTTCGTTTTTTTTTGTACATTAAGAGTTAACAATTGAGTAGCAAGAACTACTTTCCTCCGTGTCCTGGAGATCAAACACTACCTATACATTCACGTGAAGACTGCCTGATTTTCACCACCCAGTCACTGTGGGGATGGGAATCACTTATGTTTTAAAACACTTATGAACACGTTCACACATTAAAGAATACTTTCAAAAGAACACGTCTCGACGTGGTTTCGAACCGACGCATTGTCCCTCATGCCACCATCACCATTCAATACCGTTTTGAGTTTGAACAACTAGCCAGCGAGCTCTTAGCGATTCTTACGAATTTGTTATCTACTTTGAGGTCAAGAATCCTGCAATTGATGACGCTGTATTTATAATACCTCCCCCTTTTTTTTTATACCGATATTAATTTTCTTTCTCTTGTCAACAGTTTAGGTGGATCCGGTCCTGTGATCTGGTCGTACTTCGCGGAGTTCCAGCCGAAGAATAAGCGAGGAGCTATGTTGAGTTTTATGGCGGCTTTCTGGACTCTCGGGAACTTGTTCGTCGCCGGTTTGGCGTGGGTCATCATCCCTGCTGGTAATTATCGGATCATCAGTTTATTCTTAGGCAACCGCACTAACGAGTAACGCTGGACGTAGCTTTCACTTACAAAAGGTGGAAAATATCCCCATATATAATATAGGTATGCCTACCTTATATGCGTTGCTAAAAGTTAAGAGACGTCTAAACATAAAAAATATGGTAAAGCAGTCACTAATCAACGTTTACCTATAAATAAACCTCCTGTAGTTTAGGTAGGTACCTTTTACGCCCATAGGTAAACTGAGTTTTCTTAATTCCAGAAATCGGAGGTGTCACAAATGGATTCGTATACAACTCATGGCGAATCTTCTTACTGGTTATGTCACTACCTTCGTTCTTGGTGGCTGCATTACTGTTCTTGTTGCCCGAGTCTCCCAAGTTCCTGATATCAACTGGTCGCCACGAAGAAGCATTGGAAGTTTTCAAAGGCATCTATATGATGAACACCGGTCGTAGCAAGGAGGAGTACCCAGTCAAACAGCTGCTGGTCGAGGAAATCTATCACTCAAAGCCAGAGAAACAAATTGAAGCTAATAAAGAGCCCAAATCTAAGTTAAGGAAAATGTTTAGCGACATCTTGGAGCACAGCAAACAGTTATTCGTGCCGCCTATACTCAAGTTTACTACGATCTCTATCACAATTAATTTCACATTCCATATTGGGTGAGTAACTATAGGTACTTAGACAATTACCTACTAAAAAAAATACGAGAGAAACGATTATATTTTGAAAGCCACCTTTTAACACTTCACAAATAAAGCTATATAACTGCACGGTACAGTAGGCTTCGGTCACTTCGAATCCTTTGAAATCGTCGTGAGTTTTGTGAATTATATAGGTGCGCAGTACGCCGACATATTATCAAGCTATATTTATTTCCAGTATAAGCGTCGCATTCTATAGGTTTTGCGTATAATGAGAAGTCAGCTTATACTGGAAATGTATAGCTTGACTGGTGGCATCGGCTAAACATTCGAATCTGAGCTAACCTAAAATTTCTCTACAGGTACTACGGCTTAATGATGTGGTTCCCCGAGATGTTCAACCGTTTCGACGAGTGGTCCAGGACCCACGACAACGCGGAGGCGGATATATGCATGGTAACAGCATACGTCACGCAGTACGGAACGCATTCGACGGCAGCGCAGTGCGACGCTCATATAAACTCTGATGTATTCATGGAGTCGCTCATCACTGTGGCTGCTGCCATTCCATCTAATATCTTCGCTGTACTTGGCATGGATAGACTCGGAAGGAAGTTCTTCCTCGGTAAGGATTTTTTAATATTTTTAATGAGGGTAGTTGGGTGTGTCTATTGTCACCTCTCTAAAGTCACACCTAAATTCGCGAAGTTGAAATAATCGGTTACTCCAATGTATCCTACTCCTTCAAACCAGACATTCGATTGTAGAGTTAATAACTCTACAATCCAATGTCTATAGACCCTAGACAATAAATTCCTCTTGAATGGTTTTGAAGACTAATTATTTTTTCCTATATTTCAGTGTTCTCAACATTCTCCGCTGGCTTATGTTCAGCAGCTATGTACTTCGTGTACAATAAGACTAACAACTTAATCGTAAGCGCCATCTTCAGTTCGGTGATATCCTGCGGTAACGCATCGCTCGACTGCCTCATCACAGAAGTCTTCCCTACCAACTTACGGTAAGATATCTGAATGAACTGTCAAAAATTAAAGCGAATTTATGCTTTAACACAATTGAATAGGTCTGAAGATTCAACAGACTGACAAACCGAAGGATTTAAGGCAGCTCGCTGGCTATTTCTTGTTCACCTTGCCAAACCTTAGGTTTTCTCAATTAAGAGTGTATCCAAACCTCATCATTTCAGTATAAGGGTCCAGGCCAATAATGACCATAAAAGAATAGGTACCATAACTGGCAAAATGCGGTTTACCTCTGCTGAACCCTTCGGGAAAAACGGTCATGTTATGTATGTTATTTAACAATAAGATTTAACTGAATTATTTTGATTGCAGCGCTACCGGTGTAGCGGTGTCGATGGTGGCGGCGCGGCTGGGCGGCATCATCGGTAATGTGGTTATCGCAGCTCTGCTGGACACGTACTGCCCCGCGCCCACCTTCATCGTCGCCTTCCTCTTGGCCAGCGGCGGTCTCATGTGCCTCTTCCTGCCCAACACCACGCGGCAGGCCCTGTCCTAACATCGCCACTACTCACACAAACTGCCTCACTCACACGACCTTTTTCTTGCCGTACAAAAAAATATTTATTTGTAATGTCAATTTCGAAGAAGACTAAATTACGGCACTTTGTCTGAGTACCCTGGCCTGCCATGTGATATACAACATTATTTTAAGATTTAAACGTTAATCTCATCGAAAGATCCATTGATGTAACTAGTTTTTTTTTACATATTTGTACAATAGCTTTATAGTAATTTAAAAATGTTTTTATTTATGAACTAAATGAAAGTACGAACGATACATATTCCTAGTAATTAAAGCAATGGACTGTTGTAGGTTGTTATAACTGAACTTATTAGGGTGCGTATAGATGATGTTATATAACACATAAACTTATGTTCTGTATCATGTCCAAATTATTTAACATTGCTAACTTCTATATGTGATATAACTATGTTTTATAACATGTTATGAATTATATAGCATGGACACACCTTTACGTTATACATTTGTTTGAAATTGTAAACCAGACTAAAAGTTTCGCGCCAGATCTTTTATTGATAAAGTATTATAGGATAAGAATCATTTCATTACCATGTTGTATATTGCAACTATTTTAATATTACGAATTTATAAATTACCATTGTTATCGTAGTTTGTAGTTGTGTAGTACGTAGTAAAATTATAAAAAAACACGAGTTGTGATATACTTAATAAAGTTTGTATCATATCTTTGCATTGTATATAAGTGCATTTTTCAAAACCATGAAACACCTTATTAATTACAATGCAATATATTTTCCTAAATTCATTTCCAGTGCCTTAGTTTTATTTAAATAAGTAAAGTGTCACCTGAAAAGAAATGAGTAAATCATCAGATAATGTTTGTTGTTTAATTTTGTTACTTGGCCCTAAGGCGGTTATCACACTGCACCGGACACCGTGTTAACACTTACAACTTTCACTTTTATATACGGCTATTAGCTGTCATAATAATAAAATTTCTATTGTTTCTTTGACTTTAGACTATGACGGTGTCAGTCTGTTACACCCTGCGGTTTTCGTATACAAATAAAGATTCTACAGTCGCCGCAGCACCGCATACCGGAGTGGTGCCCGGTGCAGTGTGATAGCCGCCTAAAGCTTGAGTATTAGCTCCACTATAAATAATAACAAGATATTGATTAAATTTATTTAATAAAACTACACAGAGGTTATTACTAAAGACTCCATTTTATAGTCTGACCTAGATTTTACATAGATCACTCAAACAAACCAATAAGTGCTTTTGACAGTATGTTTAAAAATTACTTCAACAATATTGTACTTAATATTAACCCTACATTATTGATATAAGAAATTTATCCATTTCAACTGACGGTAGACAGCCGCACTCTCATATCTCTCTTTAGTTCAACATTACTTGTCCACAAGTGAACATAATTCACGATAACTTAACAGCACTTTCCATGTACAAGTCCGCGACAGCAACACGTACCCCTCGCTAGACGTTATAAAAATAATATATAACTACTTTTTTATATATTACACATACAATCCAACAAATATCATAATTCAATTTAAATTTACAATCGTAAATCCTTAACCTAAATATTGGATGCAGTAATGCATTATACTTAATTGTTTTATATGACAAGTCCAACCCAGACATGTTTCACTTTTTTCAGGTTTGCGTTCTATAACTAGATATATTTACAGTCATGTCTCTGTACGCGTTTCAAACGCTAACAATCATTCTCAGATAATAGCGGCACCATTTAAATTTAAACTCGGTCCATAAGGTTCCACAACAGATAAAAATATTCTTATAATATAAAATATAGACTTAAAACGCCAAGATCGAACAAAGAAACAAGTTTAAACAATCTATTGCACTAGTAACATATTGAAAGTTATGAAATAGCCACAAATAAATAAAAACTCTAAGAACATCAAATACGACAGCAACAACTTTAACTAAGTGATGTCAGTGTTCGACTGGTTTCGAGGTTACACCTTGCATCTCTTCTCCAAAATTAACAATATTCCTCAGATCTACTTATCCTACCTATTATTAATCAAAATGATTTAATTCGCTAATTATGGAACCATTTTAGTGCAAGTTTAATGAAACGGTCATTTTAATTAATATCTTGAAATTAAGTAAAAATATTGACACAATAAATGTCCAATATTTTTAATAAATGCCACTAGTTTTATCATGTAACAGCAATATTTGCTACAAAATATTCATGAAAGTAAAAGCACGTAGTGATACTAAAAGAAATCTTGTAGTTACGATCCTGCTTTGCATGCCACTTTTATGCACATAAGCATATTTCTGAATGACGACTGCAGAGATTCGAGAAATATTATTTACAAAAGAGAAGAGACGTGGGCGTCCCTCTTAACTATGACGAGTTAGTTCGCTCACGGACAGCTGAATAGACGGCTGCAGCGGGATCTCTGCCGAAGCTTCAGACGTGTCGGAGCCAGGAGTAAGCAGCCGGCGAGTCCACTGACCACCGTCCTCAGTTTCCGACTCCCGCACGTCGATTGATGATGGAGACCCAACTGCCGAATCCACCGAAGAGACAGTCCTCTCAGCTATGTCATCTGTCAATATTGGCATAGATTTCCCAACAGACTCTTCTTCCGTGAGAAGTGGCATTGAAATAGGTCCGCCCATTGGCACGTCGTCTGTGGTGACGTAAGTCATTTCAGTACTAGGCGACTGTAGCAGAGATACGCCAGGCCCATAGTTGTTATTGCTAAGTGGGTCTGTCGTCTTAGCAGGTGCTATCCTTGGGTCTGTCACAGTGATAGGTAATTCTAGTGAGGTCGGGACTGTCGGAGGAGTGACGCCGATTACTGCAAGACCGTCCTCTAAATTAGAGGGAACGGTCGGTTCGCTGTCCACTTTAGAGGGCACTTCTACTGGCGTCATGATAGGTTGGTTTAGTGTCGTACTAGTCTCAGACACCCGGCAATGCACAGACACATTTGCGTTCAAATCACGGAAATCAGGGGCTTCATCTCGCGTCGAATCCGCTTGGAAAACATCGCTATTGGCTAACGCCGCCTCTAGAATGTCTCTACGCTCTGGTTGCGTCGATGGTACAGGTACAGGTTCCGGCATTGGAACCAGCTGATTATTCTCTAGGATTAGAGGTCGGTTGTCAACAGGAGTCAACGTGCCGTTATCTTCAATGCAAAGGTAAAAACAGCCATTAGGACCACCAAAGTGCTCTCCGGGCACCGCTAGCAGCTGGCTGTCCGCCAGGCCAGCTGGCGGCGCGGCGGCGGGCTCGGCCGCGACCACGGGCTCCGGCTGCTGCCGCACGATGGCAGTCGACGGCAACAACTCTTCAAAGTTCTCAAACTCGGGAAACGCATTCGTTGTTGCAACAGATACTGTGTTTGACACGGATGGTACAGTGGATGGATTGGTATTAGTCAAAGGACAAAGGGCTGGGGGTATATGTGACAAAGGCGCAGATGCTATAGCTATTTCGTGTTTCATTTTTTTCGCTGGTGTTGGCGATTCAGATATTGTCTTACGCACCCTTGGTTTATGTATTGTAGGCACGCCCGCCTCGTTCGGTGAAATAGTTATAGTGTTTTGAACAACAATTTTCTCTTTCACGGGCGGCGCAGTTGTCTTCTGTACAATTTGTCCGGTCCTCTGTAAATGTTCAAATTGCGCTGCCGTGAGTTGCATTACTGCACCAGATTTCTGTTGTAAAAATATTAACGGTTCAGAAGAAGTCTTTTGAATTGTCTGTACTAGTTTTTTTGGTTCTGATGCCATTATTCGCTTTGGGACAGGTCTTATTTCAGGCATCGGCGCTATATTCTGCGTAGTTGTAGTAACTCTTCCACCTACAATCAGTTGGCCCTTAGATGTAATTATAGCACTTTTTTGCTTAGGTACAATCCTCGTTTGAGTCTTTACCGGTGCGACGTTTTGCGTTTTTGCATGTGCCATTGTAGTTACCATAGATTTCTGTGATGCACCTGGATTAGTTGATATTCTATGAGCTATGGTTTTCAGTTGAGATACGTTGGGCTGTTGTTTCTTTGGAAATAGCATCTTCTCATGCTCTGGAGTGAGGACTATTCTAGACTGCGCACCTTGAGCGTTAGTTATGATCATTACGGTATTTCCAGGAGCACTGGTTTCAGTTGAAGACGGAATTAGTTTTGCCGAAACAGGCTTGTTGTCTGTTGAAGTTATCTGCGGCTCAGATCCTTTAGTGACGAGAACATGAGCCTTTCCAGTTTGCGGATCGATGACTATCTTTTGTGTCCGGCCAGGTCGCGGTGAACTTGGTGTCGGTAAGATTATAAATTTCTCGGATTTGCCCTTGCTCTGGGGAACTGGCTGTATCAATGTAGGTGCTTGTTGGACTTCTTTTACATTAGTCTCGCCTTTTGTCATGATAATTTTCTGTTTCCCTGTAGTTTTGTCAATAACTAACATAGGTTTTGCCCCTCGTAATTTTGACGATTTGGAAAGAATATTAGGAGTACTAACTTTACTACTGTCACTGACTGGGTTCATTAGTAAAGTTTTCATTTCAGATTTATTCGGGGTTGCACTTATGGCAACTTTTTCATTTTCTATGGCTTGCTTTGTTTTTACAAGTTTGGGAGGATTCGGTGTATGAGTTATAACGTTTCCGTCCGACATCACAATTGGCATCTTCTCAATACTTTCAGGAGTTAACAGATCTTCAGATAATACGATAGGCATTGAATTGATGTCAAACATAGCGTCATCTGCAGCCGAGTCGTTGATTATCTTTGACGTTTCGTTTAGGGGAGGTATAAGTGAATTCGGGGGTTTAATTTTCTGTATTTTAGCGGGCGGTTTTGCTATTTTCCTTATCTTCTGCTGTATTATAATAGTGTTGGCATCGGACGGTGCTTCTGGTGTCGTCTGTATAGTGTAAGTTTGAACAGAACCGTCTTGTGCGGGGTTGTTACTGCGTGATAAAATAATTTTGTCTGGTGTAGTAATTTCACTCATATTGTTGATAATATTTTTGTTTGGTGTGGTACGTCTAATTATTATTTTCTGTTTAGGTGATTCGGGTTTACCCTTGAACGACGTTTTAGCAACGTCGAAGTTTAAAATTTTCTCTTTTCCAGTGATTATTGATGTCTTAGTAGCTGATGGTTTATTAGCAAATTTAGGAATGCACGGTTCTTCTAAAATCTTTAATAGTCTTGATGACGAAGTTTCTACTTTAGAGCTTTTCCCGTTGTTTTTATGTTCACTATTATTGTCATTGGACATGCTAGCCAATTTTTGTTCCACTGTATGCAGGCTGTCTAAGCCATTATTTTGTTTTACATTAAATAGACCTTTATCGGATATTGTCTTACTATTATTTACAGTACTAGCTAAACTATGATCAATATTAATTTTGTGGTCAATTGATTCCGACATTTGGACAAGGGATTGAGCAGCAGTTAAATTTTCACTTTTTTCTTGTTCAGTTTCAAATCGGATAATGTTTTCATTATTCGAAATTAAAAGAGATTTGGGTTGATGAAGTATTGGTTCTGCTTCCATAATTATTTCTTGAGGTTTTTCTTCTATAACCATTTCTTCCACTGGATGAGCCTGAGGAACTTCTTCTTCGATGATTTCCTCAGGTATTGGTAAATTTAATTGTTCAGTCTGTAGATCGCTGGATGTTTTATTTTGAATAGCCGTCGACGGCAAGTTAAGAAGTGTTTCTGCTATTTGGAGATCTGATTCCGATGGAATATTCTCGATAACATTGTTCGACACGTTGTCAACAACACAGGTCGAAATATTATCATCAAGGTTGCTAGAAACAGTTTCCGTTTGATCACTCATTATTATGTTCATTTCATTAATAGTTGATACATTAGTTTCTTCTGATGTGATTATAGTATCTTCTACAACTTCAGAATGATCCTCAGTTGTAATAACATTCAAGTCATTGTTGATCTCTGCAGTATCTTTATCTTCTAGATATTTCTCTGGGTCTGGGTATTGTATACCATTAGCGTTATTGTCTACATTGACGCTTTCATTAAAATCATTATCGTTACACGTCCCACTGTTATCTTTATTATCATCTTCGAACAAATCTTCGGGAGGGTCGTCGCTGATGATTCTCGTGACTCTGTCAGCTTCTCTGGACACGCTCAATAAAGCGTCTACGGCTGACGCGGTAGATTCATTCATATATGGCTCGTACGATTTTTTAACAATGGTTTCAGGGAATTTGACGACTGGAACTGCAGTATCTACTTTGTCAACCAGTCCTTTTGCAATATCCATTTTTTCGCCTTCGACTTGTTTAATTTTGTTATCTACAACTTCTTCCATTTTTTCATCTACAATCTCTTCTTCCATTTTATCGTATATAACTTCTTCTACAGCTGTTACCTCTATATTTTCAGTTACAATTGGCATGTCTTCTATTTCTTCAGCTTTATCAATTGTTACTTCCATATCTTGAGCTTCACTTGTTTCTTGTTGTTGTACTATATCTACAGCTGGGATTGTAAGTTCCTCTTCACTTTGAGGCGTGATTATTGTTTCTTCTATTAAGTCTGTTTTATCTACTGTATCATCAACATGTTCAGTTTTGTTCGCTGCGTCATTCCTAATTTCCGTACTGTTTGTTGCTACCACTAATGTTTCTGTGTTCGTCGTATCCTCCATAACTTCAGTTTCGTTTATATTATCTTTCATATTTCTGTTTAAGTTGTTTATTCGGTCATCTATATTTTCGGGTTTATTATTAGTGAGCCCTATAATTTCTGTTTTGTGTGTTGTGTCCTCTATTACTTCAGCTCTATTTATAGTAACTTTAATGGGATCTGTATTCACGGGTTTTATTTCTTGTGTCGGATACAATACGTCTTGGAGTATTCTATTTCCTTTTTCTTTAACTTTGGGTGAAGTAATTGATTGTGTACTGATTTTACTTGGTTCAGCCATATCAGCAAATTGACTGAAATCAGGAATATCTCCAAAATTCTCGAAATTACTTTTCTCACGTAACTCAGCTTTCATTTTTTTAAGTTGTATTTTTGGCGCCAGACGAGCCACCTTAACTTGTTCAATGGGAGGAGATTCTCTAGCTTCTGGCGAAGAAACAACTTCAGAACCATTGATTTCACTCTCAGATATGTCCATTCTTTCAACTGCATTAGCATTAAGTTGTTCTGCGACGTACTTTCCGATTGCATCTTGGCTTCTAGAATGTCGGCTTCGAAAAAATGTTTTAGTCTTAAAAATTGCTTTAGTTGGTGGTGTATCAGTGGGTGGCTTCTCAGACTTTTCAGGCGATTTTTCTTGTTTATCCGGTGATTTTACGATGGAGGGCTCAGGAAAATTTTCCTCAACTTTCAGTGGTTCTGGTGCTGACGGTAACTCAGGAACAGTAGTCTTATTGAGTAATTCTGCGACTTCCCTCGCCATATCCTCGTCATCTAGACTTATGCTCTTGGCATCTTCTTTGCGTTTTGGGTTCTTGACTCGAGGTATTTTTCTACCACCATCAGCTTCCAGTGGCCAATCTTCATCTTCACAAAACTCATATTTGGAGTCACTGGATGATTCTGGTTTTTCACTTGTAGGTGAACTATTGGATTTCTTTTCAGTAGGTGATGATATTTCAGGCAGTAACAGTACACTGGACAGTTCCGCTGATGTTGGCACTGCTGGAGATTCTGTAGCTTCCGGTACTTCTGGCGACCCAGCCATAACAGTAGTTGAGGATTCGTCATTAGATTCTTCATCTCCATCATCCCAGTCAGCAAGAAGGCTGCTTTTGATTTCTTCATCCGTTTTGACTTTTTTTGTTTCAGTATGATTGTTTTCACAATCTGATTGGCGCTTTTTATTGCTTTGTGGGGCTTTCTGGGGTTCTTTCACTTCTTTTACTATTTTCTCTTTCTTTTCTCGAGGTTTACGAACCTTCGGCGTTTTGTTCGGCGTATCTGGAGTCGATTTTGTTGCTGCCTTCGTTGTAACTTTTTTCCTTACTGGCGATGGTGTATATGGTGTAAATGAAACACTATGTGTTTTGCTATGTAAGATTAGAACATTGAGACGCACTGTAGTGAATGGACACGCGTGGCAGGAATAGGTTCCAGAGCTGGACGCTGCTGGTGTAGATGCCGCGGATGTGGAAGCTGCTGATGTGGAAGCAGTAGGAGTTGAACACGACGGTACTGGATCATCTACTTTTTCTGGCTTCTCTTTTTCTTCACTGCCCATTCGTACTTCGTCTTTATTATCTGGTCCTGGTTCAGCACTTGTGGATGGTGTAGGAGTTGTAGTTTCCGCAGGTGAATTGTCAGTGCTAGGTCTATTACCTTGCACCAGTATGTGTACTTTATAATCGACTTTATCTTTACCCTGGAACAGTAGAAATGAAAGTGATTTAACCACACAATACATACATAAAACATTTTTAGATAGAATAAATTTTACTAAATGTATTCATGATTTATACATATATTTTCCTTAATAATTAAGTGAAGCAGGAAACATGGGACCTACCTTTCTAAATGGAGTTGAAATTCTCGATGGTTCAGCAGATTTTCCTCGTCCGGCTGACCTTCCTAGAATCAAATTAATAAAGTCAGATATTATCATTTTTATTTATATTTTTTTTTTTTATAAATATTACCTTTTTTACCAGAGCCAGGAGTTTTCTTTGGAGGTTCGCCAAAAATGCCAGCATAGCTTTCCTTCTTCTTTTCTTGAAACTCGTCTCTTGTCAGGATTTCAATGTCACCGCCAACAGCAGTCTCGGCTCTGATCACATCTTCCGGAAACTTTTCCATGTGACCACGTTTTGTTCTAAACGCGTCTAAGAACAAAAAAAGATATTAATTAATTGGAGTAATAAGAATTAATAGTTTTCCTGTTACAGAATAAATATACGAAATATTTTAATAGTTAATTAGAGAGAACAAAATAATACTTACATAGTCCTTTATTGATGAATTCATTCTTACGACTGCATTCATATTTGCATATTGAACTGGCATTTTTGACATATTCACTGAAAGTGGAAAAACAAAATAAGACACTAGCGAGTTAATATCACACTACACTTGACAAAACATCTAGTTTTCTTTATTATGTAAGTTTAATATTAATGTATACACATAATACCTTCTGGAATAAATTCTCTAAATGTTGTTGGAAACCATATCAATAACCATTGCGTAGCTTAGAAGACCAACAAGAGAGATACGAAAAGCGCCTTTAATTTATAATATTTATAAAAGATGAGAGAGTTTGAGATGTTGTGATGACATTAACTCCTAAAAAGACTGGTTGATAGTAGCCATAAATAGAATGTGTGAAATGTGTTCTAGCAATGCAAACTTTTGTCATTTGCATTGCTAGAACACACTTCAAGCTTCAAATAATAATAAATAACATTTCTTGGAAAAAAACAACAAACAGGTGTGATTTATAACAACTTTTTAGGAGTTTATTATATTTGTTGCTTAAAGTTTTACATTTAACCATACATTTTAGACATTTAAACATCTCTGAACTTTAAGCAATGTTTCTAAATAAAAGGGTGTGGGTGTAGGGTGTGTGAGGGTGTTTCAACAAAAACATTAATAGATAACACCTGTAAGAATTTGATTTGCCTTCCGTTTGTGTGTGTCTGAAAGTCATTCTACAGTTACAAAGCCTAATATTGTTTTTTATGACAAAAAGCTAATTCAGAATCATGGAAATAGGGTACAGGAGACCATAGTAAACATCATTGAGTAGGTTGAATACAAATTATCGATTTCATTTGAATAGCATTTTATATAACAGTAAATAAAGATGTATTTTATGATGGTGTAACATACCTAGCATAGTTTATGTCTCTATAGATTTTTTATGCATTAATACAGAATATGAGAAATGTGTTCAGCTGCATTTGGTTAGACTGGAAGCTGACCACAACATAGTTGGGAAAAGGCTGTTTGAGAAACAAAATATGAGAAGCACTAACATTTTGTATTTGTATCTTGGTCTTAATTAACCACATCATCTAAGTTTTAAGACAACACAGTTTGGAGTGCTGCATATCTATAAACTATATATGATAATGTGTTCCTATTTGACTTTAATAACTTACAAACATGGAACAGGAGTTCCACAGATTTTACATATTTTTTAAATATTTAAATACAGGTGTTTAAATATTTAAAACATGTAAAGCTAGCTGTTTATGCTAGGTTATGTTCGGTAGTTCTATCTTGTAAGTTTTATAACTAGAATGGTTCTTTTAGTCATTCTACATTATAGACATCAAAATGACAAGGACAAACAGTTAAACACCTTATGAATGAATGATTGAAATGCTGTAGCAATGGCTTTTTATATTAATGACAGTGGCCTCACTACATATAGTTGTAGGCTGACCGCCTAACTGAGACATTGTTTGAGGTAACTGCGCGGCACAGGAGGGGTGATAGTTATCACAAGTTGAGAAATCACTGAGCTCATGGCATCATGTCACCACACCCCCTCCTGCACCATGCTGCTACCTCAGGCAACGTCTCAGTTAAGCAGACGGCCTATAGCCACTGTATATTTAGCAGCTGTTGCGGTATGTTTAATTTAACTGTCTGAACTTCAACCATAATTATTTTCAGGTAAGCACAGCTGGTAGAATATTGTAGGTACAGAACTAAATCCCATTTTTATATACTTTGTCTTACTTATTGTAGAAAACATAATGATATCAGACATATTGATGTCTACAAGAAAATGTTCAGGGGGTCATCTATCCTGAAACTTATTTCTTTTGAGAATTGTTCAATAACAAGTTTAGGTCTTCAATGAATTCATTATGTTTATTCCTTCAAATTGTAGGGACCATCTTTGCAATATTGCTAGTAGCTTAGAAGTAATTATTATAGGAATATTATATTTACAAAGATTGACGAAGTTGGGATAAGGCTAGGCAGATGATGATTACCAAGATTGACAAAATTATTAACAGAAAATATGCAACTGGGTTATTAATGTTTGTTCACTTAACATTTCAACATCACAAAATTTATTTTCTAAAATGTTAAAAATAATTGTGTTTCAGGATGCCTGGAATGCGCTTTATGTCGCCTAATTATGTAAATATTCATCCTGGAAAACTTTTGGAACAAAGAAATTACAAACCTCATGGAATTCCTAGACATAACATACACTAATACTAGATCGCCACATCACTCCAGGTTATACTTGCAAACTTACTATGTATCCTCCTGGAAGAACTTGACAACAGCTATAGGTGGCTTCCGAAACGAAGGGAGGACATCTGATGGCAGCTTCTCCGGACCGACCACCTCACCTGGCCAAAAGCAGGACCCAAGCTTCACCCATACCACCTCCCCATCCAAATAACTAGATTCAGAGTTTTCACACATCACCACTATTATGTTCAGACAAAACGCACGACCATATTTTGTCAAGTAGTCACTGGATGCCGAGCCGAGTTCAACAGTTATTACAACATTTCCTTCAAATCAAGTTATATATCAATCTCTAGTCACTGAAACAATCAAGCGTGTCTTCAATTAAAAGAAAATGAAAGAATTTGTCTTATATTTGTCAAAACAGTAGCAAAATATTACTTGTAAATATCACCGACTGCGTACGAAATTATTTTATTTCATACTTAAGTTGGTAGCATTGAATGAATGAGTAGATGCAATTAGAGCTAATTAAGAATAGATCTAAAATCAATATATGTTTAAAATAAGTATTTTTTTAATAAAACCTGTTATAAGGACTCATATTTTATAAATAATCATATTTTGTAATAAAAGAATATGAAAGTTAGTACCGGAAATGTACAAAATGGTCGGCGTCAGCAGATACCAATATACCCACATTAATATGAGAGTTGCCAGTAACAAACCCCATAGAGAATGTATAACTTTTAAGGAGGATTACACACTTATACTTTGAAATAGTACTAAAAGTTGCTTGTAGGTTTTCCTTCAGACTGGCCTAGTTTGGCGATAATAAATTTTGATTTTTCCTTCTAAATGTGTTTATATTCAATTTCGTCTGGACCTCTCAGCAGCTGGATGATAACAGTCTATCGTTAAATAAAAAAATGTGAGCGACCGTGATTCTTATAATAAACAGGCCCCAGTCCCAACCAGGCCATAGTTTGCCAGTGCTGGGTATCATAGACTTCTAATCATGTTCCAGCCATCTAAAAATATTTTGCCTAACACGCGCTTCAGTTCCAAGACTTTAATATAGTAGGTACTTAGGTAAATAAGGTTTTTAGATAAATAATTTGGATTTTTATATTTTTTTATTCAGAAACATAATTTACATAACAAAAATACAATTTAGGTGGATCACTAACTTAATCATGATAGGGGTACCACTTTAGTACCTTATACCCATACACTATTTAATAACTAAAGAAAGAAAATTACTCTTTATTCTTATAACTAAAATTGTGATGGTTTATTAAAAAAATACTGCTTGAAGAAAATACAAACATTATCATTCGTAGTAATTAAAAAATTAATGTAGGTACTGTTTTTTTTATTCATAAATAGTAGCATCAAACACTTTTTAGAATAAAATTTTGTGATTTGTATCATGCATATTTTCGTAAGATTTAATTTATATAAAATTTACATCATCAAAAAAATTTAATAACATGCACAAATCCCAATCAAAATCACAATTTTTAATGATTTTATCCGTTCATGTTTTCTATACATGTAAGTTTTATTTAAATTATCCCGCGTATTGGCGGACTATTTTGGCCCACTGCTGAGGGAAGTTTCGTTGGACGTACGATAGAGTGCGCTGTATCTGCTTGGTTTCTTGTGGCGTGCACTGAGGACAGGCTCCTCTAAGTACCAGTGGCGCAAGAGCTGAAAAAGACAAGGGTAAATTGGTTACTTAGATAATTTTGAAAATAGTTGTAATGAATTAGCATTTTATCGATTGGTAGGTAGAACGACTAGGTTCCCAAAGGTGTACAGTTTACAGTATAGTAGGTACACCCTAACACCTTTTGTTTAACCGGGCTCATATCCAGTCTTCGGGCGCCACTGAGAAAATTCTAATGAAAAAAAAAACCAAAAACACGGGTAATAATTTTGGGTTTATCCAAAATTATTACCCGTGTTTTTGGATTTTTCATTAGAATTTTACCTGAAGCACTTCCTCAGCTTGTGAGTTGCAACCAGAGGCTGTTGTAAGAATTGGTACCAATAGGTTTAATAAACCAAACTTTCAAAGGAAATTAAAGAAACAAGTCAACTTACTCTTAAGCCGTTTTCCGATGGGGTCGCAGGGCGCTTCACCAAGCGCGCACTTGAGCTGTCTCTGAATGAAGCGCTTGTCTTGAAGAGCGTCGTCTAGCGCGGTGTCGGACACGGGGGGTCGCTGCGACTGCGCAGCGGTCACCGCTGCCACGCAACATAATAATAGCGCGTATTTGAACTGGAAATAGAAACATTAAATGTTAGTTATGTGGAAACAAATTATAATATTAATGAAGCCCAAAATTCAACATTTCTTACGTCTTTTGCAAATTGCGGCGAAATTTTGGAATTTGAATTTCGCGGGCTGCATTGACGGATTGCTTGTATACGATTTTTTGCCATGTGAAGTTACATTTTATTATGATTTCTTTCAACAAGTTGGCGAAATAAATGAGTTCAAGTATCTGTTGCTTTGTTTTTGATAATTATGCCTTAAAAAAGTTATAAACAATCTTGCTACATAGGTTTCGCATATACACGTACAGACGCCAGCAGGTCAACCTACCCGAAACTGTCAGATTTTCCCAATCAACCTTGAACCTTATGCTTTAGCAATAAAGTCGTAAATCTATTAAAGAAATCTGACAGATTGTAGTAACTTGATGTGCTGGCGTCTGTACCTATAACGATATAGATAAACAAGATATAGAGGCAGGAGCACAGATATAGTATATCTATGGGCAGGAGTCACTTGTCTCAAGAATTGGTTAGAATTCCATTTATGTTCCTTTCCACAAGCTGGGAAAGTGGGAACTCTGCGCCTAAATAAGTACCCGCAGCCACTAGCTTTCTATTTCTATCTTTAAAATTTCGCTAAATACTAGGTACAAAACAACTTCAGTCACTCAACAAATCCTTTCAAAAACGAAAGAAAGAAAGAAGTGGAGCGTAAGTACCTGCCTACTTGTAAGTCAATATTAACAAAAAGATTCGTCATGAGGAAAATTCAAAGAGTTTTGCCGTTTTCCTCTTTCTTTATTATATTGAGATATATACCTACGTAGGTAAGTATATTACTTATGGTAAATATACAAGGAGCCAGGGACATATGTCTAAATGTATATCGACGCGCAAACTACCTAAAACCATGAATTTAGCACATCATTCTAGACGTAGAAATTTTTCATCGGTAATTTAAAAAAAACCGGGCAGCAGAGGGTTCCGTACCATCATTGTTTTTAAATTTTCATCGGCGAGGCCTATATTCGTTAGAGAATTTTAACACAGCGCACTGCGGTGTAGAATATTGCAGTTTTTTTAAGTCAGCGCCGACTCTTGACCGATAGTGGAACTAGTGTAACTTTTGTTGATGGTTTCTGAAAAAGTGTGCTATCTATAGACATCGTTTTCTTTTTCCTGTAATCTTCTTCTTCTGTATATATAAAAGGCAACCGTTACCGACTGATCTATCAACGCACAGCTCAAACCACTGAACGGATTGCGCTGAAATTTGGCACACATATAGCTATTTTTATCTTCTGTCTTGTGTATATATAAAAGGCAACCGTTACTGACTGATCTATCAACGCACAGCTCAAACCACTGAACGGATTGCGCTGAAATTTGGCACACATATAGCTATTATGATGTAGGCGTGCGCTAAGAAAGGATTTTCCAATACTCACCCCCTAACTGGGTGAAACGGGGGGATTTCGTTTGTATGAAAAATCTTATTCCTTGAGTTAATAAACTTGAAATTTGGCAAGAATATTTATCTAAGTAAATTATGAAGTTTGGCAATTTCAGTTTTTCTAAACTACCCCCTAAAGGGGGATTGGGGGGTATCAAAATTTGTATGGAAGAATTTTAACGCGCGGTCCGATTAACTCGAAACTCAGTATTTATACTTAAGACCAATAATAATCTTCTATCTTCTATATTTAAATCTTCTATATATATATATCTATATATATAAAAGGCAACCGTTACTGACTGATCTATCAACGCACAGCTCAAACTCAAACAGAAATTTGGTACATATAATTATAGTTTCTTCAAATTATCAATTCCATAGGGGGGAGTATTTTATTACGTGGCTTGATTGGAAAATTGGTATGAATAATCTTTAAGTCAAGCTATAGAAACATCCCAGATGATTTTTCAAAACTCCACCATTGTGGGGATAAAAAGAGGGGATACAGTGTATATGAAAAATCTTATTCATTTGGTTAATAAACTTGAAACTTGGCAATATTTGGCTCAGTACACTCACTGTCACTTTTAGTTAAAAAAATCCCACACAGGATTTAGGGGGTGACAAAGTTAATAGGTTAGAACCGCCCGAGGGACGCTGGTGATGGCGCCAAACAAGTAGCCGAATTCTGGGTCGAGTCCATTTAGATTACTATCGACACGCTAAGAAGAAGAAGGGGTGGATTTTACTGCTTGCTGCCATTAACTCGAAAATGAGTATCGGCCTTTGAGTCAAGTTATATGAACACATTCCAAACGATTTATCAAAAATCCACCCCTGTGGGGGTGAAAAGCGGGGATACAGATTATTTGAAAAATCTGATTCCTTTGATCTACCAACTTAAAAATTGGCCCGAATACTTATTTATCTAATTATTATGATAACGATCATAAACATACATTTTCGGATTTTTTTTGAGGAAAGTACGAATTTCACGCGGACGAAGTCGCGGGCAGAAGCTAGTCTTTACATAAACTTCTATCACATAGGATTATTTCAGATTTTTCTCTTTGTAAACTTCGGAGATAAGGACGATTTTTATTTTCTTATTTGCAAAATAGTTGCGAGTTTGCGACTTGCGAGTCTCACCATAAGGGTTCCGTTTTACCATTTTGGTACGGAACCCTAAAAAATAATGGCTGTTCCATACATTTTGATCTCGTAGGTATTGCACTTGGGAATTTAGAAAAAAATCCTTGTCTGGGTACATCATAATAATTATTTTATTGGGAACCTCTGTGCATTTCAGCTTTCTGTAGAGGTCCAAGAGTTCGGGCTAGGCGTTGACGAATCAATCAGTGATTGAGCGAGGGAGTCAAGACTTTTCTTTATAATACTTTTTATATATTAGGACTAGCTTCTGCCCGCGACCGCGTTCGCGTGAAATTACACCCTCTCCCCATGTCTCATGTCTCATCCATATTTCATGTCTCTAGGACCAGCGGTTTAGGCTGTGCGTTGATATAACAGTCAGTCAGGACTTTGAATTTTATACATAATATATATATGTTACAGCCAAAGTAATAAATCCGGATATTATATATATTATCTAGCCATTATTTATAATGTCTACTCAATTTAGATAAAGTGATAATTGACACAGAATTAATCACATTAGTGAAGCGGGACTACGTCGACATAGGATGCTAGAGCGAGCGAAAGGCACCCCGAGGTTCGGTTTGGTTAGGTTGCTTTAAACCCTTTACACAGAAATACGAGCCCCGCGAATCGGGGCTACGTCGACATAGGATGCTAGAGCGAGCGAAGGGCACCCCGAGGATCGGTTTGGTTCGGTTACTTTAAATATAATGAATGACCAGTCATTATGTTTATTAGCTATTTAATCACTATGACTGTAACATATATACTTAGCGTGACAACCTAAATAATAAATGGTGAAACAGAGCTTTTATCATGTTACACTATACTATCAGTGCAGTACTTGTTTATCAATGTAGTATGGTCATATGGTGTGGTCGAGTGAACATACCTCTGACACATTTAAATTAACAGATTATAACATCACGCTTGTATTTCCAGCGGGGTTATTGCGTAACACACTCAGTCTGCCTAGCCTTTTCCCAACTATGTTGGGGTCGGCTTCCAGTCTAACCGGATGCAGCTGAATACCAGTATTTTACATGGAGCGACTGCCTATTTGACCCCCACAACCCACTTACTGGGTAACACGATACCCCTTGGTAAGACTGGTTGTCAGACTTTCGGGCTTGTAATTGCGTAACACACTCTAACAATGGGTTTCATTTTGACAGTTCAACAACATTCATTGCGTTATTTACGTTGTTCACCAGACACATTTTTCGATCAAGAAGCAATTGATTAGCAAAGGTATGTACTTCAAAATGATTCAGATTGAGATGAATAGTGTGTTACGCAATTAGGGTGGACGGATAGGCAGAAGTGTATAATATGGTACACTACAATATTTTTCTAGTTTGGTTAGTTAATTAGTCATAAAAAGACCGCTAGTTGTACGTTTGTTCTCATAAATATTTTGTAAGGGTTTCCTATAAACGCGTCTACAAGAGTTGGTAAGTAAAATAATGCTCTTTGGTATTGAGAATAAAATAGACAAAAATAAAGCTATAGTGATTTGAGTGTGCTGCGCAAGATGTTCAATTCCAGCTAGTTACTAGATATCTATAATAGGTAAGTAGGTATAGGTACCTACTAGGTACTGATTATTCTTTTCACGACCACGACCCTTGCACTCGATGTGTTATTAATTTACAAGAGTTCGACTTTGATCAATGCCAGCCCATGTCCGTCAATCGGTGACACATCATCGATCTATTATTCATTGGCTGTGCTCTACCACACTACCACTATTGCAAAATTTAGGAAATTTACGTGCTTCGAAATTAAAGAGATAGCCTTGAAGTTTTCATAACGTAAGTAAGTATAAAATCTTTGAAGCTACAAAAGCACTTACAACGCAGACAGAAATAACATAGACGGTACTAAAACTGTCTTTTGTTTATAGTTAAAATTTTAGATTCTTCATCATCATTCGACTCCTGCCATAAACCAATTTATTTGTTGACTGAAATTTAATTTGTTTTACGAGCTGTTTGTTTTCTATTAATAAAATAAAATTTTATTCGAGAACATCCATCAGTTTCGACGATCCTGCATACTATCTCTTTTGTTGACTGTACTACTTCTCTATTAGTCGACATCTCGGTAGTCACCTCAAAATTCATCAAAATCTGTCAACATAAAATAAATTCGCAAACATGTAGGTTAACGCCAAACAGGTGCAAAACGGGTTTCAACCTGAGGCTCGGAAACTCTGTAATTAACAAGATTAAGTTGCACCAATTTTATTAAATTGATACGTCAAGCTTGACTGCTTGGTCTGCTAGCTAAACAGTGATTGTGCAAGGATCATGAGAGCTGTCAGGAGAAGGCCAAAGCCATTTAGTTGGGGACTGTCCGCGAGACTGTATTTACCGTCATAAACAAAAGAGTTAAGCAGATTATGAACTCGCCGGTCGCCCCCCTGTCATGGGAATAACTGGCGAATTTCGTCTGTGTTTTAATTAAGTATAAAAAGGTACACTCTACCTTACCGTATGATGAAAATGTCGTGAGGAAAGTTTTTAGTATGAATATGGATTGCTTATAGGAGCAGGGGAAGATCAAAGAAACGATGGATGATGGACTGTGTGAAAGATGACAGCTAGAAAGGGGTGACCAACGAAATGACGACTAATGGAGAAGTAGGTATGGATGGTATGGATGAAGAACAAGACATGTGCCGCGGGCCCATAAATTATGGTGAGGGCAAGAAAATGATGAATACATGAAACTCACCCCTTTGGGATAAGGCGTGATGATGTTGTGTCGATGACTTATGAGCAAACAGTGCATGTCATGTGTTAATATTTGTTTTACCTCTTAGCATCGTCCGAATCGTTTAAACGGGCTAAGGAAATTAATTGAAATGAGTCATATAATAAAGAAAAATATTATTTCTGCAGTAAAGGTCGCAGGTTCAACCACCTCGCGTAATCACTTTTGCTTATAGGTAAGTGCGTACCTATTGTGAGACTCCATTAAATATAGGATTTCCGGGGTCAGTCACAAGTGTAAGTGAAGTGTAAGTGTTGGGTTGAAACATGCAGAGTCTGTTAATTACTGTCCACGATACGAAAATTAAGCTCTTATCTCAACTTTAAAATTTAAAATCTGCGGGGAATTGCTATGGTAATTGCGTAACACTAACAGTAGCAATGACTTCCTTTTGACAGTTCAACAACATTCATTGCGTTGTTTACGTTGTTGGGCAGACAAATTCGAACATGACTTGAAGCAATGGATTAGCAATATCCTTCAAAATGATTCAGATTGACAGTGTGTTACGCAATTAGGGTGCTGATCTCAACTTTAAAATCTGTTCTAATGATGAATTTTATAGTCCTGCAAAATACCTACCACAAGATATTGAACCAGACATAATGCAACCTGCATAAATATAAAATTATCCTCAAGAGAAATGAAAACAGCACTCTCTAAAGAATGTTCTAAGGAAACAAATGAGTGTTGCGTTAACTTTTCGTCTGGAACTGTACAGTCAACAGCAAAAGTAGATGATCAAAATCAGAAATTCAATAGTAATGAACGGAGTTCGCGTCAGAACTGTATGGCGTCGAAGTGATTCAAAAGTATGTGATTGTAAATTATACCAAACATTTACTACTAACTAGCTTCTGCCCGCGACTTCGTACGCGGATCCTGTTGGTTATGCCAGCGACAACGGGGTAGTCAAAATCGAAGATCTGAAACGTCTGATGTCGAATTCTAAGAACCCGGGGACTGGATAACAACGGGATGCGCGAGACGATTCGAGACGTCATTTTCAGGCAATAATGAACCAATAGGGTGGTAAACTTGGCCTTGCACTTTGAATGTTGGCATAAATGGGCCTTCTGAAATCTGTTTCGCAACAAAAGATGTCATTTGAAAGGCATTATTGTACGAACGAATGTTGTTCAAGAAATGTTTTGACTGTGATGGTCACCGATTAGCAGTGATCTTAATATTTCTGGAGGATTTTGTAATATTTCAATATGTACTTTCCCACCTGAGCAACACATACCGTTTGTTTCTTTTTGCTATTTAACAGCTTCACAAAAAGTAAAATTTTTAACCATACCTCCGATGGCGGAATATGTGGCGTAGTCAATCATAGGAGTATACGTAAATGCACTCCGTTCCTTATCAACCCAAGGAAGGTCGCCATGCCCTACGGCTATATCTTGAGACACATCCGATTCTTCAGATGATATCGACATTCTGTTCAGAGAATGTCGAAGTCGATCAGAATTCAAACGTTCGTTGCGCTCTTCTTAATCTGTCTCTTCATGCCGTACTCCAGCAATTCTTTCTTTCTCACTTTCTGATTATGAATATTTTGTTGTGTGCTTGTTCGGAACAATGTATGATAATCTCACCGTATCAGCGGTCAGTCGCGCATCATATTCTTCACTGGTCTCTAGAGATCTGGATGTAGATGCGTAAATACGCTGAGAACGCAGGCGTGCTTCGCAATCCAAAGAGGTTTCCACGGAGCGAGTTGCAGCCTGATGTTCTCAAACAGCATCAAGTCTCTCCTGACGCTCTTCGGTAGATTCTTGGGATCTTATGATCCTCAATCTTTTAGCTCCTTTGGAACATTGGGAAAGATTTGACCTCTTTCTAGGCATGGTTATAGTTTTATTATGAAGAAGATACCTGATCAATTAAAATCTAAGTGACTGCTCCCCTACCAAGGGTGCCCAGACACGGGATCGTCTGGCCCATGTGCTGGTTTGGTCCCTGGGGTGGTCACGGCGTGCTATGTGTTCTGGTGCGCCGGTGATGGGGAGTACTCCCCAGCGGAGGGTCCGGTGACGGACAGCCGCGGCGGGTTCACGGATGAGTGCTAACGCGTGCCCATGTTCCCGCCGTAAGCGGCAGAGGAGGACACCGTGGAGTTTTAGTGGGTTAGAGTCCCACATAACTGCACTATCTCCCCGTGGTAGTGCAGAATGCATGAGCATTTCTTGACGTTAAAAAAAAAAATGGGAGTTTTGGCCAGTAGAGTCAAATTTTCAATGATATACCATCGTCATCGAAAATCAGTCCTAAACTGTTACCGCCTTCACCGCGTGGAGGTGAAATTAGTGATAGCTTAGATTTCCACATCAGATGTTTCTGATCTTCGATTTTTATAAGTCAACAGGAAATGCCCATCAGACCGAGTAACTTTTACTAAGACGTCATTCCTATATGTGTTATGGTGTAGCTGGGCTCTTGGAGTTCCCCATCAGGTGTTCCAGATCTTCAAATTTATTCTCTCAGCAGAAAATCCTCATCACGTGGAACAATTTTTGCTATGGTACCATTTTTGTATCTCTTATAGTTAAGCTGGTCTGTTTCGGTTCTGCATCAGGTGTTCAAGTTTCCAAGAAACATTATAGCCTGAATGTTGTCCAGCCATAATAACTATACAACAAAAAAAAAATCATTCAAATCCGTCCAGTAGTTCCGAAGATCGGACGCGCAGGCCCGAGGCGTGTCCGTACTCTGATAGAATACCTTAACAAATGTTCGCCGTGATTCTTTAAATTGACATAACTTTTTTATTTATGAACCGATTGACATGAAATAAACACTAAATGTTAAGTGAAGCCTACTACAATATATAAGTGAAAACCGCATCTAAATCGAATAAGCCGTTTCTGATATTAGCGTGCACAAACAAACAGACAAACAGACAAACCGACAAACAGACAAACCGACAAACAGACAAAAAAATAATTAATTACAATTTCGGGTTCGGCATCGATATAATAACAACCCCTGCTACTTTTTTTTTATATATTTCCATTGTACAGACACCACTTTTCTACAAATTTATTATATGTATAGATACAGCTGCCATATCTTCGTGACCAGTTTTGACTCCTATTGAATTTCTGATTTTGATCATCTACTTTTGCTGTTGACTGTACGTACATACAGTTTCTTCAGAGGTTGTACGACGCCAGCACATCAAGTTACCCGGAACTGTAAAATTTTCCCAATCAAGTTTGAACCTAATAAAAATAATTTAGCGATAAAGTTGAAAATCTATTAAAGAAAGACAGATTGTAGTAGTTTGATGTGCTGGCGTCTGTACAAAAGAGTCACTATCGTATGCTATCGATAGGCGCGTGCTCGGAAAACTAATGAATTTGTAATCAAAATGATCTATGCTACAGCAATATTATTATGTGTTAGGGTTACCATTTTGAAATTTGAAAAGTGCTACACCCTAATTGCGTATGTGTGCCAAACCCTCATCATCATCTGCCTAGCCTTTTCTCACTATGTTGGGTTCGGCTTCCAATCTAACCGGATGCCAGTTCAGTGCCAGCAGTTATATGGATCGGCTGCCTATATGACCTCTACAATCCTGTTACTTGGTAATACGTACGATACCCCTTGATAAGACTGGTTGTCAGATTTTCGGGCTTCTGACGACCCCTAACGACTGTCAAAGATCCAAGAATGGCAGCCCTACGTGTAGATAATTATAATTATCTATGTAGATACGTTTGTCATATTGGTACGTACAGCATAGTGTGATGCTACCCTATTGTTTAGTAGTCTTCCTACATCCTTATCTCTTTTGTATTATGGACATCACGCAAGATTTGACCTATGGGCGGCACAATATGGATACTTTACAACGCCTAACATTTTGGCGGTCATTTCTAAAAATAAAATAAATCACCTGTTTACGACCTAGTAAGTATTTGAACCCAAGACATTCGGCTTTGTTTGCTGTAAACTGTAAGCTTGTATCAAATTATTAGGTACTTACAAGAATTCATTAGGTACCTACCTAATAACTACTTCATTCATTCTTAAAATCGGCAATCTCATACTGACCTATTCATCTTCATCTGCCTAGCCTTTTCCCAACTATGTTGGGGTCGGCTTCCAGTCTAACCGGATGCATCTGAATACCAGTATTTTACATGGAGCGCATTCCACAGAAATACCGCCTGGACAAACAAAGAAGAATGAATGAAGCCAGAACGGTGAGAAAGATATCGTAGAAGACGATTGTTGGTGGAACGAAGATTTTTTAGCATGGGCAGAGCATAAATATTGAATTTGGGCGGTCATGTAAGAAGGAGCAGTTGGTTTGTCAAGAATAGAGAACAACGTAGTCAGAGCCCTCACCTCTCTGCGATGGCGAATGGGTAACCATTTTAAAAGCCGCCGGTGCTCGGATACTGGTCATACCTACTTACTTACGAAGATTGAAAACGAATCGAATGCAGTTATTGAGGGTCCAGTCTTTTAGGTACCGATACGTATTTTGTTTTGATCTACATTGCCATGTAGGTACAACTTTATTATGTCGTAATTACTAACGGTAATTCAAAACGGTGAAGGAAAACATCGTAATGAAACAGGCATGTCCTAGAACCAAAAATTCGAAGACAATCATGTGAGATGTCTCATGGTTTCAAAGTATTTCCCAACCCGCACTGGGCCCGCGTGGTGGATTACGGCCCCCTCCCTCTCACCGAGAGGAGGCCTGTAGGTATCCCAGCAGTGGGAACATTATAGGGTGATTGTTACAAGACATTTAAAAGAAAATCATGGCAATTATTGGCATGGTAATTACGAACTGCAATTATGTTGCAATTAGTTTTAAGTAACGCACTATGACGCCTTCGTTATCGTAAGTTTAGCTAATGTTAACACGTGTTCCTATATATTTTAATGCACCATAATATAATATTATTAATGATTAGTTTTACCTACTTTAGATTATTGCATAACATAGCCTAGCCCTCAGGCTAGGTTCTCTAGTGCCGAGCCGTATTAGGTATTAGGTACACACGGCGACAGATCAAGCTATAAGTACGTTTCCAGTTTTAGCTGACCTCGAATTGCATAATTATGTTTTTCGTACAATGAGAATGTCAGCTTATACTGGAATTTATGTACGGACGCCAATCAACCCGAAACTGTCAAATTTTCCCAATCAACCTTTAGCCATAAAGTTGAAAATCTATTAAAGAAATTTGACAGTAGTAGCTTGATGTGCAGGCGTCTGTACCTACGTTTCGCCTCGTTGCAAGTGCTACTGCTGAGCATGAGGTCCGATTTCGGGGAGGGTTCGATTCCCAGATGGGACGAAGTGTTATTGGGGTTTTTCTGTCTGAAATTTCTCAGTAAGTAGCAGCCCGGAGTCTGGACTTGTGCCTGGTTGATGGCAATAGGCTCGCCTCCTATTACATGGGTCCTAAACATTAACTAATAGCTTAATGTGGGTGTACTATAGTTATACCTACCTCTGCTCAACCCTTCGGGATAACAAGGTGAGATGTTAATACAGTGTGAGTCTTCATAATGTGCACATATCGAAATGAGGGAAATTATTAATTAAGCTTAATTTTATTATAGACAAAAAAAAAAATTTGTAGCATTTTTTAAATTCTTTTTCGCTGCTGTGACCCCTGTGTAAACAATCGCCCCTCAATTGAGAAATTATCGTCGTTTTTTTTTTAACAAAAATCTGATATTTTTTCATAAATTTTTACAATAATTGTAAAATTACTCACAATAAAAGCCCCGATTACCTACCCTTTTTGATTACTTTAAATTATTCTCCATTGAATCAGATTTCTAAACGTAAAAATACCATGTTTATAACTCAATCACAACATTTCCTATAAACTGTTAAAGAAAGGCCTTGCAATGACCATACTTTAGCAGGTAAAGATCCTTTTATTTATTTTTTCAAATATTTTTTCCGTCGATAAAATTAAGCTATGTTTCCCTTATTTCGTTATGTGCACATTATGAAGACTCACACTGTATATTGTACTGATGAAAGAAGGCCTCTTCTATATCCTATGTAAAGCGTTGTGAGCAATTTTCTGCTAATAAAGCTAGGCTGTTCATTTTATTACGTAAGACAATTTTAACCAATTTCTGACCCCTCCCCCTCCCCTCTACGTTAGAAAAATAAGACTTGAATGAACCCCTCCCCATTTGAATCTTACTTACATAAGATCATTGTCTACTTACCAAAATTGCAAAGAAAAATTAGCAATTTTTTTTTTAACTTTTGATTTTTGCTTGCTTTTGTGATCTTACGTAAGAAAAATCTAGACCTCTCCCAACCCCATATAAGAAAAACTAAGACTTTTTTGGACCCCCTCCCCCCTCAAATCGTCTTACATAGGTAATAAATCAACAGCCAACTATGAATGAATGGGGTTTAAAACTGAACATTACTGAGGATGACGCATGTCGGTGAAACTTTCTGCAAGAACAGGCATATTTCCATATGAAATTGAAATAAGTCTGTTAACTCTTCCATTATAATCACAGATCATAATGTTTGCGGTTGACTAACGGAATGGTGACAGGAAATATTTCTGAGTTTCTTTTTAAATTTTTTTAAGCGACCCAAAATTGAAACCGTTTTCGATTTACTGATCGCAATCAATCATGAGAGCAGTGGTGGTCCAGTGGTAACGACCGCGACTTACGAATTGTAGGTCGTAGGTTCGAACCCAG
Organism: Oligia latruncula; assembly: GCA_948474745.1. Classification (NCBI taxonomy): domain Eukaryota; kingdom Metazoa; phylum Arthropoda; class Insecta; order Lepidoptera; family Noctuidae; genus Oligia; species Oligia latruncula. Next base: position 5,663,181 of record OX419699.1, read on the forward strand.
ACAGGCACTTTATTTTATGTACTTAATTATTACACCACTGCTCTCAAAACAGTGAAGGAAAACATTGTGAGGAAACTTGCATGTCCTAGAACCAAAAATTCTGAGGCATGTGACAACTACCAACCCGCACTCGGCCCGCGACGTGGATTACGGCCCATTCCCTCTCACCGAGATGAGGCCTGTGTCCCAGCAATGGGAACAACAAAGGCTTAATGATAATCAATCATGTGGTTTAAAGAGGGGTATCTAAGAGAATATTGAGGTTCGTACCTAGTGTATAAGAGAATATTAAAACCACAAACTCTTTCATTCCAATTAAGTAAGTAATCGAAAATATGAAAAAAAAATGCAAATTGGTGAGTTTGTGGTCTTACATTCTATTTTAGAACGGCACAGAATTAAAAAAAAGTTTAAAAATAATCTAGAACGTCGAATCGATCGTCATGTAGTTGACTTATCATACGCTAGTAATATATAGGGTGACTGGTAATTAGTGACCGATACTTAAACACGTGATTTTACTCATCATTAAGAACAACTTTTACGATGGGACCAAACCTGAAATCGCGAAAAAAAAATCAGCTGTTCCCTACATTTATGTTCGTCTAACTCGTCAAAATGTAGATAGAGAACAGTTTTTTTTTCACGATTTCAGGTTTGGTCCCATAGTAAAAGTTGTTCATAATGATGAATAAAATCACGTGTTTAAGTATCGGTCACTAATTACCAGTCACCCTATATATGTCAATGCTTATCAAGTTATCATTGAATGGGTCATTGACAAAACCTTTCTTTAGATTTTTTGTCTAGATAACCAGTCGATAGTAACACCCACTCAACCATCTCGCAAACGTACAGATAAAGCCTTGAATTATTCTGTAAATGCTCATTTTTTGCAAACGGCGACCATGTAATACATTCCACACAATCCTATAATGGGACCCATCATTCTAGCGTTCTCACAAATGACGTAAAATTGCACCGACATGATAATTCAACGAAATTGTCGCCCTTCGCCTACTTCCAAATGGCTGAAGAATTTAAATGGGAGGATTATGATATAATCTCGACTGCTCAAACTTCAAACTATGTAAGTAGTGCAGGTAGCTGGCAATCGTGGCTTGTTTACTGAAATTGTGGCTTCTCTATTTGTGTGACGTGACTTTAAGGTACAATTTTTTTGACGAAGTGACATAATAGCAAATAGCAACATGACAACCAATACAATTGCGTGGTATTTGTTCTAACTATAGACAGAGTAGTTAGTAAGGATCCGAGTATAGACCCTGTGAGACGCCTAAGAAATGCTTGCCCTTCGTTGACGTTGCCAACAGTTTTTGAGGAATGTAGAACCAGGATAGCACTAACAAATCAACAAAATGACTTTATGACAACAATATTTCAATTGATTATAACCACTAGTTGTAAAGGTCCGATTATCGACCCTATAGAACGCCTTAGTAGGTACGGCCCGCTCTGCTCGTAAGTCAAAAAAGGTTTTCGAGGAAAGAACTAGGATGACTCTGGCTGGTAGGTAGACTGGTGACTGGTGGTCTACTTAGGTAGACTTGTTTGCGGAAAGGTATAGAGTATTACGAATACGACTTTCTGTCTCTTCTTCTATTACACGACAACAATTAAAAATACATGACATGTAATTTATACCAATTTTTTTTTTGTTTGTTTGTAAAAGGTAATCTCTAAAACATATGACCCGATTACAAAAAAAAACATTCACTACACTGTTATTGTTACGTATGTATCCAACTTTATAATATTATGTATCTATGGTCTTCCTGTCTTCCGGTTGACACACTCTTTACCCCTGTCATGGCGAATACACAGTCACACGAAGCTCGTCGTTTTATTCCATGAATCTACAGACCTAACAACAGCACCTACAAGCATCATAACATGGTGTCAGAAGTTACCAGAAGTAAGCGTTTGCAGCAGCCTATACTACAAAAGTAAGTCAACTAAGTCAGTCCATAATAGTCGCATAACGCCGCCACGTGCTCCGTCCTAAAAATGTCGGAACAAAAAGCAAGTGCAAATCGTCTCCTGCCGCCAAGTAACTTCAGTCTCGATATCAACGCCTCGAACATGCCATTGGCTTGGCGAAACTTTAAAACTAGTCTCGGGATATTTATGATCGCTAACAGTTTGGAGAACGAATCCGACAACAGAAAGGTAGCCATTTTGTTACAAACAATTGGCCCGGACGCTCTTCAGATATTTTACTCGTTCAATACGGAAATAGAGAAAATCACTTATAAGGATCTACTCACCAAATTCGAAGACTATTTTACGCCGCGCGTAAATATCTCCGTAGAAAGGCATAAGCTGTTCAACAGAAAGCAAGGTCCAGATGAAGAAATTGAGACGTACGCCACTGATCTCAAGAATCTAAGTATCCAATGCAATTTCGAAGGTCTTGCCGATGATATAGTAAAGGACATATTTTCATGGAACCTAAATTCATCATGTTCGTACATCAGAGAACGTATCCTGATCGAAAAACCATCTTCATTTGATGCCGCCGTCAGTCTTGCTAAAACATTAAGAAACACTAGGTTAGACGCTAAAGCCATATCAAGTCAAGAAGTAAGTGTCGTCGCCAGTCGTCAAAGAAGTCACAGTCGTCAAAGAAGTCACAGTCGTCAAAGAAGTCATAGTCGTCAAGAAAGTCAAAGTCATAGTCGTCAAGAAAGTCGTCGTCAAGAAAGTCAAACTCGTCAATATAAAGGAAGTCAAAGTCGTCAATCAAGTATAGCATCGTCTAATCAAGAACCTGAATCCAAACAGTCCTCCAAGATCTGCTTCAGATGTGGTCAAGTTCACCGAACAAAATGTCCAGCCATAGGAGTTACCTGTAACAACTGCCACAAGCCCAACCACTTTGCCAAGTGTTGCCGCAACAGGCAAGTGAGATTCATAGAAGAAGAAAGTACGGGTAATCCATCTGATACTTATTTTTTAAATAGTCTTTTCACTAATGAGATTTCTGTCAATCAAAAAAGCCCTTATCATACAAGTTTGTCCATAAATAGTAAGAATGTAGAATTTTTGCTTGATACAGGTGCTGACACTAACATCTTGTCATTCAATTCTTATAAAAAACTTAATTTACCATTGAGTAGTTTAGAGAAAAGTAGTCATAAACTCTCAACCTTTAGTGGTGAAATACTACCTACTGTAGGTCAATGCATTCTGACAGTCACCCATAACAATATAGCATACAATGTCAATTTTCACATTGTAGATATACCTTGTAGAAATATTATTGGTCGCAACAGTTGTGAAACATTAAAATTAGTCAAAAGAGTCCATAATGTTCATTTTCATGAGTCAATCAACGTATCACAACTTGTTGAATATAAAGATCTCTTCTCAGGAATAGGTTGTCTTAAAGATTATGAATGTCATTTATCAATGAAGCCTGATGCTGTACCTTCTATTGATGCCTGTCGTAGAATTCCATTCAGTCTTTTAGAACAATTAAAAGAAGAAATAGCCATGTTAGAAAAAGACCAAATTATAGTCAAAGTCGAGGAACCTACTGATTGGGTAAGTTCAATAGTAATAGCTTCTAAGAAAAATGGCAAACTACGCCTGTGCATAGATCCAAGAAAACTTAATAAAGCTATTATGCGTCCTCATTATCAATTTCCAACTATTGATGAAATTAAATCCAGCCTCTCTGGTTCACAGTACTTCACAACCCTTGATGCAAACAAAGGTTTTTATATGCTCAAGTTAGACGAAGCTTCTTCAAAGCTATGTACATTTATCACACCTCAAGGTAGATATAGATTCCTAAGACTTCCCTTTGGGATAAATGCAGCTCCAGAACTGTTTCATTCTATTATGACAAGAAGATTCTCCGATATCTCAGGAGTCAAAATCATGATGGATGATTTCTTAATTTATGGTCAAACAAAAGAAGAACACGATTTTAGGTTAAAACAAGTCTTAGAAAGAGCTAGGGAACTAGGAATAAAATTTAATAAAGAAAAGTCTAACATATGTAAAACTGAAGTTAAGTACTTAGGACACATCTTTTCTAAAGATGGTGTTAGAGTTGATGAAAACAAAGTGAAAGCCATTTGCAGTATGCCACCTCCCACAAATATCACAGAATTACAAAGATTTTTAGGTATGGTCACATACTTAGGCTCATACATAGAGAATTTGTCAGAAAAAACTTCTAATTTGAGAACGCTTCTGTCCAAAGATAATGAATGGTCTTGGCAAGATAGACATAATGTAGAATTTAATGCATTAAAGGAATGTATAACTAAAGCCCCTGTCTTGACATATTATGATCAAAATAAACCTATTACACTGTCTGTAGATTCGTCTAAAGATGCCATGGGTGCAGTGATTAGCCATGATAAACACCCCATTGCATATGCTTCAGCTTCATTAAGCTCATGTCAACAGTCATACTCTCAGATTGAGAAAGAGCTATTAGCTATCCTATTTGGTTGTACAAAGTTTCACCAATACATCTATGGTCGCCACACTTTAGTTGAAACTGACCACAAACCAATAGTGTCGCTTTATAAAAAACCAATATACAACATTCCACCCCGTCTTCAAAGAATAATGCTAAGATTACAACCATACGACCTGAATGTAACTTACAAGCCAGGTAAATATCTATATGTTGCTGATACGCTGTCTAGAGCAGCTTTACCAGAACAGTCATTATGTGATCTTGAGTCTGACCTAGATTTGCATGTCAATTTAGTGATTAGATCATTGTCAGTTAGCCCAAACAAACTTAAATCAATTCAAGAACAGACTTCTCAAGATAAGGAATTGTCACTTTTAAGTAAATATTGCATATCAGGTTGGCCTGAACATAAAAAATTACTTCCAGACATACTTAGGCCATATTTTCCTTTAAAAACAGATATACACATTATTAATGGTATTGTCTTCAAAAACAACAGTGTTATTATACCTGTAGCTATGAGGCATGACATATTGAAACAGATCCATGAAGGTCACCAGGGTATTCACAGTTGCCAAAGATTAGCAAGGAATCTAATATACTGGCCCAATATGTACTCTGACATAGAAAAATATGTTAATAATTGTCATAACTGTCTTACTAACAGACGCAGCAATTCCAAAGAACCACTACAGCCTCATGAAGTAAAACCAATCCCCTGGAATAAAGTTGGAGTTGATCTATTTGATCTCAATTCAGACAAGTATGTCATAGTCGTTGATTATTATTCTCAATATATCGAGCTTGCTAAGCTAGTAGGTGGTTCCACTAGTAAAATTGTAATTAGTCATTTAAAGTCTATTTTCTCCAGGCATGGAATTCCCAATATTCTAATTTCTGATAATGGTCCTCCATTTAACTCAAAAGAGTTTAATAATTTTGCTTTAGATTGGCAAATACAACATATTACATCAAGTCCCTATCTTCCACGGTCTAACGGTCTAGTAGAAAGAACCATAGGCACCATCAAGAATATATTAAAAAAATGCCTTACAGACAAATCAGACCCTCATTTAGCGTTACTACAGTACAGGAATACACCTAAAGAAAGCACGTATTCACCTGCCCAATTACTAATGTCCAGGTCACTTAGAACTAAACTTCCAGTCTTAGAACATACTCTGAAACCAAAAATACCTAACTCCAGGACTGTATCAAATAAAACTAGAATAAAAGATAACAAATCACTGATTTATTATAATCAACATACAAAACCGTTGTCTTCACTAAACATTGGTGATCACATATACTTCAAGAAACAGCCAGATAGTATTTGGACACCAGGTACCGTTTTAGATATAGGTCCACAGCCCAGATCGTATACTATTGTCTCCCCGGAAGGTACTTTTCGTCGTAATCGCCAACACATCCTAAAACCAAAACTTTCAGCCACTATGACTGCTCCTAGTGGAAGTTCACTGTCATCCCCATCTGTTCCACTAGATACCGATCTTCCGCCGCCTTCCAATTCACTGCCGCCGTCGTCTCCTCCCTCGAACTATCAATCACCTTGTTCAGCTAGTCCCGTGCAAAATCCTGAAACAAAAACGAACACATTACATACACCAAATAGTCATACTAACCGCTCAACAACTACTTATTCTTCATTCGGCAGAGCTATCATAAAGCCCCGAAGATTTTGGTAGTTTTAAGTCTAGATTAAGTCCATTATTTTTAATTTAATTTTTAAGTAAACTTATTGTTTTCAAAGTTGTAATGTATAACCTCATTTGTTAGAACTTACTGTCAAAACTTAGTTAAGTCAACTTGACAGATGTCACTGTCGCATAGAGATGTTCCGTTTCACTAATAGTACGTAAGATCATTAATTGTAAAAAAAAAAAAAAAAAAAAAAAAGTGTATACTTACGTATGCTTGTATTTACTTTTTCTTAATAAGGGAGATGTTACGTATGTATCCAACTTTATAATATTATGTATCTATGGTCTTCCTGTCTTCCGGTTGACACACTCTTTACCCCTGTCATGGCGAATACACAGTCACACGAAGCTCGTCGTTTTATTCCATGAATCTACAGACCTAACAACAAGACCTACAAGCATCATAACAGTTATCATGTGCCATAGGATATGTGCCTAAGCATCTTTGAGATAAAAAGTCGTCTAACATCATGGCAATTCGGTAATAATAGATGTTGAATATATAATATGTATGTAAATAAGCAGGTAAGAATTTGTAAGTAAACAATAGTGAAAGGAAAAGTTTATCAAACAATAAGTGAGCAGCCAACATGATTATAGCAAAGTTTGGTGCTAAAATCTAACATTTGTAAAAGAGTCGATTTCGCAGGAATTAACCTTCGAATCAAATAAGGATCAATGAAACCGAACACGTTTTTGAAACGCATAAAACAAGGAAGGATTTAAATAAATAAATAAAAGTTGTTTTGGATTGTTTACACTTTTAAATTGCATGCACGACAGCACGACCAATTTAACTCATCATATAATCACTAACAAACTGAGAACATATTTAGGAAAAATATATCAAGATTAGGTAGGTACCTACCGAGAAACTTAATTAGCTGCGTAAAGGCCTAATTGTTAAGTCCTCAGTAAACCTTATTGAATCATAGCTAATAAACAATAGCCAAATTTTCTAAGAACGCGCCAATTTGCACATGTAAGTTATGTTGACATACGACGCGCGTTGTTTAACTGTTGTGCCAACTGCCGACTAATCTGCACACGTTACGCAAATATTCGGAAAACTATGCTTTAATAACGAAATAAGCGACAAAGTAGAACAAAGTCCCTAATGCGTTTTTAACTAGAACACCTTCGGGCTTCGACTTATGTAAGCGGTCATTAAGCTGACCAATACAAACAAACATGATGTGTGCATAAGATTGCTATAATTGTACCGCAAATTATTTAGGAAATTAGATAACCACTCACTGCAAGCTACAACCTTATTCCAATCAGTTTTAAACACATTTTCCAGATAAGGATCAACATCCTACTTTGTAAGTTATTATAAATCTTTCTGCCAACAGAACACGGCATACATAAATTTAGCGAATATCAACAGAAACCTGTACTAATTTATAAAGTCAAAGTGTGTAGACCTTAAGACCTTAACAGGTAGTAAAATCGAGAAACCGACTGTCCTTCGACAGCCTACCAACATTATCAAAAGCTCGAAACGTGTCGCCAACAGGAAAACAGATATTATAGAGAAATTGCAACTTACCTGCATGTTAGCAGTGACGTCGACAGTAGGTAGGCAGCTCGAAGAATCGAAACACTTTTACTTTTGTTGCACTAGTGAGCCGTTTAGTTAGCGATTGACCCGGATCTCGGTATTATGATTTCTACAGTATTTCACGATATTTTCTCGTAGCCAGTGAAGCGTTTAAGCGTACGTCTGGTTGGAGAATGCTGGAGCGAGCCGTGGTGCCGTAACCTCTTACTTAACGACAATCCCCCCTTTTCGACTGGCTGTACATACTCGATGGCCTGCACCGAGATTGTGCGTCAACGACTCATCGTTACGTGAGCGCGGAGTGTGAATAAAACACTAATTATTGTATTCATATATTATTTTATTTTAGGCACATAATGAGAACAGGAAACGGATCATGTTATGTGCTTTTGGTAATAAAAATCGTTGCAGAAATTCATGTTACATAGACTAAACGGATTTGTTTTCATTTTTCCTCTTACTAAAAGTTGAGTAGGTTACTACAATGTGTATGATCAATGAAATATTTACAAATACTAGTAAGTATGTATAGTATCTATGTATATACCTACGCAGATATACCCTATATGTAGATAGAAACGATAGGTACTTAATTAAATAATTATTTCTTTGTAGACACAGTAAATTGTAGGTCAGTTAGGTAGGTACCAACAAAATAATTAGGTAATTGATATTTGATAACCCAAATAATAACATTAGCTTATTTGTGACGAATTCTATTGTTTCCAATTTGTTTATTTAATTAACGAATATCTAATTAACCTAAATAGTATTGGTCTATAATAATTTATCTAATAATCAGCTTAATTTGGCAGTGCACTCTGATAATAATTGATTAAATACCTACCTACCTAGTCTTGTTAGATTTGTATGAACCGTACCTAATAAAAAAAAATACAGTAGGTATGATTTTTTCACTTTTCTAAAATAGCTGGAGCTCTTTATTAAATCAACTCACACAATCACTCTATTTTATTTGCAAAAATAAAAACAAATAAATGATTCATTCACGTGACATCTGCCAACCCGCACTGGGCCCGCGTGGTGGATTACGGCCCACTCCCTCTCACCGAGAGGAGGCCAGTGTCCCAGCAGTGGGAACATTGTAGGCTGATTATGGAAATGATTCATTTGTTTTAATCTAAGTTAAAAATAAACAATAATGAAAGGTGTAACATTTTCCCATAATTGTTCGTTTACTAATCAGTAGGTATGAAATATCGCCTTTAGAAACTGGAGCACACGTCATGGCGAATGACATAGCTATATGCAATTCGCAGATCTAAGTAGTTATAAGAAAATTGCTACAAGGTAATACCCAGATATCTTTATGTAAAAAAAGTCGCTAGGTACTAACTACATAAGCTAAACGCTTAGCTACAATTTACCCAAAGTCGCATGTAGAAAATTACTTAGGTACGAAATATTTTAGTTTGTAAATTTTGAGAAAAGTTTGTCCATAGATCTACTACTATAGTTAGGCCGTTTTGAACCGAATCGTCGTCGGGCCATAGATCTTTTTTGTCATCTTTCTCGCTCGCACGCATTTTGGCTTACGGAGCTGGCTATTGATGTAGCCAAAGACATTCTCTTTGGATGTAGCGATTGTTTTGTTACTGAAGTTTATGACCTGCGACTCAGTTCAAAATGGCCCAACTACAGTCAAAGTAATGGCAACATACTTTTACCGGATTTACCTCATGATGTAACTTTGGTTGGCATCTCAATGTTTGTGTAATAGGCCTAATAAAATAAAAAAGGTATAATGTGTCTAAAAAGCCCATGTTCCATTTTCCGTCCCACCGTTATGCGCCAATTCCATTACATTATTCCTTTCGTTATAAAAAATAAAGTTGTTTTATGTTTGGTTGGTAGTATTGATTAAGTTACATTCTTAATTTAAATTCAGCCGTATTGGCGCACGATTTTCGCCCACTCCCAAGGATAGTTCCGTTGGACAAACGCGAGGGTTCGTCGAATTTGGCGCGTTTCTTGCATCGAACACTGCGGGCAGGCTCCTCGGAGTACCAACGGAGAAAGAGCTGGAAGAAAAGGGATCAATATTATCCAAAATGGCTAGAAAATTGGCTAAGAGACACATGTCACATATAACATAACAACACGCCCGTATTCCCCAAAAGGTTAGACAGAGGTGCTAGGACAGGACACCCACATTTCGCAAGCGTATTGCCATAAACCGGCAAAAATACAGAGTCCGGGCAGCTACTGAGAAATTCCAAATGGAAAAACCCAATAACACTTTACCAGCCCAGGGAATCGAACCCAGGACCTCACACACAGCATTAGCGCTTGCGACCACTAGACCTAAGAGACCTTACGACCTTTTTTTTTTTAACGTGGGGAAATGCTCATGCTTTCTGCACTACCACGGGGAGATAGTGCAGTTATGTGGGACTCTAACCCACTAAAACTCCACGGTGTCCTCCTCTGCCGCTTATGGCGGGAACACGGGCACGCGTTAGCACTCATCCGTGAACCCGCCGCGGCTGTCCGTCACCGGACCCTCCTCCGGGGAGTACTCCCCATCACCGGCGCACCAGAACACATAGCACGCCGTGACCACCCCAAGGACCAAACCAGCACATGGGCGCCAGACAACCCCGTGTCTGCCACCCTTGGTCCCCTGCGACGGGTCAGGTCATTGGCCCCGCCGCCTGCCAATTTTCGGCCGCAGAGGATAGGGAGAGTGGCCAACGTCATACCAACACTCCTCCTCCCCTGCGGCCCCACCGCGCCCGCCATCAGACGGTGGCGACCCCGTCTAGGCCGCGGAAGGTAGGGAGAGCGGCGCACCGCAATACACACATAGGTACGCAATACGCACTCCTCTCCCGCCGCGGCCTCCAACCCTCAGCCGCGATGCCTCAGATACGACATCGCGGCCCGCCTCAGTTGCGATGTCGCCCAAGCGGCACCGCAACCTACTTGTTGGCCGCTACGTCGCTCGTCGGCTTATCGGCAAAAGCCCTGACGAGCGGCCCCTCCTCGGGTTCCTCTTCGCTTCACCGTGGGTGATCAAGCCACGGCTACTGAGCCCCCCCGCCTCGACAATGCGGGAACCCACTGGGGGGGAGACCTGAGATGCAAATGAAACCACGGCCAACCAAGTTAGTCATTCACGATTTCTGGTTAAAAAAAAACAGCAGGAAAGTGACTAAATTATGCTTCATGTTGATTCTTAGGGTTCCGTACCCCAAGGGTAAAAACGGGACCCTATTAATAAGACTCTACTGTCCTTCTGTCTGTCTGTCACCAGCACCCTAATTGTGTAACACACTATCAATCGGAATCTGAATCATTTCTAAGCAAATTGCTAATCCATTGCTTCATAAGTTCGAAAAATTTGTCTGCTCAACACGTAAGAAACGCAGTGAATGTAGTTGAACTGTCGAAATGAAACTGATTCCGATTGATAATGTGTTACGCAATTGCCCTGTGGGCTGTATCTCATGAACCGTGATAGCTAGACAGTTGAAATTTTCACAGATGATGTATTTCTGTTGCCGCTATAACAACAAATACTAAAAACATAAAAAAAAAATATTTAAGGGGGCTCCCATACAACAAACGTGTTTTTTTCGGCGTTTTTGCCTTGTGGTACGGAACCCTTCGTGTGCGAGTCCGACTCGCACTTGGCCAGTTTTTTAAATCTGAAATCATTGTTATAGGTGACCTTATGCTAGTTTAGTATTTTATAGAGAGTTAAATTTTGCAATCAGTCATGCTTGCTTGTATCCGAAATCGTAGCATTTATATAAAGGGTTATTGGTAAAACATTAACAACCTCGTATGGGGTCATTGTACTTATCATCATTAACAACTTTTACTATGGGACCAAACCTGAAATCGCGAAAAAAAAAAACTGCTGTTCCCTACATTATGTTCGTAAACTCGTCAAAATGTAGGGAACAGCTTTTTTTTTCGCGATATCTGGTTTGGTCCCATAGTAAAAGTTGTTCATAATGATGAGTACAGTACTAAAGTACCTCTTAAGAGGTTGTTAATGTTTTACCAATAACCCTGTATATTCGAATCAAAGACTACAAACCAAAACAAACACGACTCGAATCGCGCATTTCCAAACAATATACGAGTAGCGTTTACTGCGTTTCTTAACAGAAAAACCCAGTGACACTTTCAAATCAACAAGGAATCAAACCTAGAACCAAGTGCAGCCGCGCTTGCGCAAGATCCGTTTTTATGTGACAAGAATGACATTTGAAATAAGTTCTGTTGGTTGGTATCCTACGGATTTTAAAACATAATTCAGTACATGGATGTATGTATAAAAATCTCTCTGTCAAAGAGAGAACGTCCGTATCCCAGCGGTGGGAACATTGTGGGATCTATGCCAGAGCCCCAGACGTATTATTATAAGTCTAAGATGTATTAAAATGCAAAAAAAACACATAATCAGCCTATAACATTCCCACTGCTGGGACACAGTCTCCTCTCTGTGAGTGGAAGTGGGCCGAAATCTACCACGCGGACCCAGTACTGGGTTAGAAGTCTCAGACACGTGATCTACCAACCCGCACGTGCGGCCTGCGGGTTGTTGGATCACATGTCTTTTTGGTTATGCGTTCCCATGAGAACCTTTTATTAAGAAGGTACCTACTAGCACCAACCAAAAGCTCATTTTTATCTACATTAGTTTTTGGTTCAATAGTGCATGCAGCGAAAACATATCTGACAAAACTTATATCTTGTGGAACTTCTACTTCTAGCTTGCTCATTGCTGTGTGCTCATATATTATATCACACTATTGTCATAAAACTAAATTAAAGTTAGTCACATTGCCCATAAAGAAACTCATTCAATAGAAAAACGTATGAATAATGTGGGGACAATAACTTACCATATAAAATAACCACGAAGGATGACCACGACACTTAGGTATTATTATGTTATTAGCATTGAGCATTACAGACAGTGTTACCTAATAGGTGTATACCTGTATACCGGGTGTAAGTTATAGTAGATAGTTTGATTATTAGTTAAGACAATAGTGATTAGACAGAATATAATGTGCAATGATGAATGTATAGATTAAATACTAGCTATAAGACTGAGTAATAGTTATATTTTATACAGGTTGAAATTGAATAGGTACATGCGACAAACCGAAATGGGAGATTGTACTCATCATTATGAACAACTTTTACTAAGGGACCAACGCTGCAATCGAGAAAAAAAAGTCAGCTGTTCCCTACATTTTGACGAGATAGGCGAACATAAAATGTAGGGAACAGCTGATTTTTTTTTTCGCGATTTCATGTTTTGTGTAAAAGTTGTTCATAATGATGAGTACAATGACCTCAATGTTTTACCAATAACCCTGTATATGCTAATATGCTAATGTTTTTAACTCACTTCGAAGCCGCCTCCCAACAGGATCACAAGGTCCTTCACCGAGTGCGCATCTAATGTGTCGCTGCATCGTGTTCTTATCGGCCAGGGTCTGATCTAATTGTGCGTCGGTCATTTGAGCCCCGGCCTGCACATGCAAGCCCGCCACAAGACCCACGCAGGCGACACAGAAAAATACGACGATCTGTAAAAAAAGATAATGGTCCATTGAGGTATTGTTTGAGGATGAAGACAGGTATATTTTTTTTTCTTTTTATGCAGGTTGTTCAGTAATTTTGGTTGGTGCCTGCGCACCGTGTCCTTATCAATTTAAGTGTGTGTGTGTGTGGGATTCTTAATCGATTAAAGTAAGTACATTTGATTGATTTACAACTTAGGTATGTAGCCAGTAGGTAACCAGTTAAATAAAATTAAATCATGGGCGGGAATTTATTAGAAAATGAAATAGTATTCAATTGCATACTTTGTAATCGTGACAAACAATTGATTTTTCCCCCTGCTGGGGACCTGCTGGGACACAGGCCTCCTCTCTGTAAGAGGGAGTGGGCCGTAATGTTATATAGGCTTTGGCCGTAAACCACCACGCGGGCCTAGAGTGGTTGGTAGACACTAGTTACATGTCTTCGAAATTTTCGGTTCTAGGACATGTATGTTTCCCTTCACCCAACCCACGAACCCCATTGCTTTTTCATTCGTTAAATAAGTAGTAACGTTACATAGTAAACTGAGTATAATAATTAATATCATTAATAAAAAAATAAGATTAGGTGCATCGTGCGTGAGTATTCGTGAGCAGTTTATATAAAAGGGTTTATGTGGCAAGTATTTTTTTTTCTTTATTTTTATTATTTCTAAAGCCGTAAACCCAGGGCAGCATGGCGCGGCGCCGCCCGCCGATGACTCACACAAAGCCAGATTCGTTTTTTAAATGATTATGATTACAAAGTTCCGTTGAAACCGATTGAATAACAACCACGCCACGCAACGTTTTAATAACACGAGGGACGAGAAATCGGGAATTCCACTATTTGTTAATGAAATGTCTAGATAACATTAAAAAATAATGAGATTATTTATTTTAAATGTAAGTATTAATGAAAAAGTACCTATTTTATTTATTGAATTCGTACCTGCATATCGGTAACGCCCACTTTTCCACAGATTTTATTACAATTTATCACTGAACTTGAGGTACAAAACGATGTCAGATATTTGGGTTACGCCGGGCCAACGATTATGGAGCGACTGGCTACTATGATTGTGTTAATATTGTCACCGGGAATGCGGTCCTCCCCTCTTTGTGTGGTGATTATCTCGTTAGGGCTCTCGACTTTTTGTACGTCAATGTTTTGGGTTAAATAAATTCAATAAACTATGAATCTGCTTAGGCAATAAGTAAACTTAAGTACGTATTATGAATATCATCATCTTATATTATACAGGGTTATTGGTAAAACATTAATAACCTCTTATGAGGTCATTGTACCTACTCATCATTATGAACAACTTTTACTAGGGGACCAAACTTGAAATCGCAAAAAAAAATCTGCTGTTCCCTACATTTAAGTTTGTATAAACTCGTCAAAATGTAGGGAACAGCTGATTTTTTTTCGCGATGTCAGGTTTGGTCCCGTACAGAGCTACCCGAAACTGTCAAATTTTCTCAATCAACTTTGATAAATGATAAATGATGATAAATGATAAATGATATTTATTTCTGTAAGTAGGTTTGTACAAACACTTTTACACGTCAATAAACCTATGCTTTAGCGATAAAGTTGAAAAGAAATTTGACAGATTGTAGTAACTTGATGTGCTGGCGTCTGTACCTACACTATAAAAGTTACTAAAAAACATAACCCTCCTTCTGACGCAGTCGGGTAAAAATGTTTCTACGCTGTGCCATGACCTAGATAGGTATAAGCTAGGTCTACTCTACTTTAGGAAATAAGTGTAGCTAGATAAGAGGAAATTGAATTCTTGATCTCTGATTTATGACTGTGTTATTTGAATTTTATGTTGTTTGATTTTAACATTTTAAATTACTATTTTTACATATTATAAATATCAATAAAAAGCATTTTATTCATAATTGTTTAAATGTATTTTATTTGCTCATATAGTTTAAGCTGATAATTGGGTAATTTAGTGCCAATAACTGGCAACAAGCCGCCAACAAATGGAGGTAGGTTAATTTTTCAATTGTACATACTTTAAATGCTACCTATGTCATTAGCTGCAAAATACGATAAAAATAATTTTAAATGTTAAACAAAGTCATCTAAATAGGTACATAGTTTTATTACATAAAAAAAAAAATGGTTGCCTGTAAAGTCGGTTTTACGGGCGAAGATTTTACGTGACAACGTCTTTTTCTCGGTAGAATATTTATTGATATGAATATAATTAAATTGCACAATAGGAACAAGGAATTGAATGATAGTTGAGTGGGAGAGAGACGCAAGGCATTCGGCGGGCCTCTCTCTCGTTCGGTGACTCATCGTAACGTTACCGAGCGTTACACTTTTTCATAAGTGACTACCAGCCGCAACCTAATTTAAGACGTTGTCACGTCAAAAATGTCATTGAAATTAGAGGACTTCTTAAAGTGCTGATAATTGGGTCTGTGCCCCTATTGGCTGCGCTCACATTCGTGTTCGGAGTCACCAGTATAGAGGCATGAGGAACAGGGTGTAAAGTTCACTCATCCTCCATAGAAAAGGGAGGATTCTCCGACCAGACGGCAGACGGGTGTTGTTTCTGGCGGGCAACTGCCCGATGATTCATGTCGGGGCGTTGTATCTATGCTAGTTGCGCCGTTGTGCCGTGCGCGGTAAAGTGTGCTCTACAGGAAAAAATAACTACCTACTTAGTGGAACTAAGTACCTAACTATAACTACTTAGTAAAGACAATTTCAAATAGGGATAGTAAACTTCTTGCTATTTTAATAACAGAATCGATTTGACTGCTTTTTTACGACCTTTTATTATATTCCATACTAGCTGTTGTCTGCCATGCGACTTCGTCTGCGTGTAGGTATTTTGTATGTCATCATAAATATTCAGGATGGAAAGATGGCATTGTAGCCTACCTAAGTTAAGTATACTTACCTACAGGGTTATTTGTAAAACATTTACAACTGTACTTATCATTATGAACAACTTTTACTATGGGACCAAACCTAAAATCTGACTAAATGACCTCGTTAATGTTTTACCAATAACCCTGTATAATATATCCTTCTGCAGGTTCGTCTCTTTGTCCAAATCATTACGATCGGTGCAGGTGGTTCATGATGACATTACAAACAGACAGATTGTCAGAGTAGCGTTTGACCATTCGGACATAAAAAACCGAATATAAATACGGCCAATTACTGACTGTACCGTCATAATTTAGCTCAACTCAATGGTCATAATCATTTGAATTGGTCGTACTGTCTACTTTACTTACCAATTATTAACTTTGTTTGAATTCTGGCGGGTCTCGTGATTTTATCACGTCCATAGACACGAAGCCAGTGTTGTTATTATTATTATTATTGTTAATTAAAACGGTAACACCAATTACATTAATTAACATAAAAAAAAATAAACAGGTAGGTATAGTAGATATAAAATATCAACTACTAACATATAATAGAGGACACCCTAGCATACTTCTTCTCACAAAACGTCAGACATACTCGCATAATTCGACTTCATCGGCAAACAGATCACATTCAGGATTAGTGGCCAGGAGGGCATTAAGCATCCTTAGAGTACGACACACAGGGGACTCAGCTCTGGCGACAGTTTTAGATGACGGCGGCGGTGCAAACAGATTGTGTCGACGGCTTTGGCGATGTCCGATGACTATGGGAAACGAAACGTTTTTCACTAGCTTAATGAATGAAACGAAACAAAAAATTACCTGTGTAAGGTTTTATGAGCACAGCCGGGAAATTCCCGACTACAACAAACATGAAGTTGTAATTGTAACGTGGCATCTCTTGCGCCTTGGTTAATAATAAATGAAAAGGTTGCAAATGACACCACGTACGAGTACCACCTACATATTAGTAATCTGTGACTACAAGTGCGACAAAATGAGAAGCAAGGACACTTGTCCTTGTTTCTCATTTTGTCGATGTAGTATCTCTAAGTAGTTTGTGATCTGAGGTAATAATTTTTTATATTAGATACGGCAATTTAGTTTTTTTTTCCTAAAAATACGGCAAACTAGATTGTGACATACGGCAGCTCAGATTTTTACGATAACAACACTGCACGAAGCGCCCAGACTGTGGCACAGATTATAATTGTGATATCGTATACCTACACTGTCTACGGGTGCGCGGGTGATAGTGTATAGGTCTACCCTTAGAGTAAGAAAGGGACAAAGAGTAAAGTAAATAGAGCATGGAGAACAAAAATGGCGCTAGTTGTTATGAAAATATTGCCATATAAAAAAAAAAAGCGAACTTCCATACTTTCAGCATTTAATAGTAAAGAAAAATAGAGAAATTAGCGATATTTTGATTACCACGTAAATAATTTAATTGCGCAAGTATTCAAATTAAGATTTATTGCAACTTAGCTACAGAGAAAGTTGCCGAGGTCATACCATACTTTTTCGCAATATTTGTTGGCGTTTGCAACTTTGCACAGTGCCACAGATTATAGATTGTGTACTAGTGAACTCACTTGTCTACTGTAGTCTACAATTTCTTCTAATAGGATTATTGATTGTAGATTTTTGTACAATGACAGTAAAACGATAGTAATTTCTTGCAAATTATTACTCCAATAGTAATGATAAACGTTTAAGTAAATAAACAATAGGGTTCTTGTATTATTTCATTTAGAAGTGCCCTGTAAAGGGGAAGCTAGAAACAGTAGTTAGCGTGTAATTACGGACTTGTCGCACAATCATGTGTTTGCAATTAGCGATGTCAGTTTGTTTACTAATGAAACATTAGCTAAAGTTCGCCGATTTTTTAAGTTTTCGTTATGAACTCAGAAGAACCGTCAGGAGGATCGTCGTCTAATGGACAAGAAAATGGCGACGGATTCAATGGCTCCGAGCGCCCACTCAAGAAAGCACGTTTTGCGTGGCAAGTTAAAGGGAAATATCACTTGAAGAATGACAATAATGATCCAGCTAAAATATCTACTACAGAATCCACAGTTCCTGAAATGGCTGGTCCTTCAGGCAGTGGAAGTAATTCAAGTAATAGTAACAACCTAAGCACAGAACAAGACAATAAGACAAAAGGTAACATATTGAATAAAGACTTCAATACTTTGGACTCTGTGGCTGATGAGCTTGATAAATCGGTTCTCAAGCCAAGTAAAAGAAATCTAAGCACTGAAAACGACCCTGTATGTAACATTTTCACACCAAGGGCAACAGTAGCTGAAGAAATAATAAATCATACAAGAAATTTTAGCTCTCAAGAAGATTCTGAATCTAGTGACCCACTTGATGCACACCTTGCAACCTCGCAATATATTCTATCTAAATATTTGTTGGCCAATAGTGACACATCACACAGTGATGAATTTGTCCCAATATCAATGGTGGAATCGGAGAATTATACAGAAGATGAGTGCATAGCAAGATGGCAGGCCAGACAGGTAACCATTGCAATATTTGCTTTGTTTTTACTACAATCAACACACAACCTACTTTATCATGGTTTCAGTAAGTACATGATTCTGAAACGCCTGCATGCAATTTTTTTCGTCAGTTATTAAAATGATTAAATTTCGCTGTTCCATACATTTTGACTGCGTAGGTATTGCACTATGAAACAGCGGTTTTTTTTTTATAACCAACGAAAAATTTGTACATCGGGGGTCTAGAATCATGTGCTGAATTCATGGTTACAGGATCCCTAATGTTCAAAGGTTTCAATAAATAAGTAATATTATGGCATTCTTTTTCAGATGGCAAAAGGACCTCTTGATAACACAATAAACCGTGTCTTGGATTACATTAAACAAAACCCAGTAGGAGAGGAAAACCCTACGTTGGAGGCTTTTGATGTAGCAAACTTCATTAACAATCTCCCAGGAGTCAACAGTGTTGAAAATGAAGGAATACTGATGGCAATTTCTGCACACGGATTACAAAACACTTCAAATTCATCTTCTTCTTTTAATTCTTTTTCTTCATCTTCTATGAGTCTGGACTTTGAAGAAATATGCCTACCTAATAATCGGTCTCCCACTCTAAGGATTAGTTTTTCACCCATTCACTCAGATGATGAATCTCATGAACAAGGTCAACATGAATTTGAATATGCGTTGGATAATGCGCATTGGTCATATTCAGATGAACTGAAAAATGAGGATGATGAAACAATACCGTCTCCAACATTCCATGGCACATCAAGCTTAACTTTCCAAAATCTATATGAGAATCTCCACAATACTGACGCAGCAACTAATGATGTGGCAATTGAGAATGATAATCACCGTGATTTCCTTGATGCAGCAGTTTTATTCGCTATACAGAGTAGAGGATTGACTACATTTGGAACAGACTACGGCTAATATTGCTCTCATTTTGAACTTTTAATTAAGAATTGAATAATATTTCTATAGGTATAATATACATATTATATGTTGCTTATAAAGACTTACAAGGCACAAATAGTTTTTTTTAACTATAAAGCGGTAGTTCTGCCATAAATCAGTATTCTAACATAATAAATAATAGTTCCCCAAGTTTATGTATGTATGTTACATTACAATCTCATGTAAATAAAATGTATTAATAGGTATGATAATTTTATAAAAATTCTGAGAGAAACTGTATGTACTGTACTGGTGGCGAATGTTGTAGCAAAGTACAAAAGTTTCAAAAGATTTGAAACATATCAAGTGACTGATTTGGAAATGTACACTTCATTTTTTTACATTACCAATGCATGTTTTATAATAATGGATTGTCCAATATCATTTAAGTGTAATCTGTCCAATATATTTAAACATTAGATTTAATTTTATATCATTTAGTTTTTATTTCTATAAAAGTTTTTGTATATTATGGTCAATGCATTTTTGTTGTCATATTTTATTTAAAAATTGTTTCAGTTTAAACTGGTACCTACCTACTTAGTAGATTAATTTGTTGTATTCAAGCAGATATTTTTAGCAAGATTTAGAAACTTTATAACATAGTAATAGGGTAAATGTATGCCATACTGACATTACAGTCAATAAAATGATACTCAACCAAGTTTCCCTGTTATTATTTCTTCTTATTGCTTATAAAGACCAGTCGCCATTAAACTTAATATTAAAAAACGACTTTAATGACTTACAGAGCCGAAACGTGGACGTTCGTGGTCATGGTAAGAGTAGGTAGTCACAAATTGTAAGTAGCTACGCTGAGATTCATTGAGAGACCGAATTTGAAATAAGGTTCATTGGACGCAGGTCCTCACCGGACACGGCTGCTTCGGGAGGTTCCTGTTCCGGATAAGGCGGTAGGAAACGCCCGGGTGTCACCATAGTGTGGATCGCCCGGAGGACACGGTGGAGTGGTAGTCCAAGCCATGGTACGGAGCGAGAGTGCATGGGAGGCCGTCGCCTCCGCTGCAAAGCAGTAATGCTCGCGAAGGAGGAGGCGGAGCGCATAAGGGAGAGGCAATTTTTGCGTCCTCACGCCCCTAGTCGCGGCAGGAGACGCCGTGGGCGTCGGGAATCGATAGCCGATTTCCGGCCACCGGAGGCGCGGGCTTGCAATGGGCAGCTCGCCGTCCGGTTCCACGCGCGCCTCAAAGAGATGTCAGCACTAACTAGCGGGATCCGCTAGGGCCGATGCCTGCCAGGGTCGCGGGTTGTTCGAAAGAGATACCGTGGCCCCTGGCACAGGCCACGGACACGGGTGGGTTTTAGTCAGTAAGTCTGATACGCCCTCGCGTTCTCCCAGAGCGGGAGAAGTTATTTGATAATTTCCCAACCTGAAAAAAAAAAAGTCTATTGGATTGATATTATAGCCTCTTTTATCTACGTGGCTTGTGTTTAAAACCAAGAAAAATAAACATTTGAAATTAGATTTGCCAAAACAAAATATTTGAATGTCATCGATGCACATCGGCGATTAAATTGTAGTGTTGCCTCTATGTCGTGTTGCATCAGTCATAACGCCATTAATTTGTCCAACAAAAATAAAACACAAGTGGGCACCATTAGCAGTCTAGAAGGAACGACCCATTGGTAGAGCAGAATTTGCTGTATATGCAGGAACCATGAAGCTTCCAGACGGAGAGGGAACACCACGCCTTGTTCATGATCAGTCGTCCCAAATCGTCAAAGCCCAGGTAATTCTAACATACCATAGACGTATAAAATAAAAAACGTCTATGACCACTACTAGCAGTTATTCTTCTACTAACATGATTGCGTTGTGGGTATGTGTTTTCCTTTACGCATTCCGTGCAGGCGGGAATCGAACCCGAACCTGACGCATTTATATTATCATAGGTACTTAATAAGATATCCCTCTTAAAATATGTTTTCATCACCACTCCCCAGCCGCCTCGGTACGTCCATTTCATGACATGAATTGAAGTCGTGGGTGGGAGGCTCCTGACATAAAAATAGCAATTAGAAAATAAAGGTCTATAGTGTGTAAGTAATTGAAATAAAATTCCTCAATAACAATTTTATTATTGCTTGTTATTATTCACATAATACAAAATAAACTATGCACAAGTTTAAGACCACTGATATTCTATTTTAGACTTCATAAAATATTCTGAATTACAACTCTGTCATTCACAACTGTTGCGTTGCACATAAAGTGTAACACATAAAGTAACATTTACAAGTGAAATTAATGTACAATAGCAGCAGTCCCTCGTCAACTAATTGTGATGTGCTCACCGCATTAAAATTATTATTACATTCATGGCCGAATATCCTATGTAAAGTTCTAAAATATAAGTAACTGTACAATTATCAGCAATTATTCGTGGAGTCATATTAAATATATTTACACAATTATAAATACTTATGTATTTCTCTCGTTTGCCAATCGTTTTAGAACGATAATAATATTATTTTTAGCACAAAATACAGGGTGCGGTAATACATTTTGCGCACGAAATAGAAATAAGTTTAATGTTCATAGGTACAACATGAGATATAACTATAGAAGATATTAGAATTTGGAGGATCTTCCACAAATTAATGATGTACTTATATCAATGTCATGGTTGTGAAAATAAAATCAAGAAATTGCTAATATAAGCAAGTTATGTTAAAAAATGCTAAATTTGATTCTACTGCATTCACAAACATTTAAAAAAATCTGTTTAATTTTGTACACAATTATATGAAATAAAAATTATTACATAAATATAAGTTAATCAATTTTAAACAAAGTTTTCCACAAGCAATAGTCCAATGTGAGGAAACATTGTTATGTGCTAAGTATTGTCTTTCTAAAGTAGGTAACGTTATTGCAAGTTTATGGTAATATATCGTTAATAATTTGAATTAATTAACTCAATCAGGCATTGGCGGCATACATTTTAATATGTCGCTCTATTTTTAAATACAAAATTTCAGAGCTAGAAAAAGGAAATAATTATAAATAATCGAAATAATTTGTTTAAAAATAAGCTAAACGTAGATGATTAAAAAAATAAGTGTGTACTGCCGTAAATACGGAAATAAAATTTACGAAAGTATTGGAAGATTGCATGCTTCGCACATGTAGATAGTATAACAGTTTAGTGTGCGTTAGTTTCAAAACTTAATGTTTGTAAACATATTTATTATGAACGTTTGTTATTCAGTGATAGCCAATTGGAAAGTACATAGTTGACTAATTGTACTTATTAAATAAAATACTAGCTGTTGGTTGCCCGTGACTTCCGCCTACGATCCAGGATGGTCCTTACCCAGGTCATGGGCTATCTGTGTGCTAAATTTCATCCAAATCCGTTCAGCCGTTTTAGCTCTTTTTCTTAAAATTATCCATTCACATAATTATAACATAATATGAGTTGTAAAATATGTACTTTATAGTTGGAACAGATGCAGTTTGTGATATTTTGTATAGACAGGCTTTCCCTTAGGTCGGTCGTAAACATACGCAACTCTCTGGATTCATAAAGCACATAATCGCATACAATTTAATACTTTTCCACACATATTTGTTAGAACGAAGTTCCTTATCGCTCGGTATACTCTGCGTACTTGGTGAATGAGAGCTAGATCGAAAACTGAGACATTTTGACCGTCGTCGTGACGATCTCCAAGCTATTTGATTCACACATATCAGCTAATTAGCTGCTAGTGTGTCTAACCAAATAATAATAGAGAGAGTAGAGTAGAGTATTCTATTCTATTCTAATATTAATAACGACACTAATTTTTCATTTAGTTGCTCTCAAACTTTATTAATTAATTTAATTACTTGTGCCTGTGCCTTTAATTAATTATTTATTTAATAGGTACATACAACGAAAGGAACTGCGTTGGATGTCTCACGACACCTCTTGACTTTTATTATTTTCATGGAAGTATGAAGCCAGCTTCAGTGTTTTTATCCATTTTAAATTCCTTTTTTTTGATAAGTACATACGTAGCAACATTTAACAGTGCTAAAAAAATAATATTATGTTTGATACTTAACAATCAAAAGGTTACATTTTGTTGTGAATAAATAGTTTTGTTGTTTTATAATCTGTATAAATGAATACAAGTCACCATGCCGTAGTAATTAACATTGTCGGATGAGTAAAATAGCAATGTTTAAGTAGGCTCACAAGTTGCGATTGTGGATAGTATGCTTGTTAACTAAAACATTTAGAGAACTCAAAGAATTCAAATCTTAAAGTATCTTATCTACGTTCACCATTCAGAGCAGTTTTCCTGTAAAATAGCTATTTTACAGATTCAACAATGTTAATAGGGCAGCATGGCATATTCGTGCAAAAATAGATGTTGGACCTGATTTTGATGTACAAAAACTAAACTATTGCTATTTCTAACTAACAAATAAAACAAGGAAGAGATTCAAGTCTAATTATTGTTGTTGTCCCTGTCAAACGATGTCTGATAAAAGAAGATAGCAACACTTTGATTTCGTTTAGTCGGTGAACAACAGAATCAGCGTCTTTGAACTATATTATTTTAATTTGTTTCTCGGGTGAACATTGTTTGATGATAATAATTTAACAATAAGGGTATGTAACATGATTTAATCAATGTTTGCATTTGTAAAGTAAGTCATGCTGTTGTACTTTTTATGCAATGTGAACTGCTGCATAGCATACAATATATTTATACTCCCGTATATCCCGTATAAGACGATTTAATCTGTAAATGCCTTCTATGATTGATTGTTGTTAATTTGAGTTGAAAATCCGAGTATGTCTTTTTGACGCGCTGGGATGCACTCTGTTGTATTCTCAATGCTCGGCTCAACCCCGAGGGTTGAAAATCCAGTGTGCGATAAAATCCCGCCGCGATATCTTTACATCAGTGCGAACGTGTACTAACAGTAAGATTTGACAGCAATTTTTTCTGAGCAGAAACTTAATGAGCCTTTCGAGATAATGAAGACACGTCCACAATGGGGTATGAACCTTCAATTGATTTCTAAATATTCAATGTATGTTATACAGGGTTATTGGTAAAACATTAACGACCTCTTAAGAGGTCATTGTACTCACCATTATGATCAACTTTTACTATGGGACCAAACCTGAAATCGCGAAAAAAAATAAGCTGTTCCCTACATTTATGTTCGTTTATCTCGTCAAAATGTAGGGAACAGATGTTTTTTTTTTTGCGATTTCATGTTTGGTCCTATAGTAAAAGTTGTTCATAATGATGAGTACACTGACCTCTTAAGAGGTTGTTAATATTTTACCAATAACCCTGTATATTATATTAATATTGTAATGACTGGAACAAAGAATTACAATATGTATATGCACTGGCTCCAAAATTTGTATATTTAAAATCAAAACTAAAACGAAGCTGCACGCGATTTGCATACTACGCGATCACGTGACGTCACAACCACGCGTTTCTTGGAGCCAGCATCTCCGGTGTATAATCTCAGTTCACTATTAAGCTACTTGTATATTTACATAACTTATATTACAAGTTAATTATTATTAAAAAAATCTCCAAAAGTTAAAAAATTGACAAACACATTTAACACCCTTATAATTAACAAAGCGTATGGATTCATCATATTTACAAGTACATAAAGATAACGCGCGTAATGTTACATGCAAACTAGGGCACCAAAATAATAAGTACATTATTATCATTATCAATATAGTGAAACTAGGATCGCCTAAGGTGTCTTACAAATTGTACTGACATAGTCAGCCTGACAGTCTCAAGCCTGACCACAATAATACAGTGTGTAAAAGACCAAACAACAGATCTGATGTGCGCTACATTCAAAATTGAATGCATACATTTAGGTCACCATTTTCATAAGGCGGAGAATGTTTATAACTTATTTATCTAAAAAATATTTACAATATGCACAGAGACTAAAGCAACACGCATAACAGGCATCAAAAACTTCTTGGGCAGACATTTTTATTGCTTATACTTTGGAGTTCTGTATCCATTTATGTGCTACCAATACTTTAACATTTATTTGCTTCAACAGATATGCGTTATGAGGAACACATGTTATATATATTCCATACAAGGCTTATTAACCAAAATTTCTTAAGATTTAGGTTAAAAATAAATAAAATGACAATCATAACAGACTAGACTTAACAGGACCGTCTGCACTTTCATCAATAACCTATTCACCAACCATTCTGTGTAGTTACTAGCAATCAAATTGTATAATTGATTTAACATAATATAAAAATCGATTTTAAGTCTTGAATACATTTAGTTTTCTTAATTTAATGTAACTATCCAACATGAGATCTTCCTTAGCTAGGGTACCAACAGACCAATTCTTAAGTTGGTCAGACAGACCAACTTCATGCCGAAGCCTACTTACTTGTGTTCACATTCAGTGTCCAACTTATTTGATGAAGTGAAATAAATATCTTGTGATGTTAGGAGAGGGTTTTGACTTAAATGGGTTGCAGGAGAGGGGGCGAGGGTGGCACGGCGCATCGCTATGGTTTGAACTTCACCAGAGGTATATTCTTGGATTGCAGGCACTTGTCACAAACCCATTCTGCATACACTTCTGCTGTCAGCAACTGAAATGCTGGCTCCGTTAGCCCTGTGCAGCCCCTGGAATGTTGCAACATTACAAATATTCATAATAATTCATCTGTACAAATGTTAGGTATTTTTAGTTTAAGTAAGTAGAGTTGAACAGTATCTTTTCAGTAGAGTAAACATTGTTTTTTTTATAACAGGAGTTATTTATTTAGTTTTACCAAAGTGATGTGTCACTGGTTTTACTTATCTTCAAACATTCACTACTGTTATTACTATGAAAGGTTTTGTAACATATTTACAGAAATGATAAATTACAAAATCTTGATTACAATCAAGATTTTGTAATGTATAATTTGTGAATTAAAGGAAAAAATATTTATTTTATGTTGGTTTTTTATTTGTATTGTATAATGAGCAAAGAAGAATCATTGTCAAAATTAATTTATGATTTCGTTTAAGTTAAAGTATGTAGTTTAGTTTAAGTATTAAGTGCAACATACCTGTGAAACCAAAAGTTGCACCCAGATTCACATAATATAGCTTGATCATTGTCATGTACTTCTTTGTGACACACTCCACATGGATATATAGGTGGAGCATTAGGGTTCTGAGGATTAAACACCATTGGTTGGTCAGGAGGATACACTTTACCAGCGCTCACTGGCATAGGTTTCGGTCCAAACATTCCCATGCTTTGGCCCATTGGACCCACTCCCTGCCCTCCTGGACCACCCATCGCCATTCCACTCATACCAGCCAGTGGTCCGCAATTACCCATGTTTCCTGGTCCTGGACCCATTCCCATAGATCCATTTCCTCCCATCCCCATGGGTCCACCATGGCCCATATGACTGCTTGAATAAGGTGGGCCTGGGCCCATAGAGCTCATTGGTCCATTGCCGCCCATAGGACCGCTCCCCATGCCTGATGGCATTGGACTACCATGTCTCATGGGGCCACAATGCCCTGGTCCCATACCACCACCTTGCATTGGATTAGAAGACATTATAGAATTACTAGGTCCCATTGAACCATTAGAGCAGCTAGGTCCCATTGGTCCATTCATGCGAGGAACATTCATGCCAGGACCTCCACCACCCATTGGACCATTCATGGGCCCATTCATTGATCCTGCACCAAGAGGACTGTGCATAGGTGGCCCCATAGGACTGTTACTCATGTGACTACCTGCCATTGAACCCATATTCATAGGGCTTCCCATAGGTCCTGCTGACATTGGTGAGCCCATTGGCATAGAATTCATGGGACTCATTGGACTGCCCATGGACCTTGAATTGGGGCCCATTCCTGGACCCATGTTGTGATTACTCATACTCATATTGGGGCCTCCCATAGGTGACATGCCACCCATATGTCCCATAGGACTCATATTGCCCATTGGACTAATCCCACCTCTTGGAGGCATTTGTTGGCTCATGGGGCTCATACCATGTGGGCTCATAAGTCTCATTGGTGGGCCACCCATACTGTGCATTGGCCCCATCATTCCCATTGGACCATTTTGACTCATCATTGATCCATTTTGACTCATCATAGGGCCATTATGTGATACGGTAGATGGAGAGTCATCAAATGGGTTTGAGGCAACAATAGTGTCTCCATATCCTGTTAATGGGGGAGGCAGGAGATCTTGTGCCGTTGGTGGTGGTTGGGGAGGTGTTAATGCATTGTTAGCATTGGAAGTTTTCCTGCGCTTCTTGGGATTGCTTGGTGCTGGTGCCGGCGGGGTCGGCGTGTCCATCGGAGGCTTGAAGTCTGGAGGCCCTAGTCCTGGGCCTGGCAGCCTGTAGGATGGCATTCCAGCCAGATTGTGACTCATTCTGATATTATTCAGTTTCAGCTCTAACAACCATCATCATGAATCAATGACATGAACATTTTAGAAACTGTATTCGCACCTAAGGCACCGCATTGTCACGAGAAAGCGCAATAACGTGCCGGAAGACTGGTTGTGTCTATTTCTGTAACAAAAAAATATTACAGTTGTAATCATTTTACGGCAAGTACAATGGTAAGTAGTATTGATACTGTACAGTGCTATGGTGTTTCATTTCATTGATCGCCAAAATTCTGTAGACGATGATGGTTACGAATTTACGATTCTTACGATTGACACTAACGTAAGTAACCTGCCAATAATAAATGCAGAAAAACACAGTTTCAGACGGAAATCTTATTAATTCTACATATTCTGGACTCGATAGATCAAAAATAACAATATAAAACTTACTGCATTATCAATTTAACATCGGAATTACTGATTATTTTTTTTTGTCTTCATTGAAATCCCAAGGCAGGCGTGCAACATATGACAAAATACCAAAAGTAAATCACTTTATAGTGCCAGATTTTGTTATTCACAGAAGGCTTCCTGATTGTTTATTGTTCTAACACACACGAAGTTCACTTATAACAAGAGTTAGTAATGCATCAAAAGCATTTTTATTTACGACTCACAGTATTCCAAACAACACACGCCACATTCACGATGTACTTTCATGAAGAAATTCCCACGAGAGGGCGCTTTGGTCACTTAAGTACTTTTTTAAATGTGCAAAGGTCTTTATAATGCCTCTTTCTGTTCACCTAGAAATCTTTTTTAATAAGTATTAGGAGTAAACTACGGCAAATAACCGCATACATTTCAGATATGTAGTGCATTAGGTAAAAAATAAATGAATGCTCTCAACTCAATGAAAAAATTAAATGTTGCCACTACCAAAAATTAATATTTTGGTCTTTTAGCACCTTTTTCTTTTTGTCTTTTATTTTTTTGTTAAATTATATAATACTGCTTCTTTTACTAATTTAAATGGTTTTAAAGATGTTCAAAAAACATGAAACTCATAGTATATACAGTGTTACAAGGATCTTTTGACGCTAGAATGACATTGATAGCAACAGGGGGCGTAGTCGGATAAACAAAAATGATAATTTTATAAAATTGTATTGAAACAACATGATGGCGTAAGTTCCGATTTAGACTACGCGCTAAAAGATCCTTAGAACGCCCATGGAAGCGCAGTTTGACAAGTAAAGGAAAATGTAAAGTCTAAGGACCAAACTGGACGGAGTATATCCCTTTACGTCCTAATGCCTAGTAATCTTATTAAAATAAAACCTTTTAAAACATTTCTGGCGTTAGCTGTGCTGCTTTTGTAGCTGTAATTTTATCTCCGCCAACGACCTTTAGTTATTGGTCACCAGTTCACCACACCACAGCCGTGAACTGTCGAAATATACCGGGCGATCTGTACATTACACTGACTTTCTATAAAATAGATAGATGTCGTTGTAGCGCGTTTTCATACTGTAGAACCATTTAGTTGTTTAATAGCATAATAGATGTCGTTATGGCAACGTTAAGATGACAAATTATTTACTCAGATAAATTTTTTATTGGTTTGAGGGAGGTAAATTTTATTACACTATTTATTATGGATTTACCTACGTGTTTGTACTTCCCGAGTTGGTAAGTTGGGGTCTAGGGTCTATCGGGTTTCTGGTAACTGAGAAATCACTAAATATTATTATGTTTAACGTTAAACGAATTTAAAATAGAGTTAATTCTGTTTCTGTTACATATTCGTTTGAAGATGACAGAGACAGAATTATATTTTAAATATTTGGGTTGCTTAAAAAGTAATGATTAGCGACTGTTAACTATACATTTTTGACGTTTAACTACTACGCAAGTCGCAACGTATAAATTGTGGTGCAAGAAGTGGGCCTTAGATCTAGACTAACTTGTTGATAAGTACCTACCTATCTAGGTAGGTAAGTAGGTAGGTACTTACCTATTAATAATATAATAATAGGTTAATAGGTAATACGGGCTGGTTTCCGCAACTCCACGACAATGCGCGTATTTTACGTACCTATATTACCTATTATTAATAGGTAGGTATAATACATACCTACCTAACTTAATTTAGCACTCGTACTGCGTATCTTGTCAGTGTCTAGGTCTACTGTGGTTGATCGATTTGATGTAACCTCTCACCTCTCTATGAGCTCACACACAGTCATGTCACATCACATACACAATGTAGGTACTCGAAGGTGGGCAGGGGCATCTCTACCTACCAATAAATCTAATGGAAGTGTATTCAGTAATCACGTTGCACGTTGTTACACAACAACTCGGTAGGTACAGACAGCCCGTACAAAATTCTGTGAATACCAAATTACCTACTCAGGCCCGAAAGACTTATAATAAAATTCAAGTTGAAATGAATACCGAGGCAACCGAAGTTGCTCACATCGAGAAGGCTGAGCTCGACTTAAATGCGCCGCTTAAAAAGACAGATGGAGGTCCATTATGCCAACTTGCAAGACTTGCGAATGCACCAAGCTAACTCTTTTAGCTCCTGACTGCCTTTAAAATGATTTAAACCGACACTTCTTTAAATATACTGTATTACTGTTACACCCTACTTTAAACTTAGGTCGTTGCAACAAACGTAGTTGTGTATGAAGATTAGCCCCACGTGGTTGCTGTCAACATTTTTTTTTCTTGTACCTAATGTCTTCTCGCCGTTGTGGCTACTTCACCAGTGTTTTTCATAAAAACTTTATGATATAAACATTTGTACCAAGAAGCTTATAATATACAACATTATTTTTAGTATATGCGAAACCCGAAACACGTGTCTAGTATTTTTATGTAATAATGTAATCTATGAAAAATCACAAAGTTATAAGCTTGTTATGTTTCCTGTTTGTCCGTACAAAAACATGCTCACCCGCGCCGTCTTGCGCTCATTGATAATAGTACCTAGGTACCTAACCGTTCAGCGCGGAGATTGGATAACCTACTTAGTCGCTCGATGTC
Organism: Oligia latruncula; assembly: GCA_948474745.1. NCBI lineage: Eukaryota > Metazoa > Arthropoda > Insecta > Lepidoptera > Noctuidae > Oligia > Oligia latruncula. Next base: position 5,694,339 of record OX419699.1, read on the forward strand.
CAACTTTAAACCTTTTTTATATATTTTTGGGATAAAATATAACATGGGGTAAAATTTATTGGAATCGATTCAGTTAGGTACTTATTCTGAACAAACTATATTCAGGTTTCGCATACCTACTTATACAAAAAATAACGTTGTATATCTATCGTCGCCTTAGAGTGAAAACCCCGGGAATGTAAGTAGCATTTTATGCATTTCGGACCATCTTGTAGTATCGAACAGTTCTGGATATAAAAGCGGGTTAAATTTCCATACTAATTAATAAGAATACAGAACCTTTTTTGAAGTCGGTAAAAAAACTATAAAAGACAACTTACAAAAATTTTACAGCACGCAGTTCTTTCTTCCTCCTGAAAAGTTACTTCTTTTACACTAACGAGGTTTTCACTATTTTTTTTTTTTTCGGATGCGAAATCATCAAATGACCCGCTCCCACTCTGGGTGGAGCGGAAGGGAGTGTCAGACTCTTACTGACTAAAACCCACCCGTGTTCCTTCCTTAGCCCTTTATGTTCCGGGCCAGCGGTAACCCTTTCAGACAAACCCGCTGACCCGGCAGGCTTCTTATGGGCCTCCTCCTCGAGGTTTTCACTCTAAGGCGTCGATATGCTTCTTGATTTGTACCAACTTTTTTAAACACACGAGGCACACGCGTCAACGGCAGGGGCAACTGCACCCGAGCCGTCGACACCCGTGGACACCCGCCGTCGACACATCGGCGGCTGCTGTCGACATCGTGTCACTCGTGTATTTGAGTACGGTGCGCAAGTAGGTACACGAGCGGTGTGTTGACAGCGCGGTTACTTCTGCCGTTGAAGCGTATCCGTCGTGTGCATGAGCACTTACATCAACCACTTTGCTCTTATATAAACCACTGTTTAACGTTTCAGATTGTTACACGGACCCATCATAAAGAAGCCTACAGTATATTATGTTTTTCAGAATGAATAATTAATCTTTAGACGATGCGTACCTATGCCCTTTTTAACTGGTCAGGTAGAGCTAGTTCCATTTTGACAGAAAACTACACGAAACCACGTTAAAGTCCTGGCTTTAAACGTGATAAAATTCAATGTTTATTCTACCTCTAACAGTTTCAAATTCACCCATATACTTGGGAGTGAAAAATTTTCACAGATTTTGCTCCACGCAAGCACAACAAGGCGAAAGCGTACCCACGACGCCGTCTTTTTACTTACAAAACTTTGCTTTGCGGTACGCCTCGCGCTGTCAAAAATGCATACATTGCAAATTCCCATTTCTCTTCGTTTCGCTTCAGGAAATAAATAGAAAGCAGGTTTCTTTATATATGCTTAGGTGCGATTCTGATTTCATAAATTCTTTTGATTGTAGGAAGACTGTAGGCTTAGGTAATGCTCGGTTTTTCATAGCTTATGGCTAAATATTTAATAGCCCCACAGGTCGATCGACCAGGTTAAGCTACGCTTGCCGCGGTTGGTCTGTGGATCAGTGACCATCTTTACATACCGTGACCCCTCCGTGCCTCGGAAAGCACGCTATAAGCAGTTGGTCCCGGCTGTCTTTCTGGATCTTTGACAGTCGTTACGGGTAGTCAGAAGCGCCAAAGTCTGACAACCAGTCTTACCAAGGGGTATCGTATTACCCAGTAACTGGGTTGTGGAGGTCAGATAAGCAGTCGCTCCATGTAAAATACTGTTATTCAATCAGAAGTTGAGCAACAACTTCTGATTGGTATGGCATGTGTATTCCTAACTTTACATTGAGCAAAAAATATTTCTGAAAGTCTATTTTTGGTGTGAAAAATCACTGTTTACATCGTCATGCAAAACATTGTGCCTATGGGGGTGCATGTAACGGTACAGGAGCTGTCGGGGTATTTAAAAATATGATAATTATAACATTTAAAACTTGTTTTGGTAAAAAAAGTAGGTAACAAAAAAGTTTCCGTAACCAAGTTTCCCAAGTAAGGTCCAGTAACAAAAAAATTATGTTAATGGCGGGGGAGTACAAGTGACTCTTGGCTTCCTAAGGCGTTTTTGTTACTCTTGATAAGTTACTTTGTCAAACAATTTCATTAAGGACGTGAGATTTAACGGCAGATTTGTTATGTAGGTATGATCTAAGATGGTATTAAGATTAGTATGTATATTAGTGGTGTGAATATGGGTCCCCAAAGGCGATAAGTACCCAGTGTCTTCGGATATAGTTGAAGTTTAGTAAGAAATTGATGGATGTTTTCGAAAAAAATCTAATTTAATTAATAGATAAACAGTGTATTTATCAAATTATATTTAATTAGAACACATCCATCGGTTTCTTACTAAATTTCAACTACATATATCCGACGACTCTGGTTACTTATCTATTTTGGTGACTGTACCTTAGGTATGAGGTTCCCAAAATTCTGTATGTTAGTTTGTAGTTATTATAATTAATTTATTACAATGAAAGCTTAGAGCTATCGATTCATATTTAAATGCCTTTTTTATTTGCGAAGCTCGGAACACCGAAGCGCATCCCTGCTTGACCTAGATAAATGTGAAGACTTTCACGTAGCAAAATATTCAGCTACTGCGACACAAACGACGAGACATAATATAAGTTTCAATGTCTAGGTATTTTGTTAAGGTATCTTCGTTTAGTTTCTCGGAATCTGTAGAAGAATTTGTCCCTGTAAAGCAAGTAAAGTATTCCATAATAAGTAAATGCCAATCTCAGACCACTTTTCACATACCTACCTATTTCAAAGGAACCGAAGTTGTTATGAACATTATATTCCCATTCGTCTCTCTAAAATCCCGAGTGGGACGATCGGGAACAAATTTAATATTATTTATGTAAATTCCCGTTCGTCCCACCAGGGGGACGAAGTCGGTGGGACGAACGGGAATACACGAGAATACCCTACTAATATTATAAACGCGAAAGTTTGGGTGGATGGTTGGATGTTTGTTACTCTTTCAGGAAAAAACTACTGAACGGATTTTAATGAATCTTTACAGTAATACAGCTTTATACATCAGAATAACACACGATACTTTTTATCCCGATATTCCCACGGGATCGACACTTTTGCGGGTGAAACCGCGGGGCGCTGCCAGTAACATCATAACATTGTCGGTGTTATTAGTTAGTACTAACATAGGTTAAGACATTGTTACTAACCCAATGGATCTCTGTTATCTGAATAAATCATAATAATAATAACATCGCCCTTGTAATCCCCGAAAGGTTAGGCATAGGAGTATCTACAGTACATTACAGTCGCTCTAGCAGAGTCTCGCATCGATGGTTGCGTGGCGGCTGTCTTCTGATACGAGAGAAGATGTCAGGGGAGCCGCTGTCGGGTCAGCGGGATTGTCCGAAAGGGTTACCGCTGGCCCGGAGCATAAAGGGCTAAGGAAGGAACACTGGTGGGTTTAGTCAGTAAGAGTCTGACACTCCCTTCCGCTCCACCCAGAGCGGGAGGGGTCATTTGATAATTTTCCATCCTGATTTTAATATTGTTATAAATGTCGTAAAAGATCGTGGATATGTCACAACTTGTCTCAAACCTTTAATCTTAAATTTTCCTGGTTTTTAACTTCGGCTTATTCTTGTTAACAAACAACAAAGTGATATAATTGTTTATACTTCCACTTAAGCCGTAACCATTTTGTGTTCCTAACACTAGGAAGTTATACGGAGCATAAATATTCATCAGGTAGTCATTAACGTTGGTGCTTAAAACTTAGCTAGATTCTACCGTAACTTAGTTGCAGTTTAGCTAACAAAAATAGCATAAATTTTAGAACGAAGGTTTCCTCAAGTATAACCGTTGTTTAAGTTCTTTACGCTCTCGTCGTAAAATTTACAACGAAGACGAACTAATTCGGAGGTAAAATAGTTTGTTAGATACGCCCTTCGGGCACATTTAGTGTTTCTTAGAATACTTTCTTGTCATGGAGGAAAAGTTTTGGCGTCGTCGTAACGCTGTCTGTTACAAAGTTGGGTTTGAAGATATCTTTTTAAGATTTGTAAGAGACAGTGATGAGTTGTGGAAATTACTGATAGTGCTGCAGACAATTCTATGTCTGTACTGCAGTAGCCTATTAAAACAGTTACTTTGGTCTTAACTTTCACCAGACCAAGAAAGAGACTGTGACTTCGAACCTCACTGCACTTTGAACTAAACATAGACTGATAGACGTGAATACACGTGAATTCTCAGAGCGTCCAGTGACGCTTTGAGTAATTCAGAGATTTTAGTAGTAGAATTTTGTTGAGGGCAAAGGCTTCTTGGCAGTCCAAGAAGCCTTTGCTCTCAACCAAATTCTTATGCAGGTACCTATATTTAATTTCAGTGAAATACGTCTTATAGCTGCTACAAATATCTTAGCAGTAGGCAGCTACCTACTGCTAAGATATTTGTAGCAGCTACGTAGGTAGACGAAGTCATTCAGGGACTTCCCCGAACGAACACTCATGAGGAACTTACTACTAAAGCAGTGTCTTTTTTGGCCATCAGATCGCCAATCTTCCTATTTCTAAGTATTCCTGGCTACGTTTTGACATAGGTCTGCTATTTCTTCTACAAAACGATGTTCCCATTACGTCACGTTTGCATGGTTTAGCTGTGGTGCAATAATAATATAAATAAAATTACAGCAGTGGTGGCCCAATGGTAACAGCCGCGACTTACGAGTTGTAGGTCGTAGGTTCAAATTCAGACAGGCGCTTTTTGTAATTTATTTCATCACCACTGCTCTCAAAACGGTGAAGGAAAACATCGTGAGGAAACCGGCATGTCCAAAAACAAATAATTCGAAGACAAGTGACATCGACCTACCCGCACTGGGCCTGCGTGGTGGATTACGGCCTACTCCCTTTCACCGCGACAGGAAGCTTGTGTCCCAGCAGTGGCAACATTATAGGCTTATGTGCAATAATGACGTCGAACAAAACTAAAGTCTTACATATTTCTCTTAAACCGAAAACCTCTTAGCAAACACCACACATCTTGCTAGCAATCTGAAAAAAGAAGAAACTAAAATAAAAAGCGTACGCGCAAGAACACGAGGCAATATCTCATGAAGAACGCTATTATTCTTGCCACGTCCGTCTTGCAATTAGCTCGGGCGCTTCGTTTTATGTTGCCACAATAACTGTTGGTTCTCGAAGCTAGCTTAATGCAGGAGGCGTGTCTAATTCTACATCAAGTGTTGGCACACGGCGAGTGCTATGAGATAGCCCCCGAAATTTGCGCGATAGTGAGTAATGAGTAGTGGTACCTACTTCTGATATTGGCGCCGATTCCCATGTTCACAAACTAAACTAAATTTAAGTTCAGGAATCTTTTTCTTTCTATTTCATTAAGAAAAGGACAGAAGATAATATTAGTTTAGTCCTGTCAAATTAAGATACTCCATAGCAAGCTTAGATGTGATTAAAAACATGGCTATACTAAAAATACGTCAAATTACGTTAGGCGCTACGCGCTGTCTAATTTGACAGGACTAAACTAATATTTATCTTCTGTCCTTTTATTAATGAAATAGAAAGAAAAAGATGCACTGAACTTAAATTTAGTTTAGTTTGTGAACAAGGGAATCGGCGCCAATATTCACCTAAGTAATCAATAATCTTTATTTAAGTTGGTTTGTTTTAACACGCTAATCTCTATCAGTCCAATTCAAAGCAATATTTTTGCTTTGGGCTATCAATTGCCACCAGATGCAGGAATTAAGGAAGGTTATAAGCTATTTAACGTCACGTTACGACCCTTAGGAGTCGAGTGAAAAGAGAAAAAGTCAGAAAGAACGATAAGCGAAAACGGAAGTAATAGAGCAGGCGGCTGGTCGGGGGCCGAGGGAGTTTTATAAAAATGGGGCTGTTATTTTAGTATATTGTGTATCTTACGACTTCCACGCGAACGAAGTCGCGGGCAGAAGCTAGTTATTTATAATAAGCCACCCGCATCTCGTAAAGTGTTTACGACTAGAAATCTCGATGGGTTGTCCATCGAGATTTCTTTACTATATTGTGTAAGACTCATTATTTTGATGTATTATACACATGGAGTTTCCCTACGTGATCGAATCAAAAATGAAAAGATTCGCAGGAGAACCAAGGTACAGTCAACAAAAGAGATAAGTATGTAGGATCGTCGGATATAGTTGAAGTTTAGTAAGAAGCCGATGGATGTTATCGACTTTGATAAATGAGCTGTTTATCCGACGATACTTATCTCTTTTGTTGACTGTACATAGCCAAAGAATTGTCAAACTTAAGAGGCAGTGGGCAGGGCACATTCCTCGCAGAACAGATGGCCGATGAGGCCGAAAGGTTCTGGAGTGGCAAACGCATACCGGAAGACGAAGCGTTGGAAGGCCTCACACAAGGTGGACCGATGACCTTGTGAAGGTCGCAGGAATCTGCTAGATGCGGGAAGCACAGAACCGGGAGGAGGTGGAGGTGCTTGGGGGCGGTCTATGTCCAGCAATGGACGTTTTTCGGCTGAAATGATGATGATGATTATACACATAAACCTGCCGAAATAAAATCTCTAAATTATGGTAACAACCTCTTTAAAATCCGTTGTGTAGTTTAAAAGAACAAAAAGCGACTTTAATTTATAATATGTCAAATTTACCGTCGTGAATCAATTTAACATTCGACCTATTTCAGAGTTGTAATTTGAATTTCACTTGATACTTTGAGGCAATCACCCTGAAGGCGCGTTTACACAAGGAGACAAAATTTCTCGACCATCGAGAGGCGATAATGCCAACGGTAGACTCGCAGGCAAGAAACGCCAACCGCTCTCATGTGTATTTGAGCATCGTTACGACGAGTTCAGTGTAAACAAGCTAGCGTAATAAATCCTCGTATAACGCGCCTTAATGCAGGAGGCGTGTCTAAATCTACATCAAGTGTTGCTTTAAGCTGAGGCCAAGAGTACAGTGGTTAGTAGTTATGCTGCTTACGAAAGTGATATGCTAATGTGTAACACAGTCTTCCTATTGTTTGAGAAATTGTTAATTATTTAGAGAAATAGTGGCCAGTGTTTATGACCCACAATATTATTAATACTAGCTTCTTCGCGCGTCTTCGACCGCGTTAAATTTCTTGTGCCCCCGACTCACTCCGTCGTATCGCATGCCTTATCCGCGCTAGTACTTCGCTCAGAGTTCTCTATATTTATACAATATTATTTTTAGTCTAAGCGAAACCCGAAACACGTGTCTAGTATTTTTATGTAAAGAATCTATGTACAAAATTTCAAAACTGTATCATGAAAAATCACAAAGCTATAAGCTTGTTAAGTTACCTGTTTGTCCGCACAAAAACATGCTCACCCGCGCCGCTCGCGCCGCGCCCTCTTGCTCTGATTGATAATAGTACTAGGTACCTAACCGCTCGGCGCGGAGATTGAATAACCTCTTGTCGCTCGGTGTCCAACTTTTAACCTTTTTTAAATATTTTTGGGACAAAATATAACATGGGGTAAAAATTATTGGAATCAATTCAGTTACTTATTCTGAACAAACTATATTCAGGTTTCGCATATACTAAAAATAACGTTGTATAGTATATTATACTTTATAAACACACCACAAAAATACATATCAAAAAAATGTTCTCACACTAAAAATATACAATGGGCGACCTTTCTAACTTTGTTTGTTTTTGCCCGGCTCCTTATCCTAGCGTGATGATAAGTAGCTTATAGCCTTCCTCGAGAATTCAGCTATCAAATGCAAAAATATTTTATCATACCGGACTGGTAGTTCCAGAGATTAGCGTGTTTAAACAAACAAACAAATAATTTGACGCCCCCAAGCAATAAGACGGTAATGGTAAGTAATACTCAAAAATTTTACAGTAGATATGATTTTCTCTATTTTTAACCCCCGACGCGAAAACGACAGGGTGTTATAAGTTTGACGTGTCTGAGTGTGTGTGTGTGGAGGTGTGTGGGGGGGTGTGTGTGTGTGTGTCTGTCTGTGACATCGTAGCTCCCGCACGGATGAACCGATTTTGATTTTGTTTTTTTAATCTATCTATTAGAGAGTTGTGTGTGCAACATTTAGCAGAGAAAGCATTAGGTTTTTACTTGGCAATGGAAGATTAAAGAAATAAAATCTTCTTCAGATCTTCAAGATCATGTTCTCGTAAATTTTCATACATAAACTAACTTGCATAGCTGGACACCGTTAATCAAATAGTTAACTTCGTTAATCACTAATCCGTTATTGAGAAAGTTAACTTGCGTTACATTGCAGAAGATTTAACGGAAGTTAACGTTAATCATTTGTTTGTGTTAATGCGTTAGAGCGTTAGTTATAAAAAAAAATTTTAGTATGAATAGAATAGAATGAAATAGAAATTTATTTTGCTAATATGGGTAATACATAATAGCTGTTTTAATATATCATCTCAGCCATATTACACGTATTTTTTTTCGTGTGAAAGTTTAGGCAGAACATTTTACCGGGTGTATCCTTAGAGTTTGTAATAATAAATTATTTACAGATTGTCAGAACGTGTGTTTCGCGGCACGGCGCGGTCCGCGCGGTGTCCTTTTGGCAAATAGTAGTACTTAATTACCGATTAATTAACGGACTTAAAGAAACTTAACGGAAGTTAATGAGTCCGTTAACAATTTTTGAAGTTAGCTTAAAAGTTAATCTGTTACTCGAAATGGTAACTTCGTTAATTAACAGGCTTTTTCATCAATAGTCAAAAACTGTGCGGCCAAAACAAAAAGAAAAATAATTTTGAGATTGTGCAAACTGCGCTCTTTCATATATAAATTCGAGGTGGGGCTACTAGGGCATATGGGGATGCCCTAGCAGCCCCACCTCGAATTTTTCAGACCCCCTTTCAGTCCCTGTTGCAAAAAGTATACATACATTTTTATTTCTTTCTTATTTGCAAAATAGTTGGGCAAACGTCATCTAAAACTATTTCCAAGTTGATAGCATTAGTAGTTCTTGAGATATCCAGCTGTGACAGACAGACAGACAGACTGAGTCTCACCATAAGGTTTCCGTTTTACTATTTTGGTACGGAACCCTAAAAAGAGATAAACACACATGTTTAAGTGACAGAGTTGGCACACTGAAAGGCCAAAGCTTTTCAAAACGTGATGATGTGCCAAATTGCAGGGTACTTACTTACTGTAAACATAAGTAATTCATGAAATCTTATTAACTACTCAGTATCCTTAAGGGATTGACCACCATTTTCTATACCGGACTGCTTACTGAGTAGTCCCAGAGGACTCGATCTTGATGAAGATACAACTAATTTATGCAACGTTAACTTACTCGTCTATTTGGTATTCGGATCAGGATTTCGAATATAACTTTGTGGATTTGATTTTGGGTAAGTGTATAATAAAGTAATAGATCCCTATCTAACTTATTTCAATTTGTGTTACTCGGATTGCTAATATAAGAATCTAACCACGCTGTGAATTTGTGCGTGGCGACGAGTAGCGTCAGCACACGATACACCCACACACACTGCCCACTTCGCCATTGTCTCTGATGGTACCGAGAGCTCGTCCTGCGCTTACACTCACATTCACAGTGTGTTTGTATACTCGGAAACCACAAGTGCAGCGCGTGTCACTACGTGAGATAAAAATACTATATTACTTATATTATGGAAAGAAGTCGGCTATTAAAAATCATAATATTATTTATATACTGTTTTATTGTTCTCTGTAGCGTCCTTATAATAAATATATTTTTGTTAGTCCACATAAAACTCATGTTTTTACTACTAAAAGTATACAAACTTTGCCATCACTGACATATCGGATATACATTAAAACCGAGTACATCCCGAGGACAGCCGAACACATCCGAAGCGGGCATTTTTTAAATCGTCTTATAAACAAAACACGCGCGGTGTCGCTTACGGTAACAGTGGCGCGACTTCAATGGTTTTTCCATAATTAACATACATTATTTACCATTTGGCAGACGGATTAATTCATTACCTAATTACTGCATCTAAGGGCCCATACACACGTACCACAACCACACCACATCGCAGCGACAAAATGTGGTCAAGTGGTTACGTATGAATAGTGTCGCTACGGCTTCTGGCGGTTGCGTTGTGGTACCTACAAAATGTCTAGTTCGCGGTGTCGCTGGTGGTTGCGACGTGGCATCGATGTGGTCGGTATCACACACGCGGTCGATAATGACGGCAAAATGTGGTCCGTGTGAATTTTACTATTCTACTAATATTATAAATGTGAAAGTTTGTGAAGATGTTTGGATGTTTGTTACTCAATCAAGCGTAAACCGTTGAACAGATTTGGATGAAAGTTGGCACACACACAATTTCTTGGATTAACACATAGGAGGATACTTTTTATCCCGATATTCCCACGGGATCGAAACTTACGCGGGTGAAACCGCGGGGCGCTGCTAGTTTAACTATAAATTTTCATAAAAATTAGCGCCCGCCCACGTGTTGTGGTTGTGGTACGTGTGAAGCAAGCCTAAGTGCTCATACACACGACGACGGGCGTCGACGGCTGCAGTTACCTCTGTCGTCGACGCGAGTCGCTCGTGTGAATGCACACTAATTATGAATGTTGACGACACAAATCTAACTTTTATTTACATTTCTATGGTTCAGACACATGTCGCCGTCTAATATGCAGATATTAATTAATTTAAACTAGCTTGTCATGAATAAAATGAGCTCTAATTTAACTTTTACTTCCACCAGAGTCATGCGGTTCATATTAGTATAATTAATTTTAGTTCATTTAACTCTCGGGAGGCACGTCGTAGGCGAATATTATAATAATGTCTAATTTACTGTATTAAACGCTAGCTTCTGCCTGCGACCTCGTCCGCGTAAAAATGAAATTCGACCCCACCGTGTCGCATCCTATCGCCCGCCCGCGCTGGCTTTTATTATTTTGGCTCGGTCCTAAAGGTTGTAGCACGATGTAAAATAGCCTATAACCTTCTTCAAGAATCGGGCTATCAAATGCAAAAATATTTTTTCAAATCCAACTGGCTGTTCCAGAGATTCGCGCGTTCAAACAAACAAACAAGCAAACGAACAAACATACTCTTCAGCTTTATTATGAGTATATAGTATAGTGTATAAATTATAGATTCGGCATTATTCGAAACTAGCTGCGCCACGCGGTTTCCCCCGCGTAAATGTCGATCCCGTGGGAATATCAGGATAAAAAGTAGCCTATATGTTAAACCAGGGTGTCAGCTACCTCCATGCTAAATTTTATCAAAATTGGTCCAGCCGTTTGAGCGTGAAGATGTAACAAACTAAAACACACACAGACACACACTCACAAACTTTCGCCTTTATAATATTAGTGTGATGAGTACGTTCATATTATGTGTATAGCAGGAGCAGTAGAAAAGTAGTAGTAGATAGTAAATCTCCCTGGCAATTTGGTTGGGAAGTATAGTTGGTTATTATCTCTTTGTCTATTTCTGTCGCCAAAAGATTTGATGCTGGTGGAATTAGTATCACATAGAAGATTTGAACTTTACCTCTGAGTTTTAACTCCTTGATGTTGTCCCATCATTTCAGTCCGGAATTACCCATTCCTGGGTAATAGGCCCCTTTCTTTTGCCATACTTCCCTGTTCTGTGCGTCTCCTTGATGTTAACCGTAAACGTTTTCCATTATTTGTTTTCGGCCTTTCGCAAAACAATGCCTTTCTTACATCACTCTGTGAAAAACACACAATGACAGTAACACTTACGAACTCTTTAACTTAATTTCCACGAAGGGTATTTTTTACAGAATAGTACTTTGCCTATTGCACAAAAAACAACAATCCTTTCGGTCTTATCACTTAACAAGGTTTTTCTCTACCACCGAGTCAGTTTTTGAAAGGATCCTAAAAGTAAGCGAAATGCTTTTTAGAAAACCAACAACTTACCTAGTACGGTAGCTACTATGTGGTCCGCTTTGATAAAGAACTTTATCTAAGTAGGAAGAAAATTCGAAATAAAACAATTGGCTTGGATGTTTAGGCTCGGGCTGTTAGATCTTGTTTTGTAAATGTGTCTGCTGGAGTGGAGACCGCGTATCAGCAAATGCAGAGTCGGATGCCCCCAGCTAGATGGACCGACGATCTTAAAAAAGGTGACTGGAACAGACTGGATGCTGGCACAGCCCAGCCACCTTAGCTCATAAGGCAGTCTGTGACTGGATGCAGAACGCGGAAGACAGACTTTTGTGGCGCAGCCTGGGTGAGACCTTGGACTGCGAATGGCTGAGTTGTTTGATTGAAAGGCACCGAGTGCCGCTGGGTTAGCCTAGCGGCTTCACAACGTTGCAAGTCGGACTACTTTTGTTTGACATGAGCCCGGCTAAGGGTTGGGCTTTGATATTATGTAGGCACCCTTTTTTTTTGTGGATGGGAAATCATCAAATGACCCCTCCCGCTCTGGGTGGAGCGGAAGGGAGTGTCAGACTCTTACTGACTAAAACCCACCCGTGTTCCTTCTTTAGCCCTTTATGTTCCGGGCCAGCGGTAACCCTTTCGGACAATCCCGCTGACCCCGGCAGGCTTCGGTCCTATGGGGCTCCTCCTCGATGCTGACATCTCTTTGAGGAGCGCGTGGAACACGTACAGTCACGAGCAAAAGTATGTATACACTTGGCTTTATTCAAAGGCGATTTTCTCCTTTTTTTTTTCGAATGAAATTTTATACTATTAGGAACATAGTATTTTCGAACCCATAGGTATATGTAAAGGGTCGTATTTCAACGTTGCATTAGTTATTTCGTGAAAAAATCTCAATTGAAAGTTGCCAAGTGTTGACATATTGGTGCTCGTGACTGTACGCGACGCGCCGTCCGGCACGGGGCTGGTCCTGATCGGACGGTGAGCTAATGTAGGCCCCTTAGGTGTGTTTTGGTAATAAGACGGTTTGAGTTTGACGGTATCTATAATTCACACATGAATACACAACGTAAAGTATTTTTTGTAAACCGTCACTAAAGTAGTCAGCGGTGCCCTACATTTCTGAATGATCACATAAACATAAATCGGTAAAGTGAAACAGAGGCAAAGATATCAAAGAAAGATCGTAAATGTTAAACATGTCACTAAGGTTAAAGGCAGGATTGATTTGACAAAAAAAATGTATTTGTTGGCTGCCGATATCAAAACAAAGTAGTCTCGGATTTACATATTTCTTTTGGGAATAGAAAGCGTTTTCTTACGAGTGCTATAAATATAATCTAATATATAAGCTATATGTTAAAACCTCTTATCTCCGGCCAAGGCTGAGTTGTGTATACAACCACAGTTTGCTAAAACCTAGACCCCAATTGCGGTCTAATCCTAATAAGAGCTGTGTTTCGAAACTGAATACCTTTTTTACCAAATTACTTTTCTTTGAACCAAAACCAGTGGTGCTATTCTGTAAAAATCTCAACGTGAAAACTTAGGTGAAGTGAGCGTGGAGTGAGCTGTCAATAGTGTCAATTCCTAGCAAAAACAAACTCACTTCACCTAAGTTTTCACGGTGAGATTTTTACAGAATCGACTGGCTGGACACGCTCTGTAGGGGACTAAAGTAAAATTGGGCTCAGAAGTTGACTTGAAGCCTTGACAATTCCAGCATACATTTGCATCTTCATTAAAAGCTAAAAAAGGTACGAAAAAGGTCGAGAACTGGATGATTTATTCCTTATTCTTTCTACTACATCCCGCGTAGCACTTTAACACCATCATTCTACGAATACAAAACCTCCTTCAAGTAGTTACAATCACAATGGAATAGAAGTGGCCATTGTCCCCAGGAACCGTGGGAGTCGAGTGGGTGAAGTGAGTGATTAAGTTGCTCAACTAATTATATATGTAGGTATAACTAGCGATTTCTCGCGAATTCATCTTAATTATTTCTCACCCCTTTCCGGGGTTATTGGACCAGTTTACTAATAATAACCCATCTTGTTTGGCCTAAAAGCTAGTATACCTATCTATAAATCTTACAATCTCCTTTCGTTCTAATAATAAACTGCTGTTCTATCATCTTATACCTACATACCTACAGAGAACCATACCACTGAACTTTTCAGATTTATTCATGCTCGGAAAACAAACGTTTTCTCATTATGTTCTAGGAGCCCTTTAATGTAATGAGATCGAAGCGAAGAAAACTTTCCAATTTAATTGTCCTTATGATTTAATATCAGTTCTTATTATAGCGAACAAAGTTTCAAGTTTAATTATCTTGTATGTACTTAATACACAAACACGCAACATCAATGAATATTAGAAAAGTTTCCAGTGTTCCGTGTTGGTAGCGTTAAATCAAGTCTGTCGTAAGGAGGTAACACCTCGATTCGTTCCGTAACCTGTTTTATGACTAATTGGAGTTAAAGTTGTTCAAAGTTCGCTACAAACCGCACGGGCGGCCGCAGTACGAGCTGAACGAACCACAGTGAACTACGAATTTATTCACAGCGTGCTTCTGTCCTGACGAATGAAAGAAAATAGCTCTTTTTGCTCACGACGACACGACGCCGGGAACACTGCCATTTGGTAAAGTTTGGCGCATTAATTTTATAGTTTGAATAAAAAACAAGCTTCTCGCTCGTGATTCTAGTAATTGAGAGAAGAAAACTAGACTAGACTGTAATGTATGACTGACGGAGATTTATGTTACCGTTACAGTTAGCCTGGTCTCGTCGGTTTTTATGTAAGTGTTCATTTGGCAGCAGTTATCGTGGCTCATAAAGCAACAGTATATTGTGTTGAAATAATAGTTAGAGTCGCCAAGAGAAACTTGTCGCGATCAAATAGAACGTTGTACTCGTTTAGAGCGGTAGAGCGGTGCTCTCAGAAGTTCGAGTGAAGAATCGATTACTTGGGAGAATTCTTGAAGTGGCGAGTGGGGAAGTGGAAGTGCACGCTGTTGCTGGTTCTTTGTGTGTTCGGAGAAAAGGAACGGTATTCCTTTAAGTTTCGCGGAATTTTAGCTTTATTTAAGTTTGATATGCGGACAGGAAACTGTGCTGACCAGATCAGTGGCATTTATGCTGAACTGGGACTATTTGGCACAGCCGTGAGGAACACAATACAGTTTTTATGTGAATAAATAATAAATAACCTGGGTCAAATAAATTTAATTTCTTTCTTTCAATTGCGTTATCTTTATTGGGCTGCTAATTTACATTAACCTATAATATGCGCTATCTAAACCAGATTACAACGATGTTTCTGACTTAGTCGCTTCTTAGAAAATCTGCAGTGACGAAACACGTCAAATCAAGTTTCCAAGGTGAATTTTAGCATTTACTACAACAGCTACCAGATAAACTCTACACTTCTTCCACGAACCACCTTCAAAGGGGCACAAACCGCCGTAGCAACTGATCATGAGTAAACAACACTTTAAATATAATAAACTGGAACTTTTAGAATATTCTTTATCCCTCGCGTTTCACGGCACATAGCCTGCATTGGCTTCCAAACTTTTCCTGACGTTACCCCCTCTAAGTGCGGGTATTTATCATCAAAATTACACCACTTCGCACCGCGGAACTACATTTTCGCGGGAAAGGTTCTGATATAAAAGTGGAATCGTATGAAAATTTCTGTTAGATCTTTAGGCTACCCTACGTGAATGTAGAATATACAAATTGGGTCTTCCGGTAGTGTGGTTGGATACCTAAATCTATATAGGTGTTTTTGTGATTGGTGAGCCGTGTGAAAATCTTACGACTTGCTGCAGAGTTTATGTGGTTTTGCTGCAATAAAGTGCAGACGATCACCGACATGGAAATTGGAAATTTCTACTTTGATATAGTTGGGAGAATAACGAAAACTGGCTACGAAATGACTTTAACAATTTTACTGTGCTCTATAAAACGTAGAAATGAGGGACTCTGTCGAATAGGTCACAAAATCTATAAAAATGTTAATTTCTACGTTCGCTTCCGGGAGGTGTCGTAAAGGCGATGGGATTCCATTAGGTGGTCGGGCAGTATCATCCATTGCATACTGATAAGTGATAATATTTGATTACAAGCGACAATTTGGCGGTTATGGACGAAAGAATGGAATGGCGAGCAAACGTTCGTAAATTCGAGCTCTCTATAAGTTTGTACTACTGACGTGAACCGATTGCACGCCTATTATAAGGATTACAAACAAAAGAACATGGTGTTTTTACCCCAGCGCAGGAGTCAGGGCTTCACTTTCCTGCTGATATTGAGGCTGCTGAACCACTAACGCGATTACCACTTTTTGGTAAAGGCTATCTTGGACCGTTAAATATTATAAGGGTAGCCTACAATAATGTTTACAATTTCTATTTCAACAACCTTCTAGATCATTTAAATGTACCCGTGTGTAATAATCACAACTCAACAGCAATAGTTTTGATGTCAGTTGGGACTTTGGGATCTTAAAGTGCCATTGGTCCAATACGCACGACTCCCTTTAGAAAATTTAATCTAAAATTCGATGTGACACTAGGCTGGGGATTATTTGCAGCAGGGGAATACCTATTTAGTTGAATGACGGAGCTTATAACATGCCTTGAGATAGTTCGTTTAACTTTATTTATTTTTAAATAATTCTAAAAAGAGACTTAGTACCTAAGTATGAAAACGCTAGAAAAATGACAGCACAAAATAGTAGATTGTTAAACAAGGGTCGAAAGGAATTTATGACTTTCACCCGTGTTAAACACTCTACTTTTCATTTCGAATATAAGGAAAGTAAAAAATAGTAGTTTTTCTAAAATATTTATTGATATTAATAAACATTGAAATTCGCACTAAATAGGATATACGTACAAGTGTATGTATATCCTATTTAGTGGTGTAAAAGTTTACATCCTGTGGGTGTTTCTAAACTTTTAAATATTTTATTATATTTAACAATAAAAGCGAGAACTGGGATTGATTTTGAATTTATACAAATGTCAAACGTCCGACTTCCTTTTTTGTCCCGTCTAAATTTATCTTGTCTTTGGAATGCAAGTGATTGACATAAAAAAAATATCGATTATTTCTACAAGGAGTATTTAATATTCCTTTATAGAAAAAAATAAATAAATAATGTATCTGTGGTATTTATACTGGAAGCCGACCCCAACATAGTTGAGAAAAGGCTAGGCAGATATTTATTTAATTATACTGACAAGAATTGTGTCTCGGCTAGGATTTTCAAGATGCTGTTGGAGCTAGCCCGCGTTCTACTTCATAAAGATGCGGTCTTTTTTTCCTTCATAAATAATGTCGTAGGTCCATAGGTAACACCCCCCAAGCCCCCCCCAAGGCCCCCCAGGGGTACCCCTCAAGTTGTAAAATATTATACTGCTATAGCATTGAATTTGTTACGACTCATAACGAATACGTTCAAAAAGAGCACTGCTTGACGTGGATTCGTACTAACGTATTGTCCAACGTCGCCATTCAATAGCGAATGTCAAAAAGAAAATTGTTTTTGAGAATTGAAACTCCAATCACATCCGCTTCAAGTGATCCGAGCTAACTAGACGAAAACGAACATTACTCAAATGTTCTTGTAGATAGGTTCCGAAATACTACATTATAAAATGTTTTTGCAAAAATAGAAATAGCTAATAGTTAGCTTTGTTGAACTTATTTAGTACTACTACTTTATTTAGCTTTATTGATCTTTTGCTGGCGAGGTACCTAGTGGGGTATTTCATTTATCAACCCCAAAAAATCCACTAAAAATATCGTAACATCGATAGCACCAAAACTTAAAATTCATACTACTGCATCCGTAGACAGAGTAATCTATAGACACCGAAAGGGACAAAAAATTCCGGCAATCTTCATCATACTACAACGAGATTGCGCATTAAATGTTTATAAAGAATAACTTCGACGCAGAGCGCTAGGCAGTAAGATTATTTTAGCAATAGAAATGATCAAATTTCACGAAATTATCGACAGGACCGAGTTTTGGTTCTGAAAACCCCGGTTCCTAAAACGACGCATTTCGGGATTTCCCGGTACTTTTGGCTCCAAGTTTCCCGGGACTAGACACTAGTAGGTAGGCAGGTATACTCCTTTGCTGCTCTACCCTCACAATCATAATCACCCGTGCTTTTGTTCTTCTTGGTAAAGAAATACCCCCAGCGGTATCCATTCAACCTTTGTAGTCGTGTAACTAAACGTGTTGGTTAAAAGCATTGCTAAGGTGCATTAGGTAATGACGGAGAGTTCATTCCACTTTAATCTCTTAATTGACTCTTTTGTGTCGACTGGAAAGATGAAAATAATAAGTTTAAGGTAGTGTGAGAAGGGGGTACGTGGCTAAATGACTGAACAGCCGTTCGCGAAGGATATTAGCATTGGTATTGGGGATCACAGTCGAACCACGTATCCTAATGGGGGCCTAAAAAGGCCACTTTGGAGAATCATAAAAGGATAACATTATGAATTATAATATGGCAAACATAGTCCGTGTTTTTCTTTTTTTCGCTGCACTACGTTGGTACAATCACAGAGATTGGGATTGGATTTGGATTGAATTGATTGAATTGATTGGTATATTAGCACAGACAAAAAAAAATACTGAAAAATGCTTCACCAATGGGGATACGATTAATTTAACAGTTAACTGTCCATTATGTTATCATTTTATGATTCTGCCAAAGTGGCCTTTTTAGGCCCCCTGAGCAGTGGTAGGCACTTTATTTAATTTCATCCCCACTGCTTTTGATTGACACGGTGCGGTGAAGGAAAACAAAGTGGGGAAACTTGGCATGTCCTAGAACCATAAATTCAGAGACAGGTGATATCTACCAACCCGCACTGGACCTGCGTTGTGGATTACGGACTACTCCCTCTCATAAAGAGGAGGCCCGAGTCCCAGCAGTGGGAACGCTTGACGCTCTTTGAACAAACATAATAAAAAAAATCTTTTAAGATTCTAGTCGCGTGAGATGCATTCTGCATAGAGATATAATTATATCAAGGTTTATTTCTTGTCAATTTTTTTGCAATTTATTTTATTTGCAAGATGTTTTATTTTATATTTTTAGTATGAATTGTTTATTTTATTATTTTAACAAACATAATAATATCAACTTGTATAATCCGCTGTAATATTTAATGTGAGAATCACATCTCTACTCTGTACATATAAGTCATTGAACTTTCAGGGTAATCTAATTAGGCTTCAGATTTTCATCTTTTTCATAGTTGGATAAACCAATAGGTGTGTAGAAAGGTCGACCGAAGGCACGGCAGATATCATAAAGGCTCCCGCAGACAGGCGCGACGCGACACTGGTAAAACAATTTATATTCAACTGTTCAACCTGCCAGGTAATTGCGTAACACACTACTATCAGTAGCAATGGCTTTCAACATTCATTGCTTTATTTAGGTTTTTGTGAAGATTTTTTTTACGAACATGAAAGTAATCGGATATCTATTAAAGTAATGGATTAGCAATATTTATCAAAATGATGCAGCTTGTGATTGATAGTATGTTGCGCAATTATGGAGCTGCTTTTAACCACTTCTACAATCATGGTAATGTATGTAACTTTATGTATTTCTCTTTGTACAATAAACTTATTATTTACTAGCAGCGCCCCGCGGTTTCACCCGCGTAAGTTTCGATCCTATGGGAATATCGGGATAAAAAGTATCATATGTGTTAATCCAGGAAATGGTCTATCTATGTGCCAATTTTCATCCAAATCTGTTCAACTGTTTACGCGTGATTGAGTAACAAACATCCAAACATCTTCATAAACTTTCACATTTATAATATTATTAGTAGGAACTCGGGAAGTAGGATATTAGAGTAGGATTTTATTTATATGAAAACTTCATGGAAATTGTTTTATTGGAGTCGCGTCGCGCCTGTCTGCGAGGGCCTTAATGTCAATGTCAGTTAGCCCTCTTTTTCTAGTATCCCGAAGTAGGTAAAGATAGTTTAGTTTCTTACAGCCATCCATCACACGTTTACGTGAGGGAAAGATAAGGTGCTTTCTTTCATTAGCGCTATCTTTTGATACCTTTGTAATTGTAGTTGGGCACGTGTTGGTTACGAAACTAGCTTCTGCCCGCGACTTCGTCCGTGTGATTTTTTTATTCCCCCGACCTACCCCGTCGCACCGCATCGCCTGCGCATTTACTTCGTTTTCGCTTAGTTTTTTTCTTTTTGATCGGCTCCTAAGAGTCCCAGCGTGATGTTAAATAGCCTATAGCCACCCTCAAGAATAGGGCTATGAAATGCAAAAATATTTTTTCAAATACGAGAGTTTGTTTGTTTGTTTGGTGCAGTTTATATTAGTACGAGTAACAGAGTGAATCAGTTCCGTGCTAACAACTATGATAAGTAATATCTACCATACATGCACCAAATGAAAATGTTACATTCCTTAGGTACTGCTTATTTGTTATTTACTGGAATGTGCAAGGTTGTTATATTGATTTGTCAAACAAAGGTTTTTTATAGTGGGAAACTATAAAAAAAAAGGTTTTTTATAGTTGTCACTAATGACAGCTGTCAAGTCGTGTTGTCATTAATTCTTTATTCGGGCCCCAAACTAATCATTTATGTCCATAAGTGATACAGAGTAGAACAAACCCGTAACTTCGGCCGAAACTACGGATTTCGAGCTTGCCCCGGCTCCGAGCAACAAATAGGGGAACGCCCGCGTGGTCTTACTTCCCTCTACAGTTTTTCTAAGTTAGATGGTAAGACTAGTTTTGATGTTCAGCTGATCGAAAACGGACTTATTAGTTAGTTTTGCTGTCCATGGTATGCATAAAATTCTCTCATATTGTCCCACTGCTGGACAAAGGCCTCCCCCAAATCCTTCCAGCAACTCTTTTCCCGCGCCACCTCGCGCCAGCCCTCGCATTACGTGGCCAGGTCATCTAGCCATCTCTTTCTGGTCCGGTCAGTACTTCTCTAATAGGAGCCGTTATTTTCTGCCATTCGGCTTTAAATTTATAATGACTCGTATACACGAGACGACTTTACCGTAAAAAGTTTTGTTTTATAGACCCCAGCCTGTAGTCACGGAAATTTGATTTTACGAATGAGACTTTAATACCTGTGCCTACCTTTGTCGCAATAGGCTTTTAAAAAGTGATTCTGGCAACACCTGTTTTGGCCCAGGGCCCGCGTTGACGTATTTTTAATATCTATTGATATGACTATACTTTATATACTTTCATTTTGTTTGATGAATAAAGCTGTTTGATGGATGTTTTTTCTTGTTAATTTATGAAAATCTGAAGCTTTGCAAGGCCTTTTATGACGACGTTGATCCATCTGATATAAAATTCCTGATGTTTATTGAGACTAGCAATACCAAGGAGATTGCCGATACGATGTCTGATTAGAGGCAAAGTAATAAAGTTTTACGTCCCAAAAGGCGAAAGTGTAACATTACAGGGAGTCATCTTATTAATTAAAATGGATTAGCTTCTCTTATTTGCTACACGGAATTATAGTACAACATTTAACAAAAAGATTTCCAGTTTTCTTTTCTTTTATCGAAAAAGCATTTTTTAATTTTAACTAGAAATCAGCGCCATTGGCTGCTATAACCTTTCAATAATTGCGTAACATACTAACAAATTGCATTTTCTGTCATTTTGACAATTCGACCACATTCATTGCGTTATTTACGTTGTCGAGCAGACGAGTTTCACAAACATATGAAGCAATTGATTAGAAATATCCTTCAAAATCCTTTGGATTGTGAAAGAAAGTATGTTTCGCAATTAGGGTCATAATCAGCCTCTATTGTTCCCACTACTTGGACACAGGCCCCCTCTCGGTGAGAGGGAGTGGGCTGTAATCCACCATACGGGCCCAGTGCGGGTTGGTAAGTCGGCAATTGGGGTCCTGGTCGATATATCAGTACCTATCAGTGCAATCCCATGAGAACAAACCCACGTCTCTAACTGGAAACTACAACTTTAACATCGTTAATACATCACAATTAAATTAATAGTCTCCCGTTTAGTTGCAAGTTAAACGCAATTACCCCGAACTTAGTTAGATAGGGCCAAGAGATGGTCTATGGGGGCCCAGGCCCGTAAATATTTCACCGGTTATGAATATTCAGTCCCCCATCCGTTGGGGGCTTGGGGGAAGGAGGGAATTGTCGTGAAAGGAATAAGCACCTAACTTGCTAAGTTCAGGATCCGTGTTTGTAATTAGTTGAACCGTCGAGTCCGTTCGCTATCGAATTGAAACTGTTTGCTGAAGTGATTGTATTGAACTCGTAGAGGGAAGAGTTCGAGACAATTGATATTGTTTTAGTTTCGCTGGGAAGAGGTCGAAGTATTCCAACCTATTGTTTGATGTTGCTAGGACATTATTTTTGTTATTGCTAGCGAAATTTTTGTAAAGGTTATATTAAACTAGCTTCCGCCCGCGGCTTCGCCCGTTTGGTATGTCGATAAAAACTGTCCTATGTCCTTGCCCGGGATGCAATTTAACTCTCTGCCAAATTTTATCGAAATCCTTTCAGTGGTTTAGGTGAGAAAAGGTTACCTACATACAGACAGACAGAGTTACTTTCGAATTTATAATATTAGTATAAAACCATATACTCAAGCAGTCAAGTCTACAGTCCAATGAAGCAGTGAAAAAATCAAATTTCTAAGTTAACATAAAAAAGATACGGGCATTTATGCCGCAAAAAACGAATATTTCGACACTCCCAAGGGAATCAAAATTTATAGGGTACTTCCCGTTGACCTAGAATCATGAAATTTGGCAAGGACCAAGGTCATGAAGCACAAATAAAGGAAAAAATCAGAAAACCGTAAATTTGTGGTTACATTACAAAAAATATATTTTTTCCCGTGATAAATTATTTACGTACCTACAAAGTACGGAACCCTCTGTGGGCGAGTTCGACTCGCACTTGACCGGTTTTTTTTATAATTTCTATGCCAGGTTCAGAATTATGGCATTTCGTAGCATCATCCTTAGGGCCTGTGCACACCACGTTTTTTAAATGCGCTGTTGACTTGCGTTTTAGAAACGTGCGTCGACGGCGCGTTTAAAAAACATGGTGTGCACAGGCCCTTAGTATGGTCACATGAGTAGACAAACGGAAGTATGGTGATAAACTTTATGACACTTATTTCTATGAACAGGTTTTGACAGATGTTCAAAACCACCATTCATTTCGTACCCAAAAATAAAAGCGCCGACCAGAAAAAAATAATGCCGTTTTCTTATGAGAAATTAAATCTTGAGCATTTTTTACTATTACAACGAAAGTCTAGAATAAATCCCCTGGCTGCTATTTAAGGTCGAAAAGAACAAACATCATATTATATCCGAAAACAGTACTTTTTTTTCTGGCCGTACTTTAATTTTTGGTTATAAAATGTTCGACAGCTGAATGACCCTTCGATCCTTCGACCTCAATGACCCACGACGAATGTCCTTTGTACTCGGTGCATCTCTAGTAGGTACCTACGCACCTACTACCTATCCAATATGAAAGTTCCCAGAGACTGTCCCAGGTGCGTTTGCGATAATTAAAAAAAAATATTTATACGTAATAAATATGTTCCCGACATAAGTGCATCGTGTCAGCCTTTTCACTGTAATTTTTAAACATGGCACACATGTTGTTTTTACTTGGCCGTAATTTAATTAACGCCCTGAAATGTGAATAATTAAATGAAATACTTGTATGCTGTTATTCAATGTTTAAACTTTACGTGCTATAAATATTAATAAAGTATCAGCTAGATCTGACTGTCTGCCGCGTTGGTTTGTCGATTTGGGTTCGATTCCCGAGTAGGGCAAAGTGTTATAAGGTTTTTCCATCTGCATCTTCTCAGGAACGGAAGGAGTCTGGATAAGTGTCTGGTTGATGGTAACAGGCCCGCCCCCTGTCACATCTTAATCACCGCTAATGACACAAAATTGATTTTCTATTGTAATGGGCCGACATCGGCCCGTTCTGGGCTGGAGTGGTTAAACGTAACTGTCGAAATGTGGGTGTATTATGGTGCACCTCTGCCTAAACCTTCGGGGAATATAGGCGTGATGCTATGTTAGGTATTTAAAAAAGGAAAAACATACTTAATGAAATAGTGACACTATGACATACTTTAAATGAAATAAACAAAGTGCGCTATGCAAAATCCAAGTTATTTTTAGGCCTTAATTCCATAAAAATCCATTGGGCGCCCAAATCCATTAGGTTGATTTTATTGCAACAAATTGGACTTACACAACATAAAGTTCTAATCTTTATCTCGATAAAAAGGGAAAGCGAGGCAAGACTAAACGAAATTAATGTTCGCATCGACGACAGAATTTTGCCCATGTATCTCTATGTTATTGTAACTCTGAGATTTCTATCTGAACTGGGCACCGACTTGGGACACAGTCGTATTGTGAGCGGGTAGCGGGTTAGTCACCCGCTGAACGGCTATACTCCGTTCACGATTGAGTTTTAGAACCAAAATACTGAAAAAAAAAAACAAAAATCTGCACGAGGAGCGTTGTCTTGAGTTGGTTTGTGTGACTTTCCAGGTTTGTTTTTATTTTCTTACTGTCCCATTCTGTGTACGTCCGTTTTCTTATTTCTTTTAAAATCGATATGATTCCGTGGAAAATACTGTGGGTTATGCGTTTGTTTACTATTATACCTTAGCTAACTATTAATAACTCCCTCTCATTGAGAGGAGGCCTGTGTCCCAGCAGTGGGAACATTATAGGCTGATTATGGTGGTTATGGTGGATGGTAACTATTAATATTGTAACGCATAACTGTTTTTTGTCCCAATAAAATAAATTACGTTTATTTGCAGTAAACGAGACGCAGAGAAAGAACACAAACACAAAAAAGAAAAGGTGGGGGGAAAATATGCAATGTGGTTGTAATGAGAGAAATACGCCGAGTCGTGATCGAACCTAGGCTGTTATTAGTTTTTCCTATCGGTGGTCACTATACCTAAAGTATTCAATAAGATCGAATATTTATTTTTTCACAATGGATGTGAATAATCGAAGAGTACACGATTTTTATTGATTTACTTTTACTTCTTCTTTATCTTTACATGATCATGCAAGCATGCAACCTTAGAAGACGAAAAACGGTCTATTATTGAACAGACAATGTAAAAGAGTACAAATCAATCAACCAATCATCATAAAGTTTTCAGGGGGCCTAAAAAGGCCCCTTGGCAGAATCATAAACATTATGAATTATAATGGACAGTTAACTGTTAAATTAATCGTATCGAATCACGTTGGTGAAGAATTTTTCAGTAATTTTTTTTTGTCTGTGCTAAAATACCAATCAATCCAATCCAAATCCAATCCCAATCTCTTTGATTATACCTACGTAGTGCAGCGAAAAATAGATAAACATGGACTGTCTTCGCCATATTACGATTCATAATGTTATCCTTTTATGATTCTGCCAAAGTGGCCTTTTAGGTACCTACCTGTTTCTTTTCAAATAGTCCAGCCATCCGTTCGAAATGCGGTGCCAACGGATACCAACCCGCTTTCTACGTGACCAAAGCCTGTGTAAGTGTGACGAAATCAGTTTGCTAACCTTTTAAATGTTCGAAGTAATCCTATTCGCTTCCAGAGGACACTGTTGATATTAAAGTGAATGAAGATTTATTACATTTGAGTTTTTTTTAAGATTTTCTAGAAATTCTTAATTAAAAGTGATCCATTTGAATGTTAGCTTTTTAATAGTCAGCCTTTTGACATCGACAAAGGCATTCGGTCAAAGTACCTACCTGAAAAATCCATTAGCGTGGTTAGTTTAAGAAACTTCTCATAGTCAGACGGGTCTAAAGTTTTTTTTGTATATACCTAGACTTTTGCAGGTATTCATTTTTCTGCATTGAATTGAGAAGCTTTTAACATAGTTAGGTAAATCTGCGGCTACATTTGAAAAGAACCGGAGTTACCGATCTTATTCTTCATCGTGTCGCTGGCAGGTTTGAAGTTTTGGGCCAACAAGATCTGAAATACAGTCGTATATTTCTTCGTCTTTATTTTATTTCTTACATCGGACTTTACACTTTCTAAAATGATTTTTATTTGTTGCTATCTGGGGGTCTAAAAAGGCCACTTTGGCAGAATCATAAAAGGATAACATTATGAATCATAATGGGCAGTTAACTGTTAAGTTAATCGTATCAAATCCCAGTGGTGAAGGATTTTTCAGTTATTTTTGTTTGTCTGTACTAAAATACCAATCAATCCAATCCAAATCCAATCTCTTTGATTATACCTACGTAGTGCAGCTAAAAAAAGAAAAACACGGACTATCTTCGCCGTATTATGATTCATAATGTTATCCTTTTATGTTTCAGCCAAAATGGCCTTCTTAGGCCCCCTGATTTATGTATATATGGTGTATTGTGTGTCCTTTAATCTGTGGTAATTAAATGTATTTTCTTCCTTCCTTTTTTTTATCTTGTTGGCCCAAAAATTCGCCACTTCCACAGCGTCGTCGGTGTCAGCACAGAGGTCACTTTGACTGCATGCTTTGGGGCACGGAGAGCAGGATAGAAGGTGACAAAGTTTAGTGGAGTCAACGATATAGCTTGCAGAGTAAGCAAACTGAAGTGGCAGTAGGGTGGCCATGTTTGTTTATAACCAAACAAAGAGATGTCAAAAACATCAGCACGAACATAATCCCTTTCTAAATTGCGGTTGTTTTGAACGTGTGACCACCGTGTTAATTTGTGGCGTGGGATTAAAAACAAAACCCCGTTGATTGGCACAGCACAGGACAATGGTCAACGCTGGAAAACATTTGCCCATTGTGCTAACGTCACTGTCAAATATATTTTTAGGGTTCCGTGAATCCGTAAACAAAGGGCACCTATAAATAAAGAAATAATGTATGTGTATTTGCGGCAAACATGACGCGGGAAAAGAACATAAACACAAAAAATAACAAGTTGGGGGCAAATATGCGTCACACCCACGCAAAACGGCCATAAGCTTGCACTGCCTTTCACAGAGCTGACTGTCTAGCAAGCGAGTTAAAATTTCCACAGAATAAGTTTATGTAGTTCGTCGAATCGTTGAGCTCCTCAAGTTTTCAGTTGAGCTGCACGATTTTTGACAAATGCGTGCACTGATTGGACAGGTCCTCTCAATCTGTGTGGTTCTTTCCTCAAAAGACCATTTCAGACACCAATACACCTACATGGTCTTTACACGATCTGACCAAGATTTTGTCTGGACTTTAAAAGAGACTGTGACTTCTGAATTTGTTTCTGCCTTTCTTCTCAGAATAGTCAGATAGGACACCTCATCTAGTTTAAAAAAACATGATTGACGTGTAAAAGTGTTTGTACAAACCTACTTACAGAAATAAATCATCTAACATTTATATACGCAACTGTCAAAATTCGTCTTATTCTAAGGAAAACTCTCCGCGCCGTCATGTCGTCTCCACCGCCGCTCTTTTTTGATGTTTCACATCTGTGTTCCGTGTCCCTTGACGGCTACATTTTTTTCATAGAGTTTTCCCTAGAATAAGACGAATTCTGACAGTTACGTTTATTCATTACCTAGCTAGTTACGTTTATTCATTACCTAGCTATACTATAATAGTATATTACATAGCAAGTTATCTGAAAAAAAACGGTGATTCGGGCATAAGAGAGCATCATGCCGTTTGCCGTCACGGCAAGTCGGTCTTACACCCAAGGTCCGCCGATAGATGTTTCACATCAATCAATCTATCTGCCTAGCCTTTTCCCAACCATGTTGGGGTCGGCCTACAGTCTAACCGGATGCAGCTGAATACCAGTATTTTACATAGAGCAACTGCCTATCTGACCTACATGTTTGACATCAAAACAACAAATAAAAATAGTACATTGTGTTACGTGTCACTTAACTAGCCCATTATTGCACGTCGTGAAATTAGCACCCGACCGCAGCGGGGGTGCTAAACGTAGACTATTTAAGTCACGCGTATCGTATACTATTTTATAGCTCGTGTGACCTAAACCCGCACTTAAGTCACACTTTTCTGTGTAAAAATGAACTACTTAAGTCACAGAACAGCGTGACTTAAGTCACAGAACAGCGTGACTTAAGTGCGGGTTTAGGTCACACAGTTCTATAAAATCTGTTACACAGACATGTTTGGTGTGACGGCGGCATCCGCAGAGCGCGGGTCCGACTCGCTATTGACCAGTGTTTTATTTATAAATTATATAACGCGGTTAAATCCCTAGAGTGTCTGGGACCTGGGTCTAGAAGGCATTGACCGTAACCAACATATGTGTACACTTCTAGAACCAAGCCGATGATATATGCCCCAAAAGTTTAGGACAATTTAACTCTTAGTCACAATTCTAACTAGATTACTCTGTAACTCAGACCACTTAAAAAAGTTAAAACGGTTTTATTGTTAAACTTGTTTAAAGTGGCGTTAAGGGAATTTAGGGAATGTAATAAGACTAGTTTAAATACTGTAATGGTTAGAATTGAGAAGTTTTTAAAAGCCTTTATTGATTAGTAAAAAAATATGGTAATTTCTGAATACCGACAAACCTTCACAAAAGGGTCAGCTTAAAATTTAATTAGCAATCAAAGTTATTCGTCGATTAATTGATTTAGAGAGAGATTAATGCAAAATTATAACCACTTTTGGGTACTTTCCTAAATCAATGAAATTTCGTTATATTTGCCAGAAGAATCCATCAATCCGTCAGATAATTTATATATTCATTATCAGGATAATGTTACATTATTGTAGAATAACTTATAATCGCCCTGAATATCCTTTGAAAAATTTTACAAATCTGAGTTGTCAAAGTCGTCAGATTTAGAGAAAGCCTATAATTTCTTCATTATATTTGCCTATTTATGTCATTATGGGTTAGACCGCACGCGATCATACCTTATCCTTTCACGTTCTACTTCAACATTTCCTCAATAAATTAATGGAAAACACTGAATCCCAAGGCATAAAATCGACTGACGGAAATAGGTCACACGCTATACCGGCCTGCCAACGACCGGTCTTGCAATCTGTCACTTAATGCATGATATCAATCTGTGGAGCCGACGATATCTCGTCCAAAACCGGCCTAATGCAATATCCCTTTCACTAAATCCTGTCAAAAGAAGCAATATTTCAAAAAGGGAATAAACTACATTTGGTGTCTGAGACGTTTCGACACAGTTGACGTAGAGACGGCCGCGCCGCGACTACCAGAGCGAAGCAATCTCATTAAACTGGGAGCGAATAAACAAGATTATTCGCAGGGTACAAGTCCCATCTCCGTCGAGATTAAGGTCCCGTAGGTCAGTACTTTTAAGTCAATTTCTTTTATGAAGCCTTAGAAAATGTATTACTTTGTCTAAGAGCCCATTTTGGACGAACTCCGTTCAAAAATACTACCTGCCCTCTGTGGAAAAAATCTCGGGTCGGGTGTGAGTTAGAAAATGAAGAGAAACTTGTAGTTGTAAATCGCAGACCTCTCTGGCTTGTCAACGAGGATTATTACGTAGATAAAAATACCCTTCGCAGTGTTTCAAGGTTGTCTTTTTTACCAGACGAAATGTTTTTCATTTAATTCTTTCTCAAATATTAAATGAACTTTTCCAATCATCTGCGTTTCCACTTTATTAAGTTAGAAGGTTGGCTAAGCTGGTTTATCTAGATTAAAACAAGTACTTAGATGCACCAGGTTTTCCTTTAACAATAGAAGTTCATTGTTAATTAATAATGTAGGTATTAACTAAGCCGTTTAATGATAATGTTCGGGACGATTCTCTATTACTATAATAGCCTAATTTGCCAAAAGCATATAATAATAATGAATGTCGGTAAAAGTAAATATGCTATGGAAATATATTGTAGGTTCGTTTTACACCCTGTGAGCAGTAAAATAGCGTGACGGATTAAATGAGTACCTACATAAGCCAGCCCTAATCCAGCGCTTCGTATAAAACGAGAATAATGTAAATATCAGAAAACGGCTCCCGTACAGTGGAACAGTGGTGGCCTTGTGGTAACGATGCTACTTACGAGTTGTAGGTCGTAGGTTCGAACCCAGACAAGCGCTTTACTCTGCGTAAATTATTTCATCATCACTGCTCTCCTATCGGTAAAGGAAAACATTGTGAGGAAACCGGCGTGACCTAGAACCTAGCAACCCGGACTTAGCTCGCGTGGTGGATTACTGCCCACTCCCTCTCACCGAGAGGAGCCCTGTGTCCCAGCAGTGGGAACATTATAGCCTGATTATGTATGTATGTAAATTCCCGTTCCTACGTGACTGATATCTTAAATCTTTTCTGTGTAACTTATAACACTGTTGACTGCGGTGCTGGTATCATAAAAATGATTCATTAAACTTTATATGACCGGCTAAGTTTATAATTCCCTCGTGAGATGCGGCAAGCACTTTATATTGAAGTTTTTGACTACACTTTAACTAAACTTGAAGTCGAATGTTAGTGTGTTTTTCTTGACTTGTCCTTTTTTGTAAGTAAATAAATTTTGGCGCAAAGAGATTTTGCTTTTGAGAAATCGATGATGTTTCTCATAACGTTGTAAAAAGACGCTTAACAAAGCCGAGAGTCCTAACTCGCAGTTATTGTGATTATTTTTTGTACTGGACCATTATTTTTTTTTCTAGGAACTGTCTGGTTACGGCGATACTGAAGGTCAAAGTTAAAATGTTTTTTTTTTACTTTTTTTTTCACTAAAACAAAAGTTTTAAATACTTCCACAACTCCAGTACAGTTGAATTCACCTATAAGCACAATGTTTTGCTTGCGTTAAATTGCGCGCTGCTGTTAACAGCGATTTTTCACACCAAAAATAAAAGTCGTTTTCCAGCAATAATTTTGGCCGAATGTTACTTAGTTAGATAGTGATGTGTCTTTTTGCACCCTGTACAGTCATGAGCAAAAGTATGTATACACTTGGCTTTATTCAAAGTCGATTTACTCCTTTATTTTTGAATGAAATTTTATATTAGTAGGAACATAGTATTTTCGAACCCATAGGTATATGTTTAAAGTGTCGTATTTCAACGTTGCATTCGTTATTTTGTGAAAAATTGCATTTTAAAGTTGCCAAATGTTAACATATTGGTGCTGGTGACTGTACATACAAACGTTCATGTGAAGGCAAAATATCATTTTGTCTTAAAAGAAAAACAATCTGCCTAGCCTTTTCCCAACTATATTAGGGTCGGCTTTCAGTCTAACCGGATGCAGCTGAATACCAGTATTTTAAATTGAGCGCCTGCCCATCTGACCTCCACAACCCAGTCACAGGGTAATTCGATACCCCTTGGTAAGACTGGTTGTCTGACGACCCGTAGGTGACGACTGCCAAAAAACCACGGAAGACAGCTGGCCCCAACGGCTTAACGTGCTTTCTGAAGCACAGAGGAGTCTCGGTATGTAAAGATGGTCATGGCAAGCGTAGCTTAACCTAATCGATCGACCCGTGCGGCTGTTATTAGCCACGAGCCCCACTTATAAAGGAAATGCAAGGAGATAAATATATGGGACCACCCCTGAGGCATATCTTATCCATTACAAAAATAATTTTGCAAATCGGCTTTGTATAACGGAGTTCTGAGGTAACAAAGATAAAAAAAAACAACTGAATTGAGAACCTCCTCCTTTTTTGAAGTCGGTTCAAAAGAGATACGCACGTGATTATCATAGAATGGTTGTTTACTAAAAAGACACGAAGGAAGAAATACACTGTGTCGATATCCGTGGTGCCTACTTACTCGTAGATTGTGAAAAGTTTTAAAGTGTTAGAGTGAAAATATTTGACTGTGCGGTTTGTTGTGTGTTACTTTACTAGAGCACATAGAAGTGACAGAAGTCGTGTGTAATGGAAATACAAAGTGTATTAGTTGTAGGGAACTAGTGTTATTAAAACGTCTGAAGTCGATCGGTTACCATTTATTACTACTCATCCTATACTAATGTTTTAACCGACTTCAAAAAGGAGGAGGTTTCAATTCGACTGTAGGTTTTTTTTTCTGTTTGCGTAACATACAGAAAAACAACCGATGTCTCCAGAAATTGTAAATCGATTTCAGTAGTTTTTGAGTTAGCTTCCTCACCAATCACGTAACACACTTTTAATCAAAATCCTACAGATTTTGAAGGATTTTTTTTTGGATATTATTTATGAATAACCTTATATTTACAGTTCGCAGCACACACACAAGTTATCGGTCATTACTAGTAATTACACATACAATCATAAAATTAGGAACCAAAAAATATTGCTAATACATTGCTTTTTAACTTTGAAAAATGCAAACAGAAAAAAAAAACAACGCCGTAAATCACGCAATGAATGTTGTTGAATTGTCAAAAGTCCAAATGAAAGGTAATAGCAGTAATCTCGCTCGTAGTGTTTTATTGCAATATGTAAAAGATGCATTTAATACAACAAAGATGTTACCACTGTTAGTAAACTTGGAGTTTAATTGTTTATTAAATTGACTACCGACATAAATCGGCCGTATATTCAATCAAAACTGTCATTCGTTGACAGTTGTATAACATAAGTAATTTATTAATTTGGTGAACATAGGTACAATAATAATGTTATATAAAGATAATAAATAGTGCGCTATGTTATGCCCGAGGGCGTATAAATGTTTGTGATTAGTAATCAAGCCAGCCAAGTTTCTATCGAAAAATTAAATATAAATAAGTCTGGACAGTAAAAAAAACAAGTATAAAGAATGATACATTTCATAATACAAATTAATCTATACTAATATTATAAATGCGAAAGTGCGTCTGTTTAGACAAACCGACACACTTTCGCACCTCTTCACGCTTTAACCGGTGAATCAATTTAGATGAAATTTGGTATAGAGATATTTTGAGTCTCGGGGAAGGACATAAGATAAGAAGTTTTTATCCCGATATTCCCACGGGATCGACACTTATGCTGGTGAAATCGCGGGGCGCTGCTAGTTAATTATAAATAGATATAGAAATCAATGTCAATAAAAGGAAAAAAAAAAAGCCAGTACATTGCATGCCAACACAACAAAAAAAAAATATTATGAGACTGTCAATATACAATGCTAATGTCAATATACAATATTAATGTCAATATAATATGTACAATGAAATGGCGCTATAACACGGCAAATGGATGCACTGTGTCAATTTGTTAAAAATAATTTCCCGGAATGCATTTTTCTCTATTTTCCCTAGGTTTAGTTTTTATCCTGCAGTCCCTTTACAAGAACTTAGCATTGACTTCAGCATAAATTTTGCCAACTTGACTCTGACTGGCGCAGTTGCTAAGTAGTTAGCACTTGGCTTCCTTCGCTAAGGGTCGCGGTTTAGACTTTGACCTTAACAAATATTTGTATGGACTTGTCTGGCTTACGAATATTTGTTCACGGCCGGGTTTTGTAGCCTTTTAGGTGTGTCCTAACCCTCAAAATAGGTACAGTCAACAAAAGAGATAAGTATGCAGGATCGTCGGATATAGTTGAAGTTTAGTAAGAAATCGATGGATGTACTTGATTAAAATTTAAGTTTATTAATAGAAAACTAACAGCTCATTTATCAAATTAAATTTCAGTAGACAACATCCATCGGTTTCTAACTAAACTTCAACTATATCCGACGATCCTGCATACTTATCTCTTTTGTTGACTGTACATATTGATTTAACATTTACTTCGTGGATAGCTTTTTGTATTTTTTTTGCCTTCGAGCTTTTTTTTTTGCAATTTCCGTTATCATTATTATTTTATCTCTAGGAGCATTTGGAAATCAAACTCTGTATTGCGCGTTTAACAAAGTAAAAAAAAAATTGCTGAACAGGGTAGCATGGATATCGACTCGCAGCCTGTTACCAGATTCAGAACATGATTTTGAACTTACAGCGTTGCCCAGATTACCCCCCATGTAGACACCGCCAGCACATCAAGCTACACGAAACTGTCAAATTTTCCCAATCAACTTTGAACCTTATGCTTTAGCGATAAAGTTGAAAATCTATTAAAGAAATTTGAAAGATTGTAGTAGCTTGATGTGCTGGCGTCTGTACCTTTATGTTTAAGTCAAAAATTTTTGTCGATTACAAAAAAAAATGCTTTTTAATACATTTTGACCGCGAAGGAATCGCACTTTTCTACGAAACCGACAAAATATTTCTACGCTAAAGGGTCTTTAATCATGTGCTGAATTCATAGTTACAGTTTGCGCGTCGATGATGCTACCCAGCATAAAGTATCAAATAAACTATACGTCGTTGCAGTCCCTTTTCCCTTTTTTACAGGGTATTAAGACGTTGATCCTATTGATGCCTCCGAATAATATGGGTCTTTAGCGTACCCAAGGGAGTACGGGCCTTTAAAGGGCCGTAAAAAGTCATACTGGTGACGTAGGGAAGTCCGGACAACTGGCCATCGCAGCCGCCATATTGGTAAACGTCACGACAAAATGGCCGACCTGAGCATAACGTTACTTTTTATTTTTTGTTATTTTTCTTTTTACTATTTTTGGATTTTTAAATATAGATGTACGAAATGTGCTAAATATAAGTATTTTCTTTCTTTCTTTTCTTTCTTAAATATAACTGTTGAAATGTGGTTGTACTGGTGCACCTCTGCCTAACCCTTTAGTTGGGGCCTAACAGGCGTGATGTTATACAGGGTGGCTTGTAATTTGACGTATTCCTTTCAGGACGTGATACTTAGTGTGACCCATTTGCAACAATTAAGCACCCCATACAGCATAGGCGAAAATTCATGGGATTCGAGAAAATCCAACTTTCATGTATTTTTGAAAATTTCCCAGAATTCGTCAGTAAATATCACTTTTCTCTAAACTGTAGTGTTGCAGCCACATATTGCATTAAAATATTGCCCATTTAGAAGCACCTTAAAACAATTTTATAGGGAAAGTTGCGAGTTATCATGAAAGAGACACTCTCAAGAGCTTTTACGTAACCAATCGACATTAGCAATTTCATTCCCTATTTGCTTGCTCGCTTTTTAATAAACGTTTCCCAAGGGAGAAATATAGGTACTAGTGTCAAAGGTTCCCGTTTCAATAAAAACTGTGTTTATGCCACTTTTCAATTCACCAATGTTGGTAAAAAATGCGTCAAATAAAAGTACTCGAAAAATTTAAGTTGATTGAAGCAAAGTTGACGTGGACATCCCCCGGATAAAAGGTGGCAGTTTAATTTTAAATTTTACACAGAGTCGTTTTTAGGGTTCCGTAGATCAAAGAGGCTGGTTGAAAAGGGGTATTTTGTTGTTTCATAATACAGTATGGCGATTAAGTTATCACATTAATAGAAACCACGTATTCTACATTACGCACTTTAAACCTACACAATTAAAATAATTAGTAACAATTAACATTCTGGCCTGTGGGACCTATTTTTCGTTTGAGTATTGATCTTTTTTACCCGACTGCGGCGAAGCCCAAAAGCAGGGTTATGTTTTCGTTTGAGTATTTAACAACATTATACTTAATTTGTAATTATTTGATAACAATACCGTAAAGTTAGTATTGAATTGTTGATACCATCGCCCCGCGCGTATCTAGTGCCTTATTATCAAGGGTTTATTTCGTGCAAATTTTTAAGCTTTAATTTATCGTTTGAAAAATTCAGGTTTCTATTTTTAGTTAAATTGTTTATTTTATTATTTTAACAGACTGATAACAACTAGTCAAAAAATAGAATTAATAAAATTTATTCAAAAATATAAAGACTAACGTTAAATAAAGTTTTTCTTAAATCTATGTCGAGTTCACCCATGATTTGTGCCTGAACTAGGTAATCCTGTGTTTCAGGAGGTAACATTAATGAGTAATAACCACTGTACTATCCAATGTGATAATTTAATCGCCACTCTGTATACGTAATAGCTACCATTATGTTGGGTCCCCTATAAACTTGATTACTATGAAATGGGTTTGAATATGGTCGTATTCATTTCAGATAGATGTTTCAGTGCGTGTTATTTCACAATCCTTCCCGCGGTTGGTGTGTGAATGGGTGACCATCTTTACTTACCGAGACCCCTCCCTGCCTCGGAAAGCACGTTAAGCCGTTGGTCCCGGTTGTCATACGTAGATCTTTGACAGTCGTTACGGGTAGTCAGAAGTCCGAAAGTCTGACAACATAGACCGTCATAGTATATAGTGAGTATCGCATTACCCAGTAACTGGGTTGTGGAGGTCAAAGCAATCGCTTCATGTAAAATCCCGGTATTCAGCTGCATCAGTTTGGACTGGAAGCTGACCCCAACATAGTTGGGAAAAGACTACGCAGATGATGATGAGTCGACGCCACGTAGGTGGTGACACTTTGCCTTTGAGCTTGTCTAGCGTAGTAGGTACGCAATTACAATTGAATAAGAGGCCAGAATATACTGGTTTTGTGACCACTACACCATATGCCCGAAGATTTGCCAAACTTAAGTGGCAGTGGGCACGGCACATTGCTCGCAGAACAGGTGGCCGATGGGGCCGAAAGGTTCTGGAGTGGCGACCGCGTACTAGAAGACGTAGCGTTGGAAGGCCTCCCACAAGGTGGTCCGACGACCTGTAACTGAAACAATGAATTCAGCACATGATTCTAGACGGCTAGCTGTTTCATAGAAAACTGCAATACTTACGTGTTCAAAATGTATGGAACAGCCATTTTTTTTGTGAAGGAATTTTGTTGTTTTGCTTCCAATTATAAAAAAAAAGAGATGAAAAGTGATCAGACCTATCAAAATTAAAATTATACCGGATGGGCACCTTAAAAAAGTCGCTAAAATTCGTTTTGAAGTTTGACAGATTCTTTATAAACTCTTTTCCATTTTATTTACGACAGCTTTAGATTGCTTTGACTTATTAACATTAAATATTTTCCTGTGTAGCTACAGGAAAATATTTAATGTTAATAAGTCAACGGTAAGGTACCGGCCCGCGGCCCTTCCTGCGCCGTCTCAAAAAACCACCCTGTATATTTTATGTTTTGTGATTTTTGCCCTTAAAAATTCCATCTTTGAATACGTTATTATAAAGTAATCTTTGAATATTTATACTTTTTATCGCTTTTGAGAACCGTATCAGATTCCACTGGTTAGATTTTTTTTTTGGTTTTTTTAGTCTGTGGGTAAGCTAGATTCTAGGGCTAAGCTATCTCTTTATATACCACTCGAGAATTCTTTAGTTGTGAAGTATTCTCATTTATCAAGGGTTTAGTAATAGATGTAGTAAGTAAGTACCTACATAGATAACTCGCTCGTAGATTTGTCAACATAATTCTTTTTTTACCTTGTGTGATAGGGCGTTGCAAATATTAGTTTTTTTATATTCGAATATTCGATTTCTGTTCGGGTATTATTGAATATTTAAAACAAATAAGCTGTTTTATTAATCTTGCCTTTATTTGCCAATGTCTTGGATACATCAAGAGTCTGAATAGAGTATCATATGTCTAAACATACTATGTCGAAGTTACGCGACCGAAGTTGATGATTACGCCTTTTTTCTTTTTTTGCCCATGGGAAATCATCAAATGACCTCTCCCGCTGATGCAGAGCAGAAGGAAGTATGTCAGACTCTTACTGACTAAAATCCACCCGTGTTTCTTCCTTATGTTCCGGGCCGTTTTTGGCGTTTTTGGCATGATTACGCCTGCAATGCTTTTTTAATTACTGACGACACATTATACCGAAATTACGTTGCGTTAAATAGCATTGCAGGCATAATCATGCCGAACTTCCGACGCGTAATTTCGGCATAGTGTGTTTAGAAACTTAGACGCCTTGATGCAAAAACGATAAATATCTATGGGGGGCTCCCATACAGCAAAACGTGTTTTTTTCGGCGTTTTTGCCTTGTGGTACGGAACCCTTCGTGTGCGAGTCCGACTCGCACTTGGCCAGTTTTTTTTTTCATGGGAAATTATCAAATAACTTCTCTTCTCCCGCTCTGGGCGAAAAGGGCATGCCAGACTTTTACTGACTAAAACCCACCCGTGTTCCGTCAGTTGCCTGTGCCAGGGGCCACGGTAGCTCTTTCGAACAACCCGTGACCTTGGCAGAATCCCAACCATCACGTGGTATGTCGGCTCACTTCAAGCTCACTTTACCTAAGATATTATTATCACGGTGAGATTTTTACAGAATAGACCGATTTACATGTGTACCTCTACTCTATGCAAGGCTACAGATTACACAAAGCAATAAAAAGTAATTTAAAAAAATTAAACCGGCTTCAAAAAGAAATTAACTCAAAATTATGAAATAACTTTAATTTCGGAAGTCGGTGTCTTGGGATCTGTATTTTAGTTTTATGCCACCGACTTCCGAAATTAAAGTTATTTCATAATTTTGAGTTAATTTCTTTTTGAAGCCGGTTTAATTTTTTTAAATTACTTTTTATTTCGTAATTTTTAGTTTTTGCACTAGTATTTGACCAAGGTTTTGAGATGTTTTCCCTTTGACACTACACCCGTAGCTCTTATCAATAAGCCAGGCCGTCACACTTACACGTATTAGTCCATATCTTGAAAATTACTGAATCGATCTTGATGAAACTTGCACTGTTCCCTAAGTTGAAGAAAATGTAAGCCAATAAAAAAAAAATGGTCACGATCCGATTAATAGTTCCGGAGATATGCGTGGACAAACATACATACATACATACATACATACATACATACATACATACATACATACATACATACATACATACATACGTCTATGAAATTTTGTATATTTGTTTGGAAGCCCTAATAGATCATCATATATGAATATAATGCAATTCCAATAATATTACATACATACGTATCGAATTGATAACCTTCTTTTTTTTGAAGTCGGTAAAAATATGCTCATACTTATTGATATATTTTGTATCGTAACTGTTCTACACAGAGAATTCATTCCAATTTCAATAACAAGCAACGAAACATTTCAAAACATGACAGCTCAACGATTTCCCGCCAATCCAACATGGCGGCTATCAAAACAATAGATACGAAATCGAGTCATAACTTAAAACGTACGTTTAACATAGTCGAAATCTGCTTTTTCGGACGGGCGAACGCGAAAATTAAACTATTATGAAATTTTCAACGAAGCACCTGGTACCCATTTCGTTGGGACGTGGATATATGGCGCGAATATCGCCGTTTGTTATTTGTTTCCGGGTATGTTTGCATTTGTCAGCAGGAACACGACTTACGTGATATATGAATTATTTTGAATGTGCATATTTTTGTTTTATGTCGTTGCTACATTGGAACGATATGCAAATTCAAGATACGAAAAAAAAACAATATACTTTTCTCAAACATGCTTGGAAATTCGATCATTATTTTGACAACCTTCTTCCAGATAAATCGAAAATGCTGTACTGGTCAAATACATGACAGTGGCCCTATATATCTAGTATAAGTCTTATCCTGCGAATGAATTATGAATTTATGACAGTTTTCCCATACAAAATCTGTCAGATATCAATTTTATTCCACAGATAAAAGATATCTAACTTTGGTAAAATCAGCCCTTGGTTTGAATTTCCGCGCATT
Source organism: Oligia latruncula (assembly GCA_948474745.1). Lineage (NCBI taxonomy): Eukaryota > Metazoa > Arthropoda > Insecta > Lepidoptera > Noctuidae > Oligia > Oligia latruncula. The sequence goes on from OX419699.1 coordinate 5,733,879, forward strand.
ATTTGAGTTTGAGAAAAGTACTATACAAGCCTTGGCCGCAACCAGGTATTGATGGACTCACTGTGTATGCCTCGGTACATATGAGTCTATTAATGCCTCTTTGGCAGGCTGCGCTGTAGTAATGTTGGTTGGTATGGGAAAATACAGGCCTGCACTCTTAGAGGGGTAAGCAACGGATTTTTTTTTTGTTTACAAGATTTTTCTAGTTAAAAATGGTCTTAAAATCATAGTTCTTGAAATTCACGAACTAAATCTTGTCATAAAAAGACCACATCTCACCCTAGAATTTCTCCTGCATCTAGATGTGTTTACGAACATAAATCTTACATGCACCAACACCCGGACCCGGACCTGGCCATTTCGGAATTGTGGTTTTGCAGTAACAAAATTCTATTGTTCTAGAACCTTTGCATACCGACCTTATTTTGCAGAGAACAAGAAGCCATAAAAACCACATTTTCAATACAATAAATGAAAGGGGCGCAGACAAATCTATCATTTCATTTCGGTATCGACTAAATTCCCGTAAACAGCTCGTTTAAATTCGCCTCAACCGTTTTCATTCGAATTGAAACACACCCTTCTTCATATCCGAAGTACAATAATAATAATAATATACTTACCCAAATTGAATAGTACAAAATGGAGGGGTCTAGAATGGTCTATTTGTTTTAACGATATCCTTTACACGGTTTCATTTGAAGAGGTAAACAGAGTTAAACTGAATATTAAAGAATTAAGTTCGTTCCACCAATAAAACGTTACGAACATGAGGAATATCATGACATTTCATCATCATCATTTCAGCCGAAAGGCATCCACTGCTGGACATAGGCCTGCCCCAAGCGCAGACATTTCGACCGGTTCTGTGTTTCTCGCATCCAGCGGATTCCTGCATCCTTCACCAGGCCAGCGGTTCACCTTGCGGAAGGTCTTTCAACGCTACGTCTTTCGGTAAGCGGCATGACATTTACAGATAGATATTTCGATACAAAATTTTCCGTTTGTAAAAAAATATAATTTTGAGTGCGTTAATTCAACATTGATGCTAAATTACTCAACTAAAACTTTATTTAAGATTAACATCAGGCTCTTCCGTTGTCCCATTTAATCTGATTTCCGTCCAAACATTTGTTTGTAAGACAACTGCCTAATATCCCTGGCGAAGTTAAAAGCTAACATAAGAGGCAAAGGGGAGAGAGGGGGGTAAATTAATGGTGTTCACGGGCACTGAGCCAACAATCTGTCACTATTTACGCACTATTGCAGTCTTTGGACCTAAAACGGAAAACGTGCTTCACTGGAAACTAGCATATTTTAGACTTTAAGAGGATTACCTAGAGGAGTCCTCGTCCTTTAAAAGTTAGAATTTTGTATCAAAAGAGCTTTTGCGAGCACCATTCGAAAGTACTGCAGGTGCTTTCTAGGAAGTCAATTACGCTACTTAGGTACTTGCCTTGCTTTATGGCTAATATTTTTACTAAGACATCATGTCATGAGCTCTTTTCGAGGCCAAGATGTTATGATTCGACAGTATTAGAAAAGAAATCCAAAAAGGACATCATTCAAGTGTCGAACATTTTATGTATCCTATAGCTACTATGTATTTACCGGGTAATAATTATGTCTTTCATTGACTTGAATGTGCCCTGGCGGCTGATAGTATGTCATGCTCACACAAATGTCTTACTGACCGTGGCGTGTGTGTTGGATCATTTAGCTCCCTTCAAAATGGTTGAGCTAAATGGTGCTGATCTATGTGTCATGTTCGTGAAAGGGCGCCGCACACTGGTCCCGATTTAATAAAAAATGGACATTGATCCTAGAGCGCTGATATTTTTTTCTAATGTTGTGGCAGTGATAAGAAATAAGACAAAAAATATTATTGTCGTATCTCAAATAATGTTTCGTAAAAAAAAAAAAAAATTTTTTGTATGGGAATTATTACATTTTATTTAATTTCTCAAAAACGTTAAACGATGTCGAGATGGCAATCATATATGTTGGAAAACTAATCATTGTGAGTAATTCGCTCCAAGAAACTATTTGCTTATCTCTGCGTACTTTGGAGATAATGAGCATCCTAAATAGTGTATTTTTAGTTGAACGTTAAAAATAGGATCTCTGTTGATAACAACTTACACTTTATAGGAAGTTATTCGTCCACTAGCGCCACCACTTAATTTTCATGAATTGTGGTGAATTTAGGACTTCTAGGCAAAAACTGTTTTGTAGAAAGGTAAAGGTTATCGGATAACCACATTTTAATTACAATTTTTAAAACAAATCTGTTTGTAGACGCAAAACATGCTACACTTTTATATACAACTAGCTGCGCCCCGCGGTTTCACCCGCATAAGTTTCGATCCCGTGGGAATATCGGGGTAAAAAGTAGCCTATATGTTAATCCAGGGTGTCAGCTACCTCCATACCAAATTATATCAAAATTGGTCTAGCCGTTTGAGCGTGAAGAAGTAACAAACATATAAACATACACACACACCCCACACTCACAAACTTTCGCCTTTATAATATTAGTGTGATTAGTTTGATAGGTCCGCTGGCCAGCAAAATGAAGCTTCGACGCGAGAAGAGAGAGAGAGACTAATTTGGACATTATCCACAACTTTCTAATAAGCTCAGATCCCTACATCAGCCACATTAAACCAAAGTTTACACGTTTACATAAACAGTTATTCCCTGAGGCTAGTGCGTTGATCGTGAACAGTAATTCGCTTCCGTTGGAAAGCGAGGATATAGAGATTCCTCAAGAAAATATTGACCCAAATATTGATCATTAGCCCAAATATTTCTTCCAATATCAGTATGTACCTAACCCGTCAGGGCGGTAATTTGGTAATGTAAAGTGTCTTGTGCAAGCAAGCATGCACGAATCAATGTGAAGTGTGATGCGTCAACATGCACGTATCAAGTAATGTGAACAATAAATATAGTTGAAAAGTTTCTTAGGACGAATTCCAATTTAAAAGGTTTTCTAAAAGGTCTTGATTTTCAGTTTACTAAGAGTTGTTTGGAAAGAACTGCGAGTTCACCGTCATTAATTGGCCATGATTGTAAGTGCAGGGTACATTGTTGGCAAGTAATTGGATTTTTCTGTAAGAATATTCTGTAATTTTACAAACAAAAAAACTCATTTAAACTTTCTGCTTATTGGTTTCGTCTTGAGCTTGTGGAAGGCAAATTAGTTCCTAAACCAATGCTCTAGTGTTTTTATGTTGATGATGTTTTGCTTGTGTGCTTGCAATAAGATCATCCATTGTATCACCCTATTATTTTCCGGTCTGATCCCCTGAACCGGGGGATCCCTTCCATCTCCATCCATCTCCTCGATTCTCTGTGATATGAATTTGTTTTGTTTTTCCTTTTTTTGGTGTGCAATAAAGAGAACTCTATCGATAGGAATATCTTAAGATGTCAGGTGGAAAAAAGTCTGCATCAGCGCATGCCATTTTCATCCAAAGTAAAATTTTATAAGCAACAATATGTCACCCGGGATTTTGTCACGCTAAACAGCCTGTGGCGAGCGGGTGTTCGCGCCATATTGTCCTCAAGAGCTTATGCTCTTACCATAGGTCCATTTGGATGTTAAATGGTTTCCATTTATTAGTGGGATTTAGGACAAACACAACTTTAGATAGAACTTCACGAACAATTTCAATAACAGTTATTTTAGCTCATCCAAGGACATAACAAAAATAGGTCTCAAACAAAGATCGACATTAGCCTCATTTCAATAGCCTTTGTTTTATTATATTACTAGCTTTTATCTGCTGCTTCGTCTACGTAGAGGTCGCAAGTTATCCCATGTAGGTACACTACTGGGATAAAAAGTATCTTATGTGTTAATTCAGGTTATAAACTATCTGTATGTCAAATTTCATCCAAATTCGTTCAGCCGATTTTGCGTGATTGAGTGACAAATATCCAAACATACAAACTTTATGTATAAGATTACTAGCTTCTGCCCGCGACTTCGTTCGCGTGAAATTTTTTGTTCCCCTGACTCACCCCGTCGCATTACGTCGCCTGCCCGCGCAGTTACTTCGTTTTCGCTTGGTGTTCTTTCTGACTTATTTTCTATTAGTCCTAGCGTTATTGTTTTTTCCTTCCTCAATAATTGACCTATCAAAATCCAAGGGAGATTTTTTCAAATCCGACTACTAAGTAGTTCCAGAGATCAGCGCGCTTACAAAATAAACCCTTTAATTGCATATAAGTATTTATAGACTGGACTTTAAACACTGGGTAAGGGTAGTGGATGGATTTCCCTGAAAAAAAATGTCGTTAATGGTTTTGCATGGTAGTCTACATAAAGATAAGTACTAACAATACTAACATAATTGTAATCTAATATTGTTGCTAATTTAAAGTAACAAGATATGGATTTTAATTCTCTGAAATAAATTATTCTATTCTTAGTCACTAAAGTACCTATCTAAGTTGACGTGGGGGTAACACTAGTCTTTATAAATACAGAGATCAAAATATTAAGACATTCACACGACATATTCATCTCATTCGTGTAAAATATGTCTACAAAAATCTTTCATTTCAATATGCAGAAAGTATTTCCTACAGACGGAAAAATCCAAAACACGAGCATAAGTGCATACTATTTTTCTACCTTCATCTCGATGAAGACTGCAATAGCACAATAACGCAAGGGAAGGCGACAGATTAAAATATGTTTTCAATACCATTGACGTAGGTATAGCTATGAAGGCATCATTACTTTCAGGGGATTGAAACGAACGTCGTTTGAATAGATTTCAAGATGGCTGGCATAAGCATAAGAGAGAAGTAAATGAAAATTTGCTCATGGACTAAATGTGGAGTTTATTTTGCGTTGAAAATGTGGATAACTGTGGTATTCCGGTGGTCTAGGATAAATAGCGCTCGTTTAAAGCTAATATTGACGTGGGTATGTTGTTTTACAGAGATGAGGTAATTTCTTGCTTTCAACTCTGGTCTAATTTCTGGCTTGATAAATGTAATACGACACGTATTACATTTATCAAGCCTTTAAACTCCTTTACCATTTTTAACTCTTTTTGCATATTTCCACTCCCTCTCACAGAGAAAAGGCCTGTGTCCCAGCAGTGGGACATTATAGGCTAATTATGTTGTAAACCTGGCATATTTTACTAAGTATATACTAGCAATTTTAATGGTTTCTTAGCTATATTCTTAAAAAAGAAGGAGGTTCTCAATTCGTCAATCTACATGGTCTTTACATGATCTGACCAAAATTATGTCTATGTGGCGTTTGAGTTTGTTTAGGTAATAGTATAAATATTCAGTACAATATAGGTAAATGTGACTAGTATTTTGTAAAGATTTCCTGCAAGTGCGTACCTACCTAAGGCACACGGCTTAGAACACCTCTCAAATTTCCTTTTCATACACTTTCGCATCGATCTCAGTAAAAAGGTATTCTGTCTACACCACTTAAGACTTATCGTGTTGCAAAACCCATTATCGGAAATAGGTCACCTAAATCAACCGGTTGAAGACAAACTAATAAATTGTAACTTTCTCCGTGGGGAACGAGTTTCATTACCGTATCACTAGCAATTAATTATACCACCCTGATGGCGGTAAAAAAGGCAATCTGAAGAAGGTAGCCCTTCTTCAAATTGTCTTTTTTAAAAAGCTTTGCTAAGATTTTTTTTTGTAAAAATTTTTTGATTGTGTTCCTTTTTAAGAGGTTTTATTTATAAGTATCGTAAACAGTCAATAATGTTCCCACTGCTGGGACACAGGCGTCTTCTCTGTGAGAGGGAGTGGGCCGTAATCCACCAGGCGGGCCCAGTGCGGGTTGGTAAATTCCACGTCTTCGAATTTTTGATTCTGGAACATGACGGTTTTCTCAAGATGTTTTCCCGCACCGTTTTGAAGGGTGTAATATATACCCTAAGTGTTAATTCAGGTTATAAACTGTGTGCCAATTTTCATACAAATCAGTTTAGTCGTTTTAGCGCCAATCCGTAAGAGACAATTCATTGATAATTTCCGCGCGCAGAGTAACCCTATAAGTTGAATTTTATATTATTTTTCGATTTAATTGTTTTTTTTTTTGTTTTATTATGAAAAGTTTATTTCAAATAAGTAATAGTATTCATTGATCCGTTAATTTCATTTTAGGATTTTGAAAACATAAAAAAAGAGATCTATGTGCCATAAGCTTTTACTTCGATCACGTTTTATACCCTGTTTTTGTCCAGACGGTAAAAAAAGTCAGTCGGTATTAACTTATAGGATAACTTCCTCTGAAACTTTTTATTTGACAGCATGCATCTAGGGAATTGTTAATGCGTTGCGACCTCCTAAAGAGACAGACTTATAGTTTGTTTACAACTTTTTTATATACAGGGTGGAATTTTCGAAGCGTACCTGGAGGGAAAGTACTCAAAAATTCTAAATACTGAAGACAGCAAATTTTACTCAAAAGAAACATTCCTTTATTTTAAAAAAGAATAGGTAATAGGTAATAGGTACTACGGGCTGGTATCCGCAACTCCACGTCAATGCGCGTATTTTGCGTACGGGTGGGAAAATCGATTATTCGATCCACCCCAGCTCCTCAAGGAAGGCCAGCAACGCCTTTATGTTACTGACCGTCTCACGTAGGGTACCTGGGTTACCGAAGTACTTTGCCCTGTACGTGGCGACCACCGGGCAGTTTAGAAGCACATGTGCCGCTGTCTCGTCGTCCTCCATACAGGCCCTGCACAGCGGACTGTCTGTTACTCCTATGACAAAGAGGTGTTTATTGAATGACCCGTGGCCAGTTAAAGCTGCGGTAACTATACGCAGCTTTTGCTTTGTTAGACGGAGAACCTGTTTCGTGAGGCGGCCATCCAGTGTGGGAAGTGCTTCCCTAGCCTGCCTGCATTCGCCTTGGTCCGTCCATAGTTTGCTATGTTGGTCTCTAGTGCGTTTCCTTACCAGAGTGCGTATGTACCCGAAGGGGAGTGGCGCGATGGGCTCTGGTCCCACTGGTGCCATGCTCGACCCTCTTCTGGCTAGTTCGTCGGCTGCATCGTTGCCTAGCGAACCGCTGTGTCCTTTGATCCATTGAATGGTTATATTATTGAGGTTACCCACCTGGTTGAGGCGCTGGTGACACTCGTATATTAGCCCAGAGTCAGCAGTGTAACTGTTCAGCGCTTGCAGAATAGCCATGCTGTCTGAGAGTATGCGGATTGAGTGTTCCTTTACTTCCCTGGCCATAATGGCTGAAGCGGCTAAAGAGATGCCCAAGCATTCGGCCTGGAACACTGTGTTATGGACCCCCAGTGGTGTGGCTATATGTATGTTGAAATCCTCCGAGAAGATTCCAGCACCTGTGCCACTATCTGTTTTGGATCCGTCCGTAAAGATACGCAGCTCTGTAGGGCGCAGCCCCTCACATCGGCGATCCTCGTGAAGCTGGATCTTGTATTTTTTATTAAACATAAATTGTTTAGGAACACGGTCGTTTATAGCTTTCGTGATGGGGAACTCCTTATGTAGTCCCTCAAGCAGCGTGGTGTGTGGTGTATTACTCTTACCCCAGAGATTTAGTGTGTTAAGACGTACTGCCGCCATCGTCGCTTCCTGCTGTATGAACAGGTGGAGCGGTGGGATTCCCAGGATGGCTTCAACTGCTGCAGTCGGAGTAGTCCTCATGCAGCCCGTCGTCGCCATGCAGGCTAGTCTTTGCATGCGTTGCAGTTTGTTGGAGGCTGTCACTAACTTGGTACGGGGCCACCAAACCACAGCTCCATAGCTGATCATGGGGCGGACCACTGCCGTGTACAGCCAATGTATAATTTTTGGGGATAGGCCCCACTTCTTACCTATCATTCTCCTGCACTGCCAAAAGGTTATGCAAGCTCTATTTAGTATGTTGTCCAGATGACTGCTCCAGTTTAACTTACTGTCTAGTGTTACACCAAGGTACTTGACTTCGTTGGCCAGCTGGAGTTCAGTATCGAACAGTTTAGGTAGGCGAAAAGGGCCTAGAGCTCGTTTGTGGGTAAACATGACCAGTTCAGTTTTAGCTGGGTTCACTGAAAGGTCAAAGTCCCTGCACCATCTCTCCACGATACGTAGCGCTTGCTGAGTGAGGTTGCATACCGTGCCCGTTACCTTCCCCGAAACCAGGATGGCGAGGTCGTCAGCATAACCTACTGTGTAATAGCGGTTGGCGTTGAGTTTGGTGATGAGGTCATTAATCACCAGATTCCATAGAAGGGGGGACACGACCCCCCCCTGGGGGCAGCCTCTGGCTATCATAGCCAGCTGCTGCTCTCCTTCAAGTCGAACCACTCGTTTACTTAGCATGTTTGTGATCCAGTCCGTTAGTACCTGTTCCACTCCGTGTCTGGAGAGGGCGCTGTTGATACTGGAGAAGCTGGTTTTGTCGAAGGCTCCTTCGATGTCTATGAAAGTACCCAAACAAGTGCCTTTCTGATGAATCGCTTCCTCTATCTGGCTGACTACCAGGTGAAGGGCAGATTCAGTCGACTTACCTGAGCTATATGCGTGTTGGTTACCGTGTAACGGTATAGTCTTTAGAGCGCCATCCCTCAGTTCCCTATCGCACAGCCTTTCCAAAGTCTTCAGTAGAAAGGAGGTCAGGCTGATTGGTCGATGGGATTTGGCGTTTGTGTAGTCACCCTTACCTGGCTTAGGGATGAATATTACCTTCACCTCCCTCCATCCCTTAGGAACGTATCTAAAGGCCAGGCACGCTCTCAATAAAGGCAGTAGTTTAGTGGTGATGGTGGTGCCCCCCCACTGCAGTAAGGCGGGGAACACTCCATCATGACCAGCTGCATTAAAAGGATGGAAGCTCCGGATGGCCCATTGGAGTTTCTCCAACGTGATCACCCTGCTGGCGTAGAGCCAATCATTGTCTGATGGTGTCTGAATTATATCCTGCCAGTCAACTACCTGTGCGAAAGTGCATCCTGGGAAGTGAGTTTCAATAAGGACGCGTCTCGTTTCTTCTGGCGAGGATGTTAGTGTGTTGTCAGGTTTCCGGAGGGTGGCGGGCCCAGGTGTCAGCTGTTGTGCTAGAACTTTCCTTACCCTGTTAGCCTGCTGACAAGATTCAATGCTGCCACAGAACTTGCGCCATCCCGTGGTGCTCCTGAACCTGATGCATTTTTTGTAGCTGGATTTGGCTGCGTAATAGTTGTCCCAGTCCTCATCCGCACATGTATTCATTGCTCTATTCAGAGCTTTTCTTACCTTACCGCGCTTGCGTTCCAGCTCAGCGCCCCACCAGGGTTGTTTGCCCGGTGTGCTGCGCGGGGTGGTCACTGGGCATGCGGTTTGGTAGCTGTCTATCATTGATTTAGTAAGATGCCTTACTTGTACTTCAATCTGTGTTGGATCCTCAAATGTTGTCGGATCGTTTGATGTCGCTAACTTTGATTCAAGACTGCGTGTGTAGGTGGCCCGATCCGTATTGCGCGGGTTACGCCGAGGTTGTGTGGGTGGAACACAGACCTGGATGTCAAAGCGGATCCACCTATGATCAGAGCAGGACGCCTCATTGGAGACATGCCACCCTGTGATAGCTTCCGCCACTCCCTCTGTTGCTAGAGTGAGATCTATGATAGTGCGGCTTCGCCTGGTCACGAACGTTGGTTCGGAACCCGTGTTTAGTAGAGATAGGTTAGTCGAGAATAAGTAGTCAACCAAGGCCTTACCCCTCTCGTTCTGCGTGTCCATACCCCACAGTTGATGGTGAGCGTTGGCATCAGCCCCGACGACGACCTCGAGCCCGCACCTCTCACTGTGGCTCACCAGGCGAGCGAAGTCGTGCGGGGGCGGCGCTTCCGCCTCGGGCATGTAGACCGAGGCGAGGACAATCACCATCTCCATGGCGTCGTCACGCTGTATTATCAGCTTAGCTGCAGAGACATCTCTGCAACAGAAGTCAGTTAAGAGCTGTGTTTTGAGGTTACCTGTGATATAGATGCACGATCTGGGATGTTCGTGATCTGTGGTAACCAGGAGCTTACCACCAAGATTGGAGAGTCCTTGTATGCGGCCCGCCCTTATCCACGGCTCCTGGATCAAGGCTATGGCCGTGTGTTGAACCTCCAGCCACTTGCGCAGTTGAGCCGTCGCGGTCTGACTGTGGTGGAGGTTTGCCTGGAGGATCTTACAGGCCGACGAAAGGGACGCCATCGCTGGCCAACCCCTCCTCGTCCCCCCCCAGTTTGAGCCCGGCAAACAGGTCGCCCTCGTCGAAGCCGTCCCCCACCTGGCTCGAAGCCGGGGACAGGATCATGTCGTCCAGCTCCTCGCCCGATGAAGGGACGGCGCCCACGGTGGCAGCATCAGGGGCGGCCGACCCTGCCGGAGCAGGTTCAGTCTCAGATGCCTCCGGGTTGTCTGCTATGGGAGATGACTCCCCCGCCGATGGTAGTGGCTGGTCTGTTACCTCGCCGATGGTGCCCGTGGCAGGGTCCCATCCCTGTGGGACGTCGGTGAACCTGCCGTTTCGACCCTGAAACTTAACGTACACCGCCCCCAATCCAATTGAGAGACGGCGTTCGGCCTCCATCAGGGTCGGGATCTGGTCGACAGGGACGCCAACCACCACGAACCATTGCTCGGCTTGTTTGTCAGCAAAGTGAAGCACCCACCTCTTGATGTCCACCCAGGGGTTCTGATAGCTGAGAGCGCGCCCAATGTTGGACGACTCTCCATAGACCCCCTGCTCGTCTGGGATCACGATGCCACATCGTGCTCGCTTTTGTATTTCCGCCTGACTCTTCACTACTAACGAAATGCTAGTAGGAAGAGAAAGCTCGGAGACTGTCTTCCTTAACCAGGCTAAGGTGTGGTCGTTTCCGCACCACAGTTTCAGGACTCCTCCGGCGAACATCGGCTTGGCGTTAAACGTCGGCCCCGGGGTGTCTTGTTTGGGGGAGCAGGCCTCGAGAATGATCTGCCTCTGGATGGCAGCGAGTACCTGGTCCGATACCTCCCTGCTGAGGATTCCCGTGCGCTCGCAGGTGATCGCGACGTCTAGGGTTGCGCTTGCAGCTTGGGCGTAGCTTTTTTGAGGGACCCGTTTGGATTGATCAAGACGCGGCCGCTTATGCTCTCCCCGAGGTGTTAAAGTCTCGTTGAGAGCTCGCTTGGCCGCGGCCTGATCCTTCCAATCGGGTCGCTGTGTGGTGGAGTTACCTTCAGCCTGTTTCTCCGGTACGCCGGTCGGCTGTTGGCCGGACGAAGGTTGGCTTGTACCGGCCTCCGGCAGCGACTGCTTCCCGGCGGCGAAGTTCAGCTGGCCGCTGGTCGGTTTGGCCGACCTAGCGGCAGTGGCCTGTTTGTGTCGACTACCTTTACCTGGCAGCCGGCGTTCCTGACGTCGCTCCTTCCTCGTCATTCTCTCCCTCTGCTTGCTCTGTGTTGAGGAAGCTGTTGGACCTGAAGGGTCAGTGCGGGGGCCTCGGGCTTGTTGAATGCCTTTACCCTTGCCCTTGCGTTTCTGGACTTGCCAGGCACGTGAGAACGTGTCCTCAGTGCATCCGACCGTCTCCGTTTGACCGGTGACGGCCGCCTCTTGAGAGGAGGATTGAGGGGTTGAGGAAGAAGGAGGGTGTTTGGCGGGATGCCCGGCGCTGGTGTTACCCAGCCCCGGGATCTGTGTGGTGAGGGTCAGACCGGCAGTGGTATTAGTCGTCGCCTTGGCCTTCACCTTAGTTTTAGAAGGGTCGGTACTGGTCCCAGTCAGCGCCGACGTCCTTCGTATATTTTGGGACTTTTTTTGTTTGGTCTTGGCTGCGGTTTTCGCCACAGCCGGACCTGCACCCGCGCTGGTACCCGCAGCGTTAACTGCAAGGCCACCAGGGGCGAGGGAAGTGCAAGCACCTCCCTTGGGAGTCTCATTGGCTTTCGCCTCCACTCCGGTTTGGGTTTTAATTGGCCTTAAATTGTCCATATTAAAAAGTTTTTGAAATTCATCTCTCTGGCTTCCCACCCTCCATGGAGCCCGCACATGGGAACGTCTCACTACAAAAAAGCTCGAACGTTAGGACTACCAGAGAGATATAGGTGCGCAAGGCTGGTTTACAGTGCGACATCGGGTGCTCGATCGGGTTGGCGTGGAAGGTTCAAAGGGCCAAACCCCCTACGAACTGATCAACCCTCACTTACACCGTCAGCATGACCTTTACCTACCGCTTCGGCCGTCCAAGAACGACCTCAGCGGACCTCACGCACCTCGCCTGTGGCCCTCTGACGGGACACCGTGACCATTTCCCTACCCCTGGCTAATGGGTAGGGCCACCGTTTCGCTTGAAATCCAGACCAAAGGGGGCGTGTTGCCTTACGGGCACATTACACCCAGAGCCGCTCGGCTCAACCCCCCAGGACTCCTTCATCCCCGCTTACGGCGCTCAACTGCGCAGGTCCTAGCGCAGGTGACTGTTTACTCCTACTCTCCACCAGCTGATTTTAGTGATGGGCGAGCCCGCCACCACCCAGTCACAGGGGGTCGCGGTTAGGAGTGGAGTATGGGATATTGGAGGTGGAAGGAATGAGGATGTAGGTGGGATGGAGTATAGGAGGATTGTGAGAGTTGGGGCAGGAAGATGAAAGACGGGAAATAATGGGGTAAAGGGAACTGGACTAAGGATGTACTGGCGCCTGGTGGTTTTTGTTACGTCTGTTTCATAGGGAATCAGACCAAGAACGGGGTGGCAACCTCGGGAAGGTGCATCCGCCAGACTTGCCTTGAGGATCTACACGACCGTTGCGCTCTCCCTCAAGACCCCGCCACCCTACCGCCTCTGAAGGAGGCGGCAGGGTAGGCCTGCATCTATACTACCAAGCAAAGCAAAGCAAAGCATGTCGTTGTGCAACCGCAAAAGCATACATACAGACCCCCCCTTTTTTAAAAAAGAAACAAAACTACTAGATTTTTGAAAATACGCTTGCCACACCCGGGAATCGAACCGACTAAAATTCCGAAAAAATAGATTCCTATGCAGAATCACCACTGTTTCAATATAAAACTTGCTGCTGCATGAAAACAGGTTAGGTGAAACCCACCACCACCACCACTACCTCATTTTTTTCTGTTCCTTTCTTCTTGTCTGTTTATATGTGTGTACATAAATGGTTAAATAACAAAAATTTAAAAAAATCTACGTGAAGCAAAAAGTATACAATACTTAAAAGCAATACCTACTGTACCAGTATTTTATCCACAATTGCATCCATTGCTTCAAACTTTATCTTTCCCTCCAACATCTCCTTTGCAATAAACCAACAATGCGTACCAAATTCAATCCGTAGATCTAACTAAGTTCCTAAGATAGTTGGGCATCGGTAAGTGAGATTCTCACGCCGATATCGAATACTGCATTCAGGACGAACGTCTTCACCTAACCTAGGCACTAAGGAAGGATTATCCTCGACCTGTTTTGATGGTTGTACTATATGCTATAATATGTATGTTTGTAGGTAAATTATTATTTATTAGATAAAGGGCTGATTTTTGCATCCCCAGATGACTTTATTCGAGGAATAAAATTGACGTTTGACAGTTTTTGTATGGAAAAACTGTCAAAAATTCAAAAATAAAGATGTAAGTCATCGCTTTATTTTGTGTAAAATATTTCATCACCATTACTCTCAAAACGGTAAAGGCAAATATTGTAAAGAAAACGGCATGTCCTAGAACCAAAAATTCTAAGACATGTGACATCTACCAACCCGAACTGGGACAACTCGGTGGAATACGACCCATTCCCTCTCACCGAGGGGGCCTGCCCCAGTAGGAACATTATAGGATGATTATGCTATGCTTATGCTTATTGCATCCGGTCTGTGAGATTCGTTAAGATTTTTTTTTCATGATTTTTCACGATTCAAACGATGATCAGAGGGCAGACATTCGGTCGCCGATAACGATGATGAAAAAGTTAAAAATGGTTTGACATAAACCACCACCCCGCCAGCTTACGTCAATTCTGTTGAAAGTCGTTCGAGTGAAGTAACATACATAAATAACCACTTCTTTTTTTAAGATGATCTTCAAACGTCTTGGCTAACCTTAAATTAAATGTATTCAATGTTGTTACGGTTTGTGGATACTTTGAGTTACGTATAAATACAGAATGTGTACACCCAAAGGCAATGGAGAAGCCATGCTTCGAGTTTCCTACGTGACCGAATCAAAAGTGAAGAGATCCCTAGGAGAACAAAGGTCACATAGCCCGAAGAATTACCAAACTCAAGTGGCATTGGGCAGGACACATCAGAGCGGGACCGCGTACCGGAAGACGTAGCGTTGGAAGAAGTCCCACAAAGTGGACTGATGACTTGGTGTTGATGGAGGGCGCAGGAATTCGCTGGATGCGAAGTGGGGGTGCTTGGAGGAGGCCCATAGATATCCGAGGGAGGCCTATGTCCAGCAGTGGATGTTTTGCGGCTGAAATGATGATGATGACAACAGGATGTTTCCGAATTTGTGGAACTTCTTGCAATCATAGTGCGATATCGAAGATCACGTTTCGGGGCCTTTTTTTGTTCACAGACATAACGAGGTCTGGCAAATGTCCAGTAACTTTAAAATAAAAGAAAACGTAACATCATAATGCATTTACAATGAAACTGTTACCCAAATAAGGTTCAAATTGTTTCAACATTTTGCTTATAAGGTTTATTTTTGCAAAAAAACATTATTTTCATGAATTTTAGACCGTACTTTAGTTACCGTCTCGTTCATTCGCAGCTTCCTCTCATTTGATTTGATCATTTGACCTACTTAAAGATAATATCTATTACGTCTCTTAACCATAAAATTGTCCAGACTACTAACTATAGTAAGTAGTTCAAAGAAAACGCAACATTACCGACAGATAAGTGGTGAAATGACATTATAGCCCGGATTCGACCTATAAATGAAAAAGTTTGTGGCCTTAATCCAGAAGTTTCGTCACAGAATTGTATAAAAGGTCTTGTACAGAAGCTCCATACAACGACGGAAAACAGTCGCACTCACACATTTAGGCCATTTGTACAGTCACGAGCACCAATATGTCAACACTAGGCAACTTTAAATTGCGATTTTTTCACTAACTACCGAATGCAACGTTGAAATACGACACTTTACATAAACCTATGGGTTCGAAAATACTATGTTCCAAATAATATAAAATTTCATTCAAAAATAAAGGAGAAAATCGACTTTGAATAAAGCCAAGTGTATACATACTTTTACTCGTGACTGTACACGGCAGGGTTTCTTTACGGTACGACGTATAAACCGCGCCGTAGAAAAAACGTGTCTGTGAATAAGCTTCAATGGTGATCCATACAACACTGACGAGTGACGACCGTGCCTATATGCGGCGAATAAACTCTAGTTTTTCACTGCAAGATATATGTGTGTTTACGCTTATATCTGATACTTATGGTCCGTTCCAAAGTATCAGATATAAGCACACCCTGTTCAGAAAATAAATAAATTTAAATTAAATTTAGATTAGCTACCGCTGTATACAGATACAGCGTAAGTATTTAATCTAAATTTAATTTATCTAAATTTATTACCCTCCGGCCGTTTTTCACAGCTGCGAGAGAGGTATTCAGGTTTTATCTTTTTAACTCACCAGTTTTTCCAAGAACTATTATTATTGTTTGAATAAAATTATTAAATGGTCATTAAAAATTTAGAAATAAACCAAAAAAGTTTCTCGAAGAAATTTACCAAAATTTTTAAATAAAAAACATCTTTGATTTCCGGTTTAAGTTTAATCAAATCAAAGCACTCAATTTGTAATTGGTACTATAAATTGGCATTCATAAGTACGTTTTCTGATCCATTTGTTTATATTTTCATCAGATTATTTTGGAAACGACTTTAGATTTTTACTTACCGCGATCTCAGACTATCTTAACCGAATGCCAGTCGCGAGTTCATGCACTCGCTGGTACGTGAAGCGTGTCTTTGTTTGAAAGAAAAATATTTTAATTGGGTCACGCACAGGAAATACATACAGTAAAAAAGGAGCATTTAAAACTAACTTTAAAATTACATTAAAAAAAACAACAAAAAAAAAATAAACAAGAAAAAAAAAATACCTGTGGGAGGTCAAAAAGTTGGCGTGCGTTTTCGCTCGTTTTATGGAGCTGACCTTCTGTAATATTCTGAAGCTGGGTCCTCGGAGGATGGGAGAGATTAGCCATTGAGGGTAGATTGATGTATAGAGCATGATTTTTTCCTTGTGTGGCTTCTGGAAACTTTTGCTAATGATAATGGTGTAAGAGTTTGAACAGAACTTGATTGTCCTGTTGCCTTATTGGGTTAAGGGCGTTTTTAGACATGTTTTTTGCTACACGCGCGTTTGCTCCAGATATTGAAGCAATTTTGTTTCTGGTAAACTAATGGATTAACGTATGGCTAGTAAGTAGAGCAGATCATTGCTCTACAAACTTTATGATGCCTGTAAGTCTAAGCTCGTAAGTCTGGGCTGTTACCGAGCAGTGGTGGCCCAAAAGTAACGGCCCAGTGTTACGACTTAGTCGTGGGTTCGAACCAAGGCAGGCGCTTTACTTTGTGTAAATAATTTCATCGCCACTGCTCTCAAAAATGGTAAAGGAAAACATCGTGAGGTAACTGATATGTCCAAGAACCAAAAATTCGTAGACATGTGACATCTACCAACTCGCACCGGGCCCACGTGGTAGATTTCAACCCACTTCCTCTCAAAGAAAGGAGGTCTGACATTATAGGCTGATTATGCTTATGCTGTCATGAAGTTGCATGAAAGGATATTCACATCTCAAATATCCTTTAAAAACGCGAACAAACTTGTAGCGCCAAAACTGTGGTCCTTACAACTTCACATGTTCAAATTAGCCACATATTTAGAACCAGGAAATGCTTCCCAATAAAAATACGGGTCACAATTCCCTGATCCTATTTATCCAATTAGCTGTGCTAGTCCCAGCTAGTTCAATTAACTAAAGCTATCATATTGCTGGATAGCGAATAGAAAATGCACACTCACTGTTGAAACACGAGTCGACACACGTGCCGGCACTTCCATTTATACCTTAAGATACTGAATTACACAATAGGCTATTTGACAATGTAAAAAATAAGGTCATAATTATTGATACTCGTATAGATTATCACTTTTAAAATCGATTTGCATTAATTTTACTACAAAACAATGTATTATTTATAAAAAAAATCCCGAAAAAACTTCATCTTTTTAAATCTGGCGCCACGTAATCGAAAACGGTCTGGATTGGCTGAACTTAAGATGACGTCATGATTTAGTAAATTTCTGTCTACGACGCCATATTGTTAAAGATAGCGTTTTGGCGGCTTATTTAAACAGTACATTTTTATTTACTATTTTTTAAAAGAAATACATTATGCAATTTTAAGTAATAGGTTTTTGTGGGCTCGTTAGACACCATTAAATAATCTGAGATGTTTATCAGAAACCAGTCAAATAGCCTATTATAATCTAACAAGATGTTTTTTAGATTGAAGGAAAAGTAAAAGATAAGTTGCGACTTAATGCTGTAGTAGCAATGGTGGCCCAGTGGTAACGGCTGTGGAATTGTAGATCGTGGGTTCGAACCCAAGCAGGCACTTTACTTTGTGTAAATCATTTCATCACAACTGCTCTCAAAACGGTGAAGGAAAACATCGTGAGGAAACCGGCATGTCCTAGAACCAAACATTCGAAGACATGTGACATCCACTAACCCGCACTGGGCCCGCGTGGTGGATTATGGCCCACTTCCTCTCATAGCGAGGCGACCTGTGTCCCAGCAGTGGGAACATTATAGGCAGATTATGTATTATACAGCGTGAAATTTTAATGGTTGTTTTCCCGAAGCGAATTGATTTTGTCTTGATAGTACAATCGATTTATAAAAAAATAAAAATAAAGTATTAAATATGACAGATCTACAATTGTGAAAAACCACACTCGAACGCGATCTCGAACCAATAGTATAGCTACAGCGCAAAAAGACGACTGCGCGTGGTCGTCCTGCTACCTGCAAATATGTTAGGGGCGCACGTGAGTTACTAGAAAGCAAGAGATGCTTTCGAGTTGAGATCATATTTTTATAATTATTCGAAAAAAAAAAAATTAACTCCATGAATCGGTAGCACTACTGAGTACAAATCGTTCTGCCGCGGGAAAACAACCATTAAAATTTCACGCTGTACCTATGTATGATTATGCTGATTGAGAAGATGATTTTTGAAAATGGTTAATAAACTTCCTTAAACTTGTAACTGTTTAACAAAATTTGGTAACATCGAAAGGTTTGTCTATTATTATAAAATAATTAATTAACCACCCTAATTAATAATTAATTAATTAGGGTGGTTAATCACGTGAGAACGGCTGGACAGATTTAGTTATTTTTTATTTTAAAATGTTCGCTAAAGCCCTAAAGCCCGATTTAGGTTTTTAGGTAAGAAAAATTGGAAAACGTTCCCGCATTCTTTTTAAATCCGGAAAAAGAATTGAACGTCGTTTTTTATGGGATTTATGGACAGGAGAACGTCTGTTGGCTCACCTAGTTGCGTCCAGTTTGTATACTTATCATTTTTTACAAACAGTTTTAGATCACTGCACTTCGTTTTTACTAATGCAAATCTATACTAATAATATTATAAAGCTGCAGAGTTTGTTTGTTTGTTTGAACGCGCTAATCTCTGGAACTACTGGTCCGATTTGAATGATTCTTTTAGTGTTGGGTAGTCCATTTATCGAGGAAGGCTATAGGCTATTATAACATCACGCTACGTCCCTTAGGACCCGCGCAGCGTGTGACTGTCTGTGAATAAGCTTCAATGGTGATCCATACAACACTGACGAGTGACGACCGTGCCTATATGCGGCGAATAAACTCTAGTTTTTCACTGCAAGATATATGTGTGTTTACGCTTATATCTGATACTTATGGTCCGTTCCAAAGTATCAGATATAAGCACACCCTGTTCAGAAAATAAATAAATTTAAATTAAATTTAGATTAGCTACCGCTGTATACAGATACAGCGTAAGTATTTAATCTAAATTTAATTTATCTAAATTTATTACCCTCCGGCCGTTTTTCACAGCTGCGAGAGAGGTATTCAGGTTTTATCTTTTTAACTCACCAGTTTTTCCAAGAACTATTATTATTGTTTGAATAAAATTATTAAATGGTCATTAAAAATTTAGAAATAAACCAAAAAAGTTTCTCGAAGAAATTTACCAAAATTTTTAAATAAAAAACATCTTTGATTTCCGGTTTAAGTTTAATCAAATCAAAGCACTCAATTTGTAATTGGTACTATAAATTGGCATTCATAAGTACGTTTTCTGATCCATTTGTTTATATTTTCATCAGATTATTTTGGAAACGACTTTAGATTTTTACTTACCGCGATCTCAGACTATCTTAACCGAATGCCAGTCGCGAGTTCATGCACTCGCTGGTACGTGAAGCGTGTCTTTGTTTGAAAGAAAAATATTTTAATTGGGTCACGCACAGGAAATACATACAGTAAAAAAGGAGCATTTAAAACTAACTTTAAAATTACATTAAAAAAAACAACAAAAAAAAAATAAACAAGAAAAAAAAAATACCTGTGGGAGGTCAAAAAGTTGGCGTGCGTTTTCGCTCGTTTTATGGAGCTGACCTTCTGTAATATTCTGAAGCTGGGTCCTCGGAGGATGGGAGAGATTAGCCATTGAGGGTAGATTGATGTATAGAGCATGATTTTTTCCTTGTGTGGCTTCTGGAAACTTTTGCTAATGATAATGGTGTAAGAGTTTGAACAGAACTTGATTGTCCTGTTGCCTTATTGGGTTAAGGGCGTTTTTAGACATGTTTTTTGCTACACGCGCGTTTGCTCCAGATATTGAAGCAATTTTGTTTCTGGTAAACTAATGGATTAACGTATGGCTAGTAAGTAGAGCAGATCATTGCTCTACAAACTTTATGATGCCTGTAAGTCTAAGCTCGTAAGTCTGGGCTGTTACCGAGCAGTGGTGGCCCAAAAGTAACGGCCCAGTGTTACGACTTAGTCGTGGGTTCGAACCAAGGCAGGCGCTTTACTTTGTGTAAATAATTTCATCGCCACTGCTCTCAAAAATGGTAAAGGAAAACATCGTGAGGTAACTGATATGTCCAAGAACCAAAAATTCGTAGACATGTGACATCTACCAACTCGCACCGGGCCCACGTGGTAGATTTCAACCCACTTCCTCTCAAAGAAAGGAGGTCTGACATTATAGGCTGATTATGCTTATGCTGTCATGAAGTTGCATGAAAGGATATTCACATCTCAAATATCCTTTAAAAACGCGAACAAACTTGTAGCGCCAAAACTGTGGTCCTTACAACTTCACATGTTCAAATTAGCCACATATTTAGAACCAGGAAATGCTTCCCAATAAAAATACGGGTCACAATTCCCTGATCCTATTTATCCAATTAGCTGTGCTAGTCCCAGCTAGTTCAATTAACTAAAGCTATCATATTGCTGGATAGCGAATAGAAAATGCACACTCACTGTTGAAACACGAGTCGACACACGTGCCGGCACTTCCATTTATACCTTAAGATACTGAATTACACAATAGGCTATTTGACAATGTAAAAAATAAGGTCATAATTATTGATACTCGTATAGATTATCACTTTTAAAATCGATTTGCATTAATTTTACTACAAAACAATGTATTATTTATAAAAAAAATCCCGAAAAAACTTCATCTTTTTAAATCTGGCGCCACGTAATCGAAAACGGTCTGGATTGGCTGAACTTAAGATGACGTCATGATTTAGTAAATTTCTGTCTACGACGCCATATTGTTAAAGATAGCGTTTTGGCGGCTTATTTAAACAGTACATTTTTATTTACTATTTTTTAAAAGAAATACATTATGCAATTTTAAGTAATAGGTTTTTGTGGGCTCGTTAGACACCATTAAATAATCTGAGATGTTTATCAGAAACCAGTCAAATAGCCTATTATAATCTAACAAGATGTTTTTTAGATTGAAGGAAAAGTAAAAGATAAGTTGCGACTTAATGCTGTAGTAGCAATGGTGGCCCAGTGGTAACGGCTGTGGAATTGTAGATCGTGGGTTCGAACCCAAGCAGGCACTTTACTTTGTGTAAATCATTTCATCACAACTGCTCTCAAAACGGTGAAGGAAAACATCGTGAGGAAACCGGCATGTCCTAGAACCAAACATTCGAAGACATGTGACATCCACTAACCCGCACTGGGCCCGCGTGGTGGATTATGGCCCACTTCCTCTCATAGCGAGGCGACCTGTGTCCCAGCAGTGGGAACATTATAGGCAGATTATGTATTATACAGCGTGAAATTTTAATGGTTGTTTTCCCGAAGCGAATTGATTTTGTCTTGATAGTACAATCGATTTATAAAAAAATAAAAATAAAGTATTAAATATGACAGATCTACAATTGTGAAAAACCACACTCGAACGCGATCTCGAACCAATAGTATAGCTACAGCGCAAAAAGACGACTGCGCGTGGTCGTCCTGCTACCTGCAAATATGTTAGGGGCGCACGTGAGTTACTAGAAAGCAAGAGATGCTTTCGAGTTGAGATCATATTTTTATAATTATTCGAAAAAAAAAAAATTAACTCCATGAATCGGTAGCACTACTGAGTACAAATCGTTCTGCCGCGGGAAAACAACCATTAAAATTTCACGCTGTACCTATGTATGATTATGCTGATTGAGAAGATGATTTTTGAAAATGGTTAATAAACTTCCTTAAACTTGTAACTGTTTAACAAAATTTGGTAACATCGAAAGGTTTGTCTATTATTATAAAATAATTAATTAACCACCCTAATTAATAATTAATTAATTAGGGTGGTTAATCACGTGAGAACGGCTGGACAGATTTAGTTATTTTTTATTTTAAAATGTTCGCTAAAGCCCTAAAGCCCGATTTAGGTTTTTAGGTAAGAAAAATTGGAAAACGTTCCCGCATTCTTTTTAAATCCGGAAAAAGAATTGAACGTCGTTTTTTATGGGATTTATGGACAGGAGAACGTCTGTTGGCTCACCTAGTTGCGTCCAGTTTGTATACTTATCATTTTTTACAAACAGTTTTAGATCACTGCACTTCGTTTTTACTAATGCAAATCTATACTAATAATATTATAAAGCTGCAGAGTTTGTTTGTTTGTTTGAACGCGCTAATCTCTGGAACTACTGGTCCGATTTGAATGATTCTTTTAGTGTTGGGTAGTCCATTTATCGAGGAAGGCTATAGGCTATTATAACATCACGCTACGTCCCTTAGGACCCGCGCAGCGTGTGACACCGAGGGGAACAGCTAGTTCTTAATATACGTATGTATACAAAACTTGTACTACTGAATAGAAAGTACACGTTCACTGTGTAAACACGACTTGTTTGCACATCCCTAGGTTCCGTACACCGACAATATCACATAACATGCAACTGCTTACTAATTGCGTATCCATTGCAGTCGCCAGCTATTAGGCAGGGATGGCAAACCTTTTTGCAACTCCGTACCAATTTTAAAGTGAAAAAATCTTCACAAGGTGGGTAAGGTAAGCTATACAGTGTCAAATTAAAAAAAGCTAGCGAAACTCTGCAAACGCGATGTTATAAAC
The DNA here is from genome assembly GCA_948474745.1 of Oligia latruncula. Taxonomy (NCBI): domain Eukaryota; kingdom Metazoa; phylum Arthropoda; class Insecta; order Lepidoptera; family Noctuidae; genus Oligia; species Oligia latruncula. The sequence continues at coordinate 5,756,575 of OX419699.1, forward strand.
ATCGCGTTCATTTTATTTACGATGAAAATAAAAAAAAATGTCGTTTTTTAGGGTAAACGACCGCTTGTTACTTGAAATATTAGTTGAAAAAAACAGTTTTTTTTTTGTTTTATCGTAATTAATCGCTTGTTACTTGAAATATTAGTTGAAAAAATCCGTTTTTTTTTTGTTATATCACGTTTAGATGTCGAAACCCTTCACGTGTATGAGGGTAATATAGCGAGGTGAGGCTAGCTTAGTCGGAATTAGGCTTTTATGAAAATATTATTTTCCCGGAAAATGTGAAAATTCGGGAGAAACTGAACGTCCTTTTTATATGGGATTTTTTATGAGATATTGAAAGGATAGGACAACGTCTGTTGGGTCAGCTAGTTAATGATAGAATGAACCTACCGCTTTGGAATGAGCTTTATCTTTCTAACTGACCGATTTCTTTGCAATTAAAAGTGCCTGTAATAGGTTTTAAGTTTGAGTTTTAGTAGATAATCAGTCTATAATGTTCCCACTGCCGGGACACAAGCTTCCTCTCTGTGAGAGGGAGTGGGCCATAATCCAACACGTGGGCGCAGTGCCGATTGGAGGATACAATGGGCGGAGCCATGGTAGATTCTCACATTAAAACCCCTAATGAGTACTGATAACGGTTAAGAAATGACCAAAACTTATTTTTTTCTTAAATTAAATGATCCTAAAAACATTACAATTTTCTTGTATTGTTGGATGGATATTGAAAACCATTTTGTGACTTTAACGTTGATGTTTCTACACTTTCTTATGGTGCGTCCACAGGTTCGCTATCCCTGTATTAGGGAATAAATTCCGCGTCAAGACGCGTATGAGATTATAATGAGTGCGTTTTAATGGTTGCTTTATGTCCTGGAACATGCCTTTGCGCAATGCAGATGTCTTTAGTAGACCACAGTGTGTGATTAGGAACTGGCTAGGTCGTTCTAGTTTTAACCAAATTGCGCTGTAGCAGTTGAAGTCATGATTTTTCCGAGTCCACACAAAAATAGTGTCAAATAACCCCTTTGGAAATATTTTTCCTGTTTGTCTCTCTGTCAGTTCGAATTGTTAGCAGAATAAATACGGTTAAAGCATTGTGTGAGAGCTTGTTAGTGAGATTAAATAGTTTTGCAAATACATTGTAACCTGGTTAAATGGGCCCTGGATATCTGAGAAACTTCTAGGTACTACTGATAATTAGAATGACTGTCATACTGAATTTCGACTGTTAATTATTTCGACACGGTCCCAATTTCGAAAAAAACTTGTTCGGTGGATCTCTGTTCCGTCGAAATAGAGACCTGCCAAACAAGTGCATATCGAAGAAGGGTTCTGTAAGTAGTGTTTTTCGAAGTTGTGTGTTGTCGAAGTATGTTCTGTGGGACTAATATTATGCTAGTCGAATATATGTTCTGTCGAAGCAATGAGTAGTCGAACAATTGTTTTTCGAAATTGGGACCGTGTCGAAATAATTAACTGCCGAAATTCAGTATGACAGTCAATTAGAATGATGTATACTTGATTGCTTTTGCTTTGAAATACCTCTGTTACTGGGAATATACACGTTTTTAATTTGAGAACGCATTTGTTAGATTTTTACCTGTATAGTTGGGACTTTGTGGTCCAATAGCCTGTAGGTATAAGAAAAACTACTAATAATAATTTAACATTTTGAATACTGATCTGGCTGGACATAAAATATGCATTCTTAATGTCCATTTTCACCTTTATAAATGAAAAACGGCACAATTTCAACCTGTCCTAGCAGTCTCTGTAGATAAATAAGACCACTGTCATTTTAAAACTGACTAATTGGGAAGCTGGGTAAATTAAAAGCCTCTTTAGTGATAAATAATTCTAGGTCCCTTGAGATCCCACTTACCCAGGTTACAACTGTAGTTTAACAGAAACTTTAGTCCCCGTTTATAAATAATTTTCTCGATATTTTCTTTAACATAGCAATTACGTGTTCAGAAAGTACCTAGGTACCTATTTCATTCAAGGAATATTTTTAAAGGAGTTCATGTCTCTACTATAGAAGCTAACAATCCAGGCTTTCCTTCATTTTCTCGACACACACTGCATCACTACATCGTAGAAGTTATTACACATAACACACTCATATGTATACATACCTACGTACATACATACAAACAAACATCAGAGTCGGCAGTGTCGTGTCGGCTCAGATACGCGTAACTCATACAAATACGAGTAAATATTCCGATGACGAGCGAGCTACATAATAATTTTATATACTAGCTGTTGCCTGTGACTTGGTTCGTATTAAAATTAATGTTTTATGTAGATACTACGTTATAATCATATCCGTTCCGTTATATTCATATCCGTACGTTATTATAATATATCCGTGGTTATAATGTAGGAAACTACCTACGTTATGTAGGTTTTACAGTTTAATTTCTTTTGAAGCTCATATCTTCTTAGTGTAATAGGGAAAAGGGCTGTTGAAAGGGACTCGTGGCTAAGTGATTACAGCTGCACGGGTCGATTGGAGGTTAAGCTTCACTGACCCGGTCGGTTCGTGGATGGGTGACCATCCATTACATATCGAGACCCCTTCGTGCCTCGGAAAGCACGATAAGCCGTTGGTCCCGGCTGTCATTTGCAGATCTCGACAGTCGTTACGGGTAGTTAGAAGCATAAAACTTTTTTTTTTTTGGTTGGGAAATCATCAAATGACCCCTCCCGCTCTGGGCAGAGCGGAAGCGAGTGTCAGACTCTTACTGACTAAAACCCATCCGTGTTCCTTAGCCTTTATGTTCCGGGCCAGCGGTAACTCTTTCGGACAATCCCGCTGATTTCAGACAATCCCGCTGACGCATAAAAGTCTGACATACAGTTTTTTTTAGAGATAATATTGTTACCCAGTAACTGGGTTGTGGAAGTTAGATAGGATCTCGCTTTATGCAAAATAATGGTATTCAGGTGCATCCGGTTAGACTAGAAGCCAACCCCAACATAGTTGGGAAAATTTAGACAGATTGATTGACTATTCAGGTTCAATAAAAATGGCCACAATAGTTAACAATTCGTAGGTTTATACAGGGACCCATTAAAATAGATGGACAAATTTTAACACAGCGGCGCTCAGTTCGTCTAACCAAAGATACCCAAGCAAAAAAAAAAAAACACTGATTAAAGTGATTTAATTTTGACTTATAATAGGCTAATAAATTGCCGGCACATTAGTGTATTTTCGTTAGCTGATTATTTTTCTTGTAAGTATCTATGCGTTTTTCTTATATATTTTTTTACCATCGTCCTTATTTTGGTGGTCTGAATGATTTCTAAAACTTTGTCCATCTATTTTAATGGGACCTTATATAGCAGTAGTGACCCAGTGGTAACAGCCGCGACTTACGAATTGTAGTTCGTAGGTTCGAATCTAGACAGGCGCTTTGCTTTGTGTAAATAATTTCACCACCACTGCTCTCAAAACGATGAATGACAACATCGTGAGGAAACCGGCATGTCCTAAAATCAAACAGTTAATTGAAAGAAATGTGACATCTAGCAACCCGCACTGGGCCCGCGTGGTGGATTGCGGCCCACTCCCTCTCACAGAGAGCAGGCCTGTGTCCCAGCAATGGGAACATTATAGGCTGATTTTGTATGTATGTAGGTACCTATATTGTTCGTATCATTGAATCCTTGTGTGTTGAGCTTGAGGACAGCCAACCTTGATTTTAGTCGGTAGGGTCCTGACGTAACACTCTGCTCTCACGACAGTATTTATTGAAATATAACGGTTTTTATGTGTTACTGACATTGCAGTTAGTTTCCAAATAAACGAGCTGGTAAAGATAATTTCATAGTTAATTACACTCCCGACTGCATGTGTTCTTAACGCGCAACTATAAAGTGATTTACCGTTATCATAAACAACAGCCGAGGAGAGGGATAAACAAACTTGTACACAGTATAGTTACAGAATAGTGCAGAAGGTCGGGTCTACAACCAGGGAAAACAGGCGCAACCACGTATAATCTGCGTTCGCGATTTACTTGCCAAACGTGTAAACAAATATGAGTTATTGGAAAAATAACTTAAATTCCTACACAATAACATTCAATTTACGATTCAACTTCAAACATTTTTAAGACTTTTTAAATAATGATAATCACTCTGAAACCAACTTTATTACGACTGAAATAAAGTTGATATTTGTTTAACTTGAAATAACATCAATTGGAAACGTAAATTTGAATAGACCTTAGATGTTGTCGGGTGTCATGGCTGGCGGGCAAGTGCCCTATGATTAATTACGGCCCGTTGTGTATATGTTAGTTGCGCGGTAAACTCTGCTTGCGAGATGCAGGATTTCGTGTGACGATATGACGTGAAGTTCGCATATGGCGTTTGTAGATACCGCTACAGATATGAATAGTTAGTGACTGTGTAAGAATTTAACCTGAACAGGGTTCGTTTACACTTTCGTAGGATACTTTTGGAATAGACATTACGACGATCTCAGTCGAATGCCAGTTGCGAGTGCGCTTGTACTCGCTGTAGGTAAATCGTGAGTTTTCACTCCTTGTATGAAGCCGACCTTCTGATAGCCGTTTATTTTGCGAAATAGTGCTGGGAGCTAATGTAAAGGGCGTGTCACCCGCCGGATGTGCCCGAAACGGAACACTTACCCCACAGGGTAAATACGCCCCACACTAAAAGCACTCTTAAGAAATGAAGTGAAATCCTTGAAAATATTATCCGACGCTAGAGAATTTACTACTTACTTATTCTTGATATTTTCACAGTTTTCGGTTCAATTGTTCGTACGATTCGATATTTGACGCTACTCTACGTAACTCGAAAAGTATTTTATGGGATAAAGTTGGAAAGTTTCGAGAACATCTGTCGTCACGTAAAGCACATACTCATCGAGTTTTATAGCCAAGAATCTATTTTGTAACTTCCTGACGACGTTATATGATGTTGTTACGACATCAGATATCATTCATAACGTATGTTGTAAACGTAATCCAATTCAATGTATGCTAATATAATTTATTTGATGCGTTTTACCGGGGAGATTGCGCACAGCAAAAGAGTGGAACTCTTTACCTGCGTCTATGTTTCCGAGCGCATACAACTCGAATCTCTTTAAATTAAGAGTGAACAGGCTTCTTCTGGGTAAGCTCACTCCATCGTCGACTTAGACTAGAGTCAAGAGTTTTTTTTTCATGGTCTGGCAGTTTGAGTAATTTATGTGGCCTACCCAAATGTCCTTTCTTTGGTATTGTTCGTCGAATCGTTGAGCTCCTTAATTCTTGAGTTGAGCTGCACGATTTTTGACAAATGCGTGCACTGACTGGACAGGTCCTCTCAATCTGTGTGTGGTTCTTTCCTCAAAAGATCACCTCAGACATCGATCTACATGGTCTTCATATAACCTGACCAAGATTATATCTGGACTTTAAAAGAGACTGTGACCTCTGAGTTTGTTTCGGCCTTTCTTCTCAGAGTAGTCAGATAGGAAACGCCGACTTCATCTAGTTTAAAAAAAAAAACATGATTGACGTGTAAAAGTGTTTGTACAAACCTACTTACAAAAAATAAAATCGTTTCATTTCATTTCAAGAGCAAAACCATAAAAAAAAGATTTATTTAATTCGCCCACCTCTATTATATTTGGGAATTATACATAACCCACTCTATATTATACCTACATGGGAATTAAACATGACTGGTGAAATGTGAGTGTTATACGTACAACTCTACCTAACCCTTCGGGGCTTACAGGTGTGATGCTATGTTATTTTATTTATTTTTCAATCGACCGATATTTTTTATTCGTGGAATAAAATTGACGTCTGACAGTTTTTGTATGGAAGAACTGTCATAAATTCAAAATGATTCCTCCAATAAATTTATCTGGCGTTGGAAACGAGCCCTAAGTTTAGGAATAGGCAGAACATGCCTACCAAGAAACGTATTCTTGGTGCCTCATGTTCTGTCAGTCAATTGCCGTATACTGCTAAAGTTCTCCGTCTATTAAATTAAGTTTTCTCCAGATCCTTTCTGAGTTTTACGGTCCATTTAACCCAGGGTCACCCCACGCTACATTAACATTTGTTTGTGTCGTCATTTATTATGTTCTCTGCGCTTGTTTTATGATTATATTTGTATATATTTATTTATATAGATAAGTATATATGGTTTGTGTGTGTATGTATTTATTGTATATACATATGTAAATGGTACACACCACATACTACCTGCAGTATTGTTTCTCCTTTCTCTCTAAATCCATCCAAAGGTTGTCTTTAAAAGGTCGTTTTTAGCGATAAAATCGCCTTGTATAATTTCTACATTTATGTTCTGTAATATTTTTGGTGTACATAATAAAGAATATTCTATTCTATTCATTACCTTGTGACCTGCAGTGCTACAGCTAGCTACACTTATCTCAAACCGCAGGGCAATGTTCCTTCACTAATGTGTGTGGACCGATTTAGGTGTACACAGAAACTGATTTTTGTCATAAAACGACTACAAATGAAATGAAATGTAGTTATTTATTAAAAGCACATAAATTAAAACTTAATTAATTACCTAATTAGTAAATAAAAAATACAATATTATAACTATAAACAAACTAAAACATGGCGTCGCAAAAATTCATCCGCATCGCTGTCGACCAGCGAGATTTCTTCAAAGAGACCATGAGCAGTCGGACCCTACGGCCCCAGCCCGGCTCGGCCAACCCCAAACGGCTCGAAAATATAATTTCCGATAAGGTTATTATACTAACGCTGCTTGAGGTTTTCCGCAGCCAGGAATACGGGATGATCTAATACAGCTGGACCGCCGATGGTGACAAGAGCTCGTCGGATGATGCCGCACTAATCGACCCGCTTAGAGACTGTTAGTGTTGACAACTTCGCCACAGTGACAGCGATGAGACGAGGAGAACAACACAGAGCTCCTAGTCATTCGAAAAGTATTATTTATTCTGTAAATAGGATTGGAACCACTTTCATGTTTAAATAAAAAATGCTAGATGGAGTCGAAATTTTCTGACTACCGTTGAAAATAAATGGCGGAACAAACGATCAAATATTTTCTGTAAACGATTTCGAAATTACCCATCTAGAGTTCCAGACAATTATTGGGCCATTAAATCAAGTTAGGGCTATTTTTTGTATAAAACCTTCTTTTAAATTGGTAAATAGTGACTGCGGGCGTTACCTCCTTTTCAATAGAGAACTCATGTCCAACAAAGGTTTGCATTGAACCGAGTTGATTGATCGAGCTCGCCCCGGAAATTGCGACGAAATCCATTTTTTATTCTTCCGTTTATTGCATGTTTTTATAGCTCCGAGAGTAAACATCATCTTTGTAAAAGCGAATAAAAAAGAAATGGGCATTCGTTTCGGACTTATTATCGATGAATGTTGTTTTACAAATTGAAAATCTGTAAATGTAGTGGAAAAATCACACAATGAACACTATTACAAGTAGACTTAGTAATTAGTGTATAGATGAATAAATTTTCTTAAAAAAAAAGGACATACGTCATTGTTACTGCTGGCCCTTTGTACTCACTCATTTTTCTGGCCGTGAAAAATTACGGTTTATTCGCCGTGTATAAGCACGGTCGTCAGTGTTATATGGAACAGTATGGAAGCTTGTTGATGAACGTTTTTCCTACGGCACGCCTTTATACGCCGTACCGTAAACCGTGCCTAACAAGAACTTGTCGAGTCCAATCCAATAAAAAAAAAACCTGCAACAGACAATTTGTCTGATCTGGCTAAGATAAGTCATTCATTCCTCAACTTAAAAAAAGAACACTTTTGTTTTCTCTAAGAGCGGTTGAAGTAAATCTCATTTTCTGTTCAAAGTTCGAACTAATTTAATCGAATGACGATCGAGTTTATTCCTTTGGAGAGATATTTAAACCGTAGACATTTATTATATTATATATTTCGTTTATTTATCTTCTTACTTAGAAATTACATTTTAAATATTTTTATAAAAAAAAAGTCCAAGGGTCCAAGCTTCCGATGGTGGTTAAGGCTCCAGAGACAGGATCCTCCTCACGATATGAACCGTAACGAGGAGTACTGCCTTCTGAATCAGGCCCTTGATCCAACCGCCTAACGAGAGTCTCGAGAGATGTTGATCAAGGCTTTGGCCATCAGGCCATTGGCCGATACGACAATCGGCACAATGGCAGCCAAGCTTACATTCCACATGTCAACACAACAAGCTTGTGTGCTATGTCAAGATTATAAAAAAATATGTTAAGTTATTATTTACGTTGTTTTGTGATCAAAGCTAAAGGAAAATGAATTACGTTTTCAGACATTTATTTCACAAAAAGAATACAATTCACTTATCATGAGTAATACAAGTTTCTCATACATAATACTCGATACACAAACTTATGAAGAACGGTAGGTACTCGTAAATAAACTAGTAAGTAGTAGAAGAGCAGATATTTTTCTTACAAAGCTGTGAGTAACAAGAAAAAGTTAGTGAATTGTCACGGCAAATCTAACCGTTTAAAAAAGGTGAGTCGACTATCGACTTTAGTCATTGGTTTATCAGCCGTTTACCTGAACCTAAACCTTTCAAGGGTACAGTCAGCAACAAAAGTCGATTAACACTTCAGTTTTTTTAAATCTCAGTTATTGAGCAAAATATTAACACATCAGTTTTTTTAATCTCAGATTATGAGCAAAATATTTGTTTACTAACTTATTAGTAAACCTCAAAAAGAAAAAAAAAAACAAACGAAATCTCTCTAAGGACCGTCTAACCGGTCCGCTATTACTTTCAGAATAATAATGCGATCACCTTTTTTAACAACTAGGTATAATAAAAGTAGTTATCACCGTAGCAAAAGAACATGCGTAGCTTTCCGCTACGCGCCTTGCTACGGCGTAGCACTATGCTACAATCTTGTCATACCAATAAAACTACATAAACACGCTCAATAATTTTTCTTTCCATTTAATCATTTTTGAGACAGTTTTTTATTCGTAAAAAAGTCGCATCATTGATGCAAAGAATGAGGGTCAGCGACAATTATATAGCATCCTGAAAATAGTGGCTGAATGTGTATTCTGAGGCATTTTGTGGAGAGAATGATGGCTTATATCATTTTTGATCGTTCTCTGCACAATTTGCTTTAGACGTTTTTTTTCATTTATATTGCTTGTGTTACTAATATTAGTTAACTGCATTTTTAAGCAACAAAATGGATTCCTTTGTTGCACAAAATTTTATATACAATATTAATCTGAATTGGTCTTGGTAAAAACATGAAAATTGGTCAAACTATTATAAACCCAAAATCAGTGTAGTTAATTGCAAGTCTATAATATAGGCAGCCTGGGAGATGCCTATCAGAGAGGCCCTCACTTCAATAGCAGTCCCTGACCACTACAAATAGCCTTCCCCTGTTAACTATCGAAGCGTACAAACGCCTTTATTACTCCGTAATTCAACTATTACAAACCCGTGCATGTCATAATCTAGAGGTGAAATTTTGACACACTCTTAGCAGTAAATCAGGCTGTATTTGACAATGAAGCAATAAGGCGTCGAATGTTGGCAGACAAGTGCTCAATTGTTTCTGGTTTATCGGCATCGAATTTATATATCCCCTGTGAAAATAATCTATACTATATAATATATAATATTATAAAGCTGCAGTTTGTTTGTTTGTTTGTTTGAACGCGCTAATCTCTGGAACTACTGGTCCGATTTGAATGATTCTTTTAGTGTTGGGTAGTCCATTTATCGAGGAAGGCTATAGGCTATATAACATCACGCTACGACCCTTAGGAGCCGCGCAGCGTGTGACACCGCGGGGAACAGCTAGTATCATATAATCAGCCTCACTTTCCCATTGCTGAAATTCCTCTCGGTGAGAGGGAGTGGGCCGAAATCCACCACGCGGGCCCAGTGCGAGTTGGTGGATGTTACATGTCTTCGAATTTTTGGTTCTAGGACATGACGGTTTTCTCACGATGTTTTCCTTCACCGCTTTAAGAGTAGTGGTGATGAAACAATTTACATAAAGTAAAGCGCCTGTCTGGACTTAAACCTACTATGCAGTTTTTAAAAGAAGAGTAAAAGAACACTATCTTTCCACTTTTTCATAGTTGTGTATGTATTTATTATTTTGATTACGTTATATTTATTAACGTTCTAGTGATATTTATTTTAGATGTATGTTTATTTTTATGTATGTAAGTATATTCTCTTAATACTTGTTTAGTTTTATTAAGTGAATTGTTTTTATATTTTGTGTATTATTTTTTTTGTCTCCTTTACTCATTTACACGTTGTCTACATCTCTCTATTCATTGGCCTATCGCAGGTATGCTGGAAGAGATTTCCTATGAAATTAGCATCACTTTTGTACCTGTTTTTCTGTTCTGTTTTTTTTTTGTTGTCTGTTTATATATGTGTGTACATAAATGGTAAAATAAATAAATAAACATCAAATTCGCATACCACATTTATATTCGTTTGTATGAAACTGACAGGTGGGTCACTGGTCGTCTTAGGGAAAGATGTCAAGAACGGATTCTCTCATAAGCCGCATGTACATAAACCTACTATCCTACTAATATTTTAATTGTGAAAGTTTGTATGTTTGGATGTATGTTACTCAATCAGCAAGCAGAACGGATTTGGATGAAATTTGGCACAAGATAGTTTAGAGCCTGGAGTAACACATATATGTCTAACATACTAGTTCCGATGGAATAATTTCGTCCTCCTTCGGACCTTCATGCGGGCGAAGCCGCTGGCAAAATCTAGTTTTAGTTAAAAAGGAGAAGGTTATTTCCATAAAAATGTTTAAGTTTAGGCTAGTAATACTTATGAATATTTATCGTGCCTAAAGGTTTAGTAAATATTTATTCGTAAAAAGACTTAAAGGTAAATAGTTTCCAGACCAATTCTATGAAATAACGATTGCCCCTAATGCCTTATCTAAAGTTAGTAAAATGTTCTAGAAAACTAAATCGAAATTTAAACCAGTTAGGGATTTGAACTAATTATTCTGAAACCGCTTACAACCAAACCAAAAAAAAAAGTAACATTAATATTTTTTGGACTTCGTAGCGTTTAAATCGTAAAAATGACTATGAGACATTATTTTCTGAACTTACAGGTAGTCTGTCTACTATACTTTATAACTATACATAAACATTTATTGTCAGGTTTTCAAATGTATGGAAAGTGGTCATTCTTCTTTGACAGATTGTAGTAGCTTGATATATAGCTTGTCTGTACAACGCATTGTTAGGTGAATTGCTGCTCTCCTAACTAGGTCACTGAGTAATCTGTATTTAGAAGACAGACAGTTTCGACTCTCAATTTGAATGTCATAGTTACAATTTCAAACAGAAATCCCAAAATGAGCCTCTATTATAACGTCACTTTGTCTACCCGTCAAAACGTTTTGCAGAAAGGCTGACACTGTTGTACACAGCGTAAAATTATCTCTTTATCTATACATCTCCTGTTGGGGTAGTCAGAATTACATAATTTACGTATAGTTAATCTCGTAATTGTATTGCCCCTTTTCACAACAATTCCCAGTTTAGGACATCATTCAGAGAAACATCATCCAGAAAAGAAAATTACTGTTGTATCGCGTATTTTTTTAGAGGCGGAGAACTTTAAAGTGAAATATATATATATACAGAAAAATGTTTTTGATATCCATGAAATTGGCTTTATATAATAGATATTTTTTTGGTATTAGGGTCAGTTCACACCGAGACGCGACGCGACGCACAGTTTTCAAAATAGAAATACAATTACAGACCTTATCTACTACACTAAAAGGTACACAATGCAGGGTTTACTACGTCGAGTTACGCCGCGCAGCGCCGCGTGGCGCCGCGCGGCGTGGCTCACTGAATCGTGTACCTTTTTGTGTAGTAGATAAGGTCTGTAATTGTATTTTTATCTTGAAAACTGCGCGTCGCGTCGCGGCTCGGTGTGAGCTGACTCTTACTGAATATGATTTTAGGCATGTGGCCGCCGCGGCGGGCGCATAAAATTGTTTAAATCAAGTGACGTTTACTCCGTACGGTCGTGCTAGGCCCAAAGATCGGTTATACAAGATGTGCTATCTAAATAGTGCGAAAATGGAAATAGATAAACGTCACTCAGAACTATTAGCTCGAATTCAAACTGAGCTCGCCTGTGGCAGCCTGGACGTACGTGACGTCACAGACAAGCTATCCGACAGTCGCTCGGAGTTGTGTCTGACACGTTTCGTACCCTAAAGCGTACTAACCAAACGTATCTTTGAAGTAGTGTTGGCAAACAGAGATGGTTCATCAAGCAAGGCAAAATGACAGCGGAATGGAAGCATAGTTAAATCGATGTAGAAGCGAAATTATTAAAATTTATCCATACCTCTAATAGTCTATATATATAAAATGATAAACTGACTGATTGTTGATATATCAACGCACAGTCTAAACCACTGCTCCTAGAGACATGAAATTTGGAGGGTGTGTTCTTTGTGAAGAGTAGGTATCCACTAAGAAAGGGTTTTTCGAAATTCCACCCCTAAGAGGGTGAAATTTCACGCGGACGAAGTCGCGGGCAGAAGCTAGTAATATTATAAATAGGAAAGTTACTGTGTTTGCCTGTCTGTTACATTTTCGCTCCTTTACGCGCTGGATAGATTTTGGCTCACGGATGTGACTGTGAGACTAGTAGTACGATCCTGTGGGTTAATTTCGACCTCCACACGGGCGAAGCCGCGGCCTAAACGAAAGAAAGCTATTTCTTTCTTTTACTATTTCTTCCTTTCCTTTACTTCTTCTTAAATTGATTTATTGGTCAGTGGGTTGTCTTATGGGCGGATTGTCACAGAAACACGTGCAATTAGAAATGTTAAGTTAAATCTCACACAACTTTACACATATTACACCAGCATTCTCATAAAAAAAACACCACGAATTCCGTACAATCAAACATAGGACAGATAAAAAAACAGCAACTTAGAACAGAAAAAGTAAAAACAAGTTTCAACTAATGACTGCACGTGCACGGACTAATGAAAATATTGGTTGATTCAGCACAACTGTTCAATGATTTACCGGAGGATTTAAAGTAGTTTGATAAGTGATAAGAGTATAAACATAATTAAAACAAAAATTACGAAACATGTATGTACAGTCAACAAAGGAGCTAAGTATACAGGAGCGTCGGATATTGTTGAAGTTTACTAAGAAACCGATGGATATTCTCGAATAAAATTTTAGTTTATTAATAGAAAACAAACAGCTCATTTATCAAATTAAATTTCAGTCGACAACCTCCATCGGTGTCTTACTAAACTTCAACTATATCCGACGACCCTGCAAACTTATCTCTTTTGTTGACTGTACCTACTCGGTAATGTAAGCACTTTGTATCTCATTTTAAGTGAACTGTTATTCAATTTCTTATAGCAAATCTCAAATGAAGTAACTGCTACAAAATTAGTTTGATCCCTGGACACTTTTTGGGTGTAAGAAAATATCACTTTGAACATAATAATTTCCTCTGAGACACTTTCATGTATCAAAACACTTTACCTTGAGTGGAACCTTTATACAAAGTGAGTAAACTGTCCTTAAAATTTACTTTGCGAATAATTTATGTATCCAACCTCGAAGGAAGATAAAAATATTTTTCCTTTTAATTTCGCGTAGACGCGAGGATTCCGAATGCCACAACGTGCAGCTATAGAACGCTATTTAATTCGTAAAATTCAAATCATATTTTTATTATTTTTTTAATTTTAATAAAATGGATCTGGAACCTTAAACGTTTCTTAATGTTTGAGAATTTTATGATGTTGAGGCTGACTGCGTATCGGCAAGCGTGGTGTGGGACGCCCCCCAAAAAAAAATCGAAGACATGTGAGCATGTGATGTGTGTGTGTGTGTGTGATGTGTGGGGGTGTGTCTGTGTGTGTGTGTGATCTAACAACCCGCACTGGGTCCGCGTGGTGGATTACGGTCCATTCCCTCTCTCAGAGAGGAGACCTCTGTCCCAGCAGTGGAAACATTATGGATAAGCTGATTATATTAAGCTGCGATGTGCATATTAGTCCTTGAATAACATTCCTACAGTCACATAACATTGCAAATCATACAATAAAATGTATTTTATAAATGTATTGTTTCGATAATGATTTTCCTTGAACTTTTAAATCACTCACTCATATGATCCAGTTGATATGTATTTCATGTCTCACACCGCAGCTTCACTCACGTGAGTTCGGAATTGAAAAGAAGATTATCCCTAAATCCGCGAATCCTATTTGCGGGACCGACGGCAATAAAAAGGGAAGTTCTATGGAAATTAGGTACCTATGACGAGACAGTAAGCAGTTTTCCAAAATTCGATTTTGATTCTACTCCACGGTTCTAGGTAGGTGTTCATCCCTCTGGTTAAAACCTTGCTTAAAGTTAGGTTTTGAGTTAAAAGGGGCTCGTGGCTAAATTATAAGTTAGCGGGCGGAGAGACTTGAAAAAGCCTAAATAAAAAGTCATAATTCGAGGTTTGGCTCTCGCCTATTTCCTCCTCCAATATACCTAGGACCAATTTAAAAGATATTTCATAAACTGAATAAGAAGGATATACTGTGTCCCTATGTTTTTCTTTTTTCATTAAGTAATAGTTGTCAAAGAACACTATCTGGGGATAATATCTGGAACTACCAATCGGATTTGAAACAATCATTTTGTATTTGATAGCCCAATTCTTGAGAAAGGCTATTTAACATCACGCTATGACCCTTAGGAGCCGAGTAAAAAGAAAAAAAGTCAGAAAGAACGCTAAGCAAAAACAAAGTAATAGCGCGGGCAGGCGATGAGATGCGACGAGGTGGGTCGGGGGAACAAGAAATTTCACGCGGGCGAAGTCGCGGGCAGAAGCTAGTTTCTTAATAATTCCCTAAATCCATAAACAACAATTCTTGTTAGCACTGCACACTAACAATCGAATAAAATACACTTACTTCGTAAAATATTGGCGTAGCAAAAGCCAATACAATACCATCACTCAAGAGCTTTGTTAACCCCACAGAAGTTATTATCCAGTTCTTGAAAATACGTAAAGAATACAATGGTTTTCTTTTATTGGATATAAAAGCTGAAGTTGATTTGTTCTTAGCCACATAAATGATTATGGAGACATCAAAATACGTTTTTAAAACGGCTTTGACGTCAATAGCATAAGTTATAAAAAAACCTTCTTGGTTATCGAGACAATAATAATTATTACTTCATATTATAAAACAAAGTCTCCCCGCCGCGTCTGACTAAAAAACTGACGAACAGATTTTCATATAGTTTTCACCAATGGACGGAGTGATTCATGAGGAAGGTTTAAGTGTATAATTCATTAAGGTTTTGTGTAAATTGGCTGAAATATGACGAGGATTGCTGAAGGTGTCGAAAAAAATCATGCCGACCGACGGCGGCAGCTTTATTGACGTGCGCGACCGCGCCGCGTAAACCAATAGAGTTATATGTACTTAAAAACAATATTGTATAAATGGGATATTTTCCGATGTCCACGCGGGTGAAACCACGAGAAAAGCTAGTTTTGTATAAATATTTCTTGAATTATTTATGTAGGACCTAACAGGTCCTACATAAAATGGAACCCAGAAAAAGGCCACCTTTCTTCACTCGTTCCTAACTTCAAATGCGACGAAAATTTGCTGATGCCATCACGAATATAACGAGCTGGATGGAAGTATCTATATCTGACTCTTATGACACATTTTTTTTACTTCATTAATCTTCCGTCGCGACCGCGGTAAATGTGGAGTGACGATCTAATCATGTTTGCGGGACCAACATGAACAGAGATCATATAATAAATACAGGTATGGAAGGGGAAAAGGGGAGCCCTTTGCCCAGCAGTGGGTTACAACACAGGCTATCGTTATCATTCTGTGAATCATTGAAAGCCAGAGTAGTATGAAGACAGTCACGAGCATAAATAGGTAAGGTCTTTGTACTACTCTGGCACCAAATTCAAAAGAGATTTGCTCTGAAGTAATGATTACGAGTTTGAGAAAAGACTTATTTGAGTTTCGAAAATACAATGCTCGTACCGCCATAAAATTTATAGAGAAAATCGCTTTTGAATCTTGCGTAAATGGAACGTGAAAATGTGTGTGAAAATTTTCCCAAATAATGCGCTGAAATTTAAACTTTTAACTATATATTACAGAACCAATGATGGACAACAATAGTTTTTCACGAGCTAATATGATAACTTGTTTCTTTTTTACTTTAAACGGCTCTATTTGCAAGCCAGTTCAATTTAATAGAATCTTTGATAAGTTACCTCCTTGGTTGATTTCGAAGTAAAAAGTTTGGTTGATACCCGTCCAAGCATAAATTCATTCATCAAAGCCATACCAACTTTCAAACGTAAAAGGTTGCAAAGGTAATCCATTTAATGTCACTGCGTTTTCACCAGCTATGGTTCGATCGATGCATTAAACACGGACTGCATAGAAAATTCACAACCAGATCCAGGAATTCATTCGCATGAATATTTTAATGTAGGTACACCTCTAATACTACCAGAAACCATGTGGTTTCAATACTAGAATATTAACTGAAATGTGAAATAGAAAGGCGCTAAGGTGTTAAAATGACGCGAAAATGGAGAACAATATTCTCAGAACACTTAATTTTTTACCAACCTATACTAATAATAAAGCTAATGAGTTTGTTTGTTAGTTTGAACACGCTAATCTCTGAAACTGCCGGTCGGATTAAAAAAAAAATCTTTTTGTATTTGATAGCCAAATTTTTGGGAAAGGCTATAAACTATTTAACGTGATGGTAAGACCCTTAGGAGCCGAGCAAAAGTAAAAAAAAAGGCAGAAAGAATCCTAAGCGAAAACGAAGTAATAGCGCGGGCAAACGATGCGATGCGAGGGGTTGGGTCGGGGAACAAGAAATTTCTAGTATAGAATAAAATAAAGGTCCAGCACCTTAATTGCGTACACACTTTCAATCACAATCCGAAAGAATTTGAAGAAAATTGCTAATCTATTGCTTCATTTATTATGCTTGAAAAATTCACTGAACAACATAAAAACGCACTGAATGTTGTTAAACTATCAGAATGAAAGGCATCTGGAATATTATAATATTTTGAAATAAAGAGGAAATAATATGATGAATAGATTGCAATGTAAATATTTTTAATTAAATAAACACACCGTTGACATAAATTTATTCATGAAAAATGCGAGCTTTTCAACCCGCATCACACAATGATGTATTTTAATTAGAATTTGTAATCTCTCTTTTGATCAATGATCATTCAACTGAAAGATCAAACAACATGTCAATAAAAATGTAAATTGCTTGGCACTAGGCAAGCTGTTTGTACTATATCAATATAAAAATTAAAAGTAAAAAAACTTTTTTTAAAACAAGCTTTTATTTAAATGCGCTAAAAAGAATAAAATACACTTTTCCTTTAAAACTTTTAGCTTTTATATCATTTCAATTGTGTAAGTAATGACGTTATAAGTTGATAGTAAAAGTTTTAAAGGAAAAGTTTATTTTATTCTTTTTAGCGCATTTAAATAAAAGCTGGTTTTAAAAAAAGTTTTTTTACTTTTAACTATTTTTTTATTTTTTAGTTATCGCTGGACAGGTTTCTCAGTCTTTTCATTAACTTGCATTCGTATTCTCAGCAAGTCTTTTCATTTGATACCCATATTGTAGAAAAGCATACAAAACTTAGACCGCCATCTTTAGAAGTCCGCCGTATTGGATTTAGAGTAACGTCACTTTATTTTTCGAGTTATGCTCAGCAAGCCCTTTCATTTGATACCCATACTGTAGGAGTGCATTAAAAATAACTAGTCCACCATCTTGGGTGTTCCGCCATATTGGATTTAGAATGACGTCACACACCATGCATTGTCATCCAAACTAAACGTGTATACAAAATTTCAGCTCAAATGGTTGAAGATTCTTCAAAATTGAGTTGCAAGATGCCACCCGAACAAACATTGTTACATACACACATACATACATTGCAAGTTAAATAAAAGCTTGCAAAATCTTTTCAGTCAAATACTTGACTTTCCAGAGAACATTTTACCGTAACTTGTATTAACGAAACTTTGTCTAAAATGTTACTTTTCGAACTTCTGTGTTTAAACTAGGTTGCGACAGAATTTACATTTTGCAACAAAATTCGATAAGGATTTCGATATTTTTATTGGTATTATTTTTTAGATTCCAATCATCTGCCCAGCCTTTTCCCAACTATGTTGGGGTCGGCTTCCAGTCTAACCGGATGCAGCTATTTACCATAGTGTAAAGTACAAAAGTGCCGAACAAACACAAGAACGAAGTGTATTCGCCTTAATAGAGACAATAAGAAAAGTGCTATTGGACACATTCTTACTAAAGACAATTTTTAATAGTTTAGGTTATAATTAAATTACTTATTAGTCTATCTAAAAGGCTAGATTGTAATAAGATTAGGGTCCATCCTATTGTTGAACCCTAAGACAAGGAAAAAAAAAAAAAAAACATTACATGGAGCGCCTACGCCTATGGTATAACCACTCACGGGTACGCCGCCATAAACTAACGCAAAAGAGGTAAAACATGGCGTACCACAAGGTAGCGTTTTGGGACCCCCGTTATTTCTCCTATACATTAATGATTTGCCCCGTCAAACACATCATCCCATGGTTTTGTTTGCGGATGATAGTACGGCAATCGTAAAATGTTCGGACTTAAAAAAATATGAAAGTGATATAAATAACACATTAAAGTGCATTATTACCTGGCTCAATGTAAATCACTTAATCATAAATTTAAATAAAACGAAAGTAATTCATTTTTACCAACGGATCAGTCCACCAAATATAAATGTTAGTCATAATGGGGATAAGGTTGACTCAACAAGTATAACGAAATTCCTAGGGATCTGGATTGATAGCAATCTGACTTGGAAACCCCATTCTGAGGACGTATGTAAAAAATTGAGCAAATCAGCATATGTACTGTACAATCTATCGCATAAAGTTAGCACAACTACTCTTCTCACGGCTTACCATGGCTTGGTGGCATCGGTTCTAAGGTTCGGAGTAATATTCTGGGGCAACTGTAGCGAAAGGGAGGTCATATTCAAAGCCCAAAAGCGTTGCATAAGATCAATGTCAAGTTTAAAATCTACAGATAGCTGTGAGCCTGTGTTTAGGTCTCTAAAAATACTAACCTTCCCATCGCTTTACATATTGGAAGTGTCAATTTTTGTTAGGTCGAATTTAAATTTATTTCCGTCACTTGTAGACATTAGATCAAGGCCAGGCCCTTTAAGACTACAATACAAGTACTTATTACATACGGAAAAATATAATACAGCACTATTAAGAAAAAATATAATGTCAATGGGGCCAATCATCTATACATATAATAAATCTGTAGACGAGGCGTTTCTGTACATTGAAAATATAAAAAAAAAAAATAGTTGGGGTGTTATAGGATAACCAACAGATGCCATTTTATAAATTTTTAGAATTTTTGTCTGTTTGTCTGTTTGTCGGTTTGTCTGTTTGGATGTGACAAAATTTGATTTGAACACGTTCAACGTAAAAAGTACCAAACCAATATGGTTAATTTTTATACTCAAATATAGTGTAGAACTCGGAGTAGTGTTTAGTTTTGGTTTCATCGCAATCGCTTCACTGTATCAAAAGATATAATCAATTTAATGTATTCTACAACAACTTTCATTACGTAAGTTGGATACACGTAATGACATCTATTGGCGCTTTATAGTACTAACGAAAACATAATTATTGTGTTTATAACATTATTATGTGAATAATCACGTCATGCAGGCTTACCTATAAGATGACTATCACAGTCACTTCTGCCTGTGTTATTTTAAAAAGTAATGATAATGATTACATAATATAATGTTAACCGCTTTCGATTGTTGATTGATTAGTGGCGCTAAAAGAATTTCAAATAAAAAGTGAGGATAATGTAAGATAATATTATTATTATTAAGATTGCAATGATAAATGATTTTATTTTTGTAAGTAGGTTTGTACAAACACTTTTACATGTCAATCATGTTTTTATTTTTTAAACTAGATGAAGTCGGCGTTTCCTATCTGACTACTCTGAGAAGAAAGGCCGAAACAAACACACACACGGGCAACTTTATTTAGGAGCTCTTTCGGGGGGCAATCAACCTTTCAAACATTGTTAACAGAGAAGCATTTTCTTAGTGACATAAGGTTTTAAGATCATAATTATCATACTTTCATAGTTTTTTGCCTTTTTTCTCGATTTTTTTTTAATTTCTTTACCATGATAACGCTTCAACGCACACCTCAAGACGGGCTGTTGATTTATTGAGTATAGGTTCGGCAGGTGCACACCCTTTTTTTTTGTTTCCGGGGTGGAAAATCTTCATGGATGTCCGCCGCCCTGGGACGGGCGGCGAAGTCTGTCAGGCTCTTACTGACTAAAAATCACCCCAGTGTTCCATCTCACACCTACGCCGGCGGTTGCGGGACCGTACGATCCTTCCGCAACCCCCGACTGGTGACGTCAAAGAGGGGCGCGCGTTGAACACTACACGCCGCCAGTCCTGATGTGTTGGCGGTGACAGACGTCCCCGAATTCGTCGCCCCTGGACCCGTTTAGGGGGGCTGGAAGAGAGCGTTGTACGCCCTCCGCCGACGCCCGATGCGCCTACTGCGGGCCGGTTGAGTGGATGAGATCTCCCTCTCCCTTTCCACAGCCTCCTTCTGCGAGACGACCGTTTCGCAGAAGGAAACCACCGCGTCCCAGGACTCTTACGCTGCCGTCGACTCGACTACGGCCGGCAGCGATACGTCAAGGTGCACACCCAATACAAGTAGCACTGCCATGTCGTAAAAAGGTATTGTAAATTATGTCTTCGAGACGATAACGAAATTTTTAGCCATTGTCTTGGTTACAACCATATCGACCCTTTTTTTTTCGGATGGGAAATCATCAAATGACCCCTCCCGCTCTGGGTGGAGCGAAGGGAGTGTCAGACTCTTACTGACTAAAACCCAGCTACCCATTACTCTCCGCCCGCAGGCCCGCGCCTACGGTGGCCGGGAGTCGTCACGCGGCTCCCGACGCCCGGAGCGTCTCCCACGGTGGCTGGGACGGGAGGCTCTCTCCCTGAGCCATCCCGCCACCTCCTTTGCTAGCATGACTGCTTCGCAGAAGGAGGTGACAGCCTCCCTCCCTCTCGCCCCGGACCATGGCTTGCACCAGGGCCGGACGCGAGAGGTCGCCGCCGCTGCCGATCGCCTCTACGAGGACACGGCGGTGCTCCGCACAAGCGGGGCAGACCTCCACCGTGTGCTCCACCGTGTCCTCTGGGCGATCCTAGCAATGGTGACACCCGGGCGTTTCCTCCCGCCTGATGATGTGCAGGAACCTCCCGAAACTTCCGTGTCCGGTGAGGACCTGCGTCAGGCGGTAGGCACTCCTTAAAGAGGGGTCTTATCGCCGCTATCGCGGCGTGCCCTGCGCTGGGTAACGACAGTCGCTCTTTCCATGCCGCCATGAGATCGCGCCGGAGATCTGTCCGCTTCGCACCGATTTGCTGCGGAAGCGGATCTTCAATTTAATTCAATTCATTTATTGCATCAAATATGGTAGGTAGGTACATTAAGTTCTTATCAAAAAATATTAAGTAACACACATTTGGCCAATATTTAGCATGCAATAGTACAACTTCCCCCCGGCGTAGTGCCTCCGCGCGCCACTCATACAGGCGCGCGAGGACTATCGCCTCCAGATCCCATGCCGGCCCCGGCCCGTTCCAGTTTGGGGGTCAAACGTCGGA
Source organism: Oligia latruncula (assembly GCA_948474745.1). NCBI lineage: Eukaryota > Metazoa > Arthropoda > Insecta > Lepidoptera > Noctuidae > Oligia > Oligia latruncula. The sequence goes on from OX419699.1 coordinate 5,778,487, forward strand.
AATGCACCATATCGACCCTCAAGGTATCTTATGGCTATCCACCAAGAGAGAGTTAGCAAATGTGGGCACAGGTTTACAGAATAAGTTAAGAAAGACTTCAAACTACTTTTCAGATAAACTTCAGTAGGTACGATTTAAGAGTAACACCAATGATGTATTCTTCTTTTTATCTTCTAGATATCTCGACGCTATGATAAAGTCTTAATATTGGTATGTAAGATATCTACAATACCAAGTTAAGAATTTCTAAATTTATCGCAGAGCGGCAGAGAAGAAGACAAGACTTATAAAAGCTAACTTCAAACTTCACCTACTAATCTCAGATATACCTACTTTAGATAAAATGGTGGTATGATTTTACGATTTATTCCGGTCTAACTTAGTATTCTAAAACAAATGCAAAATAAAATGGACATAATTTGGCTATTTGGTCAGACAATCAGCCTCGAGCAGACGCTTTCATTTTTATTTATCCTCAAAAATCAAAGTGACACTTCGTCGCATTGTCATTATGAACCCTTAAGACGCAGTGACTGCTGTGCAGTCGAAAGGGCTATGGTTGAGAACCCCAGGCAAGGGAAGCGTTACCAGACAAGATCGGAAGATTTTTCCTTTTACACCTTTCCTAAGCCACACATTATTGTGTTCCGACATCCACGCGAACGAAGTCGCGGGCACAGCTAGTTTATAATAAAATTCCACATAATCTCAAAGAACACCCCACACGCATATTTAAAACTAAACTGACTGAATTACTATTACAAAAAGCATACTACTCTGTAAATGACTTCTTAAATGACAAAGATTTGTAACTGTACCTTGACTTTTTTCTTGTAATTGACATTTTAAATACCTACCTTTTTGCAATAATTAATAATTTATAACTTAACTTTTAATGTAATGACTTTTTATGTGACAATTTATTTATGTGTATTAATTTTTGATGTCTGGTTAATTTTAATATCAATGTAATGTTAACTTTTATTTTTGCACGCCGTAAGGTAGAATGTAGCGGAAACATTGTATTCTGTACCATCTCAAACCTGTACCTACATTGTTGGCAAATAAATATTTCTGATTCTGATTCTGAGCGACTGCCTATCTGACCGCCACAATCTAGTTACTAGGTAATACGATACCCCTTGCTAAGATTGGTTGTCAGACTTTCGGGCTTCTGACTACCCGTAACGACTGTCAAAGATCCACGAATGACAGTCGGGACTTTCCAAGACACGGAGGAAAGTTATTGCTACTGTTAGTATGTTATGCAATTACCCTGCAAGTTATGTAGGTATTGCTCAATAGTTATGATATACACCATCCTTATTTATTTCCTCTGGCTTATACTCGGTGCTCCGGCGCGGGCAAAGTTTTATTAAAGAAAACGAAGTCTAGCTTTGACTGAGTTTCCAACTCGTCTGCGGAGAAATAGAAAAAATAGGGGCTAATAAAAGCAGAAGTCGATAAAATAAAGCGTTAGAACTTCTTCCGATGACGTGAAATAATAATTTAAAGGAAATTCAAGTAACGAATGAAAGAAATAGGTACACATTTATTTTGATTGTGAAGTATCAGAAGGCGAGTCTATTCTAATTTGCGGAACACAATTTCATGATTGCAGGTGCCACTAAAACCAATTTTTATAAATATACTGTCGCGACTTCATTCTCGTGAAATTTCTTGTTCCCCCGACCCACCCCGTCGCATCGCATCGCCTGCCCGCGCTTTTACCTACGTTTTGCTCAGCTCTTAAGGCTCCTAGCGTGATTTTGAATAGCCTTAGCCTTCTTCAAGTATTGGGCTATCAAATTCAAAATCATTTTTTCAAATCCGACTGGTAGTTCCAGAGATTAGCGCAAACAAACAAACAAACAAAGTCTTCAGCTTTATTATTAGCATAGATAGATAGATTGGACGACAACCCACGAAACTGGAACGAACTGGAAACGCCCCTAAAGACACAAAGTACATTGAAAAAAATAATTTCTTAATACACCACATTAAAGCGATTTCATAAAGACTTACTGACTTTAAACAGTAAGAAGAAATGTTTGTAAAACAGTACAAGACAAAACAGTAAATTTTAATAATAGAACATACTATTTACTGGAAAAAAGAAAAAAAAAAGGAAACCGCCGTTACTGTAATGTAAGTAAATTTCAATGGTTTGAACGATATCACCAAATGAATAAAACAGTTAATTTTGTGACCTTTCAGCTATTTAAAACGTTAAAGTTTATTTACGTCATGACGGTAACATTTTGCCTCAAGTTTTAACTGTTTTCGGATCAGTAAAAAATACTGTTTTGAACGTTAGGCTTTTATGGAACTGTTTAAAACAGTTCAGATCAATGTTTATTCATTTTTATTTACTGCTTATTTATTTCAGTGTACGAAAACATCAAAGAAACAAAAATTAAAAACAAATAATAATCTCATTTTTCAATTCACAAAAAAAAACCCAAAAATCCCTTTACGTGGTGCACTTAAATAGCAATCATGATTAAAAACATTCAGCTTGAAGTTGAGAGATTTTCCGCCGACCAGATGATATGGTAATGAAGGCGCATCCAGCTTCCAAAGGGGAATATTCGATATTCTAATGCGAAGTAATAAAAGTCCTGTATTAGCATCGGAAACTCTCGACCTGGGAATGCCTGGGATTCGTCGGAGCTCTCACACTTTACCCTTGTGGCTTGCTTTATATTATTGTACGAACGTTGGGTTGGTTCAAAAGTCAAATTGGGTTTAAATAATGTGCCGAATTATCTGCTTGTGAATGTCGAACTAAACTGAATCGGAATTAGTATTTTGTTCTCTATGTTCACTTATTTAAGCGTGATAAAGATAGGAAGTTAAGTAAGATAAGGATAACTCGATGCAGAACCCATTGATCATAAAAAAAACCGCGGCGGCGAGATGGGCAGACGACATTGTACATTGTGTTGTTGTTGTGTTTTGTATTGTATTGTTTACCTTGGCGGGAAAACCTGGATGAGGCTGGCACAGGAGCGTGGGGATTGGCGCAAGAAAATAGAGGCCTGTGCCCAATAGTGGGTAAAGTTGAGCTGTGGATGATGATGATGGAGATAAGAAGTTAATGAAGGTATAATTCGATGGATGGAGGAAAAAAAAATGGATGGATAACCATGGATCACAAAAATAAATCACTTGGTAGACTAAGACAATTCATCTTCTGCCTAGCCTTTTCGGCTTCTAGTGTAAGTGATTTAAAAAAATATAATATGACTTGACGTTCCTATTAACATAACAAATATGCCAATAGAACATGAGAGAGCTCATGTAACTTTGTAGTTACATGAGCGAGCTAGTGCCCTTCAACATTAGATAAACTTTGATTTCATTTCGCCGGGCCCGTGGCAAAATAATAACCGATCGATCAATCAGGTTAAGCTACGCTTGCCGCGGTGGGTCTGTGGATGGGTGTCGGAAAAGAATCTGCTGTTCCCTACATTTATGTTCGTAATAACTCGTCAAAATGTAGGGAACAGCTGATTTTTTTTCCGCGATTACAGGTTTGGTTCCATAGAAAATGTTGTTCATAATGATGAGTACAATGACCTCGTAAGAGGTTGTTAATGTTTTACCAATAACCCTGTATATCGATGCCCATCACGTCTGCGGAGTTTCGCTAGCTAATTTAATTTGACCCTGTAGGTAGTAGGATCTACGTAGGTAGTAGGCCCGCGGCTAAATAATAACAGCCGCACAGGTCGATAGATCAGGTTAAGCTACGCTTATATATCTTTACATACCGTGACGCCTCCGTGCCTCGGAATGCACGTTAAGCCGTTGGTCCCGGCTATCATTCGTGGATCTTTGACAGTCGTTTCGGGTAGTCAGAAGTCCGAAAGTCTGACAAACAGTCTTACCAAGGGGTATCGTATTACCCAGTAATTGGGTTGTGGAGGTCAGATAGGCAGTCGCTCCATGTAAAATACTAGTATTCAGCTGCATCCGGTTAGACTGGAAGCCGACACCAACATATTTTTTTTTATAGTTGGGAAAAGGCTAGGCAGATGATAAGGTAGTACTCGTAGGATCCACGGTTAGTTACACGCAAACATTTCAAAATTATATAATTGTATGCCTTAATGACTTCTCTTAACAATATGCATTGCGCCATCTGACCATGTCACCCGCGTCCCACGAGATATGTTTCCGGATATTATTCGTTTTTAAGGTTCCGTACTAAAATGGTACCGATGAAAATCCTATGGGGATCGTTCCGCTGTGTTGGCATACAGAACAACGATTATTTCGTATTTCGGTTAGGTATTTTAATGTGCTAAGGGATTAGGAAAAAGGATGAGTTTAGTTAGCAAAACGATTATAGTAAATTAATAATAATTATGATACCGAATATAAAGGCTGATTTACAGGGTGCACTGTAATTGCCTGTGGCATACCTGCTATTAAAAAGTTTCACCGTCTGAACATCTCAGCATTCTAAGGCCCCTTCCTGACTGGGCGGTGCGGTATCGGTGCGGCATCTGTATGCTGTATACCGTCAGTATACTGTGTTGGCCAGATCTCCCCACTTATCGGTTTACTGTCGGTAGGTATTCAGACGCGTTTGTGCCGTTATCGTGAAATAATGTCTTCGTCAGATGAAGATATCGTTGCATGTTACATGTATTTACGATTGCGTAGAAAAAGAAAGAAGTATTGGGTACACCCGTATATTGCCAAAAATGTTTCTTGCAGACTTTTTATTGCGGCACAACAACTTTCGCAAGATGATGCAAAATTCCGAGTGATGTATAAGATGTCAAAACAAAGTTATCGTGAACTTCTGTGTCTTATTGCACCCCACATTACGAAACAAAATACTACATTTAGAGAATGTGCCTCAGCTACCAAAATAATACACAAGGCTTTTTCATTTGCCATTTTAAACGACGTGTTGCGCGCTCGGTATTTCGGATTCTACTGGATGGCCGTACTGCAACGCAGTATGCCGCATGTGTCCCGCTCTTGTACAGCCCGCGTCAATCAGGATGCGTGTAAGCAAATATAGGCGCTCGGTAACGAAGCCGTACAATTTTTACTACATGTCATTTACTGCGCCGATACCGCACCGCCCAGTCAGGAAGGGGCCTTAACCTTATTTTGCCCACTTTGAAAATATTCTAGAGCCCCCATTTTTTTTTACTTACCATCTGTCGCGAATCTGAAACGGCTATTACGACGATAATATTTAAACGTGTAATATTATTATAGTCGTAAGATAGGATATATCATTTTCTCTGAGACTTCTACTGCTCCTCTGAAAGTCTCAAACGCCCACGAGGGGGCGCTATTACCCACGTTGAGAACCTATGGTTTAGACAATACAATTCATTTGTTGCTTCACTTTTATTGTATACCTCAGGCATGAAACTTGCATCGTATAGGTAAATGGGGCTTAAGTGAGATGAGAAAAATAAACAAGTATCTAAAAAAAAATCGTCCTCATTTTTCTGTAATATTCGTCCCTTGAATCGATGCCGAGAGGTTTATCAACGCTGTATAATTAATAGATATCTTTTATTACCTATAATCTAGAATGGGAAGTAAAGTCTTAGCTAGCTTGAAAACAATAATCAGAAACCCGTGTTCTCTTCTCTCTAATCTGGATCTGAAATCTACATAGTCCCTACAATACGACCGATGTATCTTGGCAGGCCCGAACTTTGCGCCGAAGGCTGCGCAGTAAGATTTTTTAGCAAGCAAACGGCGACATTAGGCGAGTGCGAGTGAGAGAACATGCGCGATAGTTCTTAGTGCCTATGTTCAGGGCCGCCAAGTTACGTCGGTCGTATTGTACACGATCTGACCAAGATTATATCTGGTCTTAAAAAGAGACTTGGATGAAAATGTTTTTTAACTACAATGTCAGGTTTGTCCTTCAGTCCAGAATTGGAAACTTATAGGCTGAATCACTTGAGTGAAGCCGCGGGCAGCTCAGAGCGCGATTCCTACTCGCACTGCGGTGCTATTCAGTTAAAATCTCACCGGGAAAACGTAAGTGAAGTGAGCGTGGTGGAGTGAGCTGTCAATAATGTCAATTCCTACCAAAAACAAACTCATTTCACCTAAGTTTTCACGGTGAGATTTTAACAGAATCGACCGGCTGGTCCGGTTTTTCCACGGATATCTATGGGTTTTTCGAAACAAAAGCTGCTTATCAACTGAAAGTTTATTTGAAGGCTGATGACGTCAGAAATCGGGCGTGTCAGTGTTACGTAATAATTATGTTATTTTCATTCTGTTTACGCTAAAAGATTTCACTTTTGTATCTTGCTGTCAGGTGTCAGTTTCAGCTTCAAACACAGAAGTATTAATTAAATAATTTTCCAAGAATAAGTACTTCACTGGACTTGGCGTTTCTGTGCAAGCCTTAAGCGTCTTTTCTGGATAACTGTGATACCGTCTCAGCTCCTGGGGAGCAATTCAATGAAATTAAATTGTTAATTATCGGAATCACTTTTCAACGTCATCATCTGCCTAACCTTTTCCCAACTATGTCAGAGTCGGATTCCAGTCTAACCGGATTCAGCTAAATACCAGTTCTTCGCATGAAGCGACTGACTACCTGATCTCCACAACCCAGATACTGAGTAATACGGTACCCCTTGGTAAGACTGGTTGTCAGACTTTCGGTCTTCTGACTACCCGTAACGACTATCAAAGATCTATGAATGATAGCCGGGACCAACGGCTTCACGTGCTTTCCGAGGCACGCAGGGGTTTCGATATGAATGGTCACCCATCCACGAACCGACATTAGCAGCCTTCGATCAACTCGTGATATCATTGTGTGATAGTTGTGGAATATTATATTATATTATTATTATTATTTAGCCACGAGTATACAGAATGCAACAGAATGATGTATTCTTAACAATTTGAACCGCAAAGCTATGTATAATCATTATTTTATTACAACTTTGCCGTTCACTAAGCTAAGTTAGGAATAATTAACAGGTATTCCTGTTAGTAAGCTATAAACTTAGCTACAAATCATAGCCGGAACGGTTAAACTTACGCCTTGAAAGAACTCTGAACAAAGTTTTTAATTCAGTGTAGAATGTGTTCAATAATGAGCGTTAGTTCCAAGACGTGCTCTCCATTTAAGTCTTCATCGCAGAAGTGAGATTATGTAGGTATAAGTATTATTTCATTATAAAAGAAAATGGAAGGATTCATTTGTTTTGTTGTTTTATGTGTTAAAGTCTGAGAAAAGTAGGATAAAAACGCTGGTGTTTGACATTTTCTGATAGAAAACTAAAAAGTATAGAACCAAGTTGAAGTTTGCATAATCAGCCTATAATGTTCCCACTGTTGGGACACAGGCCTCCTGTCTTCGAGTGGGAGTGGATTATAATCTACCACGCGGGCCCAGTGCGGGTTGGAGATGTCACATGCCTTCGAATTTATGGTTCTAGAACATGCCGTTTCCTCACAATGTTTTGAGAGCAGAGGTGATTATTTACACAAAGTAAGGGTTCGAACCCACAACCTACAACTCGTAAGTTGAGGCCGTTGCCACTGGGCCACCACTGCTTTAACCCGAAAATGTATTTATAAAATCCAGCAAAAGTGCGGGTTGTTTTAACAGACTCAGAAAATATTGAATTCCTCAATAACTTTTTTTTTTTGGTTTGGGATGCAACATGTGTCGACACCCTTGCGCAATCCCATCTTCCTAGCACGTTGGGCTGTGCTGGGGCGGCTGCTGCAGGTGCAGAAAACCTCAAATGGCGAAAATATTCCAACCTGATTGGGAGTTATATGTTCGAGCCGTTTGGAGTTGAAACACTAGGGCATGGGGTCCGAGTGCCCACTCGGTTTTTCGAGATATCGCCAAGCGGTTAGTCGACTCTTCACGTGACCAGAGGGCTGGCCTTTTTCCATGGTCAAAGAATTAGCATTGCCATACAACGTGGCAAACGTGATTATGAAACGCAGGACGAAAGACTTAAAAGGGAAAGCGCAAGGAACCAATATTTGAAACATAAAGTGAACACCTAAAATTATATAATTGCTTGCCGAAGAACATAAAACAACTGCTATATAAAACCATCTTATTTAAAAAACCCAAAAAAAAACTTCTTACTGAAAAAATGTTTCTATTTCGTGAATTCATGACTCAACATTAGTGTAATTGTGATTTGTTGTCCTAAATTGTTTCAACTTTTGCTTTTATTTTCTTTTATTTTTTATTATGTAGGTAAGTAATGACATACGTTTTGACGTTTGATGAATTTTTGGTATGACATGAATAAATATTTCAGTGAATTTTATGTTAATGATTTTTGAACTTGAATTTGAATTGTATGATGAATTTAAATGAATTTATTATTGAACATTGTTGATTATTTATTAGTCTATAAGACATGTTTTCTTAATGGATTTTATGTAGGTAATATAATTTTTAACGTTTGATGAAGTTTTGGTATGATATGTTTAAATATTTTAATGAGTTTAAGTTAGGCGAATGATTTGAATTTTTGAGATAGTCTTTTATTTGTATATTTAACTATTTATTTTTATGTAACACATTCAGACACAGTGTAAATTGTTATTGAATAAATGAAATGAAATGAAAATGCCACCACTAAACCAACGAGGCAGTCAACAAAAGGCAGGCAAGGCAGAAATTAAAAATAAACAACCAAATAACCCACAGCACTAAGCAAGTACCTAACATGATGCCATATCATCATAATATACAGTTTAATGTTGCTAACTAATTACTTTTACAAGCAGCAATGTTTTAAAAGTAAAACGAATTATTCGCGAAAAGTTTTCTGACTGGCCCAAAGGTAAATTTATTCAAAATTCACGAGCTGTGATAAACTTCGTTATAAACTAGGTTCTACATCTAAAATAATGTAATTTTAGTTATAACATATTTCTTGTTGGTTATGGCCCATAAAATCATTTATATCTAGGTTATCAAGATGTTATTAGATTTATTTTGTAAACTTTGGTACATTGTTGCCGAAATCTTTGAAATAAAATACCTAGGTAAAATTATAAGGGCGTTCGTTAAAATATTTCTGAAGCTGAAGTTATTATAACAAACTCACCCTTAACAATGTTTTGAAATAAGTTTGCCAATAATGAAAATAAACCGATAAAACGAACAAGCCACCGTATAGGTACAGACGCCAGCACATTAAGCTACTACAATCTGTCAAATTTCTTTAATAGATTTTCAACTTTATCGCTAAAGCATAAGGTTCAAGGTTGATTGGGAAAATGTGACAGTTTCGGGTACCTTGATGTGTTGGCGTCTGTACATACCGAACATGTCCGTAAGAAGTTCGTAGAATCATCCCAGAGCTGATTTGCGGGTTCGTTTTCTCGAGCTACATATCGTTATTTCTCCTCACAAAGTTTATTCTGTTTATATCTATGTATTTATGTAGGTATAAGTATTTATTATTTTTCGAGTTCTTTATCCCGTACGTTATACATGCCATGTCGACTGGTAGAACATGCCTTAGCGTTAGTAACATATAAGTCAATGGCCTCAGGCATTAAGTCCACCTTTGTACAGATTTTTTTTATATAAAATTTAATAAATAAATAAATTATTCGAAAATGAAATAAAATAACGAATGCTTGGCCATCTTTAAATTACCAAACACATTTCTAACATAGTACATACCAAACCCGATCTAAGTACTAGGATATCTGTATCGTTAGAAGTCCAAATTCGAAAGTACAAAATTCCGAAACAGAAATATTTTAACATTTCCGAATGTACTTACGTACTAAACAGCTACCCTTCAGCGCTCGTAAGTTATTAATTTGTAAACGTTAACTGACGTTTCTGCAAACCTGAACAAAACCAATTATAATTTCATTCGGATCGAACTCAATACATACTCGTACGAGGAGGTATCGGACCTAACTTTACTGTGAATATAGTTCGATAAAAGGTAAATGTTCCATCAGTGCAAAGTGTAAGTTTAAACGAACTCAGGCGGGCAGGCATTGAAAGGGTAAAGAACTTTAAATAACATTTTCGGATGTTTGTCGAATCGTTACTTTTAGGGTTCCGTACCATAGGGTGCACACGGAACCCTATTACTAAGCCTCCGCTCTCCGGCCGTCTATTTGTCTCATGCACCGTAATAGGTAGACAGTTAAAATTTTCAGTGTGTATTTCTATTCTATCCGCTATAACAACAAACAATAAAAATGAAATAAAGTTAAAAATTAATGTTAAAACATGTTTCGTTAATAATTGTAGTATTAAAATATATTGTACGGTGGTACGGAAAAAAAGCGGCCAATTGCGAATCGGACTCGCACAGGAAGGTTCGCAATTGGCCGCTTTTTTTTTTGTGGCACTGAAACTGCTGCGAATGTGTTCACATGCTCAACGAAAGTATCAAAATTTACAAATAAAATATCACTTGTAAAATAAATAAAATTATCATTCATCCACCTTCTCACAAAATCCGACACGCATCTATCCATCTCTCGGCGAACAAGTCACAGTGTTGATGACAACCTCAAAACTCAAACTCAAAGCATATCTATACATATAATAAATCTGTAGACGAGGCGTTTCTGTACATTGAAAATATAAAAAAAAAAAATAGTTGGGGTGTTATAGGATAACCAACAGATGCCATTTTATAAATTTTTAGAATTTTTGTCTGTTTGTCTGTTTGTCGGTTTGTCTGTTTGGATGTGACAAAATTTGATTTGAACACGTTCAACGTAAAAAGTACCAAACCAATATGGTTAATTTTTATACTCAAATATAGTGTAGAACTCGGAGTAGTGTTTAGTTTTGGTTTCATCGCAATCGCTTCACTGTATCAAAAGATATAATCAATTTAATGTATTCTACAACAACTTTCATTACGTAAGTTGGATACACGTAATGACATCTATTGGCGCTTTATAGTACTAACGAAAACATAATTATTGTGTTTATAACATTATTATGTGAATAATCACGTCATGCAGGCTTACCTATAAGATGACTATCACAGTCACTTCTGCCTGTGTTATTTTAAAAAGTAATGATAATGATTACATAATATAATGTTAACCGCTTTCGATTGTTGATTGATTAGTGGCGCTAAAAGAATTTCAAATAAAAAGTGAGGATAATGTAAGATAATATTATTATTATTAAGATTGCAATGATAAATGATTTTATTTTTGTAAGTAGGTTTGTACAAACACTTTTACATGTCAATCATGTTTTTATTTTTTAAACTAGATGAAGTCGGCGTTTCCTATCTGACTACTCTGAGAAGAAAGGCCGAAACAAACACACACACGGGCAACTTTATTTAGGAGCTCTTTCGGGGGGCAATCAACCTTTCAAACATTGTTAACAGAGAAGCATTTTCTTAGTGACATAAGGTTTTAAGATCATAATTATCATACTTTCATAGTTTTTTGCCTTTTTTCTCGATTTTTTTTTAATTTCTTTACCATGATAACGCTTCAACGCACACCTCAAGACGGGCTGTTGATTTATTGAGTATAGGTTCGGCAGGTGCACACCCTTTTTTTTTGTTTCCGGGGTGGAAAATCTTCATGGATGTCCGCCGCCCTGGGACGGGCGGCGAAGTCTGTCAGGCTCTTACTGACTAAAAATCACCCCAGTGTTCCATCTCACACCTACGCCGGCGGTTGCGGGACCGTACGATCCTTCCGCAACCCCCGACTGGTGACGTCAAAGAGGGGCGCGCGTTGAACACTACACGCCGCCAGTCCTGATGTGTTGGCGGTGACAGACGTCCCCGAATTCGTCGCCCCTGGACCCGTTTAGGGGGGCTGGAAGAGAGCGTTGTACGCCCTCCGCCGACGCCCGATGCGCCTACTGCGGGCCGGTTGAGTGGATGAGATCTCCCTCTCCCTTTCCACAGCCTCCTTCTGCGAGACGACCGTTTCGCAGAAGGAAACCACCGCGTCCCAGGACTCTTACGCTGCCGTCGACTCGACTACGGCCGGCAGCGATACGTCAAGGTGCACACCCAATACAAGTAGCACTGCCATGTCGTAAAAAGGTATTGTAAATTATGTCTTCGAGACGATAACGAAATTTTTAGCCATTGTCTTGGTTACAACCATATCGACCCTTTTTTTTTCGGATGGGAAATCATCAAATGACCCCTCCCGCTCTGGGTGGAGCGAAGGGAGTGTCAGACTCTTACTGACTAAAACCCAGCTACCCATTACTCTCCGCCCGCAGGCCCGCGCCTACGGTGGCCGGGAGTCGTCACGCGGCTCCCGACGCCCGGAGCGTCTCCCACGGTGGCTGGGACGGGAGGCTCTCTCCCTGAGCCATCCCGCCACCTCCTTTGCTAGCATGACTGCTTCGCAGAAGGAGGTGACAGCCTCCCTCCCTCTCGCCCCGGACCATGGCTTGCACCAGGGCCGGACGCGAGAGGTCGCCGCCGCTGCCGATCGCCTCTACGAGGACACGGCGGTGCTCCGCACAAGCGGGGCAGACCTCCACCGTGTGCTCCACCGTGTCCTCTGGGCGATCCTAGCAATGGTGACACCCGGGCGTTTCCTCCCGCCTGATGATGTGCAGGAACCTCCCGAAACTTCCGTGTCCGGTGAGGACCTGCGTCAGGCGGTAGGCACTCCTTAAAGAGGGGTCTTATCGCCGCTATCGCGGCGTGCCCTGCGCTGGGTAACGACAGTCGCTCTTTCCATGCCGCCATGAGATCGCGCCGGAGATCTGTCCGCTTCGCACCGATTTGCTGCGGAAGCGGATCTTCAATTTAATTCAATTCATTTATTGCATCAAATATGGTAGGTAGGTACATTAAGTTCTTATCAAAAAATATTAAGTAACACACATTTGGCCAATATTTAGCATGCAATAGTACAACTTCCCCCCGGCGTAGTGCCTCCGCGCGCCACTCATACAGGCGCGCGAGGACTATCGCCTCCAGATCCCATGCCGGCCCCGGCCCGTTCCAGTTTGGGGGTCAAACGTCGGAAATGCACCATATCGACCCTCAAGGTATCTTATGGCTATCCACCAAGAGAGAGTTAGCAAATGTGGGCACAGGTTTACAGAATAAGTTAAGAAAGACTTCAAACTACTTTTCAGATAAACTTCAGTAGGTACGATTTAAGAGTAACACCAATGATGTATTCTTCTTTTTATCTTCTAGATATCTCGACGCTATGATAAAGTCTTAATATTGGTATGTAAGATATCTACAATACCAAGTTAAGAATTTCTAAATTTATCGCAGAGCGGCAGAGAAGAAGACAAGACTTATAAAAGCTAACTTCAAACTTCACCTACTAATCTCAGATATACTTTAGATAAAATGGTGGTATGATTTTACGATTTATTCCGGTCTAACTTAGTATTCTAAAACAAATGCAAAATAAAATGGACATAATTTGGCTATTTGGTCAGACAATCAGCCTCGAGCAGACGCTTTCATTTTTATTTATCCTCAAAAATCAAAGTGACACTTCGTCGCATTGTCATTATGAACCCTTAAGACGCAGTGACTGCTGTGCAGTCGAAAGGGCTATGGTTGAGAACCCCAGGCAAGGGAAGCGTTACCAGACAAGATCGGAAGATTTTTCCTTTTACACCTTTCCTAAGCCACACATTATTGTGTTCCGACATCCACGCGAACGAAGTCGCGGGCACAGCTAGTTTCAAATAAACCAATTAACGGTACTTTTCGTCATTTGAATTGATAACAGGTTCAGTCAGAAAGATGAAGCTGAAGAATTCCAAAGCGTAGTAGGTACGGTCGGCAACAAAACTCCATCAACACTATAATTTTTACATGTTATTAAATTGACTACAATTTTTTTCAATAAACTAAGACACAGAGAATAACAAAGAGTTTATATTCACAACATTGTACTTCAGCTGCAATTTGGAAACAAATATTTTGCTCATTAACTGAGATTAAAAAAACTGAAGTGTTAATCGACTTTCGTTGCTGACTGTAACTAATACGCAGTACCTATGGAGAAGAGCGGGCAAGAAACTTAACGGACACTCTTTTATATCAAAAAGAGCTTGCTAGAACAGCATTGAGCATCGATGGAACCTTTTAGCTTGTGTCGTACTATGGCACCCTCACTTCGCCCCGGCATAGTCCGAGGGGTAAACATGAGTTATTCCGGTCTGATCCCCTCATGGAGGTATACGGTTTCAGTGAAACCTCTGTGCTCGAAACCAATGTTTATCTTCCTCTGAAGGGTTCCTATCGTTGATTGTAAGGAAGATATAGAATAGAATACTCTTAATTATGTACACCATATAAATTACAGACATAAATATAGAAACTGTACAAAGAGTGACCCAATGGGCGGTCTTATCGTTAAAGGCGATCTTTTAAAGACAACCTTTGGATGGATTAAAAAGGGGAAGGACAGACAAATACTGCAGGTAGTCTGTGGTGTACCATATCCCTATCGTGTGTGTTAGATTCGATGATATGAAATAATGTATGATGTTTAAAGACCTTCAAAAAACAAAACAGTCACAGGTCTATCGATATTTATCAGTAAAGTAAGTAGTTAGAAATACGTATGAAGTTAAGTTAGCCAAGAAAAAAAAACTGTTGCTCTACGAAAGTTGTATGTACATTATGATGCAAATGACAAATGTTCAGGACGTTTTTTAACACTGTTTACAATTTATCATCTGTCTAGACTTTTCCCAACTATGTTGGGGTCGGCTTCCAGTCTAACCGGGCAGCTGAATACTAGTATTTTACATGGAGCGACTGCCTATCTGCCCTCCACAACCCAGTTACTGGGTAATACGGTACCCCTTGGTAAGACTGTGGTTATCAGACTTTCGGGCTTCTGGCTACCCGTAACGACTCTGTCAACGATCCACGAATGACAACCGGGACCAACGGCTTAACGTGCTTTCCGAGACACGGAGGGGTCCCAGTATGTAAAGATGGTCACCCATCCACAAACCAACCGCGGCAAGCGCAGCTTAACCTAATCGATCGACCTGTGCGGCTGTTATTATTTAGCCACGTCAGCCAATCCGTTACCTTTCACAACACAACAACAAATATCAACTTTATTTTAATGGTTAGGTATTTAGTTGATTTCAGAGTGACTAGCGCTGAAAAGTTATAAAGTGTAGCGTAAACTGAACTTTATCGTGTAGGATTTAAATTTATTTTTTTATAAACTTATATTTGTTTACATTTTTGGCGAATAAATCGTGAATGCAGATTATGTAAACCTTTCGATATGATCTATAACCGATTCTGCCGTCCGTTGTACCAATTTATGAAATAAACACAGTCATGTTTTCTTTTAATCTCAGATGAAGAAGTCTTGTTATTTTATTGTGCATACAAGGATAAAATATTTTTACCCTTTTTATATCTTTGGTAGGTATTTTATGGTTTTACTGGTTTTTATGAAAAATCTATAGGTACTAATATAATAACGCTGAAGAGTTTGTTTGAACGCTAATCTCTGGAACTACAAGTCTGATTTGAAAAATATTTTTGTATTTCGTAACCCAAGTTTTGAGGAAGGCTTATTAGGCTATTTAACATCACGCTAGGAGCTTAAGGAGCCGAGCAAAAAGAAACGCGAACCGACGCGGTGAGTCGACGAACGAGGGAGTTTTATAAAAACGTGACTTTACGACTGCTCTGCGACGTGTCTGCCACGCTAACTATCCTTAGTTTTGCCGAAGCTACCCGAAACCAGCCTCGGCGTCCTTAGGTATGCTTACGAATGCCGAGGCAGCTCTCAGGCGCCCGAAGCCGCCCGAAGCAGCTCTCAGGCGCCCGAAGCAGCTCTCAGGCGCCCGAAGCCGCCGTAAGGCGCCCGAGCTGTACCGAGCCGCACCGATGCCCACCGATAGTGGGTGCCGCGCCTTATTTTAGTATGTTGTGTATCTTACGACATCCACGCGGACGAAGTCGCGGGCAGAAGCTTGTATGAAATAAATATTATATATTGATGCTATTGCTGTTCGAACATTGCAGCTTTTTCTGAAAAACGTCCATATATTTTCGTTGAGCCAAACAAACATTTTATTGGACACAATTGAAATACGGGATTAAGCAACAATATTTAGGGATTAAACTTACCATTGTTGTCCCAGATGTACTACTAAAAATGCTTTAAAAGAGAAAAACGTGAAACTGATTTATATTAAGTGCAAATGGATTTAATGTTTCACAAAATAAAGCCGAAGTTATTACGTAAATTATTTGCCAGTGATGAATTAATGTTTAAAGAGAAAACTGAGGGACAATAATTCTCGTAATTAAAAACGTTTAAAATCTAGTCATAATCTCATCACAGCGATAATCAATGTCAAAAACTTGTCAAAAATGCAGGGAAGTTAGAGGTATTTTTGACAGATTGCGACTGAGATCAGAGGGGCAATTCTCGTAATTTTAAGAACGTTCAGTCTTATCTCAGTCTCAATCAGTCAAAAATACCTGCCTCTAATTTCCCTAGATTTTTGACAAACTTGTGACATTTGTTTGTCGCCAAGATGACACTGGGACTAGATTTTGAACTTTTAAATTACGAGAATTGGCCTTCAGACTATGAGCGTTTTAAAATTACGAGAATTGCCACTCTTATATTCTAACCGACGAAAGTAACCGACATAGCTTGTAGAGTAAGCAAACTGAAGCGGCAGTGAGCTGCCATGTTTGTCCAAGGACCGATGCCCGGTGGTGCAGACGAGTCCTGGACTGGAGACAGCGAAGTGTAGGACGCCTCCCCAGCTAGACGGACCGACGCATTTAAGAAGGTGGCTGGGACAGACTGGATGCGGAAAGCAGAGGACAGGGTGTTTTGGCGCAGCCTGAGAGAGCCCTATGTCCAGCTGTGGACTGCGATAGACTGAGTTGATTGAATTGATTAAGTTAATGGTTAAGTATTTTTACGGCATGT
Source organism: Oligia latruncula (assembly GCA_948474745.1). Classification (NCBI taxonomy): domain Eukaryota; kingdom Metazoa; phylum Arthropoda; class Insecta; order Lepidoptera; family Noctuidae; genus Oligia; species Oligia latruncula. Next base: position 5,795,416 of record OX419699.1, read on the forward strand.
GTTGAACCTGTTTGCCACTTATAGCACATCAGTGATGGTAACACTTGCATTACAAAAACTGCCCTTACTGCTGCGACATAAAGGTCTTCTCAATGTCAAATCGTTATCATTGATGTGCCAATAGGCATAATCATTTAGATCATTGGCTCATTGCCTGTCAATCTAATACCGTCTAATAATCTACCAATATTGTTAATAGACACAAACAAGAGGAATGATTTGAAGATTCGAATGACGTTGTTTCGACGCTCGCTCGCTACTCAAATCTTAGTACGAAATTAGTAGTTTCAGCCGAAATCAAAATCAAAAGTCATGTATTCAAATTAGGCTGAGAATCAGCACTTTTCGAACGTCAAAATTCCAGGAGACAGTCCCTTAAAACACCCGCCCTTCACCCCGAAGTTCCATATCACCTTCGGACATCTTAAGATTAGTTCGGAGTCCGATCTAAGAATGGATGACAACACGATTTGTTAGCTTTTCTTACTCCCTATGTGTTTTTTTTTCGTTAAAAAAGTCACTAAATGGGGAGTAGAGTTCAATCCGAATTATAGACAACTTTCGGACGGGCCCCATTCTTCGTTGTCGGACTTTGAGTGTAGGTTTGTTTCGAAAAACTCTGCGAGCGATAGACGATATTGCTAACCTCTACTCAAACACGAACTAATATCGGTGAAAATCAATGACATTGACAGTAAACCAACATTATATTAGTTCGGAAATGGGAATAGTTGCCTTGCGAGCACGTTCTGCATTCGTGTCATTATATATTCTAACAATGTTGCTACACGTAAAGCAGTTATGTGTTGAGTTAATGACTGCAGCGGGTTGTAAGGAGGAGATAATATTGTATGGTAATTTAATGGTATTTGTAATAGTATTTTTGATTGTATTTTTGATTGTATTTTTAATATTATTATTAAGTATTATATAATAATATTAAAAACTATATAGTATTATTATAATCATTTTTTTTAATAAAGTTATTTAGACTTAGTTAAAGACTAAGGGAATAATTTATATAAGTTCTAATGCACCGGATGTTCAGTATTATATAGGTAGTAATAATAATAAAATGTATTCAAAAATATAAGGACTACTTAACGTTAAATACAGTTTTTCTTAAATCTATGTCAAGTTCACACATGACTGAACTAGGTATTCCTGTGTTTTAGGCGATTGGAGGTAACATTAATTGATTAAATAATCACATACTTATCATATTTATCTTATTGGTATCATGAAAAAAGGTGTAGGTATAAAATTATATAATATGAACAATATTCACTTTAGCACAAGTAATAACTACACCATATATAGCCATATATAACCATAGGGAGTGAGTTAAGTCAACAACTGCAGCAGTGCGTAAGCAGTCGGTAGTCGGTAACTTATTGTTAACAAACAGCCGACTGACCTATTTCCGAGTTGACTTGCTACTGGCCAGGTTCGCCGAACAGTCGGTACACTGCACTAGTTTGAGTTTCCCCATGATTCGTTCTGTAAGATAAGCGTTTGATTGTTATCGATGTTGAATAAACTGTTTCGAGTTTTGCGCTGTTTTTTTGTAACACTTTTCCTTGACCAATAATAATTAGCCTATAATGTTCCCACTGCTAGGACATAGGCCTCCTCTCTATGAGAGGGGGTCACCCGTAATCAAAGAGAATATGACCACTATAGTCTTTGCCCGTAATCCACCACGCAGGCCCAGTGCAGGTTGGTGGGTATCACGTCTTCGAATTTTTGGTTCTAGGATAATGCCGGTTTCCTCACGATGTTTTCCTTCACCGTTTTGAGAGCAGTGGTGATGAAATAATTTACACAATATACAAAATATACAATATGCATAATTTACACATATTACCTTACCCTATTGAATGACTACTACATTGCTGATTCTAATGATTATAATTCAGTAATATCATATTTGTTACGGTTGCGAATCATAGTTAATTGCAAAAAAATTGAGAACATTTGAATATCGCTGGCTATCTTTGCGCAAACGCCGAGTTGTCTAATTAAAGAGTTTAAAAGACTTTAGCAATACACAAGTACTACTACGTCGTTGGTTTAGCGGTCGTAAGCATTACTTCTGGGCATTAGGTCAATTTCTATCTGGAATTTCTCAGTAGCAGCCCAGAGTCTGGATTTGTACCCACTTGTTGGCAATTGGCTCACCCCCTATTACATGGGACTTAAAAATAACTGGCGCAATGTGGGTGCAACTACTATAGGTCAATCAATCAACTCAGCCTATCGCAGTCCACTACTGGACATAGGCCTCTCCCAGACTGCGCCACAGCACCCTGTCCTCCGCCTTCCGCATCCAGTCTACCCCAGCCACCTTCTTTAGGTCGTCCGTCCAACTAGTTGGGGGGCGGCCCACACTACGCTTGCTGATACGCGGACTCCACTCAAGGACTCGTCTGCTCTACCGGCCATCGGTCCTTCGACTGACATGGCCAGCCCACTGCCACTTCAGTTTGCTTACTCTGCAAGCTATGTCGGTAACTCCGGTTCTTTTCCGTATAATTTCATTTTTGATTACTTGATTACCTTTACCTAACCCTTCAGGGAAGCCAGATGTGATGTTAAATAGTATTATGAACAATCAGAATAGTAGCCGTAGCCACAATAATATTGTATTGACACTAATTGTATTGCGTTGATACTAATTAAGTAGGACATTGATTATTCACATCACTTAGTATTGATACGTTCATTATGAAAACAGCGTGTTAGCGATACGAATTCCAATCTGTCGAACTGAAAACTCTTCTATAGCATGATGAGTTATTGTTGGAGTCCCAGCACTAAATGTTACTAAGTAAGTAACTAAATAATACGAACTCGCACTCTCTCGTAGCCATTTTTATTTCACTTTCCTCAAGGGTTGGGCCGCGACAGGTCTACTACGTGCTCCTGCCTACTTGATTGATTTGATGGTGATTAGTGAAAATATATCTCCATAATCAGAAGAACTGGCTGTTTTCCTTACCTACTTCAACATCCACTAACTAACTAACTACCACTAACTTGGCAAGGTTTTGGCGTAGTTGGAGTTAGTTTGCGCATGCACACTTAGTGCATGTTGGTGACCCTTATTGCTTGTTAATATTCTATGGTTATGGCCATAATTTATTTTAAAAATGTCTGTTTAGAAGAATGTTAAAAAGGCAAAACGCATCTAACGACTCTTGCCAAGTTACGGCGACTGTAAGACCGCAGGTAGTTAAATAAATACATGTGTATACATACAAACATTTGGTACAAGTACCTACAAGATAAATTCAATTCAGAAGCACAATAATAAAAACAATACACACAAAAGCAGTTGCTGCTACTAGCAATCCAGACAATGGTTTATTTTTCAAAGTAGTGTTTAGTATAAGCACTTACTTGGTTTGGTAAGTAGTGCTGCACCAAACAAATGTTACTAAGTAAAGAAAGTCCCTGATTAAGTGCGCGCTTTACTTAAGATATTTAAGTTTGGAAGGATCCACACTCGGGGATATATTTTGAGAGATTTCCAGCCAGAGCTAGTTGGGAAAGTGCATTAGTAGAAGTTGAGCTTAAAAAAGACTATTCTTTTAAGGCGAGTACATGACCTAAAGCGCTGTCTTTGTCGGACTGCATAGAAAAGAAAGAGAAGCGCGATGACACAACCCTGGTAATTGATTGCAAAATATTAAGCAATTATATTCTATTTACAAAAAATCTATTGTTTGGACTAAAAAATTAAAACACTAGTATTTTAGTATGTTGCTTGTAGAATAATCTAACAAAAAATCGTAATGATTCTATGTATATTAATATGGTTTTTATTGTAAAAAGAAGGTTTTTATATGTATCTTCATGATTTTTTTCTATCGTATTAAATTAGTTCTATTATGTTTTCAACACATTATCTACCTAGCATATATTCTAAAGAATATCATATAACTTTTCTGATTTTGTTGTTTGTCGATCATATACTTTTATTGTTTCTAAAACTTGCGTTTTTTTTGTGTTAAGTCCTGTAAGCCCCTTAAGTGTCGTACTCACTGTTCGAAGTATTTAAGACTTTATCAATTTTGACTTAAAATATTAGACGTAGGTTATTGTATAGTTGTTTTGCGTCAGTTATTTGAAGTCCATACATGTACCTAGTAAACTAGTTCCAACTTTTCAACTCATTGCTTAGCAGTGCGTTGAAAATCGCCGCGGGAAAAACGTGTGTCACCTGGGAGCCTAAAAGGGCCACTTTGGTAGAATCAAAAAGGATAACATTTTTTTTTTTTTTTATAATAATATCGTTTATTTATAAAAATGGTGCAGATTTACAATAACTTATCTTAAAAATTATACAGAACACAGTTGCTCATTTGCCTGAACTAGGTAGGACCTGTGTTTCAGGCTAGAAAGGTGCTTAGAAATTTAAAATATATAATAAACAACTGAGAAAACTAATTAAAAACTAATAATAACTTATAAGACTAACACGTTTTATTTACAGACAACGAGTAAATCCTCTGTCTCACTGTATGATATGCTAAGTAAAAATTGCAGAATAACCTTTTTACAGTCGTAATTATTTAATTTATAGATACTTAATTTCCTATTCAATTTATTGTATAGAAATGGGCCTAAAAATGTATAAAATCTGTTTACAAAGACATATTTAGAGGATGCATTTGACTTATGAATCCTAATACAGACAAAAAAAAATTACTGAAAAATCCTTCACCAATGGGATTTGATACGATTAACTTAACAGTTAACTGTCCATTATGATTCATAATGTTATCCTTTTATTATTCTGCCAAAGTGGCGTTTTTAGGCCCCCTGGGCATCGGATCTCCCAATAATTCCACCGCAAAAACATTCTAGAGTGAAGTAGGGACAATAACCTTTAGATCTCTTTGGTTGAGCAACAAAAGCGGAGTCAAACAATGTAGAAAAACAGTAAGTAAATATATGACTTATAGACTGAACAAAAGGAATACAAATATTATATAGATGGTCAATGTGTTGAAAAAATTCAAGTAAGCAAATGTTGTTATATTTGGAAATGCGGTCGGAGAGACTTTTGAAAAATCCTAAGTAAATAGTCGTAATTCGAGGTTTGGCTCTCTCGTATTTCCTCCTCTAATATTGGACCAATTTAAAAGATATTTCATAAACTGAATAAGAAGGATATATATGTTACTGTAAAAGCCCGAACTGCGGTAAATCTTAGGATTTACCGGTAAAAGCATGTCGCACCGGTAAAAGTCCGAATTGTTCTATAATAATGGCACTGATTTAAAGAGGCAGTTGTAAATAGCGGTTTTGGTAAGTTCGCTCTTGCATCCTATGTCGACGGAGCCCCGCTTACCGCTCATTCAGTTATTGGACTGCTCAATTATTTTTAGAATTGACATTGTAATGTTTTTCAACTGATCATAATAACATCTCGAATATTTAAATAACAGCTCAAAAAATTAGTTCCCTATAATAATCATCAATTTCTGACTTTTACCGGTGTTTGCGGTAAAACCTAAGATTTACCGACTGAATGGGCCGATAAAAGTTTGAAATTAAAGATTATTATAGAACAATTCGGACTTTTACCAGTGAGACTTGGTAAATCTTAGGATTTACCGCAGTTCGAGCTTTTACAGTAACATATATACTATGTCTTTATGTTTTTTTTTCATTAATAGTTGTCAAATTTGTACACTAGGCCTCTGTTGACAATGGTTTAAATCGGCATTTTTTGAGGGTTCTAGTGCTTATAAAAATAATGTATCATCAAAAAGGAAAACATAGGGACGGACATACAAGTAGTTAATATTTATTATTCTGTAAAAATTCATTGCTTTATGGCCGTTAACCAGGAAGAAAACAGGCGAGAGCGTTTCTATGGAGAAACGACCACCCGCATTTCCTCGTAAGGGGCGTACAATGAACCCTGGACACAAACAAAAAACAATACAACAGAAAAATACACAAACAATAATATGACGTGTTTGTACCCGGATTCTATGTCAAAAACGGATAATATTTCATACTTAGAAGTTCACTAGCTTTTGCCAGCGCCTTCGCCTGCGTGAAGGGCGGAAAGTATTACAAGGATAATAAAAACTACCTTGTGTGCTAAATTTCCGTTTTCCATTCAGCCGTTTTTGCGTGATTGAATAACAAACATCAAAATGTACAAACTTTCACATCTTTATACACAAACTAGCTGTTCCCCGCGGTGTCACACGCTGCGCGGCTCCTAAGGGTCGTAGCGTGATGTTATATAGCCTATAGCCTTCCTCGTTAAATGGACTACCCAACACTAAAAGAATAATTCAAATCGGACCAGTAGTTCCAGAGATTAGCGCGTTCAAACAAACAAATAAACAAACAAACTCTGCAGCTTTATAATATTAGTATAGATATAAAACAAAGTTAGGTGAGTTTCACCATTTATAACTCAAGAACAGCTGGACCGATTTTTATGATCTTTGTTTTTTTTTTGGATTTGTCTCCGCCCTGTATTGCTGAATAACTATTAAAATATGCGAAAAATACATGATAAATAAAAACTTATTTACAAAAAAAACAACCGACTTCCAAAAAACTTCGGAAGTCGGTGGCAAAAAACTAAAATACAAATCCAAAGACACCGACTTCCGAAATTAAAGTTATTTTTCACTTTATAGTGTTTTTTATAAGTCGGTTGTTTTTTTTTGTAAAAAAGTTTTTATTTTTCACCTTTTAGTGGGTCAGTTTGTAATTTATCAAAGTTACAATAGCCTAATGTAAACTGCTCATCACCTTTTACAAAATATTGCTTTTCCTGCAGGGACGTTAATTGTTGAGGAGTTCTCCTGGTTCTTACCAACTCCTAAACAACCACTCACCATACGCATTGTGACGAGGATAAATCGTATAGCAACCATATTAAAGTAATCGAATCGCAACCCGTGAAATATTTGTCATTGAGTAGTTCCGATGGCCATCTGTGGCCAATTTACCAAATGATGATTTCCGAGAGCAAATGCTCAAGTTACTTTAAAAAATGCCCAAATCGCTATAGCTTTGCCTATAAAATTTGAGGGTTTCCCTCAATTTCCATGGGATCCTCTCATCAGATTCCAACTTGATGATAATGAGACCACCTCGAGAGTATACCCTTTCGAACAAAAAAATAATTTTGAAAATCGGTCCTCAATTGGCGGAGTAATCGCGTAACAAACACACAAAAAAAAAAAAAAAACATACCGTCGAATTGAGAACCTCCTTCTTTTTGAAGTCGGTTAAAAGTTATATATATAGTTTATTTTTTCAAATTCGTTCTTATTGATTATGAGCCGGTACGAAGTTTGCCGGATTAGCTAGTTTAATTAGCAGGATTAACACCGAATTAGCATAATATATGTCTTTGTTATCTGAGGGCTGATTTTTCCATAGCCAGATAACTTTTATTCGAGGAATAAAATTGACGTTTAACAATTTTTTTAATAACTGTCAAAATTTCAAAATTATTCCTCGAATAAAGTTATGCAGGTCAACAGGTTCCTAGCCTTTTCCCAACTATGTTGGGGTCGGCTTCCAGTGTAACCGGATGCAGCTGTATATCAGTATTTTATATGGAGCGACTGCCTATCTGACCTCCACAACCCAGTTACTGTGTAACGATACCCCTTGGTAAGACTGGTTGTCAGACTTTCGGGCTTCTGACTACCCGTAACGACTGTCAAACATCCACGAATGACAGCTGGGACCAACGGCTTAACGTGCTTTTAGAGGCACGGAGGGGTCACGGTATGTAAAGATGGTCACCCATCCACAGACCAACCGCGGCAAGTGTAGCTTAACCTGATCGATCGACCTGTGCGGCTGTTATTATTTAGCCACTGACAGTTGTCAGATGATTAAAAAAAATCAGCTCTTAGTAGGTAAATATTTTTGAAAGATTAATATGCGATGACCGCTGGGCAAAAATCTGCCGGCCCAGAAAGAGATGCCGAGATAACCTGGACACGTACAGTGAAAAGAGTTCCTGGAAGAATTTGGGGGAGGCGTTTGCCCAGTATGCAGCAGTGGGACAGTAAAGGATAACAAAACAAAAACAAAATTTAGGTATTTCGATCTGAAATACCTAAAATGACGAATCTAAATAACAATAGGTATTATTTCTAGTTTCCTATCAACAACTTTTACTTCTCATTCAATAACTAACAAAGGATTTTCAATATCGCCTTCAATTCGTGACAGGTATTATCAAATTTCATCTTCAAGCCAACATTATAAGACGTTTCACGTTTCAAACATTCAATAACTCGCTGACGAAAATGGATTATTTAATAATTTTCTAACGTTGAAACGGTAGAAATTGAGACATAGCTTGTTTTAATATTTAATTAAAATAATAATTCATGGCTCTTGTTCTATTTGTTTTATATTACGAACAAATTAGCTGTGCCAGCGACTTCCTACAACAATCGATGTTGGAAAACAATGTGTGTCTGTAATAAATCTTTTTCTTTTTCTAAAACAAAGAAAATTTAGTTAAAAGTTAAATTTAGTAAAATGCTGTTGATTTGATATTACAAACAGACGCTTCAATTTTGTTTATTTGTAGTTTGTTTGTTTTGTATTTGATGTTTTGTTTTTTTTGTCGTAAATTATCCCACGCGAACATGCTACCGGGACAAAGAGTAGCCTAAATGTTACTCCATAACATCAGCTATATGCCAATGATAGTCCCGTCAAAATCGGTCAAGCCGTTTCGGATATTAGTCGGAACACAAAAAAAAAAATTAAGTACCTTTATACACTTTCATATGCATTTAGTAAAAAGCTGTTATTTACACATCACAAACAATTAAATTTTATTTGTTTGTAGGTATTATTTATGTCTAAGTATAGATCAATGTTTACGTTAATAGTAGATAATTAATACCACGGGGAAAACCTGCACCCTGATTGCGTAACACACTATCAACCGGAATCAGAATCATTTTAAAGCAAATTGATAATCCATTGCTTCATAAGTTCGAAAAATTTGTAAATAACGCAATGAATGTTGTTGAACTGTCAAAATGAAACCGATTCAGATTGATAATGTGTTACGCAACTGCCCCGCTGGATTAGACTTGCACAGACCAGGGAAGCATAGCACAAAAGGGAGGAGGTCTAAACTACTTCGCGTGCCAAAAAATCGCACCAGCTTATGTACACAAATCGTAAGCCGCCACTTTTGCGCTGAGTCCTGTGTACTGCTGGCTGGATGAGCGTGAGCGCTGGCGATAGGCCCCGGGGATGAGGCAAGACATCTTTGAATAGATTTGATTTTCCCATCACTAAATAGTGCTTGTGACGTCATAGTAGGTAGTCAAAAAATGTCACGCTTGGTTTTCATACAGATCGTGATACTTGCGTCTTCTAGGGCTATCTATATCTGTAGTCGCCGCCGATGATGATGATGATGAAATACTACTCGAATTAAAAAGGATTGCTGTAGAACATTTCAGTATTCCTTTACTCCCTAAAACATTGTACCCAGTTGCTATTTTCTCCATTTCCAACCCGCATTGAGATGATATTATTTTGCCAAAACGTGTTTTATATCCGACGACGTCAATTAGTTTCCATTTTCCCCCTTCATTACAGAGAAATGTCGCCGAAATAAGATTTTCGCCAACAATATCGTTCAAATATCTCGTAATTCCTTATAATCAGTATCAAGATAGAACAAAGAAATAATATAACGTTATTAATGTTACAGAATTATCTGGTCCTACTGTCGTCAATACGTCCTGGGGCAATGAATGGCCTCCATATTTCTCTTGGCGAGCAATGAATCCAATTATCGGGCTGTGCGGCGGCGACATGTTAAATGGTCCCCATTGCTTCTCGCCAACCTCTGTCTGCTATCCTCATCCACCTCAATAATGCGAGGATCATTATAACGTCGGAATATCTTCATTTTTCAATAATATTAAACCGTTGGTCCTCAACAATGGTCATTGGAGCGTTCTTTTTATTCGAATGAGTACCCATGATTTTCTTTTTGGGTGCGCTATTGACCTAAATAATGATGACAGTTATTAGTGGGTATTATAATTTTAAATGGGTGGTTTTAATAGGTAATTCTGGCGTTTTATTGATGCACAAGGTACTTATATTGCTACCTTTATGATATTTTTGAACGATTGGCATAGACAAATGCAAAAAAAACATGTCGGTCCTGTACAAAGCTACAGTTCACAGTTATTTTACCTCTAATTTTACGTCACTGTCAAAATCACAGTGGTCTTTATTCTCCTTGTAATAAAGTTGCTGTTGGAATGCTGCTACAGACAAGTCAGTTAAAATCATAATGATCTTTATTGTAGTTATAATAAGGTTGCTGTTTGGTTTCTGCTGTCAGAGGTCAAATAACTGTGAATGGATTGTACAATATTATTTTGGCGCGTGGCGAAAATCGGAACTAACGTCGCCATCTTGTTGTAACAATTTCAATGATTAGCGTCCGTCTCACGAAAGAAGCGGCAATAAGTGGAACTAATTATGATTATACAGGTAACAGCATTCCTACAACAATCCTCCTACCTCACACACCTTTCTCTATGTGCATTTTATTCAACAGTGCCTGTATTATAATGTTGAGATAAATATATTAATAAAGATTTATGTCTCCGTCACATGCCTGTATGCCTGTCACTGACTTCTTTCGTGGGACAGACTCCAACAACAACGCCCCCCGGTGCCGATTCTGTTGTTCACAAACTAAACTAAATTTAAGTTCAGTGCATCTTTTTCTTTCTATTTCATAAAGAAAAGGACAGAAGATACATATTAGTTTAGTCCTGTCAAATTAATCAACGCCTGACGTAAATTGACGTAATTTTAGTAGGCAAGTTTTTAATCACTTCTAAACTTGTATGGAGTAGTGTCAGGCGCTGATTAATTTGATAGGACTAGAATGAAATTTATCTTCTGTCCTTTTCTTAATGAAATAGAAAGAAAAAGATGCACTGAACTTAAATTTAGTTCAGTTTGTGAAGAAGGGAAACGGCACCAATGTCATTCAGGCGCCAAAATATCCTTGTAGCACTCTACACTCATGTGCTCAGAGTGGATTGTTCTTGGTGTGCATCACAAAATTGTCTTCATCAAGTAATTAGGCCATGACTTACGAGTTGTAGGTCGTAGGTTCGAACCCAGACAGGCGCTTTCCTTTGTTAAAAATATTTTTATCACCACTGCTCTCAAAACGGTGAAGGAAAACATTTATTTATTTTTACCAATTACAACTAGGTAGGTACATATCTTTACAGATCATCGTGAGGAAACCAGCATGTCCTAGAAACAAAAATTCGAAGACATGTGACATCTACTAACCCGCACTGGGCCCGCCTGGTGGATTACGGCCCACCCCTCTCACCGAGAGGAGGCCTGTGTCCCAGCAGTGGGAACATTATAGGCTGATTATGATGATTCAAATACCTAATTAAAATATCACTTGAAACTTCTCTGCGTAACCAAATGAGGCCAAACTGTTGAACATGTAGTGTGAAAGTGTTATAGTGAACGAAGTCTCAAACACTCGTATATCCTCCGGAGCCGGAAGTTCGTGTTTATCGTGACAGCTTGAGCTACCTGCGATCGTTTTCGACGCGACACGTTGCACGCTGCGCTGGTACAAACTTGTGAATGTATTTATTTGGCAAATTTTCTGTTTGGATTGATCGTTTCATTTGGATTAAAGAATATTAGAAACTAGCTTTTGCCTGCAGCCTTGTCCGCGTAGAGGATGGAAATTATTCCATGAAAATTATTCTACGAGGATAAAAAGTATCGTATGTCCTAACCCAGGTAATGATGTCTACATATGTGTCAAATTTCATCGAAAGCCGCTCAGCTGTTAAGGCGTAAAAAAGTAACAGACAGACACTCAGAGTTAATTTCGTATTTAAACATTTAATGGTAAAAAAATAACATAAAGTAATATTTTCCGTTTCCTGTTTAGCTCGGCTACTGTGGACAGGTTATTATATGAGTAAAAAATACTATTAGCTATTTCATTAAGTATGGAATGGCACTAAAACAGGAAATTAGTGTTACAAAGACTGCCTCGACCCACTTAACTCTGTTTATTCAAAGACTACCTTCTGCCCGCGACTTCGTCAAGAATTGGGCTATCAAAGGCTAAAGGGATTTTTCAAATCCAACGGCAGTTTCAAAGATAAGCGCGTTCAAACAAACAAACAAACTCCTCAGCTTTATTATTATTATTATAGATATATACTAAAGAAATATTAAATCCATGATAATCTTTGAAGTTACATCTTCAAATGTTTTCGAGGGAAACGAAAATAACGTAAAAGTAATGAGGTCCATAAATTGTTATGTATTCAATAAAGTGGGTTTCTGTAGCGTCTCCTTTGCTTAAAGATAATGATGGCAGAAAAAAATGTACGCATATATTTGCGTATTAGACGGAACGGATCTGTGCTACGACGTAGTAGCTTACGTAGGCCAGATTTCGTAGCGTTGGCTACGCCGCCGCCGCCGTAGCGATCATTCGTTTTTGGGGCAATATGATTATTTATGGCATAATGACGCAATGTTTAAATTAAATAAATATTTTTATATTTTTTAAGGTAAAACAATAATAAATGTCTATAGACACTTTAATACGCGTATGTTTGAATATATTTAATTTATATGTAAAGAAGCACAAAAAAATATTGTGCTGATATGGGTGTCGTTTTTAGTGTCAGTTTTCATATTACGTTACATCCATTACGTATTTTTAACCAACGATAATACTGCTCCGATACAGGTACGATACCTACATTTCAGCAAAAATGAGCCCAAACATTCGAGGACCAATCTTATCGCATCAGAAATATCGGCAGAACTGCACTTTAGTACACCAAACGCTTTGCTAATGGCAGTATTAGGCCCCAATGTGATGTTAAGCGAGTTATCGAAGTCCACGCTGTAAACGAGCATTTTCAACTAGGAAATTCAAATGCACTTAACCCGGTTTGCGGCCCAAAAGACCAAAAAGCTGCTCAGTTGTTCGTAATAGAGCTCGAGGTTTACTAATGAGGGGATTATTTGATTGTGTAGATTCTAGAAGTGAGTACGTGAAAATATTGCGTCAATTTATTTGTAAAGTTACTCGTCGTTTATATTAATAACAGCCACACGGGTCAATCTAAGGTTAAGCTACACTTGCTGCGGTTGGTTCGTGGATGGGTGACCATCCATTAGAGATCCCTCATCTCGAAAAGTACTTTAAGAGAAAATGCGGTTGGTCTATTCTCCATAGAAACGCACTCGCCTGTTTTCTTTCTTTTCAATGACCACAAAGCAATGATTTTTTACAGAATAATAAATATTAACTACATCTATGTTCCTATCTATTCTTTTTTGATGATACATTGTTTTTATAAGCACTAGAACCCTCACAAAATTCCGATTTAAACCGCTGTCAACAGAGGCCTAGTGTACAAATTTGACAACTATTAATGAAAAAAGAAAAACATAGGGACACAGTATAATCCTTCTTATTCAGTTTATGAAATATCTTTTAAATTGGTCCAATATTGAAGAAGAAAATAGGCGAGAGCCAAACCTCGAATTATGACTTTTTACTTAGACTTTTTTTTTTCGTATTACCCAGTAACTGGGTTGTGGAGGTCAGATAGGCAGTCGCTCCATGTAAAATACAGGTATTCAGCTGCATCCTGTTAGACTGGAAGCCGACCCCAACATAGTTGGGGAATGGCTAGGCAGATAATGACTTAGACTTTATCAGAAGTCTCTCCGACCGCATTTCCTCTTAAGCCGTTGATCCCGACTGTCTTTCTTCGATCTTTGACAGTAGTTACGGGTAGTCAAGAGCCCAAAAGTCTAACAACCAGTCTTAGCAAGGTATCGTGTTACCCAGAAACTAGGTTGTGGAGGTTACATAGGCAGTCACTCCATGTAAAATACTGGTATCCAGCTGCATTCAGTTAGACTGGAAGCCGACCCTAACATAGTTGTGAAAAGGCTAAGCATATATACAGGGTGGGTGGGATGTCGACGCGCAAACTGAAAGCATGAATTCAGATCATTGATTGAGTTCTCTATATGAAAAGGCCTTTGATCAATATTACAGACTGTTATTATTGTTATTAACTGAATAGATCCGGTAATAAGGTTACATTATTCAGATAATCAGATTATTAATCAAGTACTGTTTATTACCTGATTGATTATGTACAGTCGACCTCGTACTTTTAACCCTCGTGCTTTTAACCCGAAGGTCGAATGTCACTTGCACGTCATAAAACGACAAGGTCTATTTGTCTATGTGGCAGTTAGATAGTTTCAACCATTGAAATTTACATTTACTGGGAATTGTTGTGAAAAAAATAATAAAAAAAACAAAAAAACCCGACTGCGGTAAAAAACTTTTTTGATTTGAGTTTGAAAATATACAAAATGGAATGGGTCCCGCCTGCTTCCAACTTTCATTTAATTTAAAATGGGCTTGTTTTTTGCTTTTAATTTTTTTTTTAACTTAAGTTTTTAACCGCAGTCGGGTTTTTAGTTTTTATAATAACTTTTTTATTTCCAACTTTTTAGGGCCCGTAGCTAAATAATAACAGCCGCACAGGTCGATCGATCAGGTTAAGCTACGCTTGCCGCGGTTGGCCTGTAGATTAGCTAAGCAGATGCTAGTTTACAAATATGAAATATTTTTTTATTTTTTTTATTTCGTGTTTTTTACGATTTGTCACTTCGAATTACTTTTAACCATATAAGTTGTATACATATATTTTTGTAATTCCTTTTTAAAACTCTTCATCTTGATACCCCACTCGAGAGCGTGCCAAAGAAATATACATACATATACTCGAAAAACATAACACTCCTTCTGGCGCAGTCGGTTAAAAAACATAACCCTCATTCTGGCGCAGGCGGGTAAAACCACATAGCGCGAAAAAAAACAGCTGTTCCCTACATTTATGTTCGTATAACTCTTCAAAATGTAGGGAACAGCAAATTTTTTTTTCGCGATTTCAGGTTTGGTCCCCTAGTAAAAGTTGTTCATAATGATTGTTAATGTTTTACAAATAACCCTGTATATATATTTATATTTTTTTTTTGTTTCACTCCAACACCGTTCAACCGATCACCCTGAAAATTTGAATGTATTTTCGGATTTATGCAAATTTTCAGTTATTGAACTTTGTCACATTATTTATTTCTGAGGCGGTACGAAGTTCGCCGGGTCAGCTAATCTATAATAATATAAACTCGAGGTTTCTACTCTAAAAAAATGGCACAAATATTACTATGCGATAGCGGCATGATAAAAAGCTTGTCATAAACATACGTAAATTCGGTACGAGTTCAAAATAATCTTACTTCACCCATTTTGTCTGCAGCCGGCCATTACCGCTTCATAATTTCATTACAGTCTTGGAGTATTACGGGACCGATCGGAATACTTTCTGTAAAAAACAAAGAATCTAGAACGGCTATAATCTAATCGAATTATCGACATTCCTGGGGTAAAAATTCCTCGCCCAATGTCTTTAGGCTTCTAGGGTAATGTCATGCAGGGTGGATGCCATGCCTCGAATACCACAACGCTAAACAATATTCCATGACCTCTCAAGCTCCGCTAATGAGACACAATTGATTTTCTATTGTATCGTACTTCATAGGGTGCGCGCGGAGCTTGACCGGTTAAAGTGACTTATAGTACAGGGTCCTAATAATTGTTTGCTGCACCGGACGACGTCAATACGTCGGCGCGCCGCCGGCTGTCGCTGAAAACCAGCGCTGGGGCTCTGTCTTGCATAGGGTCGCAGCATAATGCTGAGCGATAGCCGTTTTGCATGGATGTGACGCATGTTTCCCCCAACCCTTTCTTATTTTTTTTTGTTTACTTTTCTTTATTGATTCATGTTTACAACAAATAAACGTATTTTCTTTCTTTCTTATAATTTGCTTTTCGTTTGAATACTTTTCTGTATCGCATAGCTCGAAGAATTTCCAAACTGGCAGTGGGCAGGGCACATTGCTCACGGAATACAGGGCGATGAAGCGGAAAGATACTGGAGTGGAGTCCGCGTACCAGAAGACGTAGTTTTCAAACACCTCCAACAAGTTGGACCGATGATCTTGTGAAGACCGCAGGAATCCGCTGGATGCGAGAAGCACAGACCGGCGAAGTAGCAATGCTTGGGGGAGACCTATGTCCAGCAGTGGACGTCTTTCAACTGAATAATAACTCGTAAGTTAGCACCGCGGAAGATAAGTACGGTCCTAGGACGAACAGAAAATTCCAGACAATTCGTCAACTGTAAGTTATATTTAGTTTAGAAACATTCGAATTTAAACCCGTCTACTAACCCAGAGTCACGAAAGAATCTAGAATGCCTATTTGTAATAAAATAATCAATAATATTCTTGTTTGATTTAGGTTTCCGGCCCTGAGAGCGTGTAAAGCCGAAAGCCGACACAGCCCGAATATAGAGCACCCACAAGATTTACACTTAACATACATCATGCTAGGATATGACGGACCAGTGCGGAATTTAATCAAGTAGTTTGTAACAAAACACAGGTGCTTCTAAACGTGCACGGCATAGTTGCGTTACTTGCTCGTCTGTTCAGTTCGTGTAATAGGTACTTACTGGTAAATTGCTGTTCTTGGGTACTGTGTGTGTGCAAAGATGGGAATGCAAATTAAGTTGTGGGTTTTAATTAATTTGCAATATCACTTTATATGATTGAATAAATAAAACTGCAGCCTGCGGTAGTATTTTTTATGACAATAATTACGGTCTTTTTTACAAAAAAGTTAAAATGTTGGAAAAGCTTATGCTTATAGAATAATCAGCCTATAATGTTCCCACTGTTGGGATACATGCCTCCTCTTGATGAAAGGGAGTGGGCCATTCCACCACGCGGGCCCAGTGCAGGTTGGTAGATGTCACATGTCTTTTAATGTTTGGTTCTAGGACATGCCGGTTTCTTCACGATGTTTTCCTTCACTGCTTTGAGAGCAGTGGTAATGAAATAATTTACTCAAAGTAAAGCACACAGACAGGCGTCTGTGTTTAGAACCTATGACCTACAACTCGTTAGCCACCACTGCTTTGTGTGATATCTGCGTTCATGCTTAGGTATGCCACTTTCTTAAACATGAAAATACATGGACCAGGAAAAAATGAGCCGGCTAATCTATCTGCGGTAATTGACCTTAAAAAAAATCCAAGTAACATTTATACAAGCCGTGGAAAATAAATCGCTTAGCTTAAGAAGCCAAATACGCATAATTTACGTTTGCGGAAAGCAGAAAATTAATCCAACGATCTACCAACAAGGGTACATCAAAGAAACTTTTGATGAGGGTCAATGTTAATGGCGTTTGAACCATAATCCCGATTATAGAAACAAGAGAGATACGTTATTACCTCATTATCGCGATAAACTTGTCATCTAGTTTAATGTTACCACTCGCTGGGGAGTTGGCAATGTCAAATGTGGTAGGTAGAAGATTAATGATGTTTGTGGAATGTTTGGTAGTTTATGTCGTGGGAAATAGCGCTAATCGTTGCTCTTTACATAGCATTATCAGCCTATAATGTTCCCATTGCTGGGACACAGGCCTCCTGTCGAGTGTGTGAGAGGGAGTGGGCCGTTATCGACGATTACTGATAATTGCTTATACTGACTGGACTGGTCCACTTAAATATGTGTGGTACTTTCTCCAAAAGACCATTTCAGACATCAATCTACATAGTCAAAGTTCAGTCTTAAAAGAGGCTGTGACCTCTGAGTTTGTTTTGGCCGTTCTTCTCAGAGTAGTCAGATAGGAAAAGCCGACCTCATCTAGCTTATTTTTTTTGTAATATATCGTGTGAAAGTGTTTCCGATATCCTATTTACAGAATAAACACTTTCAATCATCCACGCGACCCTAGTGCGGGTTGGTAGATGTCACATGTTTTCGACACATTTTTTTTGTGTTACACAAAGTAGAGCGCCTGTCTGGGTTCGTACCAACGACCTACAACTCGTAAGTCGCGGCCGTCACTATTGGGCCACCTTGCTCTTTACATGGTTGGTGAATATTTTGATAAACATTAAAAAAAATACGTTACTTATGTCTAGGGATTTCACTTGTGTCATGAAATCACCAACATCCGACAGTGGTGATTATAGCAACATTTTTATCGATCGCTTGCTGTAGTGGAAATCTTTAATTTAATAGACTTTTCAAGGGTTTGTAAATAATATTTAGGTGGATCATACGCTACAGCGCGCCACGCGACGGGGCACAGATAACGCGTCCCCGCGCGTGCTTTTATGTACAAATTCAATAAAATCGCGCTTCCACGCGGGGAAATTAGCTCCGTTTCCCGCGCCTTGAATATCATTCAGGCCGCTCGCTAGTTGAACAGCGCCATTTAGTTGCAGAGCTAGGTAGTTAAAAGGCTGATTAAGCTAATTGGCTGCGACGGTTATAAGATATAAAACATGTATTTTAATTACATGATTAAGAATTTATATCTTCTTGATGTACAGACGCCAGCACATCAAGCTACTACAATCTGTCAAATTTCTTTAATAGATTTTCAACTTTATCGCTAAAGCATGAAGTTCAAGGTTGATTGGGAAAATTGGTCAGTTTCGGGTACCTAGATGTGTTGGCGTCTGTACTTAGGTATAGACCAAAAGACCGTCTCAGACATCGATCTACATGGTCTTCATATAACCTGACCAAGATTATGTCTGGACTTTAAAAGAGACTGTGACCTCTGAGTTTGTTTCGGCCTTTCTTCTCAGAGTAGTCAGATAGGAAACCCCGAAATCATCTAGTTTTAAAAAAACATGATTGACGTGTTTGTACTACTTACAATAATAAAATAATTTATCATAATTATGCCTAATTTAGTCATATCCGAGCGTCACGGCAAAATTCCTTTCTGTGATCCCAGATCATAATCTGATAGCATGACTAATGAGAATTGTGTCTGGGTTACCATGAAGGACCACTTAAAACCATTTCCAGTATTATCCTTGGTCCTCGTGGTCCTTATCCCCACAATTATTAGTACGATGATGTGCATTTCTAAGTAGTGACAGATGAGCAGTGGTGGCCAAGTGGTAACGGCCCCAACTTATGAGTCGTAAGTCGTGGGTTCGAAGTCAGTTAGGCACTTTGTGTAAATAATTTCGTCACCACTGCTTTCAAAACGGTGAAGGGAAACATCGTGTGATAAATAAAAAATCGATCAAAACCAAAAGTAATTTATTTCAAATTAGGCTGAGAATTAACACTTTTCCAACGTCAAAATTACAAAAGACAGTCCCCTAAAACGCCCGCGCTTCACAGCTTCCTAGTGCTTTCACTGGGAAGAAGAAGTGGCGCTACAAACTCCCCAGCAGAACACGGAAACAAAAAATCTAAGACACGTGACATCTACCAACCCGCACTGTGCCTGCGTGGTGGATTACGGGCCGCTCCCTCTCACCGAGAGGAGGCCTGTGTCCCAGCAGTGGGAACATTATAGGCTGATTGTGCAACAGATGTAAAGATTTTTAAATATTTGAATATGATATCCAAAATAACTGAAACGTTGTTTTGTAGTAGACCAAATCAATCAAGGCAAACGTAGAGCAATTGAATAAAAATCTTGGAACAAAAAAAAATTAAATACAAACGTTAGTTCAGGAATAAAATTGAGACTGGAAAAAAATCCGAACTTTTAGCACCACATGCGAAGTTAGAATAACAGAGCGTTTTTGGTAGAATAACAGAGCGTTTTTGGTAAAATAACTAACCAAGGATTGTTTTGCTTTATCTAGTAAAAGTAACTCGGTGCAGCTACAGCCAATCTGGAATGATTGTTGTGAACATGTTGTAAAAGCTTTTGCCTGCGACTTTGTCTGCGAAAATGTTTTGTTCTCTGACCCACCGCATCACCCCGCGCTATTATTTTCATTTACTGGCGCGGATTAAAAATGAATATATTATTTTACTTGCTTATATTTTATTATTTATTTATTTCTGCCCGTGATGTTAAATATCCTATAATACTCTTCCTCAAGAATTGGGCTATCAAATATTTTTTTCAAATCCGACTGGTAGTTCCCGAGATAAGATCGTCCAAACAAACAAAAATAATATTCAGTTTTATTATGAGTAATATGAGTATAGATATAGATTTTGAAACTATGTCCGTACCTATTGTTTCGCAGCTTTTTTGGACAAGTTAGAACACGACACTCATAACCAATGATCGATCAATCTCCCTAGCCTTTTTCCAACTTTGCTGCAGTCGGCTTCCAGTCTAACCGAATGCTGAATACCAGTAAAGTGTAAACCATGTCACTGCCTATTTGATCTCCACAACCTTGGTAAGACTTTTGGACTCCTAACTACCCGAATCGACTTAAAAAGATCTAAGAGTGATAGTCGGGACCAACGATTTAACGTGCCTTACAAGGCACGGAAAAATCCCGATATGTAATGGATGGTCACCCATCCACGAACCGACCGCGGTGAGCGTAACGTAACTAACCGAATGCTGAATACCAGTAAACTATGTCACTGCCTATTTGATCTCCACAACCTCGGTAAAACTTTTTGGACTCCTAACTACCCGAAACATTTTTTATCATTTATAATGATATCACCGTCATTTAACGCTTATATCAGACAATCCCTAACAGAATCTGCACAATTACATAAGAAAGGACACTGCAACAAAATTTGGCTTTACAAAGTCGCCAAGAAATGCATTCAGCCATGTCCGAGGCTAGTTTCTAAGTCGTTTGCTACGTCACGTACGGAGATACGAGCTGGTACGTGGTGTAGGCAGAGTAGGAAGTCGCCCGAGGTGTCTAGGAACATTTGGATTGTGTTAGGAACACGCTTCGGACTTAGTTTTCAAAGGCAGATAGATGTAATGGGCGTGAAGCTCAGCTCCAGTCTTAGCTTGTTTTGAACTGAGTTTTGATCTAATCAATGTTTTTTGTTAGCCGTTTTTTCTGTTATAATTTTATAGGAGAGCTAGCTTCTGCCATTCGCGTGAAATTTCACCCCAACCCACCGCGTCGCATCCTGTCGCCCGCCCGTGGTATAACTTAGTTTTTGCCTTTTTTCATTTTGCTCGGCTCCTTAGGGTCGTCGCGTGATGTTTAATTGCCTATAACATTCCTTAAGAATTGGGCTATCAAATGTTAAAAGTTTTTTAAAATTTTACTGATAGTTCCAGGGATTAGTGAGTTCAAACAATAAAACAAACAAGCTCTTCAGCTTTATTATTAGTATATAATATAGATTATGCTCGAGAATGCGCCTGGGGTGCTCCTAAAAAGAGATCATTGTCATCTGCCTGCCCTAGTCCCATGTACAGACGCCAGCACATCAAGCACCATCTGTCAATTTTCTTTAACAGTTTTTCAACTTTATTGCTAAAGCATAGAGTTTAAAGTTGATTGGACAAATTTGACAGTTTTGGGTAGCTTGATATGCTGGCGTCTGTAGTAGGGGTCGGTGCAACACGTTTTATTCTTCCATTCTCTCCTGTCAACTGTCACTACCTTTTCTTTCTTATCATTCTTCAAGAAGTAACAGAATATTTGAGAAAATTTAAAGAATTAAAGCAGCCTTTAGAGGCGAAAACACATTATGTAAGCGAAAAGCGGATCTGAGGAGTATAAAAGAAGTATTAAACGCATGACTTGAGTTTTTCAAAGAAAAATCTTATGATATCACCAATATTAGGCACTGTGAAAGTATTTTTTTCCTTATCGGAAAAGTATTTTGCTAAGTAGATCCGTAAAGCGAACCTCGATGCTGTGAGGTAGTTTCATTATTATACCTTAGACAAAACCAGACATAACTGAACTAACTTAACTAACTGAACTTTTAGTTGATCAAAACTTTTTCTATTTCCTCGCTATCGGCCTGTGGAAGTAACGGGTGGGAGTTGTTGGTAAATGAACTACGGAAATATGATAAAGGGTATATCACTGTTATTATGTTTTAATTTAGAACTTTATAATGAGAAGATAGTATTTGGTATTTTAGTGGTTTGACCCATAAGAGGGGCCCGTGGCTAAATAATAACAGCCGCACAGGTCGATCGATCAGGTTAAGCTACGCTTGCCGCGGTTGGTCAGTGGATGGGTGACCATCTTTACATAACTTGACCCCTCTGTGCCTCGAAAAGCACGTTAAGCCGTTGGTCCCGGCTGCCTTTCGTGTATCTTTGACAGTCGATACGGGTAGTCAGAAGCCCGAAAGTCTGACAACCAGTCTTACCAAGGGGTATCGTATTACCCAGTAACTGGTTTGTGAAGGTCAGGTAGGCAGTCGCTTCATGTAAAATACTGGTATTCAGCTGCATCCGGTTAGACTGGAAGCCGACCCCAACATAGTTGGGAAAAGGCTAGGCAGATGATGAGTGGTTTGACCCATAAGCGCTAAGCTGATGAGCATGAGGTCCTGGATTTAATTCCCGGGTTGGGCAAAATGTTACTGGGTTTTTCTACTTGGAATTCCTCAGCTCGGAGTATGGATTACTGCCCGGTTGATGGCAATAGGCTCTATTAGGTACATGGGACTCAAACATGACTGGCGAAATATGGGTACCTTAAGTACCATGGTACCATAGGTACACCTCTGAGTAATCTTTTGAGGAATACAGGCTTGATTTTATAATATGTGTGTGTGTGACCCATTAGTGCTGCTAACGGATATGTATTTAAGCAGTATTTCCCCAATAAATAAATAAAAATAATAATAAAATTTATTCAAAAATATAAAGACTAATCTTAAATACAGTTTTTCTTAAATCTATGTCGAGTTCACCCATGATTTGTGAACTAGGTAATCCTGTGTTTCAGGCGATTGGAGGTAACATTAATTGATTAAATAATCACATACTTATAATATTTATCTTCATATTGGTACATATGTTAAAAGGTGTATAAAATTATATAATACGAACAATATTTACTTTAGCACAAGTAATAACTTCTCTGTATCTTCATAGGACATAGTTTGAAGAGCCTCCATAAGGATTTTCTTGCAGTTACTATGATTACCCAATGTTAACGTCCAGATCAAAAGACCAAAAATCCAAAAAAAATCAAGTAATATAAACATTGATTTACAAATGTTATCGGCTAAATATGAACGCAAGCGACCCGAATACACTTTGTGACAAAAACTAAAGAAACCCATCATCGGATTTAATTTTCTTTATTATTTTCTTGGTCCTTTGATCCCTTCGCATTTCTCTCTGCTATATCCTTATTACCTTTCCTAAAATAGAAGACTGTAAACACAATGTGGACCACAGATATAAAAGGGATAGATGTGCGCACAGATAGTATCACTATCGAAGGGTTTTGTAAGAGGTAAGCCGGAGTAGATATCTTTAAAATTATTATATTATTTGTCGGGAAGCCGGTAGGAATCGAGTTAAATGGAACCTTCGCCACTGAGCCTTTTCTGTACGTTTCTAAAGACAGGTAGATTCTTTACCAGATTCGTGCCCTTGTATATGTGTATTTTGTTTCGACTGTATCCACGGGTAGCTTTAAACAATAGTTCTAAGTTTGAATGTGGGTCCAGTTAACCAATAAAAATACAGAAAATAAATGATTATGTCAACTGGACCTGCGGGTCCAGTTCCGAATGGATTCAGTTGACCAAAGACTCTCTAACTAGCCTTTTACATGGTTTGTTTCATGACGTGCAAGTAACATTCAACCTTCGTGTTAGAAGCAATTATTACGAGATCGACTTTACGTAATCCTATGTGTTAGCAGACCATCAAACATTAATCTCAGGTAATGAACATAGTACTTGCTCACTAATCGTATTTGCTAAATAATATGACCTAATTACCTGAGCTACCTATTTAGTTAGTAATAATAATAAAAGTCTGTAATTATCTGAATATATCAAACGCCTTTTCATAAAGAGAAGCTAATCAATCTGCCTAGCCTTTGCCTAACTATATTGGGGTCAGCTTCTAGTCTATCTGTATGCAGGTGGATACCAGTGTTTTACATGGAGCGACTGCCTATCTGACCTCCACAACCCAGTTACTGGGTAATACGATACCCCTTGGTAAGACTGGTTTTCAGACTTTCGGGCTTCTGACTTCCCGTAACGACTGTCAAAGATCCACGAATGACAGCCGGGACCAGCGGCATAACGTGCTTTCCGAGGCACGGAGGGATCACGGTATATAAAAATGGTCACCCATCCACAGACCAACCGCGGCAGGCGTAGCTTAACCTGATCGATCGACCTGTGCGGCTGTAATTATTTTGCCACAGGCTCTAAAAAGCTAGAAATAAAAAAAGTAATTATAAAAACCAGTGTTTTACATGAAAATACTACTTATCCAACTTCCACAAACCTGGGTAAAACGATACGCCTTGGTAAGACTGGTTGTCAGATTATTCGGGCCTCTGAATACTCGCAAACGACAATCAAAGATCTATGAATGACAGCCAGGACCAACGGCTTAACGTGAGTCTTGGTATGTAATGGATGGTAACCCATCTACGGACCGACTTCTGCAAGCGCTTTACTCTGAAGATCGGCCCGAGCGGCTGTTATTATTAAGCCACAAGCCCCCACAGATGGTGTTACCTATTATAAGAAAATCCATCACTGAGCGCGAATGGCGAATGCGGCGTTATTAGAAAAATATTGTTTTAAAACTTTTTTAAAGAAATTAATCTGTTTTTAAAATTTACAAGGCGAACAGAAAGCTGGCTCTGACTGATATTTCTTATTACAAGACAACTTTGTAGTTATTAATAATTTGTAATCTTAAAATATGATCCCTTATTAAATAAGTGTTTGTAATAAGATTACCTAAATAAATATAACTTTATCTAAATGTAATAATAGTTTTTTTTAAGAAAATAGCTACCTACTTACCAATAATAGAATAATTTATGTTATAGTTATTAACTTTTTATGCGAATGTAATTATTCAGGTTTCATGTATAATTTTATTTTAATTTTAGTTTCTACGATTTAGATTTTTAACTTTAAGTAATAGTTATGCATCAAACACAAATTTTTGCTGTGCCCTGACAGGGTCTACAACGGATCTTAGCTCTAAGCATTTTGTTAACATCTTGTTTTACCTTGTTATTTATCGCAAATAAATGAATATGAAATTGTAATATGATTCAGAAATTGAACGCAAGTTTTGCTTCTACATGTCATCCATAACTAATATTATAAATTCGAAAGCAACTCTGTCTGTCTGTCTGTATGTTACCTTTTCACGCCTAAACCACTGAACGGATTTCGATAAAATTTGGCAAAGAGATAGATTGCATCCCGGGGAAGGACAAAGGATACTTTTTATCGACATATCTCGCGGGCGAAGCCGCGGGCGGAAGCCAGTTTCGCTATAACTTGTTGAAAACTATCTCCATACTTTTCTCTTTAGCTCAGAGCATACAACTTCTTCTTATCGTATCAATGGCAAAAAGTTCAAACATCTTTGGTCCAAAATTCCGCTGAGCGAACTCCGCTCATTGACGCAGTCATAAGATCATACACATCTGAGGGGCAATTGTCGTCATTTTAAGAACGTTTACAGTACAATCTGTCTCTAACTGTCAAAAATACCTTTAATTTCGCTATATTTTTGACAAGTTTTTGACATTGATTGTCTCTGAGGTGAGATTGCGACTAGATTTTGAAGGTTTTTAATTGCAGGAGCTGGCTTTAACCGCACAAATATTAATATCATAATTATCGCTCTGTCTGATTTGTAGCCATCCCGGAACAATTTGATAATAGTGTATTCATGTACATGTAAGTACAATATCCATAAGCACGTATGTATATATACGTTAATGTCGGATCTCACTACATGTGTTAAATTCTAATGGGTTTAATAAGATGACGTGATAGACGGCCTGGCAGGTTTGAAATGGTTTAGTTACCTGTCTGTGTTTACACTGTGTTTGATACATTAAAGCATTATACGTAGCTCCCTGTTGTTAAGTGGTAATTATAGGCGTAATGCTTTTCTTATGAGAAGCGCTCGAAGCTTCAATGATGTATCTTCTGAACATGATGTTGACTTATTTTGCACTAAGGTAAGCAGAGCAAGGACGCTCTTAGCCAAATCATTTTTTGTGAATGATGCGCCGGCTAGTGGTTCTTAAACTCATATGTAGCAACATAAATACTTAAATAAATAAAACTAACCTAACCTACTTGCTTATGTACACAATGTACTTTAATTGTTTGGCTTTAAAAAATCGATATGTTATATAACTGTGGAGGCTTGTTATTAGCAACTTGACAATTTGTTGTTGTTACCTATTATTTGTAATTAGTCTGTAAGCCTTCTTAAAAGTAATAAATAAATAAATAACAGTATTCTAATATTCGTTTTACAAGGTAAAGATGATTGAGATCTGTCTAGGTTTGGACTTAGTTCCCGTTGTTATTTTATGCTATTTTCTATCTTCTAATTAATTTTTGAAGGAGAATGTGTAGGGGTGGTAGATAGGTAGGTACTGGGTGGTACCTATACGTTTTGCGTAGTGTCACAACCAAATGTAGTTCTTAAAATTACTCTTATTTTTTCAATTAAGTAGATTTTATATCACTGCACCCGCGTGATGGATTACGGCCCACTCCCTCTCACAGAGGGGAGGCCTGTGCCCCAGCAGTGGGGACGCTATAGGCTTTATGCTTACCTAATAGTGATTGTGTCGCGCATGTTTCTCAGCTGCTACAAGAGAAGTGCAACTTAAACGCCAGTGTAGTGGATGATAAAACAAACCAAAAATAATTTGTCTTGAAAGCAACATAATCCTTAATCACACTAATATTATAAAGGCGAAAGTTTGTGTGTGTGTGTGTTTATTATGTTTGTTACTTCTTCACGCTCAAACGACTGGACCAATTTTGATAAAATTTATGTACGGAGGTAGCTGACACCCTGGATTAACATATAGGCTACTTTTTATCCCGATATTCCCACGGAATCGACATTTACGCGGGTGAAACCGCGGGGCGCAGCTAGTAGGATTGTAATTCTGTAAAGCCAGAGGTATTTGTTACAGTCCTGATTCATATTTTAATCATCATACCACCTGACACAAGGTGGCTCCCACAAGGTGGACCGACGACCTTGTGAAGGTCAAAGGAACCCGTTATGCAAGAAGCACAGAACCGGTCGAAGTGGAGGTGCTTGGGGGAGGCCTATGTCCAGCAGTGAACGTCTTTCGGCTGAAATGATGATGATGATAACCTGACACTGACCTGCAAATTGCAAAAAACGTAAGGAACTACTTTAACACATCTCCCCTATACATAAATATTCAAAGAAACATAAATACTAAGTTGAATTTCCTTTCTTGAACTTAATGTTCAGACGTCTGTTGATTACTTAATCACGCCGTAAAAGCAGAGTGAAATTGCACGAGGTGTTGAGTAAGAATGAAGTCTGGATAGCTTTTTATACCAGAAAAGTGGTTCTGGGAACTTTCCACGCGGTCGGAGAAAGGATGTTGTAGAAATATTTTATTACTGGGCTAAGTTGTGGTGGTAGCACTCTAGTTACTACATAACATTGAAATAGTAAATGAAAAAGAAAGTAACTAAGTTGTTTTGTTGTTAAAACATAGGACTGATAATTGTGCTTCAGAAATAAAGAATATTTATATCTATGTAAACTCACTTCCTTTTCCAATGGGAGTAGTACAAACTACTGCTATGATTCTTACGTAGGTAGCTAATGTTTTTGCCTCATCCACGTTCATACACTGTCATACAGTATTATTAGTTTTATGAAGCGACGCGCGCTTTCCTTGTGGTTACCAAATGTACAAACATGCTGTGAATGTGTGTGTAAGCGCAGGAGCCCTCGGTACCGTCCGAGACAATGGCGAAGTCGGTAGTGTGTGTTATGGGTTGACGCTACTCATCTTCACGCACACATTCACAGCGTGTTTGTGCACTTGGGTTACCTCAAGAAAATCGCGCGCCGCTTCGTAAGATACAAATACTAGACACGTCTGTCGGTTGCTAGCACTTGACCTCTTGAACTACAGAAAAAATACACCCAAAGTTAGAACAGAAAACACTACTTTACCCCGACTAAAAACCTTTTCGCCAAAAACCAGCTACTTCTCAAAAACCTAATACAAATAAAGTAAACTACATCAGTAACAATGCATGCCTAACGAGAAACGTTTTCAGAAAATAACTCCCTATCGAAGAGGCCACGGTGACGTGCGAAACAATCTGCAGATTCCTCCCGAGACCTAGTACCCCCCATATAACTGCAAATCTCCAACGGACCAACGACGACCGAGATGTAGAAAAATGTTTTCGGCTCCTGCAATTCCCGCGTGTACCTTTTGACGCGCAATGGATTGCGGATGATATTATATTTGGATCGAAAAAGTGTTCGAAAGGGAACGGTCGTGTGTCATATGTCTTGATAAATTGGCAGGAGTCAGGACATAGGCTTAGCTTAGTGGGTTCTGCTGTCAAGAATTGGGATTTAATTCTTTGGTTTTCCTGCGAAAAATTTGCCAGCACATCAAATGCAAACTGCAAGCATGAAAAACCGCGTTAATAAAGTCTTTTTAGACATTAAAAAACTACTCTTATTTTGAGCAGAAAAAGGCCGATCTTGTTCTATAACATAATTAGTTGTATGTTAAAGAACAAACAGAAACTTACAGAACAGTTGTTTATCCAAACCAGTCTTGACCTACTTAATTCAATCTAATTTATTCTTCAACTATTACGCTCAGAATCAACGCTTTTCAAACATCAGGAATTTATAATAGAGAACTCCAAATAGCCGACCCTTCAAAAGGTTTCCTAGAGTTTAACTTATCAGCAAATTACACGGATGAACTGCCTTTGTTTCCAGTAACATTCAACTTATGGAAGAAGAACTGATTGTTTTAAACAAACTTCAGTAATATCGGAACTCTTACAATCGATCCGTTGTGATGCTGCTGTGTAAGAGTTTATAAGGAAGCTACTTCTATTGTGTTCATAAAGACTGTCTTTCGAATGGTAATGGTAGTCAAATGTATGAGTGTTATCAGCTTATAAAGTTCCCACTGCTGGGACACAGGCTTCCTCTCTTCGAGGCCTGTAATCTACCAGCGGGCCGAGTGCGGGTTGGTAAATGTCACATGTCTTTGAACTTTTGGTTCTAGGAAATACCGGTTTCCTCCCGATTTTTTTGAGCCGTGGTGATGAAATTAATTACAGAAAATAAAGAGCCTGCCTGGGTTTGAACCCACGACCTACAATTTCTAAGTCGGGGCCGTTACCACTGGGTCACCACTGCTCACTAGCCCACTGATCGTGACAATAACACAAGAATTGGTTAATCGAACCATTCTTCTTTTTATGTCGGCGTGTGCTATGCGGTAGTAGCTCAAAATGTCAGGGATAGTTCTGTAGCTGGCAGGTAAGGATGTGCCGTACGTAGGTACCTACTCGTACAACATAAATATCGATTCTCGAGAAGGTTCTTTTAATGCACCAAACCACTGAACCGTGTGTGAGTGTGACATGGGACATCGACACGCAAACTGTAACCTGCATTCAGAACATATTCTAAGCATCCTAGCGTAGAAATTAGTTGGTTAACAAAAAAAAACAGCTGTTTCATAGAAAAGTAATAAAAAAAAAAGTGCAATACCTGCGCGGTCTGTATCATCATCTGCCTAGCCTTTTCCCAACTATGTTGGGGTCGGCTTCCAGTCTAATCGGATGCGGCGAAAATACTAGTAGTTTACATGGAGCGGCCGCCTAACTGACCTCCACAACCCAGTTATGTACTGGGTAATACGATACCCCTTGGTGAGACTGATTGGACTTTCGGGCTACTGACGACCCGTAACGACTGTCAAAGATCGACGAATGACAGCCAAGACCAACGGCTTAAAGTGCTTTCCGAGGCACGGAGGGGTCTTGGTATGTGAAGATGGTCACCCATCCACGGACCAACCGCGGCAAGCGTATCTTAACCTGATCGATCGACCCGTGCGGCTGTTATTACTTAGCGTATAGCTCATTATTATTTCTCATCTTAAAACTTTTATGATTCGTTTTTAATAAGTTTACCGGACTGTATCCGTACCTGACTGTAACCGGAGTTACCGACATAGCTTGCAGAGTAAGCAAACTGAAGTGGCAGTGGGCTGGCCATGTCTATCGAAGGACCGATGGCCGGTGGAGCAGACGAGCCCTGGAGTGGAGACCGCGTAGCGTAAGCGTAGTGTGGGACGCCCCCCAGCTAGATGGTCGGACAACCTAAAGAAGGTGGCTGGGGTGTACTGGATGCGGATGGCGGAGGACGGTGTTATGGCGCAGTCTGGGGAAGACCTATGTCCAGCAGTAGACTGCGATAGGCTGAGTTTATTGACCGGACTGTATAAAAGACGCGACACATAAAAACAGCATCCCCTCTCAACACACAAACCGACAAAAACCAAATATGTCCGGCAAACGAAACGAATGGTGGCCGTAAATAAAATTATAGCCGTTACAGATGATAGGAATGAGGGCCAGAAGTTTCGCCAACTTTAAATCTTTCTTTTACAACCACGATAAGATACGCAACTGGCCTCCCGTTTAGGACCGGTCCCAACAAACTTGGGCAAAGTTTACTTTGTGTTTTGAATAAGTTGTTCGGCTTTCAGTTCTATGGGAATGTATTTGGCCGAATACAGAACTTTGATCGAAGATTTCCGAATACTTCAAACAGCCTCAGGGTTATCTTGTTCGAGTTTACAGGTAAATTGTATTATTGGACAAACTTAATTCAGACGAGTGTTTCCTAAAGTGAAAAGCGTCTCTAGGGGTGGTCTGTTGTTCCGAGGCAAACGTCGCAAGGAATTGGAATTGGACTAGAAAACTTCGGATTTACAATTCCAATCTTTTATAGTACAAAAGTATTGTTTTATTTAAATTCCTGCTCAAATTGCAAGAACATTTCTGAAATATCACGTTAAATTTTACGATGGACAAGGATCAAAGTAATTTTTGCGAAAAATTTGTTAATTTGGAATTTATAATGTCCTAAATAGAAATTGGCTTATTTTTTTACCTCGCAAACTGTCAATATTGTTTTCAGATACTGCCAATATTGTTTTCAGATACTGCCAGATATCTCAATCTCCACATCTATAAAACAAAAGAAAGTGTGAAAATGAGCTTTTCCCCGTAACATTGTGTACTTAGGTACACGGAAATGCACTCTGTAACCCGTAGGTACAATGGAATTTATCAAGAAAAGTGACACAAAGTATACTCCAATAGGCAGTTTATTTTAATTTGGACACGACACTTTCTTTTGAACATAAATCGTACCATAATCGGATTTGCTGGTTTCTGAAAAGAAAAATGATACTTTAGGAGACAATGTTTTATAATCCTTCACATTTCGTGTTCACGATACTTGCGAATCAAAGAAAACGTGTTCAAAGCGTTATTACTTAATATACCGTGATTTTTGTCAATGAAGTCACTGAGCTGGTTTTGTTCGCCATCTTTTAGCTGTTTTTTATTATTCCATGTAAAGAAACAACCATCCTTATATTTACTGTTCCTTTTTTTACTTTTCAGTTCCAGAAGATCCAAAAAGTCATCGTGTACATTTAGTGCACACACGCTCAGTAAGCTAAGACTTTTAAATTGTTATATTTCTATCACACAAGGCAGAAGTGAGTGGAAACACCGAGAGGGGACGCAATAGAAGGAGAAAGGTCAAAGGTTTCTTCAGTAAGGTACGATGCGTAGTACCTACTGCAACCGGCGCGCGGCGTGCGTGTGTGAAGGCTCGTAATTTAAAACGTTCATAATCTAGTCGCAGTTTTATCTTGGCGACAAACAAATGTCAAAATGTAGGGAAATTAGAGGTATTTTTGATAGATTAAGACAGACTGTGAACGTTCTTAAAATTACGAGAATTACTCTGATCTCAGTCTCAATCTGTCAAAAATACCTTTAATTTTCCTACATTCTTGATAAGCTTTTGACATTGATTGTCGCTGAGATGAGATTGCGACTAGATTTTGAATGTTTTTAATTAGGGAATTAGCCTTCAGATGTTTGAACGTAAACGAAGCAAAAAAAAAAATAGAAGGATCGTAGCAGGTGTCGTTCTGTAGGTTCTGCCTACCCCCATGGGAGAAAAGCGTGAGTTTATGTACGTATTTCGATCATACTTTTCATCTGCAAAATGAGGCTTTTCAATAAACGTATACTACAAAAATGGAATGAAAATTCACCAGCAAGCAAAAGAATTACGGTCTAAAATAATTTTGCCGCCACTAATATTACGTGTAAAACTTTTACTGGGTATAATGCGATGCGTATAATGATAATCCAGATTATTAGAGCTTATGTTATACTATTGCATATAAGGCGGTGCTATGTAATGTAGTTATACTAATATGGCTCTTCCGTACGGAATGTAGGTAAGAATATGAAAGGAGATCTTATCGTTTATGTCTTGGAATTCTGAGGAAGTTCAAGGCTCCATTTAAAGGATTTCTATTACATTTATTTTATGTATCACTTAATCATTATCAACTAGTGACCTGCACCCTTATTGCGTAACACAGTTTTAACCACAATCTGTAAGTTTTGAAGGATATTTCAAATCCATTGCTTCATAGGATTCATAAATTTGTCTGCTCAACAACGCAAATAATGCAATGAACGTGGCTGAACTGTCAAAATGAAAGACAATGCGATCAATTGTCGTTTTATGTGTGTTAGGAAATTACCACGCTGCACGCTTCGCACTTTTTACGAGTTGACAAAACATCGAGATTTTCTAATTATACCTACAGGAAGATTTTTTTATCACCATCCAAATTTTTACAGGGTTTTCTACCCATGAATATGAACAACTTTCACTATGGGACCAACTATGAAATCACGAAAAAAAAATCTGCTGTTTCATACAAGTCAAGTAGGTATTGAACTTTTGTATTAAACAGCTGTTTATTTTTTCGTGATTTCAGAGTTGGTCCCATAGTGAAAGTTGTTCATATTTATGGATAGAACACCCTGTAAAAATTTGGATGGTGACAAAAAAATCTTCCTGTATGTAAGTTTAAAATTAAATATATTTTACACATAACACCACCCGGATTTTTTTTATTCTAAATAACGGTAGAAACCGTATCCAAATCCATTATAGTTTAGAAGAACAATCAATCAATCAATTCAATTTATTATCAAGTATCATGACTCACTTGTTAGTAAAAACACTTATCCTATGTTAGTAATTATTGATATTAATTTTTACATCCTAAAAAACAAAACAAATTCAATTCCTATGTACACAAAAGCGGCAGTACTGCCCGAAGCTTCACCGCGGCTGCACCATTCCATGGGAAATAGCGCAGCAGCGATTCACGTACGGACAGTCCAGCCTGCTCGAAATTAGCGACAGGATACTGTTGCTGCTACAATACAATGCAGGCAGACACGAAAAGCGAATTTAATTTCCAATAAGTATAGAAGATAGATTACCTATAGAATCTAGCTGCCAATACCTGTAAACTTTCTAGGATGTCAGTGTAACCCATTTGCGGTCCCATGAACCACATATTATGGTTCAGGTTGATTATTTAACTAATGTGTCTACTTCGTGGACAGTGAAAGTGGGGCAATTCTAGTAATTTTAAGAACTTTCAGTCTGATCTCCTTCTCAATCTGTCAAAAGTACATCTATTTTCCCGACATCTTTGACAAGTTTTTGACATTGATTGGCTCTGAGATGAGATTGCGACTAGATTTTTAACGTTTTCAATTACAGGAATCGGCTTTCAGATCGTCTGGTCTATCATCATCATCATCATCATAATCAGCCTATAATGTTCCCACTGCTGGGACACAGGCCTCCTCTCGGTGAGAGGGAGTGGGCCGTAATCCACCGCGCGGGCCCAGTGCGGATTGGCAGATGTCACATGTCTTCGAATTATTGGTTCTAGGACATGCCGGTTTCCTCACGATGTTTTCCTTCACCGTTTTGAGAGCAGTGGTGATGAAATAATTTACACAAAGTAAAGCGCCTGACTGGGTTCGAACCTACGACCTACAACTCGTAAGTCGCGGCCATTACCACTTGGCCACCACTGCTCGTCTGGTCTATAGTTTGGTCAAAGTGTACCTTAGGACCGTAACATTAGATATTATCTGAAATGATTGCTCAGGATTTTTGGCTCAGGCAAAAAGATTCCACACATACCCATCATCATCTGCCTAGCCTTTTCCCAACTATGTTGGGGTCGGCTTCCAGTCTAACCGGATGCAGCTCAGTAAGAGTATTTTACATGGAGCGACTGCCTGTCTGACCTCCACAACCCAGTTACTGGGTAATACGATACCCCTTAGTAAGACTGGTTGTCAGACTTTCGGGTTTCTGACTACCCGTATTCCACACA
The DNA here is from genome assembly GCA_948474745.1 of Oligia latruncula. Lineage (NCBI taxonomy): Eukaryota > Metazoa > Arthropoda > Insecta > Lepidoptera > Noctuidae > Oligia > Oligia latruncula. Next base: position 5,829,903 of record OX419699.1, read on the forward strand.
CACCCACAATCACAATTTCTCCGAAAGATTAGTCCTTGCTAACAAGTATAATTGTACGTATACAAAGAAAATAATATATATAACGTGAGTAGTGGATTTGTTACCTCTAATATTAAGTTCTAGCTTATTACTAGCTGCGCCCCGCGGTTTCACCCGCATAAGTTTCGATTCCGTGGGAATATCGGTATAATAAGTAGCCTATATGTTCATCCAGGGTGTCAGCTACCTCCATACCAAATTTTATCAAAATTGGTCCAGCCGTTTGAGCGTGAAGAAGTAACAAACATATAAACACACACACACACTCACAAACTTTTGCCTTTATAATATTTATCGGGATAAAAGTAGCCTATATGTTAATCCAGGGTGTCAGCTACCTCCATACCAAATTTTATCAAAATTGGTCCAGCCGTTTGAGCGTGAAGAAGTAACAAACATATAAACACACACACACATCCCCTCACAAACTTTCGCCTTTATAATATTAGTGTGATTACACTACTGTTTGTTGTCCTTATGTAAATAAATTAAATAGTCAGTCTAGATCTAAATTGGTCAGGCATGTTAACCAACATACAAGTTATGTATGGTACAATGAGGACGTGTGGCTAAAGGGTAGTTACCCCTACTTCCCTTTAGTCACCGCTTCAGCGAGTACCTGTTTATGTGGTTGTTTACAAATAACGGTTGAGCTGGTCGCCCATTCTCTGACAACAAGTATGCACGCAACTTTGTACTTTATTGCAAGCAGTTAAAGTTTAAAATTGTTTGAAAGTTCATGTGGTACGAATAGCCAATTTACATACTGGTAGTTTGTGTGAAGACCGTTAAGTCACATACACACGGTGAGATAGTTAATATTTTTTGCTTACATTTCTGTACCTACCGAGGTATACCTCTTTTGTGTCATGATTGTAAACGTCTATTAGGAACCTAAATTATTTATTCCTTAGAACCTACCGTACTTCAGACTATTAGTATAGTATCAGATCGTAAAATTTCAGGTGCTAATGACACTACAATATACTGAAAATATTTACAATACAATAGCTCACCTGATAACTGGATTATACTTGATAACTTGAATGTCACTTGCACGTTATAGAACGATAATATTTCGAACCATACAGTTGGATTGTTTAAATCTTAGTGAGGTAGAGTTAGCACGTATTTACTAAAACAGGTATGCGCCACTGGGCATTTTTTTTGACTAGGCCGCACCTAGTACGAAGCGTAAAGTAAGAAGTAAATACGCCAGCACATCAAGCTACCCAAAACTGTCAAATTTTCCCAATCAACTTTGAATCTTATACTTTAGCGGTAAAGTTGAAAATCTATCTGGATTTGAGTAAATACTTCATACGTACTCGGAACAGTTCTTTGGAATTGTTATTTTTCGATCCTTGTACTAAGTGGACAGAGTAAGAAAGTAACCTAGTACGGCACACCTCTAAATTAAGTTTAAAGTCTGGGAATTGTTGTCAGAAGTAAAGCCCTTACAAGGTCGACTATACCACCTAGGTATTCGTATCTGTGTGAAAAGCTCAAGTTCCATAGGTACCTTGTTAGTTCGTAAGTAAAGTAACTATTTTTGTTGAAAAGCTACAAATTCTCCGCCATCTTAAAGAGAACACGTGTGGAATGAACGTGGCCTCTAAAACTTTCTTTAGCGGTATTTGAGAAATTGCGATATGAAAGTTTAAAATTGCGAAATGAAAGGATGAAGGTTCGTGACTAAATAATAACAGTCGCACGGGTCGATCTTCAAGGTAAAGCAACGCTTGCCGAGGTCGGTCTGTGGTTGGGTGACCAAGTGAACCATCCATTGCATACCGACACCTCTCCGTGCCTCGAAAAGCACGTTAGGCCCGACGCTCATTCGTAGATCTTTGTCAGTCATGACGGGTGGTCAAAAGCCCGAAAGTCTGGACACCAGTCCTGCCAAGGGGTATCGTTTTACCCAGTAACTGGTCAGATAGGCAGTCGATCCACGTAAAACATTAGTATTTTGCTATATGGTAAGACTGGAAGCCGACCCCAACCGTTGGGAAAAGTTTCGGCAGATTGATCGCGATATCAAAGGATAAAAATCAAGAAAAAATATTTCAATAAAAAACAAATTAACTCTACACGTGCCGCGAATGATCGATATTAAATTGGAATTAGATTTTTATTTCGGTGTTTTCTTCCAAATAACAAGAAAACTCTGCAGATTGGTAAAAACCACTTTGAGAGGGAGACTATCAGAAGAATTCAGCTGAGTAGCGTTCGGGCAGCTTCATCGAGGTTTCTCGTTGCGTATTCCACAGAACCTAAAGACTAAGGTCTTCAATCAGTGCGTCCTGCTGCGTGACTTACTGATCCGGAACGCGGATACTCACGGTACAGCTGGTCAATAAATGCAAGGTCGCTCAGCGTGCTATGGAACGAGCTATGCTTGGAGTGACTCTGAGGGACGAATCCAGAACGAGGTGATCCGGCAGATAACAAAAGTTGTCGGTACCTATAGCTCACAGAATAAGCAAACTGAAGTGGCAATAGGCCGGTCATATTAGCTGTAGAACCGATGACCGTTGGGGTAAACGTGTTCTTGTAAGGGTAGGTGGAGGCGCGGGCCTGCGGGCGGAGAGTAATGGATAGCTCACCGTCCGATCAGGACCAGGCCCGTGCCGGACGGCGCGTACGTGTTCCACGCGCGCCTCAAAGATATGTCAGCATCGAGGAAGGGGCCCCTTAGGGCCGAAGCCTGCCGGGTCAGCGGGATTGTCCGAAAGGGTTACCGCTGGCCCGGAACGTAAAGAACTAAGGAAGGAACACGGGTGGGTTTTAGTCAGTAAGAGTCTGACCCCTCCCCCCCGACCCCCCGAATGACCCCTCCCGCTCTGGGTGGAGCGGAGGGGAGTGGTCATTTGATGATTTCCCATCCGCAAAAAAAAGGGTAGGTGGAGACGCCTATGTCCAGCAGTGGACTGCTGTAGGCTGATGATGATCACTTAAATACGCGTGGGATTCGTAAACGATTAAAAGATAACAACAAACTGTGATCACAACAGTCTCTATCGAAATAGAAAATACAGCTAGGGAAATTAATCGTTAACCAAATTGACACAATACGTCAATTTGCCATGTTGAAGACATTTCATAAGACTGTGTGAATAACAGTTTTTGTTGGTGGTCCATTTGCCAAAGAAATATTTTCTCTGACTTTACATTAAATATTTTTATTATAAAAACTATTCTCGGCTTATATGTTTGACACCATGACGTAAAAAACTACAATGCTATAAGTTATCATCCACGCTATTTTAATAGAAGGAGAAAAATATGCTCTACAGAATACAGCATAAAATACTTGAAATTGTCGTGTGCTTCAGAATAAAAATGCAAATTAAATAAAAAATGATACAATAACTAAAACATGTCGTGCTCGCTCACTTAAAAATATTTTTCTGAATAAGCTCGGCGACTTTTTAACGTATAATTTTTATGCAGAGCCAGTACTTTATACAACTAAATGATTATTACTGTAAAGAAAACAAAGTTCAAGATTCTTCACAACCGCAACTTAATGAAATGGAGGCAATCAATGGCTTTTTCAACTCGCCTCGATCAAGATGATACCCCATCTGATAAATTGCTTGATCAGAAATACAATTTGATTATAATCGCCTTTATAAGCTGGGTGATTTAAATTTAAAGTGCCCCTTGAAAATTCCTCGATTCCGACTGGGTCTATCGATTTTCTGAGGGAAAAAACGACGCGATTATCTTACGATGTTCTGGCAAATGGGTATTCGGACCCGAGGCCGGTTGACAGCGGGTTTTTATTATCAAAGAAACGAATTGCCACTCAGTACCTACAGAGCTACTCACGAATGTAACAGATGGTGATCCGAATGTATTCAGAACGAATACATATGCACCGTCAGTGTGCCGTTCCGCTAAAGTCTCGTGTTGTCTATTTGTAAAACAAAGCGGCAAGCTAAAGTGGCCAGCTTGCAGTCATGAATAAATGTACGAATTTCGTATTTCGTGTACGCAACAGTGCTCGTACGAAATATCAACTTTTATGAAAGAGGAAATAATGTGAAAAATGAAATGGCTCGAGACGACCTGGATATTGTAGCTCTTACGGTAAGATGTGCAAACTTGGGCGAGCACCTTCTGCTGCGGATGGGACACATTAAAGCAGGTTTGTTTTATTACATGGTTGCAGTGCCGTAAATAGGGCGGTGCCAGCGGTGCCCAGGCACAGGGCGCAGACCCTGGAGGGGCGCAGAAATGACCAGACCTGGGTCACTAACAATACCTATTATTTATTTATTTATACGTGTGGATTCGCATTCGCGTCGTCCGCGTATATTCTTCTTACAAATAAATAATAATCGTAAAAGTTTGTGAAGAATGTGATATCAAAGACGATTTTCCTGAAAAGCGTAAAAAGCGTCTTTACTCGCGTAAAGAGGTCGGCAAGCTCTTTGAGAGATTGATTGCGGGCCACCTCGTCGGGCACCTGGTGAGGACGGGGCCGGATCTGGCGGACAGCCAGTTTGGCTTCCGCAAGGGGCGCTCGACGGTGGACGTCATCATGCGCGTGAGAGCCCTCACGACGGGGGAAGCGGTGTCCCGCGGTGGGGTCGTCGTGGCGGTGTCACTCGACATCGCCATCGCGTTTAACACCCTGCCCTGGAGCTGCATTGTGGAAGCACTCCGGTATCACCGGGTGCCGACCTACCTCCGTCGAATAGTCGAGGCGTATTTGACGGACAGAGCCGTCATCTACCCCGGTCGCGACGGGGAGTGGAACCGGCGAGAGATGTCGTGCGGTGTACCGCAGGGATCGGTTCTGGGGTCGTTCCTGTGGGACATCGGCTACGACTGGGTGCTGTGGGCCGACCTCCCTGATGGCGTCAACGTGGTTTGCTACGCTGATGACCCGCTGGTCCTGGCGCAGGGGAGGTCGCATCAGGCGCGGCCGACACGATGACACGCGGGGTTGCGATAGTCGTGGAGAGGATCCGGCAGTTGGGCCTCGAGTTGGCATTGCATAAGTCCGAGGCCATGTCGTTTCATGGGCCCCGGAAGGCGCCACTATCGGGATCCCAACTAACGGTAGGAGGGGTTCACATCGGCGTCGAGACAACGATGAGGTACCTGGGTCTCGTCCTCGACAGCCGGTGGAACTTCGTCGAGCACTTCCGACGTTTGGCCCCCAAACTAGAACGGGCCGGGACCGCCTTCAAGCGGCTCTTGCCCAACCTGAGGGGGCCAAACGCCTCCTGCCAGAGGCTTTACGCGGGGGTCGTGAAGTCCTTGGCCCTATACGGGGCCCCGGTGTGGGCGCGTTCACTGCGGCGGCGAGCCGCCCACTACCTGAACGCGCCCCAGAAGGCTTATCCGGGGCTACCGCACGATCTCGGGCGAGGTGGCAAGCCTCCTTGCCGGACTGCCGCCATGGGATCTAGATAGTCCTCGCGCGCCTGTATTAGTTTTTTTTTATTTATTATAATTTTTTTGTTGTTTTTACAATTTTACTCGCCAAACTTTCGAGTTTGATGGCGAGAAGCGGTTTAGTGGCGCGCGGAGGCACTACGCCGGGGGGAAAATCCGCTTCCGCGGCAAATCGCGGCGGAGCGGACGGATCTCCGGCGTGACCTCATGGCGACATGGAAAGAGCGACTGTCGCAACCCAGCGCAGGGCACGCCACGACAGTGGCGATAAGACCCCTCTTTGAGGAGTGGCTAGAGAGGCACCACGGCGCCCTCACCTACCACCTGACGCAGATCCGCCTGACACGGAAGTTTTGGGAGGTTCCTGCACATCATCAGGCGGGAAGAAACGCCCGGGTGTCACCATTGCCAGGATCGCCCAGAGGACACGGTGGAGTTCTGCCCCGCTTGGGCGGAGCACCGCCGTTTCCTTGTAGAGGCGATCGGCAGCGGCGGCGACCTCTCGCGTCCGGCCCTGGTGTAAGCCATGGTCCGGGGCGAGAGGGAGTGGGAGGCAGTCACCTTCTTCTGCGAAGCAGTCATGCCAGCAAAGGTGGTGGCGGGACGGCTCAGGGAGAGAGCCTCCCGTCCCAGCCGCCGCGGGAGAAGCTCCGGGCTACGGGAGCCGCGTAACGACTCCCGGCCTCCGTAGGCGTGGACCTGCGGGCGGAGAGTAATGGGTAGCTCACCGTCCGATCAGGACCAGGCCCGTGCCGGACGGCGCATACGTGTTCCACGCGCGCCTTAAAGAGATGTCAGCATCGAGGAATGGGCCCCTTAGGACCGAAGCCTGCCGGGTCAGCGGGATATTTTTTTTTTTTTTTTTTTTTAATAAAACGTTGCCCCACACTAGGAATTTTCTCCTGTATCATGGGTGCGTTTACAAACATTTAAACTCACATACACAAACAGCCAGACCCGGAACAACTACTTGTAGGTCATACAAATATTTGTTCCGTGCGGGAATCGAACCCGCGACACGCAGCGCAGCAGTCAATCGCTTAACCACTGCGCCAACCGTGCCGTCTATATTGTCCCAAAGGGTTGCCGCTGGCCCGGAACATAAAGGGCTAAGGAAGGAACTCGGGTGGGTTTTAGTCAGTAAGAGTCTGACACTATGTTCCGCTCCACCCAGAGCGGGTCATTTGATGATATCCCATCCGAAAAAAAAAAGGGCGCGGATATAGCAGCTCGCACCGGGCGCATAAAAGGCTAATTACGGCACTGCATGGTTGTGTGTTTTGTACAAGTATAGCGTGATATTACAAGCGGTAAGTCTTTATTTTATACCATATTTATTAGTCATGTTCTCTGCTGCGTCCACTCGAATCTCTGTGATTCTTTCCTCAAAAGACCTTATCAGACACTAATCTACATGGTCCTCTAATGATCTGACTAAGATTGTCTGGAATTTTAAAGAGACTGTGACCTCTGAGTTTGTTTCGGTCTTTCTTCTCAGAGTAGTCGAATAGGAATCAACGAACTCATCCGGTTTAAAAATATAATTTATTTTTGTCGTGTTTGTTGAAACCTACTTACAGAAATAAATTCATTTATTTCTAATAATAAAAGATTGCGAATTATACCTATAACATAATCTGTGTGTGGCGAACAGAAGGAATAGGTACCTACATTACACACAATTTTGTTGATCAAACAATATGTTGGTAAAATATTTGCTTGTTGATTCAGAGCGGACATTTTATTACCGGCCGGCTTCATCCGGAAAATCTTTTAATTAAAGGTTGTTTAGTTTATTCTATCAATAACGTAAACAATAACAAAAGCTCCGGGCGTTGATAATCAATATGTATAGGTAATTAAACTTGATTTGAACTTTTAGTTTGCGTTTGAGTTTGTTTATAAAGCTGAGATTAATAACATATATGTCCAACAGGGAGGGTTACACCCTAAAGTTTTACGGAATAAAAGTTGACGGGAGTCCGATGGGCTGGTACGTACCTAGTGACGTAACATTCGCAAGTAATGAAACAGAACGGCTTTCACGAGAATAATAAAGATTCCCATGGGAAATTGAAAAAGTAAACATTTAATTTCGGCAAACTGGTGCCATTGCTTCCATTCGAGCAAATTAATGGCACATATTTGCAATTTTATACAGAACGGATGGCGACGACGCCATTCTGTATAAAATAAACCAAAGGCTTTCACGAAGTTTTATTTAATATGATAACCTCATAGTTATCGCATTAAATGAAATCACGTATCCTACATGATGTTCCATGAATATAAAAAAAAACAACGTCCCAGCCGCACTACCTTTTATGTTTTAATATTTAACAACATAAGAATTAAGACAGAAGATCATTTTATTTGGCGCAAATAAACCCCACATTACAACTAAAGTCAAAAGCTTAGTATTAAATTGAAACTAAATAAAAAGATACAAAATAGATATAAAATTATACCACCTACTATTCAATGTGATAACCTCGTCGCCAATCAGTATAATAAATGACCGGATAAAATATAGCATCTACATTTTGTATCGGTGAGCGATTCCTTCCTTACACGTTACATTGCGTCCCTAATATTGGTAGACTTCTAACTAATCACTTCCATTTTTCACCAACCTGACCCAATCACGGAAACCGAGCAACACAATGATTGCTAACCCTTGAAACATGTTCCTATAGAAGACAAATTGAACCAGAAAGCGGTTACAGCATTTTATTACAGGGATGTATCAAGCGTTCAAGCCCTTATTCGATACCGCTTTATGGTCCTAAACACCGCAAACCAAGCGCTAAGTAATGCGGAATGGAGGTACAGGACCCACAGAGATCGCTGATTACTTTTGAAAGGGATATAAAATTAATAAGGATTTAAGGTCTTTTGAAATCGTTATGCTCATATTAAGTTTGAGTTGAAAATTTAGTACATAATGTATAAAGTTTAAAGCTGCGTGGTTGAATGTTCAAACTTGGAAATTAACAGGTAGTTTTAGTGCTTCCACAGTCATTCAACCCTGGACTTCCTTGAAAAGGGTTATTTGCGAATAGCCCTTTTCACGGAATTTAATAGTAACAAGTCTTTAAATTCTTAAGATTTTAAGATGAGAAGAGAGTGGATGTTAGCGTGATGGTTGACAGGGGAGAATGGAAGAAGAAAACGTGTTGCGTCGACCCCAAGTAACATGGGACAAAGGCAGGGAGGTGATGATTACGTTCCTGTGGGATAACTACACGCAGCCGAAGACGCGGGCAAAAGCTAGTAGGGTACAAAACGATTCACATTTATCTACGCAGTAGGTGCGGTTTAACCAAATTTGACAAATGCTCAAAAATAAATCTTTTAATTTAAAGCATCTTATTAAAACGGTTCCACCCACTACCCACTGACGTTAACTGGCAACCAACAGATCCAGTTTTTCCGGACAAAAAAACACAGTCATCTACCGTAAAATATCTCCGGAAAACCGATTCTAGATTTGGCCGGTTTTATTTAAATCGTGAGTGTCAAGTTTCCGGTTCGTCAACGGTTGCCGTGCGGCGATGGCAATCAGCGATGCGGATTTTGTCCATTAATTGGTCCCTTAACAATATTTTGGAGTGTATTTATAATTTCAAATCGGCCGACTGTTAATTGCCGTAGCTAGTCAGATGAATCAGTTTGCTGAACACATGTTTTGCAAGGAACGCATTTCCACAGCATTTATTCTACTTCGCTGAACAAACTGATCTAATTTCTACCTCATTTCATATTCACATTTTCTAATTGGAATTGCTGCGTTACCCGATATTGGATCGAAATTAATTAAACGCACAACGTGATTATGAATATTATGAGAGTTATTACTAGATAGAGCCTTTGAATAATTTTGTAAGTATTAATTAATTTTGAAGTTGGACTTTGTGAAGGCATAAACAAAGTTTTCATCGTGATTCCAAGAATCAACCTAACTTTTTTTTGAATTGCGTTGGCATAACTAAACATGAATATCAAGGAAACTGAGGGCAATCTAGCGGTGATTTTATCATATGACAAAAGATCATACTGGGAATGTATCTACCTACTACCTAATATGAAGAAAAAAATGAGTTCCAAAAAACCCTTTTTCCAGGAGTCTGAGAAATCACATGAGTCAGTGAAAAAATCAGCTGCTCCCTACATTTATGTTCGTATAACTCGTCAAAATGTAGGGAACAGCTGATTTTTTTCCGCGATTTCAGGTTTGGTTCCATAGTAAAAGTTGTTCATAATGATGAGTACAATGACCTCTTATGAGGTTGTTATTGTTTTACCAATAACCCTGTATATAACGAACTTCGCCCGCGTGGATGTTGTAAATTATCGCACAGGAACGTACTACAGGGGTTAAAAGTACCCTATATGTTAATCCAGGCTATAAACCATCAGTGTGTCATTTAAATCCGTTTAGCCGTTTTTGTGCCAATCCGGAACATTTATTTTTATTTTACTTTATTGGGCCATAAAACAGTTACTTACACATTACAATTTTAGTGTGACAAAATAAATTAAAAACTATGTAAACGTGTAACCCACACCAATGACCGCGAAATAAACATACATCTAATTAAATCATAAAAACTATATTTTCGGATTATTTGTGGATTCGCACGAATTTACTCGACCGAATTTCAAAATGGTCCAATTGCCTATTACATACTTCTGGAGTTGTCGATTCGCCCATAAATAAATTAACCTCGTGCGAAAAGAAAAAATTCTATTATTCAAAAGGGACGATTCGCCCGTTTTTGGTGAGCGTGCGACTCGACTAACCTACGCCATATTTTCGACATCAGGCTCGTTCCAACACCTTATAGCATTTATTTTGTTTCAAAATATTCAATATACAGTTTTGACTTCTTTACTATATCTACATTACAAGTTGTTTTCTGTAATTGCACCTACTGTGTATTGTCTCTGCATCACCCTAAGGTAGACTGGTATAAAATGCCCAAGGCATTAAGTCCGCCTTTGTACAGTTTTTACTTGTGCATAAAGTTTAATAAATAAATAAATACATATTATTATGTATAGACATTTTCCTTTCAAATGTAAAAATAAAAATTATTCTTTCGTGAAAGTCAGTGATTACCGATTACTGACTCAAGAGCCTTTGATTATTCACTTATAAGGAAAAAAAGACGATCAAAGATGCTTTTCAAAAATCGTCAATTTATTGGCCAATTACGTACAAGGTGCAAAGAAATGTTTTGGGTATGGGAATTTGGAACGACGGGCACCGAATTGAAAAAAGAGCAGCGGTGGCCCAGTGGTAACGGCCGCGACTTGTAGGTCGTAGGTTCGAACCCAGACAGGCGCTTTACTTTGTGTAAATTGTTTCATCACCACTGCTCTCAAAACGTTGAAGGAAAACATCATGAGGAAACCGGCATGTCCTAGAACCAGAAATTTCAAGACATGACAGGTGACAGCTACCAACCCGCACTGGGCCCGCGTGGTAGATTATAGCCCACTCCCTCTCGAAGAGAGAAGGCCTGTGTCCCAGCAGTGGGAACAATATAGGCTGATTATGAGTACCGAATCACTTAGAACAGCACACACAACACACGCACACACTGGAATAGTAAACATGCACACACACACTCTCTACCATAATCCGGAGGAAATTCCTAATCCATTAAGTTATAATATTATTTGAAAATGACGTCTCTTCGACGAGGTAAATAACGTAATTAATGTTGATGTATTATCAACTGGCTTTTGCCCGCGACTTCGTCCGCAAGGATGACGAAAACTAACACACGGAAATGTTCTACCGGGATTAAAAAAATACCTTATGAGTAAATCCAGGTTATAAGCTATCTGTGTGTCAATTTTCGTCTAAATCCGTTCAGCCGTTTTTGCGCCAATCCGAAACATACATTCAGACAAGCAGACAACCTGATAAAAATTCTTCGCTAGGTACTATTTTATTAAATGATTGTATAGTTAAGAAAGGCATTGCAATTATAGGTAAGTTTGTAACGCAACTACCTCGTAGGTGCTACAATAGATTTTGATAAAATTCGGCGAAATTCCGCGGTCGTGATGGGTATTATATATATTACCTATATGTTAACGGAAAAGTGTGCAATCCGTCATTCATTCTATACAATTCCCAGGGAATGTGTACAATTCCTAAAATAGATAGGAAATCTATGATATATTTTTTAAGCACTTTTCGTGCGTTTTACGTCGTTAGAAATAAAACATGCAGCATGCTAAATTTATGCTTTAGAATGTTATGCATAATCTGATTTCATTTTACAAACATGTTTTATTTCTTTTTTAGTCACAAAAAGCATTAGGTACCTACTTTTTATATATTTCCTAGTATCGTCTTGGAATTGCATACAATTCCTAGGAAAAACATACATTTCACAGGAAATGTGTATTAATCTTTAAAAGATTATTTTACACGTTTTCTAAGTAGGCTCGGAATTGCATAAATTTCCTAGGAATTGTGTAAAATTCCTAGGTTTACATTTCAGGTTTTCAGGTCATACATTTCCGGTAACATATAAACAATAAAATTGACGATATTGTTTTGGGGTCAGCGACCGCAATTAGTGTAGTCACTTGATATAACAGTTTAAAAGTCTGTTTTTTATTGGGTAAACTTCACAGACGACAAGGATATCAATATCTCAACAAGATAGACCAACAGAAAGCAGATTTATCAACTCTTATTTCAAGTAACAACACAAATTGCGGTCTTTGCTCCTCAAACAAAAAAAAACTTCAAATCATTTTTGTTTTTATTTTATCACTAGCTGCGCCCCGGGGTTTCACCCGCGTAAATGTCGATCCCATGTTAATATCGGGATAAAAAGTAGCCTATATATTAATCCAGTGTGTCAGCTACCTCCATACAAAATTTCATCAAAATTGGTACAGCCGTTTGAGCGTGAAGAAGTAACAAACATATAAACACACACACACACACTCACAAACTTTCGCCTTTATAATATTAGTGTGATTGTGATGTTTAGATATCGATACCCATCCCGTCTGCACAGTTCTGCTAGCTAATTTAATTCGACCCTATTCGTGTACTCACGCAACGATCATCACTATTGTTTAGGATACGGCCTTCATCATCATCATCATTTCAGCCGAAAGACGTCCACTGCTGGACATAGGCCTCCCCCAAGCACATCGACTTCGACCGGTTCTGTGCTTCTCGCATCCAACGGGTTCCTGTGGCCTTCACAAGGCCGCAGGAACCCGTACGGCCTTAGGCTCTAGATAATAAGCCATAGTATGTAAAGTCAAACATTTTCATAAATACACTCACAATAAAACAGAAATTGAATATTCTCAACCATTGTTAGTCATGAGCACGGATATCGAGTCGTGAGTGAGAGCTGTGGTGGCCCAGTGGTAACGGACCCGACTTATGAGTTGTAGGTCGTAGGTTCAAACCCAGACAGGCGCTTTACTTTGTGTATTTTATTTCATCACCATTGTTCTCAAAAACGGTGAAGGAAAACATCATCGTCAGGAAACCGGCATGTCTTAGAACCAAAAATTCGAAGACATGTGACATCTACCAACCCGCACTGGGCCCGCGTGGAACGTAAGAAAATTTGAATTTCGCGGTCTCACTCAACTACCCATTCACCTTAATTTTGTAGATCATGAAACTTTTATTTTCTTTTGACCTTCGATCAATAATAGTACTAGATGAATGATTAGGAACAAAAATAAGTCGCTAAAGTGGCCACGTTTGCACACAGATAAACATTTATACTTCTTACTACGAACTATAGAAAAAAGTTTAATAATATTAACAACTTCAGACTATTATAAACCTTAACACTCTAACATAAAGTTTAATTACGATTGCAAATGATTCATATTTAAGTCCTTCTGTCATCGAAGCAATAAATTTAAAATGTCACTTGAAAATAAAAAGTCATTTTTATAATAAGTACAAAAATATTTATTCTAAAATGAAACTTAACGTCTAAGCAATACGGTTAAAAACATTTTGTTGACAATTTCGTACTTACTCGAATTTGGAATTAGACGTAGTTCTTGGAATCACATTTCAATGCTTCAATGTTTGTTAGAATAGTTGGCGCGTTGTCGCAAACATTGGCCAACAATCATAATATTTGCTAATTGATTTATATTTACTATTTAACTGTGTTACTATTTTATGAAAAACATTTAATGATAAAGACTTACCGAAAAAAAGATATTCCTTCCAAAATCTTGGTGTTACGGTGGTTATTTACACAACTTTTGAACGCGCACTGAGCCATTTTGACGTTTTAACATTGGCTATGATTGGACCATACTAATTTGAAATAATAGCACAAAAGTATTCGTGCTCGTATTTTTCGGGCCGTTTTTGAAGCGCTTATCGGGCATCTAGTACTATTATTGATCGAAGCTTTTGACTGTACTTACCTGTCAAAAAAGAGTAAACCTCTGTCTTATCCACATTATAAGACAGAGATTAAAAACAGAAGACGAACTAGTAGGGGATCGAGGAGGGGGGGTGGAGGGGGGGTTCAGGCGATCAGACCGAAATAAATCGTGGAGAGGAGAGGAGGCCTGTGTCCCAGCAGTGGGATGTCTATAGGCTGAATATGTTGTTAGAGTGCTTACATAAAGAAGCGGGTTTTCGGTACAGGTCTCTGCAGGTTGATCTTCGGAAGGAAACGGTGTCATGTTTTACCTGTTTCTTTATGTGCGAGCGCATAAGATAACGAGGGAAATATTATACCTGCACCGATCGGTACCGACCCGCACAGACTCACTAGCTCAGGAAACCTGTTTCTTTATGTAAGCACCCTTAGTCGTACCAAGTTTACCCGAACCTTACCTTTGATCCAATTACGAGCAAAGTATGAGAAAAACATCAATTTGCCTATTTACTGTTCGCTTTCTTCCACGTGATTGGAAAAGTCATGCTCAGTTAACCGTTTTGTTTATAGCAAAGTCCATTGAATGAAAAAATGGGATAATCGTGAACAAGGACCAAGTATTGGATGAAAACACTCGGACAAGAGTCAATACAGTACATGTCGAATACATAAATATTTAGAGTAATAGATCTATACTGCGTTCGCGATTTCGTTCCCAAACAAGTAAACAAATAGGTATGTGTTAATGGTAATCTCTACATATAAAAAAAACCGGGCAAGAGCGAGTCGGACTCGCGCACCGAGGGTTCTGTACCATCCTATGTTTTTAAATTTTCATCGAAGAGGCAGAGGCCTCTCCGATGAAAATTTATTAGTCAGACAGTTTTAACACTATGCACTGCGGTGTAGAATATCGCAGTTTTATGTCAGCGCCATCTCTTGACCGATAATGGAACTGATGTAACTTTTGTTGATGATTTCTAAAAAAGTGTGCTATATAGAGACTTCGTTTTTACTGTAATCTTTTTCTCTTTGCAAACTTCGGAGATAAGGAGGGGGAACGGTATTTTTTTAAATTTTTCATCAAAAGTCAAAAACTATGCAACCTAAAAAAATGTTTGAGAATGTGTAAACTGCGTTCTTTCATATGATACCACTACATGCCCTAGTAGCCCCACTTCGAATTTTTCAGACCCACTTTCAGTCCCTGTTGCAAAAAAAAAATACATAGGTATATTTTTATTTCTTTCTTATTTGCAAAATAGTGGGGCAAACGTCATCTTAAACTATTCCAAATTTCAAGCTGATAGCATTAGTAGTTCTTGAAATATCCGGCTGTGACAGACAGACAGACAGACTGAGTCTCACCATAAGGGTTCCGTTTTATCATTTTGGTAAGGAACCTTAAAAACGTCATGGGTCCATGGTAAAAAGAAAAGCCTATTGAGCATAAATAGTTGCTATGACGACTACAGGTGTGAAAAACATTTCTTTCATAGAGCTCATGAAAGATATTGGAATTTTTTTGTTTGTTGAGTATTTTTTATATCTATGATATTTGATTTTCGTTTCGAGAATGATAATGAACGTTTAAAAGAATTAACAGATTAAGGACATCAAAATTGGATGCTTTTTTCCCAGTAAAAAAGTTCCAATCGAGTCCAAAAATTGCGTATGTAAACTGCTAGTAATAAATAAAATATAGATGATGCTATAAAATAAGGTACCTATACGATCCGTAAATAATTTCATCTGCACCGTCCATCCAGTTTATCCAGGTAATATTATACGAATGCATTCACATGCAGTAAATTTAGTTAAAGCCGAGTCGTGCCGTGAATACATCCGTATAAATCCCGAGTTTCACACTGCTACGTCAACTTAGTCCCCTTCCGACTATTCACCGTTTTCAGGGAAAAAATTAATATTGAAAGAATTGGGAATTGTGGATCGCTGTCTCGAACAATATAGGGGTTTGTATCAGAAAAAAGTAAATAAGTAGTAATGGTGAAAAACCAGAGCAGATGAGTGGGATTCAAGAACAATTTGCTTGAAATGTAAGGGTTTTTTTGTGGAGCCGTTTTCTTTGCAAACAATGTATAGTATTTTTATCTCAGACAGGCACGCTTCACTTGTGGTAACTCAAACACGCTGTGAATGTATGCGTGAAGACGAGTAGCGTTAGCACGCAGGACACACTCCGACTTCGCCCGTATCTGGGACGGTACCTAGGTAGCTCTCGAGCTCCTGCGCCTAAGCATGAGATCCCAAGGTCGGGGTTCTATTCCCAGGTCGGGTCTTATAGGGGTTTTTCCATTAGAAATTTCTCATTATCAGCCCGGAGTTTGGATTTGTGCTCGGTTGATGGCAATCCGAGCCGATTGCTATGACACTTAAACATACGAGTAACTGGCGAAATGTGGGTGTAGGTTCTGCCTAATCCTTTGGTGATTTCAGGCGAGATTTATAATGTTACTTAGAAGATTTTGAAATAAAAGATATTGATGACTGTACTTAAACGAATAAGTGACGAGTTTCAATTTAAATAGAGCAGTAGCTTGGCGCTTCAATTTGTGCGAAGCGAGAAATATTTACAATCCCTGGCACTTGGTTTGGAATCGGTATGAGAGCCTGTGAATCCTCTGCTAGATGATTAAATTCTTTACTTATTATTGCCTTTTGCCTTATTCTTTTCTATGACAAACGAACCATACAAAAGGATGTTGATAGAATTTGTGTGTTTAATTTAAGATATAAACTGTCTGTGTGCCAAATTTCATCCATGCGTTCAGCGGTGTTTGCGCCAATCCGGAGTATAAATCCAGACAAACGGACAAGCGTACAAAAATGCTTTGTTATTATTTTATTATAATTATGTATAGATGACATAGTCGCACGATTTGAATCAAGTTGTTGAATAATTGCAATCAATGAACTTGATAAAGTCAAATACAGTTAAAAAAATAAGTACCTTGGCAATCAGCAATTATTTATAAAAAGAAAACTAATTAATAGATCTAACGATACAATAAAAATTGGTTTATTTAGGTTTTTTGTTTTGGTTTTATTTGGTACATTTAAGATTGCATAGTATTAAAATTGCAACATTAAGGCTCATTTGCATCACATATCAACTAAATGCGTTTAGTGCTAAAAATACGCATTCTGTCAATATTATCTTCAGACAGTTTACAGAAACAGAACGACGTTTTAAATGTAATACATTTAACGTTAAACGCATTTAGTGACCGGTAGTGCAAGTAGCTTTTTATTTAAATTATTCATTTTGGCATTCGAAATTAAAATCGTAGAAGAAAAATATCTTATCGTTTTTGAGAAAATGAAGATATAAAAACCAGCAGGATTATTATAAAAGTTTCTCTTAAAATTTTATCATTAGTGAAATTTTGGCCCCCGAGCTACCGCGGCGCTTCGCATTGCCCGTCCGAATAAAACGAATAATTGTCAGTAAATCGATTTTTTAAATTAAGAACGTACCGTAAGTAGGTATACCCACCGGATCAGACATTTCTTAAAGATAGAGGTATTTTTCGAAAAAATTATTAGTCTTAACCCTCGCCTCGGCTCCCTTTAAAAACGTCCATCACCCTACCAAACGCCCTATGTAAATCGTTTTTCTTTCCTTAGTGCGTATCAATCAATTTTTCAATTTCCTACCTTTCCGACATTTTCATCCTGTCATTTTTCACAGGAAGGCTTGAAAAAGTCGTTGCTACTTACTACTGGCTTATACTATCGATATCTATACTATAGTCCGCGCGGAACTAGTTAGCCGCGCCTTAGGTATGTGAGCGGTGGGACGGAGGGGCGGAGGCGCATTACTCACTACGTGCGTTGCAACCCGCCGCCTAATCCCTGTCCCCACCTCAGCGGTCAACTATAGTCCGCGCGGAACTAGTTGGCCGTGCCTTGGGTGGGGACGGGGGTGAAGGGGTTGTCTATTGTTCGCAACGCACGTACTGAGCAATGACAAAGCGCCCCCGCCCCTCCGTCCCACCGCTCACATACCTAAGGCGTGGCCAACTAGTTCCGCGCGGACTATAATAATAAAGATGAAGAGTTTCTTTGTTTGTATGAACGCGCTAATCTCTGGAACTACTAGTCGGATTGGAAAAAATCTTTTTGCATTTCATAGCCCAATTCTCGAGGAAGGTTATAGAGTAATTTTGACATCACGCTGCGACCCTTACCGAGCAAAACGAAATCGAGTCGGAAAGAAAGCAAAGCGAAAATGAAATAATAGCGCGGTCAGGTGATGCGATGCGACGGGAAACAAGAAATTTCACGCGGACAAAAAGAAGTCGCGGGCAGAAGCAAACAACAATAATATCGTTTCATATCATTCAAGTATCGACTCAAAAAGTAAATAAGTACCTCATAAATTGTCAGATATTAGGTACTATGACACCTTGTCAGAACAATTTTCTCTCGGCTTTTTCCATATATTAGGTACTATGACACCTTGTCAGAACAATTTTCTCGCGGATTTTTCTATTTGCTTGATGGAATTGTAACTGTATTTCTAGTTAAATACTTTGTCATTTTTGCGGTATCTACAATTATTTGTTGCTTTAATGGGTCTAGGCAATGCTTACCAAAGATTAAGTGAACTTTATTGATTGTTCTCAGGACTTTAGTTTAATTTAATTATACAGGGTTATTGGTAAAATATTAACAACCTCCATTGTACTCATCAATAAGAGCAACTTTTACTAAAGAAAGAAAAGAACGAAGAAAAATGCGTTTATTGGCATTACATCAAAATAAATATACCTTAAAACTATAAAAACAGAAAACAAAACCAAACCAAAAAATCAGCTGTTCCCTACATTTATGTTCGTATAACTCGTCAAATGTAGGGAACAGCTGATTTCTTTTTCGCGATTTCTGGTTTAGTCCCATAGTAAAAGTTGTTCATAATGATGAGTACAATGACATCTTAAGAGGTTGTTGTTGTTTTACCAATAACCCTGTATAGTGCCCGAAACACGTGTCGAGTGTTTTCTATTATATATAATAAAAAGTCGCATGGAGGGGGCATACCGCTGTTTCGTTACGTGGCGATATCTCCCAGTTTACTTCTAGCGCAAGCTCCGTTAAAGAACTTCGTTCCAAAAATATTTCAGTTTTCCTACCGATGTAAATATCTATCTCTTATCTTGAAAGATCGAACAAAAGTCGTCACTTTCATGAGCCAAAAACTAGCATTGCCTGTGCCCTTGTACCGCCTCAAAGCTTTTTTTGCTTGACAAGGTAGTCTTTATTTCTCTAAGATCGGAAAGTCTTACTTTACCACAATATTTTATGTAACACAAGGAAGGAGGCCAACCCGCACTGGGCCCGCGTGGTGGATTACGGCCCACTCCCTCTCACCGAGATGAGGCCTGTGTCCCAGCAGTGGGAACATTTAGGCTGATTATGTTATGTTATAAGGAAGGAGAACGAAGGATTTTACACTACTACAACTGTCATATTTTCTGAAGATGCGCATAATTTTTTTACGGATGGCTGGTGAGGACGGATTGTGTGATTGAATGATAGTGTGACGGTTGACAGGGGTGAATGAAAAAAGAAAACGTTTTGCGCCGACCTCAAGTTAAGGCTCCTACAAACAGGCGCGACACGCGACGCGAACCGCGCGCGACACAACGGCACCGCAAGTCGCGTAACGAGCGGTGCCTTTGTGTCGCGTGAGATTCGCGTCGCGTGTCGCGCCTGTTTGTAGGAGCCTTAAGACGGGACAAAGGCAGGGAGATGTCTGTAATAATTATATTGATGTTCCAAAAGTTTATGAAATTCACTTTAAATACGTAGTTAGGTAGAAAAAGACGGTCCAGATGCAGATAATCTTATCCTTATTTTATTTTAAACAATGCAAGAAATCTTTATTCATTGTATTTGGCTGAATCCCAACAACCACTGCAAAAAATATGTCATATAAAACTTCGGATAACTACTGTATAACTAAATCAAACCTGTGGTTTCTTTGGAGTTAAAATTCATTGAAATAACAAACCTAAAACTAATAATAATATTAGGGTTATTGGAAAAAAAAACTGCTGTTCCCTACATTTTGACGAGTTAAACGAACATAAATGTAGGGAACAGCTGATTTTTTTTTGGGATTTCAGGTTTGGTCCCAAAGTAAAAGTTGTTCATAATATGAGTACAATGACCTCTTAAGAGGTTGTTGGTGTTTTTCCAATAACCCTGTACCTGCCAGTAATATACTATGATCTATTCTTCCGCACCGTTAGGTGTGTCTCTAGCCTCTTTAGAAGGTACCTACGGGGGATCAGACCGGGATAAGTCACGCATACATAGGTCTAAGCCCACGCATATAACAAATTTTAGGGTACGACGCCCTGTTATGTATTATCTAGATTATGACAAAGGATATCCAAAATTGGGGGCATATTAGGCTTTGTTACCCAGTAAACATTAAAGTTCATTCGTCATCCCATTATTAAAGCCTCGACCTATTACCACAGATAATATTACACTTGCGTACTAATACAATAACATTGTTTTCACTTCCAGCACCCTATTTGCGTAACACACAATCAATCACGATCTGAATCATTTTGATGGATGTTGCTAATCCATTGCTTCATATGTTCGAAAAAATTGTCTGCTCAACACCGTAAATAACGCAATGAATGTTGTTGAACTGTCAAAGTGAAAGCGATTGCTACTGATAGTGTGTTACGCAATTACCCCGCTGAATTATTAGGAGGATTGGATTTACTTAATTGTTTACACAGGAAAGTAAAAGCTATAAGTAGTAAACTTATCTGAAGGTAATTTCGTAGAAGCAGACTTTTATCTCTGTCAATAAAAACAAACAATTCAAATAATATGACTGAAACAAAATTGGATAACTATATACCTTCAGAGCAATCAATTAATGTTTTGGTACTGTTTGTGATTTGTTAAATGACTTCTATTTTTGAGGCTCCCGCAGACAGGCGCGACGCGACCGTGCGACGCGATTATGGTAGAACAATTTCTATTAAGTTTACATAAAAAATGTTCTACTAGAGTCGCATCGTAGAATACATCATAATTATTCTCTTTAAATAACCGAAGTGACATTTCTTTTTTTATTTATGACATTGCGCCGCGCGCCGTATGTATCTTTCTACAATCTGTCATTTATCTTTCTCTCCTTTTGTTTATGTCACTGACTAAACTAAATAAAGACTTGGCTAAAAGGTCCCAGCAACCAGGCCATTAAAATAAAAAAATAAAAAACCTTTTGTTTCTATGGTGGTTACGCTACGCGGTCAGATAGGCAAACTTGCTTACGATATTTGCCGTATAAGAAGAGTGTTCAAATGCACCTCTCGATAAATACATTATTTTTGATCGACAAAATGACACGGACATAATAAAAAAGTAATGAAAACACTTCGTAACATTTATTTGTTATTACTATTGTTTTTCTCAAAAACATAAGCACGAACCTCCGTTTACTTTTCACAGTATAAAAGCATGAGTTCAGCGTTGCAGCGCTTGCGCTGAAAAGCTCGTAAATTTCATAGATAGCGCTTGTCGCTGCTTGATTGAGGACCGTGAATCTTCAATAGACGCGATAAAATAGTGCGAATGGTGGTGGAGGCGATGACGTCATTGTGTAGACGTCACGGGAAAATATTTTCTAGCTGAAACTTTGCATTCTGATAGTTTGACCTATATTCAGGGAGTTGGTACCTATATGAGTTTGGTGCAAATATCTCGAAAAATATTTCAAAAATTGTGATTCTTTTTGTAAAAGCGTGCCAGTGTTGTAATTCTGTCCGTAAACTCTGGACGTATGCAATTCGATATGTACCTAATGGATAGTCACCCATCCGGGAGCCGACCGCGGCAAGCGTAGCTTCAACTTCAATCGACCCGTGTAGCTGTTACCATGTAGCCACGAGCCATTTGATAACGTTAAGATACAAAAATGTTTTTGTTATTATCATAATAAGAAAATATTGTATCTTTTACAGTCTGGCCTAAATGGGCTAAACGATTCAGACCCAGATCTACTGGATCAAAGAAAGGTCAGTTTTACGTGAATCCCAAAGTAATAAAAACACTCTTACGTATGTAAATGATAAAATTATGAGTTTTATGATTACATTCTCTTTTATGTAGGAATAAATAAAATGAAAGTTGTTTTTAGGGCTCCGTCCTCAAAAGGAAAAACGGAACCCTTATAAGATCACTTCGTTGTCCGTCTGTCTGTCCATCTGTCAAGACTCTTTTTCTCAGGAACGCGTGGAGTTATCAAGTTGAAATTAATATCAAATACTCAGGGTTGCAATCCCTTGAAGCAATGAAAAAAAATCAAACTTCTAAGTCAACGCAATCAAAAGATATGGGCGTTTATGTTCCGAAATCAAAACCTGTAGGGTACTACCTGTAGGGTAGGGTATACTCGTGCTTTCTCCCCATAGTGGTAGGCTTCTGCTTACTTCTCTTTTGTCTTCTTCTTATGGGGAGAAGGCATGAGTAGCAGGTGGCGTTCTATATCTAGTATTAACTACGGAACACCACCTCCTTTCATATTCCTTTTGCTTCGTTTACGTTCATACAACTAGTCATCGTATTCTAATTAATAGTAGGAGGTTGGAGGAGGAGATCAGATAGGCAGTCGCTCTGAATCCGGTTAGACTGGAAGCTGACCCCAACATAGTTGGGAAAAGGCTAGATAGATTGATTGATTCTAATTTATCGTAGCTTGAAAGGAAAGGTTTCAGTACCGAAGTATAATTGAAAAAAACCTTGAAACTAACATCTAAATCCCGTATAAACTCGTCAATAATAGAACAATGTAAGTTAGGATTAAATAGGAACGCCTATTGTACCCTAACTTTATTCTATTAAGTGACCAAAATCAATCCTACCTTCTGTTGAGGTAGCTGTAACGAATTAATACGCTTTGTATGTACGTCGGATTTACAAATAATGTGAGCCGCACCTCAAACAAATGAGGGTCAAAAATTACCTTCGGTCATGAAACGCCTCTGCTAATGTCCCGGGACCCACACAAAAACCCTAATTTCGTTTGAAATATAGCGGGAATTTATGTTCAGCAGGACTTCAGTTTTTGCTCTCTTCAAGTGTAGTTATTACGACGATTACATAAACACGATCGAGGGCATTTAATTTAAGGGTAAACATTCCACAAATGTATGACGATTAAAGAGAAGCCACGTTTTATCATTTGTATAATAGAATGAAAATGTCATTATGGACTTTATTCTTGACTTTTGTAAAAGAAAAACAATCACCCGAGGCTGTGACGAAATACAATTGTTTAGAAATAATACGTTGTTTTTTGTTTTTGTATCTTAAAAGGTTTTGACCAAGAATTTTTCATTCACAACACGCCCGTCATCGGTGGCGCCATTTTTGCGCGCGCTCGCGCATGCGTTATGGTACTTCTGGGTGTTCCCGCGCGATTACGCCGCGGCTGATTAAAACGACGATATCTCTAAAGTTTTGTATGGGAGCTGTATATAAAAGTTATGTCGTTGGAATCGTTATGAAACAAGCTAACATTAAAAAATATAACGCAGTGTAATGTATTATTCATTCTAGTTAGAATCTAATTGGAATCCAATAGGAGCGACTTTTTAAGCTTGAACAGCGACATTTGTTTAAAGTCCAAATTCGAGTTTGTAAGCAGAATGCAATTAATGTTGTGGAGTTTGTGAACACTTGAACTTTCCGAGTTGCCTTCGATTCTGCGAACGACTAAAATGCCGTCAATAAGTTACGACGATATATTAAATGACTAGCTTCTGCCCGCGACTTCGTACGCGTAAAATTGTACTTTCTTCTAAAAATTTCGAAAATGTATATTTTTGATCTTTATCATTTATTTACATAAATAAATAAGGTTTCGGTCCAATTATTAAGTTTATAGATCAAAGGGATCAGATTTTTCAAATAAACTGTATACCCCGCATTTCACCCCCATAAGGGTGGAATTATGAAAAATCGTTTAGGATGTGTTCATAACTTCACTCAAAGACCCATACCCGTTATCGAGTTAATGGAAGCAAGCAGTAAAATCCACCCCTTAAACTTTATTATCCTTTTCCACCTTGGTAATGGTCGATTTTTGAAAAACACTAAAACAGCGAACAGACAGCGGATTACATATTTTTCTAACCTATCAACTTTGTCACCTCCTAAATCCTCTGTGAGAAGTTTTGTTTAAACTAAAAATGACAATCTTTATTATTTACTGAGCCAAATATAGCCAAGTTTCAAGTTTATTAACCAAATGAATAAGATTTTTCATATAAACTGTATCCCCTCTTTTTATACTCATAATGAATGATTTTTGAGTGGTCGCTCCATGTAAAATACTGGTATTCAGCTGCATCCGGTTAGACTGGAAGCCGACCCCAACATAGTTGGGAAAAGGCTAGGCAGATGATGATGAAGGGTGGCATTTTGACAAATCGTCTGGGCCAATTTTCCAGCTAATCAAGCCACGTAATACTCCCCTGTGAAATTGACTACCACCACTCTTCACCCCGTTAGGGGTAGATTTTAGAATAATCCTGGTACACTTTATTATTTATTTTGATTTTACATACTGAGTTTACAGTTAGTTGGACCGCGCGTTAAAATTTTTCCATACAAAATTTGACACCCCCAATCTCCCTTTAGGGTAGTATAGAATTCCAAAAAATTACTAACTTTATAATTTACTTAGATAAGCATTCGTGCCAAATTTCAAGTTCAAAATTTATACATATTTTTTTTAGTTATTCAAGCCATTCATAATCCCCTTAAAAATCGAGTTACCACTTTATCCCCGTCAGGGGTCAATTTCCGAAAACTCCATACACTTATTATTAATTATTTTCTGTCAAAAACTTATTAAAACTGAGTTTCGAGTTAATCGGACCACGCGTTAAAATTCTTCCACACAAACTTTAACCCCCTTTGAAAAAACTAAACCCCCTTTGAGGGGTAGTTTTGATAAACTTTATTACTTGCTTAGTAAAGTATTCTTGCCAAGTTTCAAGTTTATTAACTAAATGAATAAGACTTTTATATAAACTGTACCCCACAGGGGTACAGTTTATAAAAATCGTTTGGGGGAATTTCTAAAAATCGTTTGGGGGAATTTCTAAAAATCGTTTGGGGTGTGTTCATTACTTGACTCAAAGATTATTTATACCAATTTTCGAGTTAATCAAACCACGCAGTATAATCCTCCCCTGTAAAATTAACTACCCCTTTTCATGCAGTTAGGGGTAGATTTTCGAAAAACCCTGATACACGTTATTCTTTATTTTTGGTCTTAAGTATAAATATTGACATTCGAGGTAATCGGACGGCGCGTTAAAATTATTTCATACAAATTTTGACACCCCCCAATCCCCTTTTAGGGGGTAGTGTAGAAAAACAAAAAATGCCAGCTTTCATAATTTACTTAGGTAAGTAATCGTGCCACGTTTCAAGTTTATTAACTCAAGGAATAAGATTTTTCATACAATCAAAATCCCCCCTTTTCATCCCCTTAGGGAGTGAGTTTTGGAAAATCCTCAGCGCACGCCTACATCACAATAGCTTTATGTGTGCCAAATTTCAGCACAATCCGTTCAGTGGTTTGAGCTGTGCGTTGATATATCAGTCAGTCAGTAACGGTTCCCTTCTAAATATGTATATTATAGAATATAGAAGAAAACAAAATGTTATCCCCCTTTTCACCCCCTTAACACCGTTGCGTTACCTTCCAACCATAAGCCTAGATAATAAATTTAGTGATTTTTACTTCGAAAATTAAGGACTTTCCACACACAACTTCATCCCCCTTTTTAACCCTTCGGGGGTAGAATTGTCAAAAACGCAGAGACACGTATAAATTAATTTTCAATCCTCAGCCTAAACACAACATTTGAAGATCCTAACTTCAAAACTGACGGACTTTCATATAAACTTCCATCCCCTATTTCATCCCTTTAGGGGTATAATTCCCAAAAATCCTTTCTTAGTAGATACTTACTTTTTACAAAGAACACACCCTTCAAGTTCCATGTCTCTAGGACCAGCGGTTTGGGCTGTGTGTTGATAGATTATATAATTAAAAACTAAATTTCATCCCCCTTTTCACCCTCTTAAGGGTTGAAATTCTAACAACACTGTTGCGTTATCTTCCAACCATAAGCCTAGATAATAAATTTAGTAATTATTCCTTCGAAAATTAAGGACTTTCCATACACAACTTCATCCCCCTTTTTAACCCTTCGGGGGTAGAATTATCAAAAAGGCTGAGACACGTGTAAATTCATTTTCAATCCTCAGCCTAAACACAAAATTTGAAGATCATAACTTAAAAACTGACGGACTTTCATATAAACTTCCATCCCCTATTTCACCCCTTTAGGGGTAGAATTCCCAAAAATCCTTTCTTAGTGGATACTTACTCTTCACAAAGAACACACCCTCCAAGTTTCATGTCTCTAGGAGCAGCGGTTTGGGCTGTGTGTTGATATATCAACAATCAGTCAGTCAGTTTACTATTTTATATATATATATATATAAGAATAAGATAAGATATAAGATGAAATGTTTCGTTTATCTAAAACAATTGTTAAATTAAGAAGTTGTTAATTAGTTTTAGTTTTGTGCATCTATTAGTTTTGATTAGATGTCTCGAGACAGAGTAGTGACACCTTGACCTTTCGTTAGTGGTTGGCCAGACTGGCAGCGCAGGGCGGGGAGCTGCACGGGTGCGGGAACGCGCGCGATCTGCCTTACCGCAGTCGAGCGCGGCTTCGTTCTGAGTGTCGTCGTGTCCAGTGTTTGTCAAAATATAATATGGATGAAGAAGACTTATTTTTACTAGAAAAAAACCCGAACTAGTTTGAGAACCCCGGTCCCCGCGCGGGACGCTCGCGCACTGTCTGCGGCCACTTGTATGTACGAGCTATGGCGTGAGTAGCCCGCGCGCTCCCCGCGCCAATCAGCCCGCGCTGCTCACCGCGCCCGCATTCCCTCTATGGACGCCCAAAAGAAGTTCTTATGTTTGAATACGCCGCGCCGCGCCCGCCCCGCGCCCGCGTTTGCAGTATGGCCAAGCACTTAAAGTTGCTAAAGCTTAATGATACCTACAGATTGATGCTTGTGCATCAATCTGTTTTAATAAGCTTTTAGTCTCGAGCAAACAGGCGTGACGCGGTTCTAGTAGAACAATTTCAATGAAAACTTCATGGAAATTGTTCTACCAGAATTGCGTCGCATCGTCGCTTCGCGCTTGTCTGCAGGAGCCTTTAGTAACTTACTGTAGGTAACAAGTTATAAGAACTGTCTGCCTAGCCTTTTCCCAACATGTTGGGGTCAGTTTCCAGTCTACCTGGATAAAGCTATACTAGTATTTTACATGGAGCGTCTGCCTATCTGGCCTCCACAACCCAGTTACTGGGTAACACGACACCCCATGGTAAGACTGGTTGTCAAACTTTTGGGCTTCTGATTTACGATTGATAGCCGGGACTAACGGCTTAACGTGTTTTCCGAGGCACGGAGGGGTCTTGGTATGTAATGAATGGTCATCCATCCACGAACCGACAATGGCAAGCATTGACCTGTGTGGCTATTATCATTTAGCCACGATCCCCTGACTTACAAAATAAAAAGTATAATTTATAAAGACAATATTAATACCTGAATTCTATCAGGCTGTAATACGGCACCCACACTCATAGATACAAGAAAACATAAATATTATCGGTTTTGTCTTATTTAATGGATTTTTTTGCGGAAATTCAGAAATAATTTGTGTATAAGAGCTGTTAAAAATAATTATATTAAGTATCTACATATTATGTACAGTCAACAAAAGCGATAAGTATGCAGGACCGTCGAATATAGTTGAAGTTTAGTAAGAAACCGATGGATGTCCACTGAGTATCTATCAATCAAATCGTAACATCCCCTTTTCGGGAAGTTTAGATTGTCTGAGTACTGAAAGTTTGTAGGGATTAATTTGATAAATGAGCTCTTTGTTTTCTAATAATAAAACAAAATTTTATTCGAGAACATCCATCGGTTTCTAACTATACTTCAACTATATCCGACGGCTCTGCATACTTATCTCCTTTGTTAACTGTACATTACGAATATAATTAACATTGAACCAAACTAAGCTAATTCCAAAACATCAAAGTATATATAATCTGCATTCGCGATTTAATTGCCAAAAATGTAAACAAATATGAGTTTATGGAAAAATAACTTTAAATCCTATACAAAAATGTTCAGTTTACGCTACAATTTCAAATTTTTATAACTTTTTCAATAGTGCTAGTCACTTGGTAATCAACTTAATAACTATTAAAATAAAGTTAATAATTATTTGTTTATCTTGAAACGATATTAATTTGAAACATAAGTTTGAATAGGCTTTAGGTAACATGTCATAAAACGAATTTAGTTGCAATTGAAATTGAACTGTTCTACACACTGTTAAGGTTCAAAGTCCTATGATGCTTAATTCTATGTTTCCCGGCTAATGTATAGTTTATAATAAAAGTTAGGATGTTCCGTGCTTCGAAAGTTGGGACACTTAGATACTCCGTAACTTAGTTATCGAACAGACCGTAATTAGATTGTTAGAATAATTTATGAAGCGGTTGCAGGTGCATTGTATGGGACACGGTTTTATTAGTTAGTGCTTTGATATTTTAGGAAAGCGGTGGGGTAATTGCGTAACACACTAACAGTAGCAATGGGATTTTGATAGTTCAACAACATTCACTGCGTTACGTTGTTGAACAGACTACGAGCACATGAAGCAATGGCCACATGCGAACAACGCGTCATACTGACGTCACGCAAAATCTTGCATCTCGCAAGCAGAGTTTACCGCGCAACTAGCATAAATACAACGGCCCGACATGAATCTTATGGCAGTGGCCCGCCAGACACAACACCCGTCTGGTCGGAGGATCCTCCCTTTTCTATGGAGGTTGAGTGAACTTTACACCCTGTTCCTCATACCTCTATAATACTCTTCATCGATGTTTTTATATTGATTGAGTCCAGTAGATGGCCACATTGACTGCGGCATTAATGTTATTCTTTAGATCATTCAAGGTGCAGGTGAACGAGCACTTATGACACTCCAGCAAGTGATGTATGGTCTGATCAGAGGCACCGCTCTCCCACTGGATATTGGATAGGTCAGTAATCCCCCACTTCGATAAATTCTGCCTGCAGCGGCCTTCTTGGGTACGCAACCGTTTGAGAGCTTTCCATTATAGGCCTGTACTATCTATATCTTCTTACAAACTAGCTGTGCCCATGGCTTCGCTCATGTGACTGTGAATTTTATTGGCATTATAATCTTATTACGACTTTATAACTACCTTCGGGCCAGTTTTTGTATTTTGAACCTTATTCTAACTGAAGACCAAATTAACAACTTAAAATCGAATATTCAGTAAGTTTTTGTAATTAGAACTTTAATTTGGTTAGAACAAAGTTTTAAATTAAATAATCGCTCGATGGTTCTAACTTGGGCTTAAAGATAAACCTTGTTTTGTATAAGGTCGGTTTAGTATCCAATACGCTATCAAGGGTTATCCAGTTACTGGATTGTGGAGGTCAGGTGTGCAATCGATCCATGTAAAAAACTGGTATCCAGCTGCATCCGGTTAGACTAGAAGCCGATCCTAACGTAGTTTGGAAAAGGCTAGGCAAATGATGATTATGAGTTTTCAAAACCGCCTATAGATAGCCCACAATATGGTCTGAATGCATGAATGAGAGAATAGATGAATTAATTAATGAAAATAAACGCGTCGACTTGAGACGTCGCTTCGTGTCCTTTTTTTCGTCAGTTAAAAACTGTGAAAAAAAAAATGGCAAAAAATGTAAACAATCTAATATTGTTATTACTATTTATTTTACCAATAATTATTGAAAAAAGTGGTAAGATATAAAGTTGGAATCCTACTACGAAAGTTGACTCCCTTTAGTGAGTGATTGCATAACAATTTACCTGGAAAGAGTTTGTTTACACTTTTAGCAGATACTTTTGAAACAGACCATATAGTTAAAACGATCCTAAATATTTCGATGACGACACTATAACAGTAGCCAAAATATCGCGAATATTTTGATAAAAATAATTGCGATGTGTATATATTGTACGATTGTACGTCGGTTTATATTGTGTTATGAACTTTTATTGGACAGTTTAGTTAGTTATTCTAGTTATTGGACGAACAACAAGTGCGTTTCATTCTTATTGGTACGAATAAACATTGTTATTTTTATTTATAATATCTAAATGTACGTAATTAAAATAAATGGCCGGTATGCGTGTATGGCAAGATCATCCCAGATGTATGAACGTAAACGAAGTAAAAGGACATATTTCTTTTGCTTCGTTTATGTAAGGATCGCAGAAGGTGGCGATCAGTAATTTCTGCCTATCCTCATGGGAAAAAGGAGTGAGTATATTTATGTGTGTATGTCATCGTTAAAAATGGACTCCTAGTGTCATAATGACGTGTGTGAAAGCAGCAACAGTAATGCTTGTTTCTCAAAATCCATATTGATAACATACATATTCTTCAGGGAAGGCATAACTTTATGTATGAATGTATCATTATCATTTCCGCCGAAGGACGCGGTTGTACAGCAGTGGGCGTCTTGCGCCTGCCTTGCCTGTCTTGCTTGTCCAGCGGATTCCTGCGGCTTTCACCAGGTCAACGGTCCACCTTGTGGGAGGCCTTCCAACCCTACATCTTCCGGTATGCGGTCGCCACTTTCGGCCCCATCGGCCGTCGTATGAATGTAAACCTACAAATATTTTACAATACTGTTCGTTACCACTTGTTACATAACTGTTGCTAAAGTAATAGGCTATATTGCTATTCAATGATCATCTAAGTTCTCAAGTGCTGCTTCGTTGAGCAACAGATAGCCTTAACATTTGCCTGCACAAGTTAGAGCTCTTTCAGACTTATTTTATTATTCAAGCAATATTTTCGAGAGGTATAAAGTTTTCTGATAAAAATAAATCCCACTAAATTTAACTAATATAACTCGATTGCAACATCAAAAGCTACCCTTAAAAAGTTTAAACCTAGTTAGGGTTCAAACCGTAAACTCGATTAAAATTTCAACTTTTTGGATTTATTACATGTTCGAAGTATTTAGGGCTTGTCGATCGCAGAAATTCAATTTGTGGCTTGACTTTTCAATTGTTGCGGCTTTCACATTTTGATTTGTAAAATTCGGCTTAAACTGATCGATATACCTATTTAAAAGATGGATGACCGAATAAATTACTAATTTTTCCCTGCTTTTAACAAATCACCACAAAATGAACAGGCGAGTTGCAAGATTTTTCTCATAAAATAATTATTACAGGTTGCCACAGAACTTTAAAATATTTCATCAACACCAGTATCACCGTAGGTGTAAATGTCCACTGACACGGTTCAAACTCAAACCAAAACTCTAAAAGAAGTATAAAAACTGGCCAAGTGCGAGTCGGACTCGCACACGAAGGGTTCCGAACCACAAGGCAAAAACACCGAAAAAAAACTCGTATTTCTGTTGTCGCTATAACAAAAAATACTAAAAACAAAATAAAATAAATATTTAAGGGGATATTTATTTTATTTTGTTTTTAGTATTTTTTGTTATAGCGACAACAGAAATACATAATTTGTGAAAATTTCAACTGTTTAGCTATCGCGGTTCTTGAGATACAGCCTGGTGACAGACAGACGGACGGACAGACAGCGAAGTCTTAGTAACAGAGTCCCGTTTTTACCCTTTAGGTACGGAACCCTAAAAAAAAACAATTACCAACAGTTCATTCACAGTTACCTCTGACCATAGATATCTCCGTGCCTCTGACTATGAACCAATGTCAAAATGTTATTAGGTTTGCTATTGAGTTGCTGCTGTAAGAACTAAAATAACTGTGAAAGGATAGTACACGCACTTTTGAATTGTCGAAGGGTCGGTCTGTCACAAAGATGAAGCTTAGTTGCCTATTCCAAAGCGTAGTAGATTCCTGTGGAGAAGGAAAGGCAGGAAACTCCACGGAGACTCCTTGCTAATTAAACAATAGGTAGGCAATGAAAAAAAAATCTAGCGTCGGTGATCAGCGATTTTGGGACTATATAAATGCAGCATCGCGATTTGGCGACTTGCGTTTAGTGGCAATAAAAATTGAGCAACGAACCGCGTTTCGCAGATCAATACCCCTCCTACCTACCCCGGTCCTTTGTGTACGTACAAATGTAAGTGTCATGTCTAGCTTCACAAAGCCACACGTCACATGGCGTCGTATGATATTTAAAAAGCTATTCGAAAACACATTATAATAAAGGTTCAGATCAGTGATCTCAGAATTTCTTTAATACTTTTATGATCTGCCAAATCTGACAGATTAAATAAAATTTAAGTATCTCTAAATGTTATATTTTCTTTTAGGTCCTTTATATTATTAACTTTTTCAAAATTTCACCAAAGTTTCAATTTCTTTGTAAACATTTTAACTATTATTATTAGTATTTATAGACAGATGGGCCACAATCGTCACAAAGCGGACCCCCTTGAAGATGGGCGTCGTCACCGAGGCAGACCTAAGAAAGACTGGCGTGACGATTTGGACTCGTTCCTAACCGATTAAACGGAGAAGGCACAGCACAAAGAAAACTGGAAAGTATGGGGAAGATCTTTGCCCAGCAGTGGGACAACATAAGTTAACTGAAAACGTTTTGCTTTGTAAACTGAGTTGTTAACTTCATTATGCATAATGTAGTCTCCTTTAAGTAAAAGAGTACACTTATTTGATACCTGAATGCCGATTCCCGTAATTTTATTGAAAACGTTCAAAATCTAGTCGCCATTTCATCTCAGCGACAATCAATGTAAAAAACTTGCAAAAAATGTAGGTGTGATGTACTATTAAATGTAGCACACAACTCAGTGGCAACACTACTCGAGTCAGTCACGGTCAAAGAGTAAAGTAACTATATATGAAGTCACGGTTTACCCCCCGTGTCGACAGGACGTGCCCGTTGGGTTGTTGTTGTTGTGTACGTTCAAAAACTAGTCGCAATTTCATCTCAGCGACAATCAATATCAAAAACTTGTCAAAAATGTAGGGTTTGAGGTATATTTAGAAAGAAAAATTAATTGTTTATTCTGCACAAACAAAACGCACACAATTTGACAGATTGAGACTGCGATCAGACTGTGAACGTTCTTAAAATTACGAGAATTGCTCCTCTGATGTTGCCCATTATTTATGTGGCATGTTGTGTAAACCTTTTTTGAGAACAGTGAACCGGTGATAATGGCCGCGACTTACAAGTTGTTGGTCGTAGGTTCGAACCCAGACAGGGGCTTTACTTTGTGTAAATTAATTCATCATCACTACTCTCAAAATTGTGAAGGAAAACATTGTGATGAAACCGGCATGTCCAAAGATTCGAAGACATGTGGCATCTACCAACCCGCACTGGGCCTGCGTGGTGGATTACGGCCCCTCACCGAGAGGAGGCCTGGGTCCCAGCAGTGAGAACATAATAGACTGATTATGTTTATTCAATTAAATCTATTTCAAGATAGTTTATTGATTTCGTTATATATTTCTTACTTTTTAGGGTTCCGTAGTACCTACAAGGAACCCTTATAGTTTCGTCATGTCCGTCCGTCTGTCTGTCTGTGGGAGGTTTTGCTAAGAGACCGTTAGTACTAGAAAGCTGTAATTTTGTAGGAGTGTGTATATTAATTACGCCGACAAAGTGGGTAAAATAAAATTTTGGAAAATATTTTTTTTAGGGTAGCTCCCCTACATGTGAAGTGGGGATGAATAGTTTTTTCCTCGTCTACCCTATCGTGTGGGGTATCGTTAAATAGGTCTTCTAAAATGACTTGGGGGTTGCTAAAATTATTTTTCGATTTAATGCTCCATTTACGCAATATTAAACTTTAAAGTGCAAATTTTTGTTCCAGTAAGGCGTCCCCCTCCCTCTAAAACCTAAACTGCTGGATTGAAAAATCTGGAAAAATTCACGATGATAGTGCATTTCATGAACTTTAAAAAAAAACTATAGGAATTAAGATAACTTTATTAGTTTAGCAGTAATAGTCTTTGAACTTGGGTGTTGGATAATTTTGTACCTACCAAATACCTCCTCCTAATCCTTAGCATTAATCCCCGTGACTAAGATGAAGTAGTTGCTTGTTTATAACGGGTAAAGACTTGCATTGAAAAACAAAATATGACCATTCTTATAGGCACTCTCGAAGTAACATCTCATTATAATTATTTACAAATCAAATGTTGACTAAATAATCACATATTTGATGACATCAAAATATCAGTAGATACAGGTTGTCGGGCCAATATTGATATTTGGGAAGCCATGTTATCGAATGATTAATACAACGTGTAACCTTGGTTAAAAGTACATAATATAATTTGTAAATGTTTAATGTTGATCTACAACACGAATTCATGTTCACATTTTAACGAATAGTATATAATTATACGAAAGATAATAATATCGGTTCGAATCTGATGCTCTCAAAACGGTAAGGGATAACATCGTGAGAAAACCGAGCATGTCCTAGAACCAAAACTTCAAAGACGTGTGAAATCTACCAACCCGCACTGGGCCCGCGCTTTGGATTACGGCCCATTCCCTTTCACAGAGAGGAGGCCTGTGTCCCAGCTTTTGGAACATTATATAGACTGATTATGCTATATTGCTACTGTTTATACAAACTTTTGTTTCAAACCTATTATTTATTCAAATTTTTTTTTTTAAAACGTTGCCCCACACTAGGAATTTCTCCTGTATTGTGGGTGCGTTTACAAACATTTAAATTCACATACACAAACAGCCAGACCCGGAACAACTACTTGTAGGTCATACAAATATTTGTTCCGTGCGGGAATCGAACCCGCGACACGCAGCGCAGCAGTCAATCGCTTAAGAGCCTATACTACCTCAAATGGCTTAGCATGATCCTCCGTTATGTCGAAAATACTGCAGCATTAATTTTGAAATAAATATATGCTAAAGTTGAGGATTAATGTAAGGTCTTATGTTAGACGAAAACACGATTCCATAAAATTTTCTCGATAGAAAAAAAATCCAAAGTTACCTCCAAACCGAACAATAAACCGCTGGTATTCAAAAAATACTTCAAATTAGATCATGAAACTTTGCATACTAACTGAACTAACTATAAAGCAGGTCTTATGTTAGTTAGTTTTTTGGAATTACCTTTATTTTCACCGTAAAAAGTAAATACCTAAACTATTGGCGCTGCCTCCCGCCCAGCACCGCACTCTGTCTCGCTTTCACACAGTCCGCGAGCAGTATCGTGCGAGCGAGATAAAGAGTGGATTTTAGCTGAGGTAGTATAGGCTCTTAACCACTGCGCCAACCGTGCCGTCAAATTTCACACACTGTGGCTGTATCACTGTATTATAACATCAAATTACCGACCAACGCATGTAACACTAAATAAATGCTGCCAACAGCAGCGTATTATCATAATTTAGTGCACAAAATACTGCAACACAAGCGTTTTAGAGCTAATTTAGTGTGAAATATAATGCTCTCCTGCTGAACGTTAATAAATATTATTAATTTTATAATGCTCTCATCTTCCTTATTAATGTCTTCATCACGTTTGATAATAATATTAAACTATTATCTTGTTTCCAACGCTGTGTAAATTCATTGAAAACATAAACTCACAAACTCAAACTCAAAGCATTTATTTTAATTAAACCATGTACAGGCACTTTTGAATTGTCAAAATTAAAATAGTCAGTCAGTCAGAAAGTTGAAGCTAGTTGCCCATTCTAAAACGTAGATCTATCGAGAAGAACGGGCAAGAAACTCTATGGACACTCTTTTAAATCAAGATATTACAAAATCCTGGGCACATTATTCTTGTTGCTTCTTTAAATGACAACAATGTAAAAAAAACACACAAATGAATAAAAAAAATCAAAATATAAGATTAAAAATAAGCCTTGGCAATTATGAGATGACCAGTCTCAGCCGACGGCGACCGTTCATGAACATGATGATGATCAGCACCATCCAGCTCAACCATTTTGTAGGGACTTTTACATCTATTCATACACTTTCTCGGGTAACTCACACAAACTCTGGTATTTCCACAAATTTTAAGTTTTTTTTTTGTATTTTTTTATTATGTATGTCGCATCCAGTCATTCGTTTGACTATTCGGAACGCTAGCGCCATCTAGTGGCGCTTGACAGAGTCTAGCCTGAGTTCGTGGGGAGTCGACGACAGCTCGACAGAACGATGTGGAGCGTGGAGCTCTTGGACATTGGACATCCTACGAACAACATGTGCTCAGAAACTGTCCCGCCTTCCGAATCTGGTTGTATCGTGTACCTACTGTGTGTGTGTGTGATTAAATTGTTCGTGAAATTACAACAAACCGTTTTTCTGTTGCGCAATAACCAACACATACCCACTGTACGCCCACAGTAATTAAAATATGGCTGATAAACGAGACACACTATACCTTCTCCGTCATATATAATTATATAAACTTTAGCTGCAGTATTTGATGGTGGATTTTCAGAGCATAAATTCTAGGGCCAGCAGACTAAAAAACATAAGTCAAGCCTAGTCGGCCCTAGAATTTATGTATGTACAAAAAACATATACGGCATATTTATAATTATGTCGTATATATTTTACCGTGTGCACATAAATAATAAAATAAATAAATAACAAAAATAGTTTTTACAAAAAAAAAGAAACAAAACTAAGTTTCTACATAACAATTTTTTGGTTTGACCGTTGAACCCCAAACTAAGCAGGGCTTTAACTTGGAGGTCGGAGTGCGATTGAGCAGAAATAAATATGTCGATTTACAAGGCTAGGTTAGTAAAACGAGTATTATGTTGTGTTTGTGTAAGGCTGAAAATATGAGAGAGGGATGTTGTATATTGGCACTTTGGCTTGTCGAAAAAAGTTAGAGAAATGATTCTGTTTCGGTATATCTTAGTTCCAAAAGCCATTGTTTTAGGAATTTTGGTTCTAGGGAACTGTTAATAACCGTTTTGTTTCTACTTGCAATTTTCCCCCAAATTAATCGAGCATTAGTAGCAAGTCTGTCAGATTGGTAGCAAGCTCGTAGCTGTGCTCTGACGCTGTGCTGGATTGCTTCGACTTTCTTCATCAAAAAAAGTTAATTAATTACAGCAATCATAACTTTTGACCGACTGCAAGCCCAATTAGATTGCACCGTTATTTTTTAAATAAAAAAACGACCATTATGAAAATGAAAACTACTGTTTGTTTATTTCACTCCGTTTTTAATATCATTTGATAGCGTGGTACTAAATCGTGATAATAAATCAATCTTACATTCTTATAAATTCACATAATATACCTACATAATATAACGAACATATTCTATTTTGATTCTAATAAAATTACGTCTTCTCCATTTAAAATAATCCACGAAAGCTGGACCCAGGAGTTAAAATTAATATAAAAAAAACATTTAACTTATGCATAATCAAACTATAATGTTCCCACTGCTGGGACACAGGCCTCTTCTCTGTGAGAGGAAGTCGGCCGTAATCCACCATGTGAGCCCAGTGCGGGTCGGCGGATATCACATGTCTTTGTTTATTTGGTTCTAGAACTTGCCGATTTCTTTGCTATATTTTCCTTCACCGTTTTGAGAGCAGTAGTGATGAAATAATTTACACAAAGTAAATTGCCTGCTTGGGATCAAATCCACGACCTACAACTCGGTATGTCGCGGCTGTTACCACGGGCCCTACACTGGTCTTAAAAACATTTATTGCTAGAAAAATACAGCACAAAACACTAAAAGTAACAAGATAGAATTTCTTCATTACGCCGAAGCACAAACTACCAAAGACATTCTACTTTTAAACCTAATCTTTTACAGATCTTTTCAACATGGAATGCACGTAGCGCAGCGCAGCACAATTGGCATTGGCATACAACTGCCTTTTCACTGCAGTATACATTGCTCCACGTATTCAAAAACTTCTAAGAATGTAGTCAATGTAGCCAGGACATGTATATTGTTACTAATGTAAACATATTTGGGATCGGGGTATTGTTTGGCTTTAGGAATTGCTTTGTTGTCCAAGGACGGTGTGGATTTTATATAGCGGAGTTGGGTAGGTAATGGAAATAGGTGCCTTCGTTAGACATAAATACTAGCTTCTGCCCGCGACTACGTCTGCGTGAAATATCTGCCCCCGACCCACCGCGTCGCATTGCATCGCCCGCCCGCGCTATAACTTCGTTTTCGCTTAGCGATCTTTCTGGATTTTTTTTTGTATTCTGGGCTCTTGAGGGTCGTAGCCTGGTGTTAAATAACCTGCCTTAAAAACTGGGCTATCAAATGTAAGAAGAGTTTTTTTGGTAGTTCCAGAGATTAGCGCTTCCAATTAAATAAACAAACAAACAATAAAACAAACAAACTCTTCAGCTTTATTATATTACTAGTTGACCCGGCGAACTTCGTACCGCCTCCGAATCAATAATAACGAATGTACGAGAAAATTAATTGTCTTAATTTTTTTTTCGTGCACTTTCCCTTGTTTTAATCAAAGATCATAAAAATAGGTCCAGCCGTTTTTGAGTAATTAATGGTGTAACTAACCCGACTTTGTTTTATTTATATAGATATACTAGCTGCCCGGCGCGACTTCGTTCGCGTGGTGTCCTACCCTACCCCTATCCTACTCCTACCCTACTCCTACCCTACCCCTACCCTACCCCTACCCTACCCCTACCCTACTCCTACCCTATTCCAAACCAAAAAAAAAAAAATGTTGGCTGGACCACCCTTACTACTTGGGGTATGAAAAATAGCTTACGTCCTATTCTCATACCTACTGAATATACACCCAAAATTTCATAAGAATCGGTCAAGCCATTTCGGAGGAGTTTTGTTACAAACACTGTGACACGAGAATTTTATATATTACATAAGTTTATATATAAGATTGCATCCTTACTTTTTTTTTTTTTTTTTTTTTTTTTTTTTGCTAGCCTATGCTGTCCCACTGCTGGGCAAAGGCCTCCCCCAAATCCTTCCAGGAACTCTTTTCCCGCTTACTTACATTATGAAAAGTAACTGAAGTATCTGTCTGTCTGTAGCATATTTATAACTCAAGAATAAAATGTATTTTATAAAAGAAATGAAATGAATTTTTTATTTTAATACCCACTAGTAACTACATAATTTCTCTAATTGGGTTTAAGAATACTTGAGTAAATTAGTCTATGCGAGTGTAGCCGCTAGTATATCATTATAAACGCAGGCTTGTAGAGAATACTAATTGCTACAATTATTATGCTTAGTTAAATAAGTGGTGAACGCTGTATGTTAATATTAGTTCGAGTAAGTTCTGAGGAGCATTCAGTTGCTCATCCTCATGTTATAATATGTTACATCATTATAGCAATCTCCCGAGCATCTTTATGTACCCCGAGTTTAACATTTTTAGAAGTACTTTATGCGGCTTGAGGTAGAAGTTGACTGGTAGAAACCGTCACGTAAGGAAAAAGCGTCACGTACTGAAAATGCAAGATGGCGATAACTTTATGACAGCTCTTAAAAATGTATACTAAACGGCTCTGTATTAAAAGCGCGTATTAAATTCACACTTTCTCTCTCTCTGTCTCTTTCTATTATATGTATACGAGTGTGTGTGCGTACGAGTATTGTGTAAGGAACTTCGTTCCTGACGGGGTCCCCCGACCGCACACGGCTGGCTTATTTACACCTAGTGTTTTGTGTTGCGTTTACATTCATGTTTTTATTAATAAACAGCGGGTTACACAGCTTTTAGTCATTGTCATCTTCATCTTTTTGGCTTATTAAAAGCCCTAAACAATTAACAATAGGTACTTAAAACATCTTATAATATACCAACCCACATCACTATTATAATTATTCATTGTAGGGTGAAAGATCTCGGCGATAAACGTAAGTTCAGGTATGTGTGACTGGCTTTGGGTTCCATCTTGACGGGTCTCTTGGACACAAAGTATGTCGCAGTTAGTTTTGTGGTAGACATCAGAGAGAGTTTCACATAAATCGTCTCGTGAGAACCCTTCGACGTTAATCGGCACGCTGCACGCACCAAGCTGGTTTTGTAAGAGGACTTTGGATTGCCATTGTGGTGAAGGGATTAGACAATCAGCGTGGAAAACTC
Source organism: Oligia latruncula (assembly GCA_948474745.1). Lineage (NCBI taxonomy): Eukaryota > Metazoa > Arthropoda > Insecta > Lepidoptera > Noctuidae > Oligia > Oligia latruncula. The sequence continues at coordinate 5,870,049 of OX419699.1, forward strand.
TCTGATTTCCCAGGGTGCGCCGGCTGTATAGTGGCTCTGTACGTGGTGTCTGTGATACGTAGTGGCTGTGATACGTCGTTTGGGGAAGCTCCTTTCATGCTCCCCATTCCTCTGATATTGCCTTTCTAGGCTACCTCTCTACAACCCTTGCCGACTTGCTATATTTTCGCTACATCATGAAATATTGTCGATAAGCCCGTCCCGATGCCGCTCCTAGAGAAGATTAATGGCAGGAATGTCTCAGAAGCAGCCCGGAATCTGGACAGACGCGTGCGTGCCCGTTTTAATGCAAGAAGCTCGCCTCCTGTTACATGAGTGATGAAAACTTAGCTGTATTGAGCTGTCAATAATGTGCGTGTGTGTCTGCATGTCCTTAGTACTGTGACAAATAAACGACAGAGTACCTAGTCACGAGCATTTGTATGTATACACTTGGCTATAATCAAAGGCAATTTTCGCCTTTATTTTTGAATGAAATTTTATGTTATTACGAACATAGTATTTTCGAACCCATAGGTTTATGTAAAGTGTCGTATTTAAGCGTTGTATCTGTCATTTCACGAAAAAAGCGCAATTGAAAGTTGCCAAGTGTTGACTTGACATATTAGTGCTCGTGACTGTACTTCGTTTTAAAATATTTCGTATACATTATTTATTATAATTATATGTGAAGACGATGCACCTAGAATAAGATTACTATACCACAACAGGTAAAATAATTTAAAATGAAGCAATGACAGGTAAATACATAATTATATGATAGATACATGGTGTTCCCATATTTACAAACATTTTAAAAGTAGGTATACGATTTTCCTAAAAAAATTAATAAGTCACTGTATGTGTTAATGTAATCACAGAATGTAAATCAAAATCATAAAAAAATTACAATTAAATTAGCAACCAGTTTGACTTTGTTGTTTGGTTTTGTAACAGTTGCCTCTGCTTAACCTGTCAGGGAATGTAGGTGTTATGTTTTATTGTTTCCAAAACCCGCAGGGCAATTGCGTAACACATTATAATCGGATTCATTTTGACAGTTCAACAACATTCATTGCGTTATTTACGTGTTGAGCAGACAAATTTTTCGAACTTATGAAGCAATGGATTAGGCAATTTGCGTCAAAATGATTCAGATTCCGATTGATAGTGTGTTACGCAATTAGGATGCAGGTAGCTGTAACAACATACGGCAAGCTAAGCAGTACAATACGTCTTGCCTCAATCATATTACATACCACCATAACGGCTGCCTCACTATGCGTATGCAAATACCCTTGCATACTGTACGTCTGCCGCATTGCTGTCTTTAGTATTTCCCCCAGGAATCACTAAATTATACACTCAAGTGTTAGTAGAATATTAATTGTAATAATTAATTAGGTAGCGTATCGTATTATGTGTTGACATTATTATCTGACCTGATTATAGAGTAACAGAGTTTGTTGCCTAATAATAACAGCTGCAAGGGTCGATCAAAGGTTAAGCTACGCTTGCCGAGGTCGGTTCGTGGATGGGTGACCATTTATTACATATCGTGACCCCGCTGTGCCTCGGAAAGCACGTTAAGCCGTTGGTCCTGGCTGTCATTCTTAGATCTTTGACAGTCGTTACGGGTAGTCAGAAGCTCAATAGTCTAACATTTTTATTACAGTATTTTTACACCCTTGGCAACCACAAGTAAAGTGCGTGTCGCTTCATGAGGTAAAAATACTGTACCGAGTGGTATCATGTTACCCAGTAACTGGGTTGTGTAGGTCAGACAGGGAGTCGCTCCATGTAAAACACTGGTATGCAACTGCATCTGGTTAGACTGGAAGGCAACCCAAACATAGTTGTGAAAGGATAGGCAGATTGATACAATAGAATAACTCTTAATTTATTGTGTTGTTCATAGCGTTCGTGTTTTGTTTTGATATATTCCATTAGTTTCCTATTTACGCTGAGTTGTTTTCTAGTTAATGCAGAGCTCGTTGTTTTGAACTTTGTTGTTTTTGTGGAAATGTAACCATAAACACTTGTTTTTTCATGATATTTAGTGCATAATTTGTGATGCTTTTTGTTTGCGATGTTTATTTTATAATTATTTTTCTTTGACATAATCTTTTTAATATTTGACATTTTAAACAGGCAATTCTAATTTTTCACCTCTTTATTAGTGGTTGTAATGGGAATCATATCACTTGGTTTTAGTAGGTTTTTATATTTTATTTTTTATGTATCCTTTTGATAGATTCTTATTTTGTAAATGTGAGGACTTTGTAGGCCTTGTAGACTTTAGATGTGTAGACCATTTTTTTTATCATGTGCAGACGCCAGCACATTAAGCTACTACAATCTGTCAAATTTCTTCAATAGATTTTCAACTTTATCGCTAAAGCATAAGGTTAAACGTTGAGTGGGAAATTTTGACAGTTTCGGGAACCTTGATGTGCTGGCGCTGTACCTGGTACATGTTGACAGGCCTACGCTGTCTTCCCATCATCATTCTCCTGCCTTATCCCAATTTATTTGTGGTCGGCGCAACATGTCTTTTTCTTCCATACTTCTCTATTAGTCGTCATCTCGGTAGTCACCCCCTTTCTAACCATATCATCATTCACACATTCCATCCATCGTTTCATAAGCTGTCTTCCCATACCTACTGTAATTTGAAAACATTGTAAAACCCAATTATTTTAAAAAAGAGTAACCGTGGAGTTTCTTGCCGGTTCTTTTCCATAGGAAACGACCAATTGGAACCGTGAACCTAGCTTCTGACGTTTCATAAGTGCCCATGTAGGTTTATGTGAAATAAAATATTTTGATTTTGATTTTGAATGAAATTATTTATTCTGTAATAGGATATCGGAATCACTTTCACACGACATATTATAAAAAATAAATAAGCTGGATGAGATCGGCGTTTCCTATATGACTACTTTGAGAAGAAAGGCCGAAACAAACTCAGAGGTCACAGCCTCTTTTAAAGTCCAGACATCATCTTGGTCAGATCATGTGAAGACCATGTAGATTCATGTCTGGAATGGTCTTTTGAGGAAAGTAAGTACCACACAGATTTGAGTGGACCAGTCCAGTCAGCCCAACAATTGTCAGCAATCGTGTAGCTCGTCTCAGAAATTGACAGGTGTCAGAAACGCATTCTCTCGACGAACAGACTGTAAGTATGCAAAGAGATCCCACGTTTTTTAAAGCTAAAAGAAAACCTTATGTTAGTCCCAACTAAACACACACAAAACAACATATTAGTACCAAAAATAAATCAAAGAACTCTCATAAAAGTTCATTCTCGCTCATAACTGCATGCTTGCAAAACGTTGGTCGTACTGTCGTACTACGCAGTGCAGTCACCAACAGCAATAAGCTGGAAACAGTGTCATTGCATTTCTGTAGCTAAGGGCGGCCATACACGGGCAGCTGGAGCATTCAACCTTGACTCAACCTTAAGGCTGCCTTTCCACCAGAGATGAGCGAGGATGCGTAGCGAGGGATGTGTATGAAACCAAGCAATAACATCGCTTCATTTTTATAGCTTGAACTAAGTTAGCGGTGATTGAACAACTCACACGGACCACTCAAGCTGTCATTGTCAACTTCTTGATCAGACACTGTCAACTTCTCAAGCAGCCGTTTCAAACCGCTGAAATGGTTGACAATATTACTGCAGTTGCAACTTGGATTTTGGGAAAAAATCACTACAGTTGCTGCTTTCACACACGTCGTCCATTTTAAACAATCAATCATCAACAAAACAGGTGGCAGAAACTACGGCAAGCGGAAGGAAGACCTGCGCTAGAGCAGTCGACAGATCTCGAGAATTCAGTGTATGTCTTGCAACTGCTTGACCGCACGATGGAATTTGAATGACCCGGCGTGGTCGCAACTGCTCAAGCCTCAAGCGGTCTTGTGTATTCCAATGAATAAAAGATTGTAGTTTGGTATGCAGTCGCAGGTTGAATCAGTCCGTAATGACTGCATCAAGCCGCCCGTGTATAGCCCCCCTAAAATGTCGTTGTTGCTTTCCAAACGACTGTTGTGTTCGCTTCAATTTCCCAAGGAACGTACTCGGACAACGAAAACAGCCATTTTTGCTCCAACTCCAATAATAATTCCGTTTTAAAATGTTGTTGGTTAGCGTTTTAGTTTTACTTCCAGTTTGAGAATATCAACAATTTCGTGTCTTAAGTGGTTAGGATGGTCGTTTTATTTTAGTTCATATGTATTGGAGTTAAGAGCGTAGGTACTTGTTTTCCGAAATGAATGAACCGATTTTAATTAAACTTCATACGCTTAAGCAGAATGCAAAGGTTTAAAAAGTTAGTTAAGAACATTTTCGAAAAATAGTGTTACAGCCAAATTAGACCGATTTTAAATTTTCGATAGAAACAGAGATTCCCAGTTATCTTTTCCTGCTTAAGAGTATGAAGTTTTATTAAAATCGGTTCATTCATTTCGAAAAACAAGGGCTTGAAAGTTTGTATGAAATGCCGTACGGCGTAAACGCTCATAACTTTTTTATCACATCTATTCAAAAAGAGCTAGTGTATTCTTCGTAAACAGGGACTAAAATAGCTCTTTAATCCCTAGGGACTAAAAGTGATTTGAATTTAAAGTTAAAAAAGAAAAAAGTAAAAGTTCCACAAAGAGATCAATCACGAACATTTTATGAACAAGTAACAGGCTGTATGATAAAGAAAAACGCGCGCGAGCCAAATAAAAAAAAAAGTTTGTGAAAAATGAAAAAATGCGCGAAAAGCAATCTGCGTTCATTCGTAATTGTTTACTCAAATTAGGATTTTACTCAGTTTCTTATAAAATGAGTATGTCTTCCTCAATAATTGTACAAGTAAACAAATAAACGTACTGTTCTTGCACTTACTTATTTGCTTACGACTTTGAACACTTTCAAAATAGTTGTTTGCTCCCTTGGCAAACAATCTAGGTACTATTTTGCAAACTCGCAGTTCCGCGTCTAAGGTGGTGCGACGATCTAATTATGTTCGCGGGGACAACATGGCCGTGGCAGATTGCATAAAATAGAGAGGTTTGGAAGGAAACAGGGGCGTCCTTTCTATTCCGTGGAAACGGGCTTTTCTTTGGAAACAGGAGCGTCCTTTCTATTCCGTGGAAACGGGCTTTTCTGTAGTAACAACGGGCGTCCTTTCTATTCCGTGGAAACGGGCTTTTCTGTGGAAACGGGGCCGTCCTTTCTATTCCGTGGAAACCGTCTTTTCTGTGGAAACAGGGGCGTCCTTCTATTCCGTGGAAACTGGTTTTTCTTTGGAAACAGGGGCGTCCTTTCTATTCCGTGGAAACGGGTTTCTTTGGAAACAGGGGCGTCCTTTCTGTTCCGTGGAAACGGACTTTTTTGTGGATACAGGGGCGTCCTTTCTATTCCGTGGAAACGGGCTTTTCTTTGGAAACAGGGGCGTCCTTTCTATTTCGTGGAAACGGGCTTTTCTGTGGAAACAGGGGCGTCCTTTCTATTCCGTGGAAACGGGCTTTTCTGTGGAAACAGGGGCGTTCTTTTGTACTTTCCGAGGCACGGAGGGGTCTCGATATGTAATGGATCCACGAACCGACATGCGTAGCTTAACTTTAGATCGACCAGTGCGGCTTTTATTATTTTGCCACGACCCTCTACCCTTCGTCACGCCTTATGCTCGCCTTTGTCCTTACCTATGCAATTTCTCATATATCTCTAAAACAAATTAATTCAGAAGGAAGTTACGCTTGAATTTTATTACGCATGACGTGAAGTGACGTTACCCCACTGCGCTGAATAACAGTATAAATCTATAGGGATACGATGTCCAGTTGTGTTAATTTCATTGTAATAAAAAGCGATTAATCTAAATAAAAATGGCGCGCCGGAACGGGTGGTGTTAATTATGTACGAGTTCTGTTGTTTGAGAATATAAACACCGCATTCGTTTAAAGGTTGTTGTGCAAATCATTTAGAAATAGGTACAACAAATGCAACAGTTTGTTTGTGACTCATTAAATTAATTGTATTTCGATTCGATTAGGATTCGTCGTAATTATAGACTGCGGTAGTGACTGTACACTTTATTAACAGTAATTAACACTGTACATTCTGTGTTCTAATTAACAACATGTATATATAGTTTGCAATAAAACTTTTTGAGATTTTTGGTTTACAGAAGTCAATCCATGTCAGTATGGAAATACACTGTGGACACAACAATACGACAATGAATAAAAAAAAAGACAAAGAAAGTCATTATTTAGAAAAAAGACTCGTCAGACCCCACAGTCAAACCATTACTACGGTTTTGTGGGGCTTAGTTTATAAGTATTTTTTGCATGATGTAAACTTATAATAAATAAATAATGGTTGAGCTGGATGGTGCTGATCCACGCGTCATGTTCGTGAACGGGCGCCGTCGGTTGAGACTGGTCATCTCTTAACTGCCAAGGTTTATTTTTAATCTTATGTCTTGAATTGTTTCTTCATTTCTGTCTTTTTTACATTGTTCTCACATATAGAAGCAACAAGAATAATGTACCCAGGATTTTGTAATATCTTGATTTAAAAGAGTGTCCATGGAGTTTCTTGCCCGTTCTTCTCCATAGAGATCTACGCTTTGGAATGGGCAACTAGCTTCAACTTTCTGACTAACTGACAGACTATTTAATTTTGACAATTCAAAAGTGCCTGGGTTTAATTGAAATAAATGATTTGAGTTTGAGTTTAATAATAATAATAATAATATTCCACAACTATCACACAACGCCGTCTAGTCTCAAGCTAAGCAGAGCTTGTGTTATGAGTACTAGACAACTGATAAACATACTTATATATTTCTAAATACATACATATATAGATAAATAATTAATAAATAATATACATATATAATGATTTATATGAATGAACTAACTAGTCTTATCAAGGGGTATCGTAACTGGGATCCAGTAACTGGGTTGTGGAGGTCAGATAGGCAGTCGCTCCATGTAAAGTACTGATATTCAGCTGCATCCGCTTAGACTGGATGCCCACCCCAACATAGTTGGGAAAAGGCTAGGCAGATGATGAATTTATGTGAATGAACACACTGGCAATACATTTGCATAGGAGTATTTTGGAATTACCAAGGCTAACATCGAAATAAAAATAAAACCGGATTTTTTTCAAACAAACTACGTGATGGACCGGCTATGGATTTTGCTAATGTTTGAATGGCTATAGTGACTAAACCATAGGATAGGTCTTTGGGCTATTGTATATAATATTTGATTGAATTTTCGTATGCAGGCTGGGAACGCAGGATATACCTATGGTGCACAGGTATTAGGGTAAGTTTAAATTATTGTCGTATTGTCGTCTCCACCTTGTATAGTACAACGGTTGCCTTTATCAACTAAGTCTATCGCAGTCTACTGCTAGTCTGCTCTCCCGCGTAAAACGGTTGCCTTTATCAACTCAGCCTATCGCAGTCTACTGCTGGAGTCTGCGTTCTCGCGTAAAATGGTTGCCTTTATCAACTCAGTCTATCGCAGTCTACTGCTGGAGTCTGCGTTCCCGCGTAAAACGGTTGCCTTTATCAACTCAGTCTATCGCAGTCTACTGCTGGAGTCTGGTCTCCCGCGTAAAACGGTTGCCTTTATGTTCGTAATAAAAACATATTGTAGGCATTAAAAGAAATTCGCCTTGTAAAAAATAATCATATCACTATACCAACAAATCGTCCCTATCTACGTAAGCCCAAAAAAGATCTTTGTCACGAAAATTCTTTTGTGAAAGTATAGCCTCTAATTTAATAATTGATGTCTCTGGGCTATAACTTCTTCAAGGTTGGTCGAACCCGAACACGTGTAATGTAGTTACCTGAGTCTAGAAACCCAATATCTCGTATTATACACTCCACTACACACACGTTCAATATTACTTCTGTTCAAGCTGAACGAAACTTAGGAACAAATCATATTTGTTTTACTACTTAAATAGGTATTGACTGGAGTTATGTTTTCAATCAAGCAAAACGGCGGTAACAGTGATTTCATTAAAAAAATGTATTGTTTTAATCACACTAATAATATTATAAAGGCGAAAGTTTGTGTGTGTGTGTGTTTACATGTTTGTTACTTCTTCACGCGTAAACGGCAGAACCAATTTTGATAACATTTTGTATGGTGGTAGCTGACACCCTGGATTAACATATAGGCTACTTTTTATCACGATATTCCCACGGGATCGACACTTACACGGGTGAAACCGCGCGGCGCAGCTACAAATCCACTGTGGTAACACTGTCAAAGTACAAATTATTAATATTCTACCAAACTTTTAAATGTATTTTCATTATGGTAACTGAATGTATTATTCTACTTTGGCAACACCTAGATTTAGGTTACGATATTATCGCTTTTTCTGGGTGGGGCAAAAGTCATTTTAAGTGGTAAAATGTAGTGAAGTGCCAGTCGTTGTTGGATTCTAAAAGAGTACCTACATTTGTGCGATTAAAAAGTATTAGCAAGAAAAGGGTATTTTCTTTAAAGTAATAAAAGAGGAAAACAAAATGGCGTTGCTGCAAGAGCTTTAATATAAGCAGACCGTAAACACACGCTTTCTCTGCACTTGCTACCTAGTGTTACCACACCTCATAAATCACGGCTCACATTAGAACAAGCAGCCCGCTACTAAACTTTGCATCAACTTACTAAACGACCGAAGTCGCGAACAAAAGCTAGTCGCTACAAATATCTGCTTTGTTCCTATAACAGACAATTTTGAAAGGGACAATACAAAAATAAAATTCGCGAGCAAACAAAACCCCTGGCAACACAATACCGTGTTGAGTAATGGTCCCGTAGTGAGTGTTTTCTACGAAGCGCGGAACCCATGTCGGGGTAGACACGGACGGTACTGAATTGATTGCCTGGATGTCACACCTGGAGCTGCGATACAATTTTATCACCTACGTACCTTGTTCAATATTTTTATACTAACAGAAGTCAAAAGGAATTGCTTTATATATTTCAAAGGGTTTCATTTTATTGTTGCGTGTACTACCTATAATATCTCTATTGGATATTACACTTCTTCTTTCACATATATTTCTCGCTTCGGAACACAATATTGATGTGAACGCTAGTTTATAAGATAAAATGTTGGGAATCGTTCTATACTACTTTTTTTTAATACAGCGGGGTAATTGCGTAACACACTATCAGTTTCAGTAGCAATGTGTTTCATTTTGACAGTTCAACAACATTCATTGCGTTATTTACGTTGTTGAGCAGACAAATTTTTCGAACATGTGAAGCAATGGTTTAGCAATATCCTTCAAACTGAATTAAATTGAGATTGATAGTGTGTTAAGCAATTACGGTGATCGTAAAGTTTTTAGCCAGCTCAATCGAACAATAAGGTTTTATATCGTGTGATCCACGACTCCACGGAGCCTTGTTTATCCTCTTTAGCTGTAAAGCAACCTGTCTTATACACTTATTGCATGAAACTGGGGGCCTAAAAAGGCCACTTTGGCAGAATCATAAAAGGATAACATAATGGACAGATAACCGTTAAGTTAATCGTATCAAATCCCATTGGTGAGGCATATTTCAGTTATTTTTTTTTGTCTGTGCTAAAATACCAATCAATCCGATCCAAATCCAAACCCAATCTTTTTGATTATATCTACGTAAAGCAGCGAAAAAAAGAAAAACACGGACTGTCTTCGCCATATTACGATTCATAATGTTATCCTTTTATGATTCTTCAAAGTGGCCTTTTTAGGCGGGGGCCTAACAGGGGTGTTATCTAAATTTTATAATATATTTATTTATAAAAGAGGAAAAGAGGATAAAAATATATATTGGTGGCAAGGGCATCGACACGCAACCTGAACAACCATGAATTTAGTACATAATTCTGGATATGTTGGATAAACTTCTTATACTTAAATCAACTAACTAACAATCTCATCAACATCTGCCTATCCTTTTCCCAACTATGTTGGGGTCGGCTTCCAGTCTAACCGGATGCAGCTGAATACCAGTATTTTACATGGAGCGACTGCCTATCTGACCTCCACAACCCAGTTATTAGGTAATACGATACCCCTTGGTAAGACTGGTTATCAGACTTCCGGGCTTCTGACTACCGGTAACGACTGTCAAAGATCCACGAATGACAGCCGGGACCAACAGCTTAACGTTCTTTCCGAGGCATGGAGGGGGTCTCGGTATGTAAAGATGGTCAACCATCCACAGACCAACCGCGGCAAGCGTAGCTTAACCTGATCGATTGACCTGTGCGGCTGTTATCATTTAGTCACGGGCCCCCCTAACGGTTCCGTACTACAAGTCAAAAACGCTGAAAAAAAAACACGTTTCTTCTATGGAAAGCATTATTTATTGTTAACGCGGCAATAGAAATATTACGGCTCATGAGATACAGCACGCTGTCAGACAGACGGACGGACAGATGGACGGACAGACCGACAGCGGAGGCTTAGTGATACGGTCCCGTTGGCAGTCTTCAGGTACGGAACCCTAAAAAACAAAAATAATCTGATCCTCAAGCAAGCAGATAACCTAGCAAATAAAATAAGCAATTCTTGTTGCTCGAACAAGTTTCAAAGTACTACTGAAGGTACTTCAGTCATTCATTCATACATACTAAGAAGCCAATTGTACCAAGAACTCAGGAAAGTTGAGATGAAACAACTCTAGGACTTCTGTCTAGAAATACTCGTATCTTTACTATACTACAGCTTTTGAAGACGTATATCTTTTAAAGGAAGGCGAAATCTTTTGTGACGGTACGGTAGACGCAATAGCTGAGCGATTTGCTTACGCGTATGGCCGGCTCCTAACGCGATCGTCACGCGAACTCGCCATCGTCGCGTTTATTTGGTTCGGCGAACCTGAACGCGTGGTCGCGCCGACAGAGGGCGTTTTCCGGTTTTCCGAACAAAAATTACCTAACATATGAATGCGACGATCGCTTATTTGCGGGAATAATAATTTTCCACGCACCGCACACGCGTGTGTTGGCGTTCGATTTCAGTAATGAACATAACATTTTTGTGTCAGTGTTAGTGTCTTTTTTTGACCTATTTCTTGGAGAGGGATCACACTTTAGTTCTCTAGGAAATAAAATCAAGTTTTTGCTGTGTAAAACACAACACCTGGGGGCCTAAAAAGGCCACTTTGGCAGAATCATAAAAGGATACCATTATGAATCATAATGGACAGTTAACTGTTAAGTTAATCGTATCAAATCCCATTGGTGAAGGATTTTTCAATTTTTTTTTTTGTCTGTGCTAAAATACCAATCAATCCAATCCCAATCTCTTTGATTATACCTACGTAGTGCAGCGAAAAAAAGAAAAACAGGGATATTATGATTCATAATGTTATCCTTTTATGATTCTGCTAAAGTGGCCTTTTTAGGCCCCCTGTTCTTTAACACACTCACACATTAATAAATGTTAAGTAATATAGTTCTATAATAATTCAATTAAAGCGTTGACAGTATTATCTTTTTGAAGTACTTATCCTTCTTTGCTGTTCGCAGTTTCCACCGTATGATAAATAGAAAAAAACTAAAATAATTAATCACTGAAATTTGGGACCGCGTATTTTCACAGTAAAAAAATTTAGAGCTGCTAAAACCACTCGTCTGTAATGACAACATAACAAGTTTAAGCACGTACACAAAAAATATAGAGCGTTGTTCGTTAGGTACTAGTTAATTAATTTTAAAACTGCCATGTCCCAACCACGCCGCGGGGATCACAAAAATGTAATAAAATCAAAACAAATGCTCTCTTTTTACTGGTAAAACGGCGACTGTTCGATTTTCAGATGAGTTTAAAACCGCAAAACAAAAAAAAAACATCATTATCATTATATCAGCCTTAAGTCGTCCACTGCTGGAAAATGTCCTGAGGGGTGCTATGCACGTCATGTTCGGGTCAGTATTGTGAAGGTCCAGCACTCTATCTCTTAAACAAAAATACCATATTAAAATACTTATTTGACACTTGCTTGAACGTTCGAATGGAACACACAAACAATTATATCCAGCCTGTATTATCTAAAGCTAGGGCTAGCCAGCCTCTACAGTATGATGCGTCGCAGGCCAAGCGGTAAAATGGATTGACCCTTGAATTTGTTTTGCCATTTCTCCTCAGGGGTAGTCAGATAGGAAATATCGACTTCATCTAGCTTATTCTTTTATAATATGACGTGTAAACATGATTCTGATAATCCTATTTACAGAATAAAAATTAAATTAAAAGTTTTAATTTCATTTCATTTCAATGTACTTACCTATATTTTTCTGGTGGGCTGTGCCGAATCATGCCAACCCGAACAAGTGCACGCCTTACTCCCATTGCTGGAGTTCAGACCTTCTCTCTGTGAGAGGGAGCGGGTCGTACTCCACCACGTTGGACTTATAAGATTTGGTGGCTGTCATATGTCTTTAAAATATTGGTTCTAGGTCTCCTCACGATGTCACGATGTTTTCTTTCACCATTTTAAGAAAATTGCCGATGAAACAAAATTGAAGGCTCAAACTGGTTTGGTCAAAAGTTGGTTTATTGATGGCACAAATTGATCGTACCTACAGATTAAAACAATTTAAATTACATAATAATCTTTCAGTAATACCGTTACGGATTCTAAGTTAAAGTCCTTACTTTGTTAATAAGTTAATAAGAATTATAGGGAAGATATTCTTGTTTCTAAGTTGGTTTAAAGTCGAACCGACAGCTAGGTACTCGTAAACTTGTGTCGCGTTTTAAAGACAAATTGTGCTGGTTCACAGTAAAACCTAATATATTGTAGTGAACTGACAAATTCTTGGACAGTTTTCTCCTTGTCACAAAACGTTTTCAGCTGTTTTACACGGCTTGTTAACGGGCAAGTTAGAAATGTTGATGGTAATATTAAAAGTTGTGAAAACAAGTTAAATCAGCAAAAAAGTTTGAAGTTTGCGAAGTTTCAGGAGGGTTCTGCTCTTGAGTCTTCGCAAAGAGAATTTTGCAATAAGTTCTCTGGAATGTTAATTCAGCTCCAAGGGAAACGTATTTACCCACCAAAATGATGTACCTAAGTGGTGATATCACTTTGGCAATTGGCAAAATGTTAAGTGCCAATAATGAAATGTTTATTTCTGTAAGTAGGTCTTTTACACTGACTTCTACAGTTCACTATTTTGTTGATCAGTATTTTGAAACTAGATGGCGCTGGCGTTTCCTAGTTGACTCATCCGTGAGAAGAAACGCCGAAACAAACTCAGAGTTCATGGTCTCTGTCAGTCCAAACACTATATTATTAGGATTTTATGCGAGTCTAACAATGGAGGGCCATGTCTGGAAGGGCCGAATAACGAAGTTACTCTAATAATAAATAACATAGGCGTCAAACAATTCGTCCCAAAGCCAAATTCAAGGCCGTTTTATTATACACCGCCAAAGTACAAAAATACCTAAACCAGACGCCAACAATAAGGTCCTTAAACTGAAATAATCTGAACATCAACACTCAGATCTGTTTGTTTCCCTCATTAAATTTTTCTCCAAATGCCTACAAAGGAAACGAGGCATTCAAACAAGAGCGGCTATTGTGTTCCTTCCACCACATTTGCAGTTTCTTTATAAAGTACCTATCACGCCTTGAAAAATGAAAGCGTTTTTACCACTGAAACACCATTTTCTCCCTTTTTTCCTGTTAATTTTCTGGACTATTCATCATCCGTGAACCTTAAGCGGCAATTGAAATACTGTAAGTAATGTGTTTTCAATTACATAATCGGAGGCCAAACAATAAGGAAAGTCGTTCATGTTTTTCCAGAAAATTCAATTGTTTTTGTTTCAAAGAAATTTAGGTCAATGACATCATTATCTGAATCTACGTTCAAATAAAGTAATTGGTACAGTGAGTATGCTTACCTTGTCTTCTCTTCCGTGGGAAATCCGTGGGAAAATAATATGTGTTGATAAAATAAATTGACAGCATGTTGGAAACAATCAGGTTTTCATAAAAATCGTTTCAATATTGTTGTTGTGATAGTGCTTCAACACCAGTTTCAGTTATTAAAAAAATTGGGCAAGAGCGAGCCGGACTCGCGCACCGAAGGTTCCGTACTATCATATGTTTTTAAATTTTCACCGGCGAGCTACTTACTAGATCTCGTTCAAACCAATTTTCGGTGGAAGTTTACATGGTAATGTAAAATAATTTATATGTTACCTCATATATTTTTTTTTAGTTTTATCGTTCTCTTATTTTAGAAATAACAGGGGGGCCCCGGGCACACGTTTTACCACTTTGGAAATGTTTAGAAAAAAATTATATTAGAAACCTCAATATCATTTTTGAAGACCTATCCATAGATACACCACAAGTGTAGGTTTGATGAAAAAAAAAAAAATTGAGTTTCAGTTCTGTGTTAGGAATCCCAAATTTTTTTGTTTTTTTTCTATTTTTGTGTGAAAATCTTAATGCGGTTCACAGAATACATCTACTTACCAAGTTTCAACAGTATAGTTCTTATAGTTTCGGAAAAAAGTGGCTGTGACATACGGACGGACAGACAGACAGACATGACGAATCCATAAGGGTTCCGTTTTTTGACATTTGGCTACGGAACCCTAAAAACTAGATGAGGTTGGCGTTTCCTTTCTGGATACTCTGAGAAGATAGGCCGAAACAAACTCAGAGGTCACAGTCTCTTTTAAAGTCTAATCATAATCATAGCATTATGACTAGCATAATACGACGACACGGTTGGCGCAGTGGTTGAGCGATTGACTGCTACGCTGCGTGTCGCGGGTTCGTTTCCCGCACGGAACAAATATTTGTATGACCTACAAGTAGTTGTTCCGGGTCTGGCTGTTTGTGTATGTGAGTTTAAATGTTTGTAAACGTACCTACAATACAGGAGAAATTCCTAGAGTGGGGAAATGTTTAAAAAAAAAAAAATTTGGTCACATCGTGTGAAGACCAAGTGACCAAGTGACCATTGTAGTTAAATTTACCATATTACTCATTCCGATATTGAAAAGGAAACACATATAAATTGTTCTCAAAAATTAATTGAAAATCCCGCGCTATTAATTAAAACAATTTGTCAACAATATTGGTTGCCGTGTTTCCGAAATTAACGTGCATAATTGATTCAACATATGGATACATTCTGTGGATATATTAACAAACAATTTATAATTTCATGATTCACATTTTATAACGCCTTTTTTATTTACACACACAGTAAAACGGATTCAGGTACGACATTTTAGTATTGAGTACAAATATATTTCTTAAGAAATTTCTTCTAGCAGACCTGCGAAAGGAAAAAAGAAATGTAGACAATAGTGTGTCATCATCTGCCTAGCCTTTTCCCAATTATGTTGGGGTCGGCTTCCAGTCTAACCGGATGCAGCTGAATACCAGTATTTTACATGGAGTGACTGCCTGTCTGACCTCCACAACCCAGTTATCGGGTAATACGATACCCCTTGGTAAGACTGGTTCTCCTTGATTTTAGTTCCCCGCGCATATTAGTGGGCCCGTGTAGTGGATTACGGCCCACTCCCTATCACAGAAAGGAGGCCTGTGTCCCAGCAGTGGGAACATTATAGGCTGAACATGCTATGCTTGATCAGCATTTCTTGTGTTTTCTCTCCACTTCGCCATGTTTTTCATTTAATTTTCGGAGACAGTCTCCTCGTTGTGTATTTACCTAGTCTTTGATGTTTCTTTTACCTGTTGTGGTGTATTAGTTATATTTTAGGTACATCGTCTTCCCATAGAATTTTATCATTTATGTATACAAAATATTGTAAAACATTTTGAAAGAGTGAAGAGTCTGGACTTGTCCATTTTTCTCCATAATAAAATAACTTTTGGAGAGAAAGGGGAACCAATTTTATGTTCTTGTAAATGACGTTCAATAGTGCCTTTTATTTGAAAAATGATTTGACTTTGACCTTGTATTATCAATGACGGCACCTGTGAACGGCACTAATATAGGTAATGGAGTAGAAATAAAAATCAGTTTCCTCTACTGTATATTGTTTCCTCATGTTGTCACGTAATACTTAATTGCCCGTTTGCAATGAGAAGTTCTTTCTATCTACGAATGAAAGTTACTTGAAACAGATTCAACCGTTAAAACGTTTGGTCCCAATAGTACTCATAAACCATACTTAGTTACAAAAAAAATCGGTACTTGTGTACCGAGTCTTTTTTTTTCTGTCCACAAAAATACAAAAAAAAAAATCTCAAATTGCCTGAGGCCATTTTCCACGTAACACATCAGTTTTCCAAGTATTTCAATGAAAACTGGGTAGGACGAAAGGTTTCAGTTAGGTAACATAAAATGTTATCAATGAAATTCGGACGAAATATCCTCGGACATGGAATAGAACGAGGTATCAACTGATTCTCAGAATCATTACCTACACTGGTGAAAATGATCAACAAGAGAGCCTTTCCGCACGGTAGACGATTATGGGCTTTTAACAGTGTGTTTATAGCCTTACTGTGGTTGCTGAAGTACGGCATAACCATAACGATTAAGTACACCTTTTACGTTGTAATAATGACACGTTTATAATTCTGATGGTTCATGTAAATTACGATATAAAATGTAGGGGCTTGTTGTAAAGTGTTACAAATTGGTTTTTAATGACGGTTTTCGGGCATTCTTCAGCTATTATTTCCGATTGTCGAGGTCAATAGGGCTAATGACCACTTTTTTATTGTGAACTCTAAAAATGTTGTTTCCAAATAGTGTAAATAATATTATAAAAAAACCGGGCAAGTGAGAGTCGGGTTCGCGCTCCGAGGGTTTCGTACTTTGTAGGTATGTAAATAGTTTATCACGGTTTTTTTTTAATGTACCTACGAATTTACGGTTTTCGGATTGATTTCTTTATTTGTGCTACATGATCTTGCTTCTTGCTAAATTTCATGATTCTAGGTCAACGGGAAGTACTCCATAAATTTTGATTCCTTTGAGTGTCGAAATATAGGTACGTTTTTTGCGGCATAAACGGCCGTATCTTTTTTTTACGTTAACGTAGGTGTTTGATTTTTCACAGCTTCAAGGGACTGTAGAGTTGAGTATATGGTTTTAATTTCAACTCGATATCTCCACCCGTTCCCGAGATAAAGGGTATTGAAAGACAGAAAGACGGACGGACGGACAACAAAGTGATCCTATAAGAGTTCCGTTTTTTCCTTTTGAGGTACGGAACCCTAAAAAGTGTAAGAGCTTAAAAACGTGCCAAGTAATAAACGTTTTAATATAACTGCTAGACAAAGACGGCATTATCATCGAAGTGACGCCACGACTATGTAACTGCATGCTAGCGCTATACATTGTTCGTACCGCGCGACACGGACGGGAAATAATCCGTTTCACACACTATTTTTGTTGTTTGAAACATTATTTTGTTAATTTTGTATTTTGTGTTTCACGAACTGTGTTCGAATAAACTTTATTCTTTCTTTTTTTTTCAAAAACATTTAAAGCTTCTAGCTTCTCCATAATATTTCCATCGATTTTACAGATTTTTTCGAATGTCTCATCTTTCTATGGCTTCTTTGAAATTACCTCGGATATCTGTGGAAATTACATTATTTGTTCGTTTTTAATATTAGTCATCACCCCCATAACGACAAGATGTTATGTACTTAATTACCCGTTTGAAAAAGAACTTTTCTATTTACGAACGAAACTTGAAACAGATTGAACTGTTAAAACGTATGGTCTCAAAAATCAATAAATCTGCCTAGCTTTTTCCCAACTAGGTTGGAGTCGGCTTCCAGTCTAACCGGATACAGCTGAATACCAGTACTTTACATGGAGCGACTGCCTATCTGACCTCCGCAACCCAGTTACTGGGTAATACGATACCCCTTGGTATGGCTGGTTGTCAGACTTTCAGGCTTCTGACTACATGTAACGACTTTCAAACATCCACGAATTACAGCCGGGATCAACAGCTTAACGTGCTTTCCGAGACACGGAGGGTTCTCGGTTGTATGGTCATCCATCCACGGCAAACGTAGCTTAACCTGATTAATCGACCCGTGTGGCTGTTATCAATAAGCACTCATAAACCATGGTTATGAAAAGCATTTTCAATTGTTACATTATTATTATTTGCAACAACATTTCCTTAACATTTTCCATGAAAAATTCGTGACACGTTAAGCAGCTGGCGCGCAATTTTTCCTTTCGGTCCAGAAAATCATGGAGATATTTTTTTAAATATTCGCTGAACAATAGCGGAGGCTCATAAAAAGCGGCGCAATTGGTCGTGAGACTGCAGAATGTTCGTTGGCGGACGAATTTGTTGGTACCGAGATTTTCCGGGGCTCTTCCCGAGCTTTCCCGAGCGCTTCCCGTGCGCCCCACCGAATTACAAAGAATTCTCCTACAATAACCGAACATTCCGTGTTGTCGACTCTAGCGAATGTAACCAATCTTTTTAATTAAATTACTGAAATAAAAAGTTGCCCCATTTTTTATTTTGTCTAATGGAATTATTCCGTTTCACGCTTCCGATTCTTCGCGACGCCCTTTCAGATGGAAAGGCGGAAGGAATTGTTTGCAGATGTTGTGTTGTATTTATTTGTTTTAATTTAAGACGCCAAAGAAATGAATAGCATAAAAATTCCAGAAACCAATGGCTGACCATATCTGCAAATAATTGAAGTTTATCTTGAAAACTATCTCTTTCATCGTCTACCCATTTTTATTACTTTCCAATGTCCTGAGATCGTTCGTTCCATCGGCTATTATCTGGTTATATAAATGGAATGCACCAGACGTCTTTAACCTACTATTGATCGGGCATTTGATCACCCTATAATATCTCAACTACCGTAATATAATCTTCGTACAAAATGATTTGAGAAACAATAACAATATAGAGATAGCTGGACATAAATACAAGATAATTAAATAACAATTGTTGGTGAACCAAATAAATAAATAATCTCCTGACGTCATTGGTCAATCATTAAGGAGCTTTGTAGCTTGGATGCAGTGGTAGACCAGTGGTATTGACCCCGACTTACGAGTGGTTGTGAATTCGAAGTCAGACAGGCACATTACTTTGTGTATTTAATTTGATCACCACTGCTCTAAAAACGGTGAAGGAAAACATCGTGAGGAAACCGACATGTCCTAGAACCAAAAAAAATTTAAGGCATATGACATTTACCAAACTGCACTGGCCCCGCGTGGTGAATTACGGCCCGCTGCCTCTCACAGAGAGGAGGCCTGTCTCCCAGCAGTGAAGAACCGCTATAGACGGATTATGCTGCTTAAAGCGAATAAGCAGATCAACCTAAACAATTGTCGGGTTTTGAGAACGATCACCGTTAATTTAGATAGCTGTAAGTAGAGCTTAATTTAAGGATTATTCTTCTATTCTCAAAGACGGAACGTCTCTCGACGATATTCCGGAATGAATATTCATGACTAAAGCCAGGGAGATAGCGTAGTACAATACCTAACGTTTTCTATTTTCTCAGTTATTACAGCTGAGTTAATGCTCAACCCAATTGGATACTCGAGACGAAGATATTTTGCACGGGAGTGTAAACAATTGAAACATCAAAGATGGCGGTCGCAATACAAATTGGTTTCCAAAGAAATGAACATTTTCTCGTGTAGATTAATCGGCATTAAACTAAAATTCTTTTTTTGGTGTGGATGGTAACTGATTGCAACAACAGCCGCACGGGTTGATCGATCAGGTTAAGCTGCGATTGCCGCGGTTGGTCCGTGGATGGGTGACCATCTGTACTTAACCTGACCCCTCCGTGCCTGGGAAAGCACATAAAACGACAGCCGTGACTAATGGGTCACGGCTGTCATTCGTGAATCTTTGACAGTCATTAGTCGTTACGGGTCGTCAGAAGCCCGAAAGTCTGACAACCAGTCTTACCAAGGAGTATCGTGTTACCCAGTTACTGGGTTGTGGAGGTCAGATAGGCAGTCGCTCCATGTAAAATACTGGTATTCAGCTGCATCCGGTTAGACTGGAAGCCGACCCCAACATAGCTGGGTAAAGGCTAGGCAGATGATGATGATATAGGTACAACGCGGTCACTCCGGCGCGTTAACTTGACGCATCTCTGGAATGCGAGGCCCGCATTCCTTAGCTCGCCCGGCAAGTGTTGTCTTTGTCTTTGTTACCGACACGCGCGTCGATAATTTGGCTAGCTTTCTGTTGTTGTTTTAATTATATTTTTTATTAGGTATATTACCAAAAAACCAAGAACGCCAAGCGTCAAGTTAATGTGACCGCGTTGTACATAGTGTAATTCTTTTTTTGGTGTGGATAGTAAACCCATTGTTAGCAAGCTTCATTTAATGATTATATGCAAAACAAATAAACTCTGTTTATCTGAATATATCCGATCTAGTAAACAAACATGTCAACATGCATATCATAACACAATGAGGCCACGCGCTTGAATTGTTACATATTTAACAAATAGATGAACGTGCGTGGCTTTTTGACCGTTACTAAAATGATACTTTTGATTTACAATAATTAGTCCAGTTAATGAAGGAGTTATAGAGGGCATGAGCAGGGACCCAACTTATTCCTTCAGAAACTTGTTCAGGGTGCTTCATCATCATCCGAAAGACGTCCACTGCTGGACATAGCCCTCCTCCAAGCACCTCCACTTCGACCGGATCTGTGCTTCTCGCATCCAACGGGTTCCTGCGGCCTTCACAAGGTCGTTGGGTAGCCAAGGGTAGGCGGGCCGCTGAGTACTAGGGGCCAAGTGTTTTTTGTGCTTATCATTCTTGGGTGCGGGTTGGTGATCACAATTTTTTTTATGGTGGTGGAATGCATAGAGTTATCCAGGGTGCTTAGAAGTGAACAAACTAAAAGTTCTGATGTCTAGGAGGTGACACAAAGTTCCCACTTTTTATTTTCTAAAAACAGTGCGTCGGCGTCGTAGGGAACATTTTTCCTATCCCAAATGAAATTACCGAGCCTACGTCCATAAACAGTGTAGTTCACCCTAATTGAATCAGTTAGACAGTGCGAGCGGGATAGAGCGATACATGGCGCGGGGAAGTGGGGGAAAAATATGAATTTCAGCTGAACTATTACAAGCCCCTAATTGGTTTGCTAGCGGTCAATCCAAAATCTGACATACGTCAAAGGCTATTTGAAACCTTTATCAATGAATATCGAACTAATATCAGACGCAGGCGTCATAATCCGTTTATCAAACATTTCAGGCCCAAGGCAGCTTTTTTTTTTTTTTTTGCAGCTGGAAAAAACATACCTAGGTATATTTTTTATTATTATTATTTTTTTTGTTTCCTTTTTTTTATCCTTTTTTTTATTTTTTTTTTATTTGGTGTCTAGGGATATTTTTAAGTGAATCTATACATATAAGAAAATAGTTACAAAGTCAAAACTGTACATTACACTAAGCACCCTGAACAAATTTCTGAAGGAATCGCTTAAGTCCATGCTAATGAACTCTACCACTCCTTTACTGACTGGACTAGATATTCCCACGGGATCGACACTTATGCGAGTGAAACCGCGGGGCACTGCTAGTTACTTAATAATATTTTAAAATTAGACGAGGTCGTACAATTGTCGGTCGTCCGGCGGCGAGATGGGCGGACGACATTGGACCCATCGTGGGCACTTGAAAAGATAGGCTTATGCGCAGCAGTGGGTGACGTCTAGTTGTGGATGATGATGACGATGAGACGAGCGGGGTAATTGCGTAACACACTATCAGTAGCAATGGGTTTAATTTTGACAGTTCAACAACATTCATTGCGTTATTTACGTTGCTGAGCCAACAAATTTTTCGAACATATGCAGCAATGGATTAACAATATCCTTAAAAATTATTTAGATTTCGATTGATAGTGTGTTCCGCAATCAGAGTGCTGGTCGGGGATCGAATTTAACTCACTACCACCCTTCTGGCAGTCTGTGTCGTAACTATTAATGGTTTCAAAAACTTTTGTAAAACAAAATACTTTGTTCAGTCAGATCTAAAACCGATTAAAACTAACCACAACAAGCGCAGCACCAGAATAGTTCTGTTATTCAGTCTATAAATAACTCGCTGCCACTAATCCCTTATGTTCCGTTCTGTACGATTCAATGAACATAAATGAATGAATGGGAGATTGAATAGGTAATCTCATTACCCTAATCTGTACATACAAGATCCCGCAAAGGTATCACTTGGTTTGAATTAGAAATCGCTTGTCATTTGTTGTTTAGTTTGTGAAGTGACGTCAAGTCGTTGTTGACGTGAGACAGTTGAGGTAAAGTTGAATTTCGAATAAGAGTTGAGTTCGAGAAAATTCAATTCTTTGTTCGTGTTTTGTTTTTAGGTGTTTGAAGGTTTGAATCGAGGTGAAAATACCTACGCGATAATTTCAGAACGTGGTTTTTACTCCTAGCCTCAAGACTACAGACTAACTGTCTAGTTTGGGGCTCACTGGCACATAATATATTATATTAGTATGGATTTCTATTTAAATATTAAATGTTGTGACGAAAAATGACAATCTGCCTAGCTTTTTCGTAACTATGTTGGGGTCGGCTTTCAGTCTAACAGAATGCAGATGAATACCATGGATATACATAGATAGTAGTAGATGGAGATAGTATTCCTATAAATAACCATTAAACTCACAAACAGTAAATATTTCAACAATATTACAATACAATTATTATAAAGGTTGAAGAACCTTGAACCCTATAAAGAAAATCTTTACATAGAGACTGCCTCGACCTCTCGATAGTTTAAAGATACCTACACAAAAGTACAGAATAGATTGCTTCAGAAAGTCGGCTCCATACAACAAGGAAAAACGCACGCACGACATGCTTCACGTGCGAGCGACTGGCATTTGGTTGAACTATGCTCGTACTTCGTCGGCTAAAATACGCAGATTGAACCAAACGTACATTATGTTTGGATCGAACGCCCCAGTTCGCCGTCGACGTCGCGTATGTGTGCGTTGGCCTGTTTTCGTTGCATGGAGCTGACCTTCTGTAGATACTATTCTGTGACAGAAACGTCTGTCCGAGTCGTCTAGTGTAGACTGTTCGATTACTACGATCGTGATCAAACAGTGTGTCCTCGATCCGATATCCGATAGGGATCCACATATAAGTAGGTAGGTGTCGGCGCCGATATCCCGAAGGACACTAAGATAACCAACACGGATAATGTAAGTTAAGTTTTAAGTTGAGTTGCACGATTTCTGACAAATGTGTGCATTGACTGGACAGGTCCTCTCAAGCTGTGTGGTTCTTTCCTCAAAAGACCATTTCAGACATCGATTTACATGGTCTTCATATAACCTGACCAAGATGATGTCTGGACTTTAAAAGAGACTGTGCTCTGAGTTTTTGTTTCGGCCTTTCTTCTCAGAGTAGTCAGATAGGAAACACCGACCTTGTCTAATTAAAAAAAATATGATTGACATGTAAAAGTGTTTGTGCAAACCTACTTACGGAAATAAAATCATGTATCATTTGTGTTGTAAAATGTTATAAGATGGGAAAGAAATAGTATTCCTATATTATTTAATAAAGAGAAACTGAAAAACATACGAAATAAAAATACGTTTCTTTTGCGTCTGAGAAACTAAACCAGACCAAACATTAGAATTGAAACCCACTTTTGCCTCATACCAACTTTTTAATGGCATACACAAACTACTATAGTAAAAAAGTTACAAACATTAACACATAACCCTGTTCAGTGTAGTAGAATAAGCACAAAATAGTAGGTTATGCACCGAGGGGCTAAAGTTGTGTCTTATGTCACGGGCGTCATATTGAATCTCGAGCGCAATGAAGGATTCGGGATTTAACTCACGAGCGAAGCGAGGGAGTTAATACAAGAATCCTGAATGCAGCGAGGGATTCAAGCTAGCCCAAGGCAAAGACACCTTTAGCCCAGAGGAGGATACTCTACTTTTTACACCTACTGTGGGAAAATAATAGCCATAGTACGAAAAACAAAATAGAACTGGTTCCGAAATGGACTTGACGCCTTTCGTACTTTTCCATTTTTGGAAATTGTCGTAGGTTTTTATATAAGTTTCCTTTGACTTTTCCGGCAGTAAATCATTGGAAATGTTATTAGCTTCGGTTGTAATGAATTCAGGAGTACAATCACTTTCATCACTCGACATTTTATAATACTTTGTTGATAAATTTAAAGTTTAAATTCCAAAAGTTCGCGCCTTTATTGCGTCTAAGTAGCCAAGACACGAAAAATTAGATTAAAAAAAAAAAAGTCTCTTCTACGGTTTTGTCGTGTGTGTCTATTGATATCACTCTCATGGAAGTGGCGTTTGTGTAAACTAAGCTTTATACAGGGCTGGTAGAATGGTTTTGGATGATTGGCTGTATGCATTTTGAATTTAGAACGTCATTGGAGACGCTCGTGAAAATAGAGTATTTTTGATAAAATGATAATCGACGATAGTATAGATAGGTTTTATTATTTATTTATTTATTCACAAAATCCACAGCAATCTTTGCGCAGTTTACTTAAAATAAATTAACTAATGTTACAGCCAATTACTATTACGGTATTACGGCGCGGTACGGTATTTGTTATTATTAATGCCAGTTTTAATGTTATTCCATTTCTTTTAAAAAATGGTTCGTAGTTATCTAATTATTCTTACAATATTATGTCTTCGAAAACATGGCAACGATATGAAGAAGCAGTCGTTATGATTTTGTAGGAAATCGAGAATATCATCCACGCGTAGTAAGGGTATCGAGAATAGCTTTCCTCTTTCTGGCACCAAAGGGTGTTTTTTAGTACTATACTGCCAATTCAGCTGAGCATGTGAGATTCCAAATTCAAATCACATTATTGACCAGCGGGTCATAATGAAATCCAGTACAACATTATTGACCGGGTTTGCCCCCGGCCACTAATGACTCACTTTAGGTTAAGGTTGCTTGACATATAATTTGACATTTTCGAGCAGGTGGTGTGAAAAACTCATAACTACACAAACTCCCGAATACATACCTAACACTCTCATGTGGTCTGAAATACTGACGGAGAGACGAGTGTGGCATCGATTGGTTCAATCACATTTTAGCAGCTACAATGTCATATTACTGCATTCGCAAAGCGTTCCGAGTCCTCATTGGTAGTTCACTTTGTATCACAATCCACGTCAAAAGATTCATAGCGAAGCAATTCTCACTTCAGCACAATCTCTTGTTTTGGCTGTTGTTGTAATTTAGAAACTGTTATTTGGATTGGAATATAATTGTCAGAATTATGATGATATATGCTTTGAAATAAGATAGGTGTTGTAGTTTTGTCATTACAGAAGAAAATACTGCTAAAACAGTTTTTGATAAATAAACAAAAACAAGTTTATTATACATCATTAACTTTTCTTTCATTTGTAAAAGGTCATTTGATGAGAAACTAATGAACATTGTATTAAACTAATAATAAATAAAAAATGGTATTAAAAAAAACTAGTAACATTACCTACTTAATTATGAGTTAGGTTTTTTAAAAATGTGCTGAACCCCAACTAGGATGTACCCTGTGTCGTGGGGGTATATAATAAAATGAACCACTTTTGTAAATTTTAACACAACAAGTTTTTGAAAATAATACTTAATGGAATAAAACTAATGACAAAAAATAACAAAGTATTTAAATTTAACGAAATAAAAACACAAACAATTAATTTTTAATCACAGCTAAATTAACCCACTGTTTTGAAAGCCTGATCAACTCTCTGAAAAGTAAATCCGCTATCACACCCCATGTTACCCGTTGTGATTGTTTTCTCAAAATAGTTGCGAGATTCGACAACAAATTAATTTGAAAAGGCTTTCATAAACCGAAGATTAAATCGTTTTCCCACTTCCTGTTTGCGCCTAAAGGATTAACGAACCACTCTATGATAAATAATCATTTTTAAAAACACCTTTAACTGAGGTACTCTAATTTTATTACTGCGAAAATAAGCTTGAAATCAATTATTTTCCCTCTGTTGATTAGTGAAAAAAAATAATCCTTATCCCAATTTAATTGGGGTCAGCGCAACATGTCTTTTTCTTTCATACTTCTCTATTAGTCGTCATCTTGGTAGTCTCCCCCTTTCTAGCCATATTACCTTAGGTACACACATCGTTTCTATGGTCTTCCTCTACTCATATAGCATCGACATTCATACTCATAGTGAAAATCTGGATATACTAGGTTAGTCAAACACACCCTAGCTAGTTTGTTCGAAAAGTAGACCAAACCCTGTTAAAATTTAAATGATCATCGGCTAAAATTGAAGTTACTAAATTAACCATAATTCAACATCTGCCTAGCCTTTTCCCAACGATATGTTGTGGTCGGCTTCCAGTCTAACTGGATGCAGCAAAATAATTATATTTTACATGGGGCGTCTGCCTATCTGACCTGCACAACGCAGTTACTGGGTATTACGATACCCCTTTGTAGTTGTCAGACTTTCAGCTACTGACGGACGACTCGCAACGACTGTCAAAGATCCACGAATGACAGCCGGGAACAACGGCTTAACGTGCTTTCCGAGGCACGCAGGGGTTTTAATATGTGAAGATGGTCACCCATCCACGGATCCAACCGCGGCAAGTGGTGCTTAACCTGATTGACCGACCCGTGCGGCTGTTATTACTTAGCCACAAGCCCCTCTTGAAATTAACCACAATTGTCAAATGTAAAATCAAATCAAAGCACTCAATTTGTAAGTAGCACTACAAAAATTAGGATCCACAATTCCACAGGTCCGAATTCTGATACATTTGTTTACATTTTTATCAGATAGTTTTCGAACAGACCATAGTGTCGTTGCTTCCAACATTGTTGACTGTCTTATGTTTTTACTACGGCATGAGCTATAGTCTTGCAGCTCGTGTCGACACGAGGGAAGAAAATGGTTGACTTTTAAAACATAAGTATTTACGCCTCTATGTTACATGTTCTTTGGGGCATCTCGTCGTTCTTTTTCATTCATTCTCTCGTCTGTGGCTTAGTGGTCGCAAGCGCTACTGCTGAGCATGAGGTCCTGGGTTTTGTTCCCGGGTCGAGCAAACTGTTATTAGGTTTTTCCATATGAAATGTCTCAGTTGCTGTTGTCTGCAGCTGCCCGTGTCTTGCCGCCTCTATTTACAATTTTAATTTAGTCTTGTCAAATAAATCAGCGCCTGACGTAAATTGTTATAATTTTACTAGGCAAGTTTTTAATCACTTCTATACTTGTATGGTCAGACGCCGATTAATTTGACAGGACTAAACTAAAATGTATCTTCTGTCCTTTTTTGAATGAAATAGAAAGAAAAAGTTGCACTGAACTTAAATTTAGTGTAGTTTGTGTACAACAGAATCGGCACCATAGTTTACACCGCTCCCTCTTACATGCAAATCTTGAATCCTAGATCCTCCATGTACCTAATCAATTATAGCTGCATTCCGAAAGACGCACGCCATTATTCGCAGTGACGACGAAGTTCGGTGGCTTTGAAATTCTCTAACTTCGTGCACACCCGTCAGAGTGGATGCACTTATGTTATTACGAAGGCTTAGCGGAGGAAACTGAGGAATGGCAAGTTAGCTGCCGTGACTACCAAGTTTTACGTTATGGTTATGTAATTTGAGGTTTGAAAGGATTTGTTGTAAGTGCCGTTGTTTTTTAATAAGGGACTTTCTTTGTACTCCAAATTAAATCAATTTACACTATTGATGAACGGTGAAGGAAAACATCGTGAGGAAACCGGCATGCCCTAGAACCAAAAATTCGAAGACATGTGACATCCGCCAACACGCACTGGGTCCGCGTGGTGGATTATTGCCCACTCTTACAGAGAGGAGGCCTGTGTCCCAGCAGAGGGGACATTAAAGGCTGATTATATACATGTAATTGCAAGCTGTTGCTCGCAGCTTCGCCTGTGTGTTTTTGTGTTTCATAATTTTTTATTACAAATATGGTCATACATAAAAAATATATATATATATACGTCCACTTGACGACCTCCTCCGTTTTTTTTCGTCGGTTAAAAAGTAGCCTATGTCTTTCTCCAGGCTATCTATCTGTAAAACATAACGATCGGTTCAGTGGTTTAAGCGTGAAGACGTAACAGATAGACAAACAGAGTCACTTTCTTATTTATCTTCTAATATATAAAAATTCTTGTGTCACAGTGTTTGTAACAAAACTCCTCCGAAACGGCTTGACTGATTCTTATGAAATTTTGTGTGTTTAATCAGTAGGTCTGAGAATAAGACGTACCTAAACTATTTTTCATACCCCTAAGTAATAAGGTTGGTCCACCCCAAAATTTTTATTTTTATTTTTTTAGGATTCGGCATTAAAAATACATGCAACCCTGAATTTTCACTCTTCTATCACCAACCCCTATTTTTTAATAGTGTTATATAAAAATGAAATGACGTTTGTTAGTCTCACTAAAACTCGAGAACGGATTTAACGATTTGGCTAATTTTGGTTTAAGTATTTGTAGAAGTCCATGGAAGGTTTAAAAGGTGAGAAAATATGAAGAAGTTGTAAGGAAAATAGAAGAAGCAACAATTTTATTATCCCATACAAACTGTTCGTACCTGTCAAACAGGGTGCGTTCAGTAATAGGTACGGCGGTAATAAGATTGTATAGTTTGATTTATTCAATTGTTTGGTCTGTCTATTACTCCTTTATTTTTATTTCTACGAGTATTTTTTTAGTTTATTATTTAGACAGACATTTTTTATCTAGCTTGATACATCTTTTCTTGATATTTTCTTCTTTTCGTGTAGGGTAGCGGTAGGGTAGTTGTAGGGTAGGGGTAGGTAGGAGTAAGATAGGGGTAGGTCGGAGTAGGGTAGGGGTAGGGTAGGAGTAGGGTAGGGTAAGGGGTAGGACACCACGCGAACGAAGTCGAGCCGGGCAGTGTATATAATTATGGATTATTTTAACAGCAAATGAACATTTTTTATAGCAACTCAAACTATTACCAGATTCCATCTTAAAAATACACGCTGCAGTTTAAGACTAGTTGCAAAACCAAAATAATTTTTAAACCAGCAGTCTAATAAAAAGACGTTTCAACCGAATTAAACCAAAACTAAACGGGAATTAGCACAAGACGCTTAAACTTTTAAAAGTCCAGTCTGGCGTAGTAAAGACTCCATTCGATTGGTTGGCAGGAAACCAACAAAGACATTACAGGGAAAAGTTAACTGATATTTCGGACGTTCGCTAGAATTGCTAATGTAACCATTGACCTAAATAATTGAATCTGTATTTTTTTTCGATAAACGTGAGTTTATTTTTTCTGCATAAGTATTTAATTTGACTTCTTAGTAACAGCCCGGAGCCTGGATTTGTGCCTGGTTGATTGTTATAGGCTCGTCCTATTACATGGTAATTAAACATGTCGGAAATACGTCATTAGTTTGACTGGTCGGGACGCCAGCGCCTTCTGGTGACGCTGGGCAGAGTCTAGCCTGAGTCCGCGGGGGGTCGAGGAGAGCGAGCAGCGAGGTCATAGAGAATATATATATGGTCTTTGAGTGAGGTGGAGCGGCGCACTTGTCCATTGGACATCGTACGGACAACATACAATACGACCGACGAAACTTGACGGACCTGAACTTTGCGCAGAAGGCTGCGCAGTAAGGTTTTTTAGGAACCAAATGGTGACATGAGGCGAGTGCGAGTGAGAGAACATGCGCGAAAGTTCTTAGTGCCTATGTTCAGGCCCGCCAAGTTACGTCGGTCGTATTGTACATACCTACAAAATTTTTATTTATTCCCAAATTGCATAAAAAAATCACTCGTTTCATTTGCTACGTATTTAGCTAATGATTTAAGAAATCATTAAACCTAGACGTTTCTTTTATTTTAACATTAGTGATCTTCTTAGAGAACAACTCCATATAAAAACAAAAATGTTACGTTAGAGCTCCTCTTTGAACTCTAGCAGAAAATGCAACGTTATAAGCTGAAGCGTCTCTCAATAAATAAAAGCTTAGCCAACTAAAGACCAACTTGTTCGGATTAGACACAAGTGCATCTGTGCTATCTCTGGAGTACGTGACTCTTAAGATAGATCCTTGGACAAAGATGGCATGTAGACTGGACAGGACATTGACTTGGTCCAGTTTAGACTTAGGTTGACATTGATGTATAACTGAGTGTCTATACTTAAGACTAGTTCCGATCTAAGTGCATCTGTATCAAACCTTATTCGTGACAATAGACACAAAGCTAAGGCAGCTCTAGTGCTACTGACTTCGAGTAAAGTAGAATTTCTGTAGTTAGGTACCGACATTGTACTGGCAAGCGTAGTATGGGTTCGAACCCAAGCAGACGCTTTACTTTGTGTAAATAATTTCATCGCTCTCAAAACGGTGAAGGAAAACATCGTGAAAAAACCGGCATGTCCTAGAACCAAAAATTCGAAGACATGTGACATCTACAAACCCGCACGGGGCCCACGTGGTGGATTACGGCCTACTCCCTCTCAAAGAGAGGAGGCCTGTGTCCCAGCAGTGGGAACATTTGGCTGATTATGTGTAGGTATGTGTGTGTGGGATGCTCCCCAACTAGATGGATGAACAACCTTAAGAAGGTGGCTGGGACAGACTGGATGCGGAAGGCAGAGGACAGGGTATTGTGGTACAGCCTGGGCGGGGCCTTTGTCCAGCAGTGGACTGCGATAGGCTGAGTTGATTGTATTGTGTCTGTTTATGAGAATTGTAATGTTGGGTATAGAACAAATAAAAAATTCAAAAAAGCGTGGAGCGGACTTATAATTAATTAAAAAATCGCCACGCTTTGTGGATTCAATTTAATTATTTTATCATTTTTAGTGCGTAATAAACGCGTTTTTTTTTTGTTTTTTACCTGAATAGGACATAGAATATTTTTTATCCCGATTTTCTTGCAGAATCGAGACTTATGAGGGTGAAACCGCGTGGCTTAACTAGTTTTCTCTAATGTCTAACAGGAATACAAACAAAGTTCAACCAAGTAAACAACTATAATTAGACTTTAAGAACGAGATTAAGAATCAAAGTGAACAGACGAACTCCAAACAGGTCTTTGGCAGTTCGTTAAAGTTAAGAAAAAGCGAACTCATCGCCACAGCCTTTAAAGTTACAAGTTACGGTAATGAGCGGACAGATTGGTTGTTTCATCAACGCAACTTTATTAAGCGTAGGCCTCGTTAGCGCTGACGTATCGTCCCAAATCACTCGTCCATATTTAACTAACGGTAATGAAGTATACCTACATCCATTTATTTTGTATTGTAAACATAAACATCCATTAAAACTTTTCATTCATTCACTTTAACTGCGGAAAAGATTCATTATGGTAGTTTGGCTTCAATTAGGTACGAATTAAAATTTTATGACCGTTTTAGCAACGTTTTCTTACAAAATTCAAAGAATGGGGGCTTCAGTTGATCCAACAACAATGAATAGATTGTCCTCAGAAGGCACGTCGAACAATTTCGATGACAAAGGAAAGTAATTTGGAAAACCTGCGTGAACCAGCAGTTTTGTCGCACAGTCATCCAGATAATGAACATGTCACAAAAAAAATACATTAAATTGTACTCGAATAGAAAACATTTTATCATTTTGCGAACGCGTCACGGTTGGTTTACGGCGAAAGATCAAACCGCAGCGACACTATATTTTGAAATGAAGCCACAACTTGGTATTAATTATTCATTCGCAATGTGTTGCGAGGGGCGTGACAATCAATAATTCAAGCAACAGCTGATGATATAGTCTGCACACACACATGAAATTCTACATATTCAGAGTGTAAAATAAAAAAAAAACAAAGAGCAACATGACTTGATGCTCGCACGCTGCTCAAAGAAACATCGTACATTCGTCCCGCTCAAAGATTCTGCATATTTCAAAGCACCACATAATCCGAGATATATTAGGGTCGCGGCAGAGTAAAATAAAGGAACTCTGAATACTACAGGAGGTAATAAAGATTATGTTCTTAAAGCCGTGTGTCGTGTGAGTACAGGTACGAGTTGTAAGAGCCAGCGTCGGTCGGGCCCGAATATTACGCCTAATAAATTAGAGAAACGTGGCAGTTACATTCCCTCAGTGTCGTTTCCTTCATGGCAATTGTCCCGATATTACATGCGCATAAATTGACGGCATGTGTGAACTCACATGCGCTTAATATATGCTAATACGTTGTGTAGCTTTCGAGGTCGCGAATTTTTTTATTGCGATTCGGTAGCGACTAGAATCAATTCTATTTTATTTATCGTAATTTTTGACGTTCAAAAGTGCCTTTAATGTGCCTATTTGAAATAAATGCTTTGACTTTGACTTTGGTACTACACGATTGTAGCAGATAGGTACAACGTTACGCAGAACATTTTTAACGCTCTTTACTTTATTATATGTAATTGAAATAAAGATACGAAACATAAGATATGAAAGAATTTTATTGAAACGGGAATGTCGCCAAACGATTTCAGTACTGTTACCGCTGTTGCATTATGGATTCAATTCAGTTAAGATAAAATTATTAAGAATTTAATAAAATTTCTCTAGTACCTATCTCAGATCCGTAGTATCTCGGCGAGATATGTTATTACTCGCGTAGGTACTTCATCTCGGAATTCTATCGTTCTTGGCATAGCTACCCATGCTTTACTCGAGTCCCCTCTCCGGAGTAACTACCTACCTAGCTATGTACTTGTAACTATGCAATTTTAGAAGGGAATACTAGCTTAGTTCTACGTGAGGTTTTCTTGTTATTAATCTGATGGTTCTTAGCTACTCGTAAGTAACGTATTAAACTTTAAAGTTTAAAATCTGTTGTATTTTGAACTTCTATTTTAAAACGTTGTGCGGTCTGCTTAGCACATTCTTACAAAGCTTTTTATTTGTATCCCATTATAGTAAGTCCAGCAGTGGACGTCTTTCGGCTGAAATGATGATGATAGTAAGTACTGATTATTTTCTCGGTCGCTTTGGTAAAACAAAATGATGTATCCCAATGACTACATAGCATGAACTGCCCCGTAGGCGTAGGTCTAGTGGTCACAAGCGCGAATGCTGAGCGTGGGCTCCTGGGTTCGATTCCCAGGTCGGGCAAAGTGTTATTGGAATTTTCCATTACGAATTTCTTCGTAACAGCCCGGAGTTTGGAAGTTGGCGATGTGATGCCTCCAAAGCACGTTAAGCCGTTGGTCCTGCGCCTGATCTATCTCCGTTCGTATCGGATTGCCGTCCTATCGGACTATGAGAGTGAGGGAACAGTAATGCACACACTTGTGCACTATAATATCTGCAGCGATAGATAGATAGATGGCTAGTGTCCGTTGAGATTGGCCGCCATGGCTGAAATTCGGTCTGCTCTGGAGAACTACTATGAAAGGTGAGATATCACAGGTTTTTGAAATCGGATTGATAGTCTACTCATCAACATCATCATTTCAGCTGAATGACGTCCACTGCCGGACATACGCCTCACCCAAGCACCTCCACTTCGGCCGGTTCCGTGTTTATCGTACCCCCCACCTTGTGGGGAGGCCTTCCAACGATACGTCTTCCGGTACGCGGTCGCCACTCCAGAACCTTTCGGCCCCTTTGGCCATCTGTTCTGCGAGCAATGTGCCCTGCCCACTGCCACTTAAGTTTGGCAATTTCTCGGGTTATATCAGTTACCTTGGTTCTCCTGCGGATCTCTTCATTTCTGATTCGATCACGCAGGGAAACTCTAAACATAGCTCTCTTCATTGCCCATTGAGTGGCTTTCTAATAAGGCCCATTATGAGCGACCACCATTCAGTACATAGGTCATCACTGATAGTCTGGATAGTCTACTACGTATTGTTATTTGCGAAATCCCATTAATCGCCTTTCATACCACATTTGAAGCCCGCTTATTCGCTTAATTGCCTTTTAATACCACATGTGAAGCCGCATATTTGAGCAGTGGTCGCCTAGTGTTACCGCGACTTATGAGTTGTAGGTCGTGAGTCAAACCAAAGCAGGCGTTTTTTTTTGTGTAAAATATTTCATCACCGCCACAAAACGGTGAACGGAAACATCGTGATCTCCAGAACCAAAAATTCGAAGACACGTGACATCTACCAATCCGCAGTGCATCCGCCTGGTGGATTACGGCCCACTTCCTCTCACCGAGAGGAGGCCTGTGACCCAGCAGTGGGAAGTTATAAGCTGATTTATGCTACTCTGTACCACAGCCGTATAAGAAAACTTATCTTTTCAAAACCTTTCTAATTACGACTCCATTAAATAACCGCTATGTAACGATTTTTGTTTGACAATCAGTAAAACTACAACATTTCAGTGGTACAAAACCAGGCCCCTCTTGTCCATTGGACACTCTGGGCAAGTACCCAGGGCCCCGCGATCTTCGGGGGCCCTGGCCTGCTCTCATAAAAAACATTTGTTTTAGCCACATTCTACGCATTATTAATGTGTACCCGATTCAAGGACAAAATAAGTTATTTGCAGTGCGATTTACAATACGTTTCTAGCCTCCCAGTTATGAAAAATAATTAGTATGTTTCTCTTATTGTCTCTTATCTACACAGGGGCCCCGTGACCCTTATGTGCCCAGGGCCTCCAATATTTTTTTTTTAAACGTTGCCCCACTCTAAGAATTTCTCCTGTATTGTGGGTGCGTTACAAACATTTAATCTCACGTACACAAACAGCCAGACCCGGAACAACTACTTGTAGGTCATACAAATATTTGTTCCGTGCGGGAATCGAACCCGCGACACGCAGCGCAGCAGTCAATCGCTTAA
The DNA here is from genome assembly GCA_948474745.1 of Oligia latruncula. Taxonomy (NCBI): domain Eukaryota; kingdom Metazoa; phylum Arthropoda; class Insecta; order Lepidoptera; family Noctuidae; genus Oligia; species Oligia latruncula. Next base: position 5,904,906 of record OX419699.1, read on the forward strand.
CCACTGCGCCAACCGTGCCGCCAAGACGGCCCTGTACAAAACATAAACAATCCCGTAACTCAAAACAAGTTGTCCGTAGAACATCGAACAATAATTCCGCGAGAGAAACTGTCAACAGAATAAAAACGACGGTCACGATTAATTAGGGAGTAATTAACAGAATAATTTTTTCGCCCTATTTTACAAGTTAACATTGAATTTCTAACAAATCTCCCGTAACAAGGGTAAACAGGTGCAGTTAAAGACATTTTCACTTTCATAAACAGTCGAGAGTCTCTGAGGGAAAAAGGGTCGGTGGCTGACTTAATAAGGTAAGGGTAGATCACTATAAAAGTGGTCTGCGATATTGCAAAAAGCTAGTTTTTACGATATCTCCTTAGTCCGTAAAGGGTGGCATGGAACCATTTGTTATTACATAATATTTGTATCATCCTGTATTTGATTACGTCATGGGCTCGGGAATGAAGATATGATTTTAATTTGTCTTTTAGGGTTATTTTGAATAAACGCGAAAGTTTGTGTGAAGGGCATTACATTTTCACTTGTCGTACTATGACAAAGGTACTTTAATATTGTTACTATAACTCTGCAACAGACAGACAGATACCCTCAGAACATAGAACCCTAAAACCTAGCCTATGTTTAACTTAGTCAGACACAGTTCAGGGATTGCCCTGAACTGTGTCATCGCTATAGTAACAATGTCAAAGTAAACTAATACGTACAGACGGCAGCACATCAAGGGAGTTGTAAAAAAATAAAATATGTAATCCGCCATTTTGTGGCGGCGGCTATCTTGACCGATTTTCATCAAACATAGCTAAGAACACTTCCGACTAATTCACCTTCCAAACAAAAAAAACAAAATCAAAATCGGTTCATCCGTTCGAGAGCTACGATGCCACAGACAGACACAAACGCAGACACGTCAAACTTATAACACCCCGTCGTTTTTGCGTCGGGGGTTAACAAAGACGTTATCTAATAAGCTTTCCTATTTCTCACGCACGTGAAAGAACTTTATTTGATCGTGATTCTAGGTACATAAATCATGCCTTGAAAACAAGGTCCAATATGAAATATTAAATAAGATTTATCACATAAATATACAAGTATACCTACACAAATAGGGTTTTTACGAAGTTCGCATGAGCAAAGCCGCGGGGAAAGCTGCTTTTTAATATTTATTATATCCGCTACTAACACTTTACATGCAGGTACAAATTTTTTTCATTTCACTCCGTCGAGGCCGTGTTTTTTCCCTCGCTGAGCCCTCATACATTTATGATCAACTTTATTTCTATGAACATGCGGAGTGTTTTCATATAAGGTGTAAACTAGGCCACCCGGACGCAATTTTGATTGAGAAATAGAAATAGAAAATATTTGATTGTCCAGATACCTACTCACCTATAATTCTGCATAAGTTGTTGAGTCATCTTGTGAGACGATATGTGAGTGAGTGTTTATCTTGTGTGAAGTGTTAGATAAGTAAGAGTGATTCAGATGAGTAGTGTATGAGTGAAGGTGGCTTTTGTTCAGTGAGTGCAGCGAGAGTTGTTTTTCAAGGAGGTGCACGCGTAGCGTAGACAAAATGACACAATCATCATGTCTACAATCTGTCATTTTGTTTATTATTCCATCGAAAAAACCCGTTTTTATGGTGATCATGCTACGAGTGCTGCAGTAAGTAGGAACACACGCTAACTTCAAGTTGAGACGACATGAGTAACCTAAAGTACAGACGCCAGCAAATCAAGCTATCCGAAACTGTCAAATTCTTCCAATCAACTTTGAACCTTATGCTTTAGCAATAAGTTGAAAATCTATTAAAGAAGTTCTGGCGTCTGTACTACCTATGGCTAGATTACAACATATAATTTGCCAGTGAGCCTCCAACTGGACAGTTAGTCTGTATTTTTTTATTACGTTTGAGCATTTTATGATTACAAGTACAGATTCAAAATGAATGGAATCTAAGGCCCGTATTAATAAACGTCACTCAGCCCAAGAGCTCCCACTTGATATCGATCTTGAGGTCATGAACGTATTAATAAACATAATAATTGACGTATTCAAGCTACGGTTTGGGTTTACGATATCAGCCGAGTGATGGACTGATTAATAAATCAAACTCGACACTTAAGTATACAATAGGTGCGTGTACTCAATATGCTCAAACCTGAGTGTAGGCGGTCCGTGACTTGAGGTCGTGATTAGTACCACGAAACACGGAGTTTGAAAATATTTTGGATGAAATTAATTATTATGATGAAATAGAGTTCTGTGTGTGTGTATTTTATGGTCTTTGCGATATCATTTACCAAATATCTGTCAAAATGCGTTAGTCTAATGCGAAAGTTGTATAAAATTGGTATTACGACACACCTATCCGAAAAGTAGGTAGACAAATTCAATTCAGTGAAAATATGCAAGTTAAACATTCTACTTTCTTGCTGAAAATATGCAAAAGGAAAAAATAAAGATATTATCATTCTGTCTGCATTCTTACTTTTACCATTTTTCATACATAAACTACATAAAAAAACACGATCAAAAATCTTGATAAAAATTACTAAAAATTGTGTTGCGACGTGATACTTTTTAGTGCTGATCGTCCACCCAACTTTCTTATTTCGATTCAAAACTTGCATACAGCTTAATCGATATTGGCAAAAAAAAAATAAAAAAAAAATAATAGAAACTGAATAAAAACTCTTTTATCTAACAAAAAGTATTGAAAGTGTTTGCAGAATACCCAATATAGAATTAATTTATCATCATTCTCAAACAAAATTTTACTAAGCCTACCTAAAATAAAAAATATACTGGGAATTCTGTAGAAAACTATTAGAAAGTATAAAAAAAAATCCACAATAAATAATAGTTGTCCAATAAATTAAAATAATTTTAAACAGCGTGGCATTCCGAATATAAATTCAAATATAGAAACATTTCGGCGCGAAATTCAATAAATGAGGTAGGTACCTATGGCCTGTCTGTTATTGACTCTGTTTCACTAAAATATCCAAAAAACTATTGAAATGACTATTGAAAAGCTTAATTAATTATTATAAACAATGCTTATTGTATTTACTGCTTAAAATAATTTTATTTAATTTCCAAGTATCGATTACATTCGTCATATTTATCAATCGAAATTTAAAAAAATAATCGTTTGGAATAATCGCTTTCGCACATCATTGCAATAAAAAAAACAATAATGGTCGGCGATTTTGAACACAAATTGAGTAGTGGTAATAATTAATACGTGCTATTGGACCTGTGTTTAAATATTACGTTAAGACCTGGGCATTTTGTGTTGTTCACAATATTTTCAATAATATTTGCCACACTTTAAATCTTATCTATAACTGTGTACTTATGTGAAAAGTAAAAATGTAGTAAACACGCACGATTGGCGCGAAACTTCGACATTAGATAGCCAAAAACTTCATTACCACTGCTTATTTACCTTAAACTAGGATAAATTCGTCAAAAAATTAAATGATGTATTATTCACAGCCCCTGAGGTGGAGTTAGGATGTTCAAAATCCCCAATTTTTATGTTTTTTAGCCTCGACCACCACTCATCAAAATGGCGAGTATCGTATGTATTTACGAACTTGAATTTATTCAAGGTAAATGAATAAACTTGTGCGATAAAGATGAACATATTGTGAGGTTTTTATCCAGCTCTCCTAATTAACGCACATTCATAAGATTTGATGGGTAGCATAATAAATATTTACATAATCAAATAAGGGTGTCGTATGTCGTCATTCTTGGGTACGATGGGACCCTGTACCGAGCCGGCGGAGGTTTGTGTGTTCGGGGCGCTTCCGAACTATACGGTTATGGCTTTCTTGAGTAGAAAATATCTTTATAACGTGATACAGCGCTATTCATTAATTTTTTTACAAAATAAAAGTATTTCAATAAATCTTACGACATACAAGAACGAAATGTGATGAATGATATTCTAAACTTCGGTCAATGTGACGTAAACGTTCACCAGATCAAGCCCTCAAGTACAGCGTCTTGAGGAGCTGAGCTTGATAACTGAGATACTGTTTTCATGTGTTTATTAATTAGCAATGATCTTGAGATGCTGATATCGTAATAATGGCGTATCAAATGATATCGCACTTAAGTACGTCTTTGAGGAACGTTTATTAATACGGGCCTAAGACAGTTCCCTAAACCTGCGGAGGAGTGGAGATTTCCGATCGTAGAATCGTATGTGCTACGCGGTTACGCCGTAGCTCGGCGCGTAGCACTTATTTCCTGTAACGTATTACGATTCTATGATAATATTAGAAAAACTACCATCATAACAGTCTTTTAGCATAAATCCTCTTTCCTTTTATTTTACTAAGAATTCCTACAAGGTGTACGACAGTACGGCAATAAATTTAACGTCGTAACTATATCGCGATTGACGTTCCCAGTCTGCATACAAAAATTTAACCAGATAGTTTAGTCATTAGAGCCAGTCTAAGCTTGTCAAATCTCTTATTCGGCCCCCATGACTAGTTGCCATGTTTAGTTTGTTTGAAAAAATCAGTTTTTTTAATTTCGATGTTAGGATTTATCTGATACCTAGTACTCCTTTTTACCAGTATTGTCCGTGTTTTCATTGAATGTCGTTTCCACTAGGTTGTGGAGGTCTGCCAGGTAGTCTTTCGTTGTAAAATACTGGTACTCATCTGCATCCGGTTAGACTGGGAGCCAACCCTAACATAGTTGGGAAAATTCTAGGCTGATGATGATGATGATGTTGTCTCCACATTGTATATTTCCTAGAATGGCGCATAACCAATCAGAAGGTAGTTAACTTATACGCAGAACATAGAAGATAATCCATTGTAATTTTGACCCGCTGGGAACGCTGACACCGAAATAATGTAATTTGATAAACATTTAACCACCTTGTTAGCCAAATTCAGGTCAACCGCGGTTTTACCACTTACCACAGGTACTTTGTGATTTCGGGTGCATATGTTATTGTCCTAGATTTCTGTTAAATCATGATTTTCGGCTTAATCTATTAGTGATGATTTCAGGGCGAAATACCAATGAAACTGAACGCAGTCAATACCTCTAAACCACGTTCAAGAGCTGTCATAGTCATCACATTTTTATTGACAATGATAGCTCTTGTACGAAAAGAAAAAGGAGAGCCTCCCTAAACAAGGGTACTTAAGTACGTCCAGTGACCCCGGTCGGTCAACTTCGCTACCATTTTCCTGTCCTAACTGCCGGATATAGCATCACAAAGTGATGAAAAACACAGCTTTTGAAAGCCTGATCGTCACTTCGATCAACAATATAATACTAAAAATAAGACCACAAATAATGTTGTGGTCTTATTTTGCAACATAGTTTTTTCAACCTGATTGCTTAGAAATTATGTTTTTTTTCAATTACGTAGTAATGTTATCATTAATCACTACAAAACCGATCACAAAAGACGTATTTTTTACTTAGGACCAAAAAAGTGCAGAAATGTTACGTGAAATCTCATGGTTGCACAGTTTTTCATTAATGTACCTACTGTTCTTTATTTTTTATTTAGATATAAATTTACCACAGAGATTTAATGTCTCCCATTAAGTTTAATATAAAATGTATGCATTAGATCAAAAAGATACTGGCTGAAAATATAAAACGGCTGAATAAAACAGACTTGGTGAAAGAAAAAAAAAAACAAATGGCGCGCATTCTGTACCATTGTAAAACTTTGATACTTCATAATTAAGCAAAAAAAGTTAAAAAAAAATGGAAATAGACATCAATAGCGATATGACTTCAACTCCAGAAAGTATAAAAAGAGAAGCAAATGTAATTTTTAATAACCTTTTGCCGCAAAAGTCACGGGTTAAATATTTAAAAGCTTATGAAAACTTTGTTTTCATTAACTTGAGTTGTTATTTTGAGTAGGTATATTTTATCACGATATGTAGATTGGTAGTTGAAAGAAAAGTAGATTACTATTAGTTTCCCATGATAGTTTGTTCTTATTTTAAAAATACGTATAATTTTCAATCAAAGTAAGTAATAAATATAATAATGCAAACGATAATAAGCGTTATGTTTGAAATTTAAGGTTTATAATCAAGTTATATATAATCGTGGCAACTTGAGCGATGTGTTTTTGTTCCTAATCCTTAATCTAGTGCTATTGTTGATCGAAGGATCGTCAAGATATTTGTGTTCAAATATAAAAAAAAAATAGCAATAAAAAAAAAAAAACTAATTTAATGCAGAATGGCTTATCTGCAGTCACAATAAGCGTCTTTTATAAAACTCTAATAACCCTAATAAATATTTTTCTTTTAACTGTTATCACTTGAGTTTGGGTCATTTTTACTCATATTACTAGTTTTATTTATCTCAGTTTCGGACGACATTATTATTGTTATGGCACACAGAGCCCAGACCGGCAAAAATTTGAACTAAAATCTACAATCTGACGTTTCCTTTCCCGCTGTTTTGTATAACCTCTAATCTTTGACCCACTGCATTCATAAATGCAAAGCGTTTATGCAATTCTGCGTGTTAAAGTTCAGTAATTATGAAAAACTGCTGAACGTCGTTCAGTTACTTTACAAAACGGAGCTGTTTTGTAATTGTTAATAGTGAGTTAATGATTGCGACATACACACTTCAAGGTCGAATAAGTTTTTATTTACATTATTGACCCAAAATGACGTGATCTCTTAAAAAATAAATGACAGAAAACTCTATACCTATTTATGTTTGGTAATAAAAGAACTCGTAACGGCATTCAGCAATCAATTCACATAACAAAACAACAACAGAACTAATTTACCGTTGAAAACAGAACTACACTAATGAACGCCGTCATAAATAACTAATTAGTATTGAAATCGGTCGATCGTAAACAAACGTCGTATGTTAACTATCCAATGGACTTCCTCACAGCACATTATGGCCCAGTTAATAGCCAATAAAAGGCTAAAAAAAATATAAGCGGACCAATGATGGCAATTACTCAGCGGTTTAGAGCAGCCAATTAGAGGGAAGCAAGTTAGCTATTTTGTTTTTAATGTTCGAAGGGCTTCGTTGAGGTGTTGATGAAATTAGCGGAGTATTTTGTAATTAGAACGGAGATTGTAGAAGTAAAATGTGGCTCAAGATGGTGAGCAAAGGAGAAAATACTTTGTTCACGTGTGAAATAGCATAGGTATTGTGTACATAATCAGCCTATAATGTTGCCCCGTTGGTCTCGTGGTTGCAAGCGCGACTGCTGAGTATGAGGTCCTGGGTTCGATTACCCCATCGGACAAAGTGTTTTTGGGTTTTCCATTAGGAATTTCTTAGTAACAGCCCGGAGTTTGGAAGTTGGCGGTTTTATACCCATCTCTCCCCGGTCGTTTCCGATATGAGAGTTCTCTCAGTTTGACTCTCGACTTCATTGCCTGATGAAAAAAAAACAAAAACGGTATGATATATGTATACAACTATACATACATACCTAACATTTATTTTCTCTTGACTGTACTTACCTGTCAAAAAAAGTAAACCTAGATAAAGTGGATAAGACAGAAATTAAAATAGAAGACGAACTAGCAGGCGATCGAGGGGGGATTCAGGGGATCAGACCGGAATAAATCACATAATCAGTCTATAACTTTCCGACTGCTGGTACATAGGCCTCCTCTCTGTGCGAGAGAATGATGCTCTGCAACTCTATACTCCTGGATTAGTTACTAGCCCACTTATAAAAATACCCCAGTATAAAACACAAATAATTCCAACGAAACTGATTAAAATTCGCGAAGCTATACAAAGCTTTCCGTTTAATATTTCAGCAGTGCATTAGCTTGACAGCTTTCTGGCTCGCCCGTACAGCAAAGTATTAGTGATCTACTCATTCGATCAGGGAATTAATTTAGGGCAAAAAGTATGCACTAGTACACACAGGCACACATTTAGGTCAGTGGGGGAAAGGTCGGTTTGTCGGAAATAGGTTGGATTTTATTTTGAGGATGTCGTAAAATGTGGTCACTTTATTGCCGAAGATGTAAGGTACATTGTTGTGTTGGTGACGATATTGTAAGATCAGACACATACTTTTCTACTTATATCCATCTTAGCTCTTAATCCTGAAAAAAAAACATCTATGTTATTTTTACAGTAATCTTCTTATAAAGATAAATATGTAAGTATGTTCGTGGAGGGGCCCGTGGCTAAATAATAACAGCCGCACAGGTCGATAGATCAGGTTAAGCTACGCTTGCCGCGGTTGGTCTGTGGATGGGTGACCATCTTTAAATACCGTGACCCCCCCGTGCCTCGGAAAGCACGTTAAGCCGTTGGTTCCGGCTGTCATCTTTGACAGTCGTTACGGGTAGTCAGAAGCCCGAAAGTCTGACAACCAGTCTTATCAAAGGGATCGTATTACCCAGTAATTGGGTTGTGTTGGTCAGATAGGCAGTCGCTCCATGTAAAATACTGGTATTCAGCTGCATCTGGTTAGACTGGAAACCGACCCCAACATAGTCGGAAAAGGCTAGGCAGATGATGAGGTAAGTATGTCAAAGTCAAAGTCAAAGCATTTATTTCAAATAGGCACATAAAAGGCACTTTTGAACGTCAAAAATTACGATAAAATAGAATTGATTCTAGTCGCCCATTCCAAAGGGTAGTTTTCGTATGGAGAAGAACGGGCAAGAAACTCCACCGTTACTCTTTTAAAAAGTTTACAATATTTTTCATACATTCATTATATAAGAATAATATGTGAAGACGATGCACCTAAAATAAAATTACTATACCCCAATAGGTAAAAGAATTAAAAATGAAACCATGACATATACATTAATTAATTATCTGATAGATACATGGTGCTCACATATTTACAAACATGGTAAAAGTAAACGATTTTCATTTAAAATAATAAACAAAAAAAAAAATTCAAGTTGTCAGGGTCAATGTCAGGGTGTGAGTTAAAGAAAAATAATTACAGAATGTAATGAATGTCAAAAAGAATAAATTTTACAATTATATTAGCAACCAGTTTGATTTTGTCTAGACTCTAGATTGTCCTATGGAGTAGGACCAGCATGTTTCCAAGCATTCTTATCTTGGATATAATCTTCTAATTTATGTTGTTTTGTTGTTCTAATGTATGTTCAGTTCGCCACATTTTCAGCTAATTAGTCCCTCATAAATTGTCGAGGAGATCCGCAGGAGAACCAAGGTAACCGACATAGCCCGCAGAATTGCCAAACTTAAGTGGCAGTGGGCAGGGCACATTGCTCGCAGAACAGATGGCCGATGGGGCCGAAAGGTTCTGGAGTGGCGACCACGTACCGGAAGACGTAGAGTTGGAAGGCCTCCCACAAGGTGGACCGACGACCTTGTGAAGGCCGCAGGAACCCGTTGGATGCGAGAAGCACAGAACCGGTCGAAGTGGAAGTGCTTGGGGGAGGCCTATGTCCAGCAGTGGACGTCTTTTGGCTGAAACGATGATGATGATGAAATTGTCGACGTTACGTCATTGATTTTATTAAAATGATTTTTATGTAAATAATAAGCCTTTAAATTAATATAAGTATAGTTATACGTAACTTACCTACTTCTCCGTAAGATCAAATTCAACATGTTTTTACAAAATTATATATCAACATTCCTGCATGTAAAACCCAAAAGAACCCGCTTCTTGTCCGAAAAGAATTCAGATAGCCGCCTACTGTGGAATGTCTGACCTTTTAAGGTCACACATTCCACAACAAGAACCGATAGGGTCTATCAAGGGAATAAATCAATACAAGACCGGAATACCTACGTCTTTTTGAAAACTTAAATATTTTAACGCACTAAAATAGGAGTGTACTATGCCAAATCGAATGCCAAATAATCGAATATCAATTTATCGACCACTATTAATCGAACGTTCATAATATCGAATGGTTATTAAATCGAACATTCAATACATCGCACACTCAATACTACAATAGTTTACTAATAAAATAATCATATTTTAATCTGTAATAAATTATTATCTTTTAAAGGTACATTTTAAAATTTTGTAATACCTATAAAAGATAATAATTAAAGATTAAAATGTGATTTATTACAAAATTTTGTGTTTTTCTTGTATTCTTAAAAAGTATTCAGTATATTGATATTTCGATAGAATGAATGTGGGATGCGTTGAACGCTCGATCAAACAAACATTCGATATTTTGAACACTCGATGTATTGAGTGTGCGATGTATTGAATGTTCAATTTAATAACCATTCGATATTATGAACGTTCGATTATTTAGACGTTCGATTAATAGTGGTCGATCAATTGATATTCGATTATTTGGCATTTGATTTGGCATAGTACACCCCTAAAATAGGTACATTTATTGACTCGAAGTATTAAAAGGTCAGTTACATTCTGCAGGTAAAAACAGTCGAAATACTTAGACTATTACCGGTCGGGTGAACTCGGGTCTGTACTGAGACCTATACCGAGCAAAAAACTTTTAAAACGGGTTGAAAAGTCGTAATTGTGCGCTCTAGCAACCTATTGATTGTGCCCAAAAACGCGACGTAAGTAAAAAATTGGCTACAACTGTACAGTGAACTAAAAGACATTTGTTTTGTATTGTTTGCTCGCTACGAAGTTCGTTTCAGTAATCAGGTGTATTGGGAATCGAGAGGAACACAGAACGGGCGGACTTGATTTACATTCCAATTTAGTTTTGCATTTCCAGGCAGTTTTTCTGAATCACATTCCACTCCACTATATTTTTTTTTTAGTTTATGTTCAGCAGGCCTAGAGATAAAGTTTATAGCGTAATCATCCTATAACGTTCCCACTGCTGGGACACAGGCTTCCTCTTTGTGAGCGGGAGGAAGCCGTAATCCACCACGCGGGCCCAGTACGGGTTGGTAGATGTCATATGTTTTCTTCTTTGGTCCTCGGTTTCCTCACGATGATTTCCTTCCTATATACTTTTTCTCTAGAGCAGAGGTGGCTCAATGGTAGGGCCACTACTGCTATAGAGAAAAAGTATATAGTCTAAATAAAATCCAGACGCATAAATTATGTCCTGAATTCCTGGTACGCGAGTAAAACTTATAAGTGTTTGATTAGTAAACCAGTCAGTACTGCGAAAATACGTTAGACTATTTGCAGGAAATTGGTTTTTCGCGATTTAGTACAGGGAGCGAGCGACGTCGCTTTCTTTTTGCAAAGTAAATTGTATCGTTGATAAATCTGGATGTAAAAACGAATAAATACACAGTGCTGTAAAGAAAGCGGGTCCGTTATAAAAAATGCGATAACTTTTAAAATGTTTAAGCAAATTAAAGTTTATTTTATTACAAATATAGGAAGAAGTAAAACCTTTCATTTATTTTTGGTGATTGTATAAAAAAACATCAATAAAAAATAAAGAAGATTTTTAAAATGTTAACAACTTTAAAACGTTTTGTTTTACTTTTCTTTCTGTTTATAAATATGGCATTTCATGTGCAGAAATTTATTATTGTAATCAAATTCATTTAAAAACATGCATAAACATATTATGTTACCTATACATCGAAAACTGTAGGTGTGTCGCTACCAACCGTTCTAAGAGTGCTCCAGCGATTTGAAGACTGGATCCAATATTTGCAGACCAGGAACAGGCCGAACAAGGTGCACGAAAGCGCGGGAGGATCGATATATATGGTCACAACAATGTGGATCTCGATTATGGAAATCGATTTAAAACGGCTGTTGAAGTAAAAAATCACATTCTACGTGCTGGAGGGAGCAATCCAAACATGTGTACAGTGAGGCGGGCGTCTTGCTGAAGCAGATTTGAAGCCATTTAGGGTCTGAATGGCATGGCAAATGGTCCAAAGCTCGAAAGGCAGCATCGAAATTCAAGGCTGAGTTACGCTAGGGAACATATGAATTGAAATCTGGATGACTGGTCAAGAGTAATGTTTTCAGACGAGTCGAGGGTCATGCTATACACGCACGATGGGAAGCAAAGAGTCTATAGAAGACCAGGAGAGCGCTATAACCAAGCTTGCATTAAGGAGAAAGTGAAATACGGCGGAGGCTCCCTCTAGGGAACACATGAATTGGAATCTGGATGACTGGTCAAGAGTAATGTTTTCAGCCGAGTCGAGGGTCATGCAATACCCGCACAATGGTAGGCAAAGAGTCTACAGAAGACCAGGAGAGCGCTATAACTAAGAAAGTGCCATACGGCGGAGGCTCCATGCACGTGTGGGCTGAAATTTCTTCCGAAAGCCGCACCGTGCCAGTGGTAATAAAAATGGCACTTTAACTGCAGAAAGATACGTAAATGAAATCCTAAATGTTGGCCTATTATTAGTAAACATGGACGAGAACGCCATCTTTTACAAGATAACGCTCGTGTCCATACAGCTCGGATTGTTCTTGTCTACCTTGAAGATGTTGCTGTCACACGCATGGAGTAGCCAGCATGTAGCCCAGACTTGAACCCCATCGAGCATGCCTGGGACGAACTGGGACAACGTGTACGCTAGCGAAATTCCCTTCCAATCACGCTTCGTGAACTGAAAGAAGCACTGATAAATGGGACAATATTCCTCAACATCGGCTCAGAAATCTTGTGGAAAGCATGTCATAGCGTATCACAGCTGTAGGTGGCAATACAAAATACTAAAATGTAAAATTTAAATAAAAAATGGCATATTTGATACCGTACCACATTTTTCGAAATCTAGTGCATATGGTAATTTTTACGTTACTTAATTTTCTTCAAAATATGCTTCATAATCTTGAACTTTTATGGCATTGATTTAGACTCTGTATAATTGCCTATAATACAGTCTTTATTTCATAAAGCTAGCTCCAATATTTTGGAAGTTATTGAGGGTTTTGTTACCGACCCTCTTTCTTTGCGGCCGGGCCCTTTGATATTTAAACTGTGTACCAGCTATTATAGAATGAGCAAGCTTAACAGAATGGCTACATTATTTAATTAGAAATGTAATAATGCAACTTTTTAATGAAATAATATACTAGACTGTTTTAATTTAAACTAATATTTTTTTTTACATTTTAATGAGAGCTTATTTCGTTTATATTATTCAAGACGTTTGTTCGCTTATTTGTTTTCAAAACATTTATGTAACTAGAATGAAAACAACTTTACAAAATCACGAATGCAAACAAAACTATTTCCAACTCCTAGGTACTTTATACAGTACAATTTGCAAACAAAACACTACCAACGAAAACTGGCGGAAAAACTAATTGGGACTAACAGTCACATCTAAACAAGCGACGTCGTGCCAAAATTTAGCACCAAATAAGAATACGGGGGACAAAGTTGGATGTACTTTATTCCAACATCCCCATTTTTCTTCTGATTGAATCCCGGTTCCAATTTAGCTCCTCCGTAGTCTCACAGTTTCAACGTGGAGGTCAATGGGTGGTCACAAATTGATTCGATCTGGCTATAAGGGTGAGTATAAAGTCTACCGTACATGAAGCGCGTCAGTTTGGTCTGATCGAATGCGTGCACATACAATAAACGATGAAGCTGTTTTAACTTTTTATTTATTTACTAGCTTCTGCCCGCGACTTCGTACGCGGATCCTGTTGCTTATGCCAGCGACAACGGGGTCGTCAAAATCGGAGATCTGAAACGTCTGATGTCGAATTCTAAGAGCCCAGGGACTGAAAAACAACGGGATGCGGCAGACGATTCGAGACGTCATTTTCAGGCAATAATGAACCAATAAAGTGGTAAACTTGGCCTTGCACTTTGAATGTTGGCATAAATGGGCCTTCTGAAATCTGTTCTGCACCAAAAGATGTCATTTTGAAAGGCATTATTGTACGAACGTATGTTATCCAAGAAATGTTTTGACTGTGGATGGTCACCGATTAGCAGTGATCTTAATATTTCTGGAGGATTTTGTAATATTTTAATATGTACTTTCCCACCTGAGCAACACATACCGTTTGTTTCTTTTTGCCATTTAACAGCTTCACAAAAAGTACAATTTTGAACCATACCTCCGATGGCGCAATATGTGGCGTAGTCAATCATAGGAGTATACGTAAATGCACTCCGTTCCTTATCAACCCAAGGAAGGTCGCCATGCCCTACGGCTATATCTTGAGACACATCCGATTCTTCAGATGATATCGACATTCTGTTCAGAGAATGTCGAAGTCGTTCAGAATTTAAACGTTCGCTGCGCTCTTCTTAATCTGTCTCTTCATGCCGTACTCCAGCAATTCTTTCTTTCTCACTTTCTAACTGATTATGAGTATTTTGTTGTGTGCGTGTTCGGGACAATGTATGATAATCTCAAGTTCATCACTTGTTTCAAAAGACCTGTTAGTAGATGTGCGAATACGCTGAGAACTCAAGCGTGATTCTGTATCGGTAAACGTTTCCGATTCGCGAGACAATGCATGTCGCTCACGATCAGCGGACAGTCGCGCATCACGTTCCGCACTTGTCTCTAGAGACCTAGAAGCAGATGCGTAGATATGCTGAGAACTCAAGCGCAATTCTCTATCCGTGAACGTCTCCGACTCGCGAGACAATGCATGACGTTCACGATCAGCGGTCAGTCGCGCATCATATTCTTCACTGGTCTCTAGAGACCTGGATGTAGATGCGTAAATACGCTGAGAATGCAGGCGCGCTTCGCGATCCGAAGAGGTTTCCACGGAGCGAGTTGCAGCCTGATGTTCTCGAACAGCATCAAGTCTCTCCTGACGCTCTTCGGTAGATTCTTGGGATCTTATGATCCGCAATCTTTTAGCTCCTTTGGAACATTGGAAAAGATTTGACCTTTTTCTAGGCATGGTTATAGTTTTATTGTGAAGAAGATACCTGATCAATTAAAATCTAAGTGACTGCTCCCCTACCAAGGGTGCCCAGACACGGGGTCGTCTGGTGCCCATGTGCTGGTTTGGTCCCTGGGGTCGTCACGGCGTGCTATGTCCCAGAGGAGGGTCCGGTGACGGACAGCCGCGGCGGGTTCACGGATGAGTGCTAACGCGTGCCCATATTCCCGCTGTAAGCGGCAGAGGAGGACACCGTGGAGTTTTATTGGGTTAGAGTCCCACATAACTGTACTATCTCCCCGTGGTAATGCAGAACGCATGAGCATTTATTCACATTAAAAAAAAAATGGGAGTTTTGGCCAGTAGAGTCAAATTTTCAATGATATACCATCGTCATCGAAAATCAGTCCTAAACTGTTACCGCCTTCACCGCGTGGAGGTGAAATTAGTGATAGTTTTGATTTCCACATCAGATGTTTCTGATCTTCGATTTTTAGGGTTCCGTACCCAAAGGGTAAAAACGGAACCCTATTACTAAGACTTCGCTGTCCGTCCGTCCGTCCGTCCGTCTGTCTGTCACCAGGCTGTATCTCAAGAACCGCGGTAGCTAGACAGTTGAAATTTTCACAGATGATGTATTTCTGTTGCCGCTATAACAACAAATACTAAAAACAAAATAAAATAAATATTTAAGGGGGCTCCCATACAAAAAAACGTGTTTTTTTTCGGCGTTTTTGCCGTCTGTCTGTCGCCAGGCTGTATCTCAAGAACCGCGGTAGCTAGACAGTTGAAATTTTCACAGATGATGTATTTCTGTTGCCGCTATAACAACAAATACTAAAAACAAAATAAAATAAATATTTAAGGGGGCTCCCATACAAAAAAACGTGTTTTTTTCGGCGTTTTTGCCGTCTGTCTGTCGCCAGGCTGTATCTCAAGAACCGCGGTAGCTAGACAGTTGAAATTTTCACAGATGATGTATTTCTGTTGCCGCTATAACAACAAATACTAAAAACAAAATAAAATAAATATTTAAGGGGGCTCCCATACAAAAAAACGTGTTTTTTTCGGCGTTTTTGCCGTCTGTCTGTCGCCAGGCTGTATCTCAAGAACCGCGGTAGCTAGACAGTTGAAATTTTCACAGATGGTGTATTTCTGTTGCCGCTATAACAACAATTACTAAAAACAAAATAAAATAAATATTTAAGGGGGGCTTCCATACAACAAACGTGTTTTTTTCGGCGTTTTTGCCGTCTGTCTGTCACCAGGCTGTATCTCAAGAACCGTGGTAGCTAGACAGTTGAAATTTTCACAGATGATGTATTTCTGTTGCCGCTATAATAAAAAATACTAAAAACAAAATAAAATAAATATTTAAGGGGGCTCCCATACAAAAAAACGTGTTTTTTTCGGCGTTTTTGCCGTCTGTCTGTCGCCAGGCTGTATCTTAAGAACCGCGGTAGCTAGACAGTTGAAATTTTCACAGATGGTGTATTTCTGTTGCCGCTATAACAACAAATACTAAAAACAAAATAAAATTAATATTTAAGGGGGGCTCCAGTACAAAAAAAACGTGTTTTTTTCGGCGTTTTTGCCGTCTTTCTGTCGCCAGGCTGTATCTCAAGAACCGCGGTAGCTAGACAGTTGAAATTTTCACAGATGGTGTATTTCTGTTGCCGCTATAACAACAAATACTAAAAACAATATAAAATAAATATTTAAGGGGGGCTCCCGTACAAAAAAACGTGTTTTTTTCGGCGTTTTTGCCGTCTGTCGCCAGGCTGTATCTCAAGAACCGCGGTAGCTAGACAGTTAAAATTTTCACAGATGATGTATTTCTGTTGCCGCTATAATAAAAAATACTAAAAACAAAATAAAATAAATATTTAAGGGGGCTCCCATACAAAAAAACGTGTTTTTTTCGGCGTTTTTGCCGTCTGTCTGTCGCCAGGCTGTATCTTAAGAACCGCGGTAGCTAGACAGTTGAAATTTTCACAGATGGTGTATTTCTGTTGCCGCTATAACAACAAATACTAAAAACAAAATAAAATTAATATTTAAGGGGGGCTCCAGTACAAAAAAAACGTGTTTTTTTCGGCGTTTTTGCCGTCTTTCTGTCGCCAGGCTGTATCTCAAGAACCGCGGTAGCTAGACAGTTGAAATTTTCACAGATGGTGTATTTCTGTTGCCGCTATAACAACAAATACTAAAAACAAAATAAAATTAATATTTAAGGGGGGCTCCAGTACAAAAAAAACGTGTTTTTTTCGGCGTTTTTGCCGTCTTTCTGTCGCCAGGCTGTATCTCAAGAACCGCGGTAGCTAGACAGTTGAAATTTTCACAGATGATGTATTTCTGTTGCCGCTATAACAACAAATACTAAAAACAAAATAAAATAAATATTTAAGGGGGGCTCCCATACAACAAACGTGTTTTTTTCGGCGTTTTTGCATTGTGGTACGGAACCCTTCGTGTTGGCCAGTTTTTTTATAAGTCAACAGGAAATGCCCATCAGATCGAACAACTTTTGCTAAGACGTCATTCCTATATATGTTATGGTGTAGCTGGGCTCTTGGAGTTCCACATAAGGTGTTCCAGATCTTCAAATTTATTCTCTCGGCAGAAAATGCTCATCACGTGGAACCATTTTTGCTATGGTACCATTTTTGTATCTCTTATAGTTTAGCTGGTCTGTTGCGGTTCTGCATCAGGTGTTCAAGTTTCCAAGATAAATTATAGCCTATATGTTGCCCAGACATAATACCTATACAACAAAACAAAAATCATTCAAATCCTTCCAGTAGTTCCGAAGATTAGCGTGTACAAACAAACAGACAAACAGACAAACAGACAGAATTTTTTTTTCGGATTCGTACCCTATTACTGTTTCTAAACACCCCCCCATTTTTTTTTTTTTAATATTTTCAATGTACAGACACAGTTTTTCTACTGTTTTATTATATGTATAGATTAACACTTTATGCACAAGTAAAAGAAATACTGTACAAAGGCGGACTTAATGCCTGAGGCATTTTCTACCAGTCAACCTTAGGGTGATGCAGAGACAAAACATGGCAGGTGCAACAAAAGGGATAAATAGCTAGGAAATGACTATAAAATACAAGAATAAATACTAATACATAGATAGATACATACATAAACAAAATCTTTGAGGAGAAACAAATTATCGGTAGAGGAGAAAACGAATCCAGCAAATCAGCGCTGAGATGTTATGGCCAACTTTTGATGGATATGTTCTACTTTTTATTTGCTACACATACTTCGTCCGCTATCATTTGGTTCGGGCCGTAATATTTCATCATAGTTCACCTTTTTGCAGGCTGTACTCTGTAGTTGTACAGACGCCAGCACTTCAAGCAACCCGAAACTGTCAAATTTTCCCAATTAACTTTGAACCTTATGCTTTAGCGATAAAGTTGAAAATCTATTAAAGCAATTTGACAGATTGTAGTAGCTTGATGTGCTGGCGTCTGTACTATCATGTGTGTGTGTGTGCCTTAAGGAAACTGTCAAGTTTTAACGATTTGCTACAAATACTGGCCTCCTAGATCGCTATTAATTCAGGCCCGTAACATTTAAACATGGTTCGGTTTTTGTAGAGATTAAGAGAACCATGAAAAGGGATGGCTTGACTATCATGTGGTAGCCTTAAGGTCGTGTTTAACTATGTACGAGTGACGTCATTCCATATAACCATAACCATAATCAGCCTATAATGTTCCCATTACTGGGACACTGGCCTCCTCTCGGTGAGAGGGAGTGGGCCGTAATCCACCACGCGGGCCCAGTGCGGATTGGCAGATGTCACATGTCTTCGAATATTCGGTTCTAGGACATGCCGGTTTCCTCACGATGTTTTCCTTCACCGTTTTGAGAGCAGTGGTGATGAAATAATTTACACAAAGTAAAGCGCCTGTCTGGGTTCGAACCTACGACCTACAACTCGTAAGTCGCGGCCGTTACAACTTGGCCACCACTGCTGCCATTCCATACGCTCATGGAAATTCCATGAGCATATTTCATGATGGAATACGGTAAGTATTTGAACTGAGTCGACCGATGTGGACTCGAAAGGGATGGCGCTTTTTAATTGGGTTATAAGTTTCAATGAGGAATAATTACGGAGGTAGTTAGTAGTTGTAACGTAATTTTGTATTTAAATAGATTAAAAAGTTTTGGAATAGGAGTTCCAACTTCATTCTATACGGTAGTATAATTAAAAAGAAAAAGAAAAATGATTTTATTGACATAATAGCAACAAAATACACCATAAAACTATAATAGCAGCGCCCCGCGGTTTCACCCGCGTAAGTTTCAATCCCGTGGGAATATCGGGATAAAAACTATCCTATTTCTTTCCCCGGGATGCAATCTATCTCTCTGCCAAATTTTATCGAAATCCATTCAGTGGTTTAGGCGTGAAAAGGTAACATACAGACAGACAGACAGAGTTACTTTCTAATTTATAATATTAGTATGGATAAATGATTTATTTTCTGTAAGTAGGTTTGTAGATACAGACAATTTTACACTTCAATCATATTTTTTTTATAAAAACAGAAACAAAGATTATAATGCCAAAAGGGCTGCAGCTCAGCATAATGTCAGATGACAACACAAGGTGTACCTACCACCTGACTCTGAGTTTCAGCTGCAACCCACTATACAGGGTTATTGGTAAAACATTAACAACCTCTTAAGAGGTCATTGTACTCATCATTATGAACAACTTTTACTATGGGACCAAACCAGAAATCGCGAAAAAAAAATCAGCTGTTCCCTACATTTTGACGAGTTATACGAACATAAATAACAATAACGAACGATACCCCTAAGGTTGGTAATACGATATCCCTTGGTAAGACTGGTTGTCAGACTTTCGAGGTAACGAATGTCAAAGATCTACAAATGACAGCCGGAACCAACGGCTTACGAGCTTTCCGAGGCAAGGATCTCGCTATGCAATGGATGGCGCACGGGCCGACCTCGGTAAGTGCCTTTCACACGTCCCGGTTGCCGGATAGCCGGTGCCGGGTACCCGGCGGCGAAGTGTATGAAGAGGACGTTGTCCGGAAAAGGGCGTTGTCCCCCCTCCGCCGATACCTAGTGCGCCTGCTGCGTGCTGGGTGAGTGGATGAAATCTCCGCATTCCAGGACTCTTCGCTACCGACCATCGACTCGACCACGGCCGGCAGCGACAGGTCATTGCCTACTTCTGAGATGAGGGCACGGCACGGGTCCTCCCAAGTGACACACTCTGCCAGCGTATGCCACGCCACTGCGCCGTGTCCTCCCGGCAGTCGACGCAGTGGTGACACCGGGCGTCCGGCTCATGTTTATGCGACACAGGTACTTCCCGAAGCACATATGCCCCAAGAGCACCTGCGTCACCCGAAACGACAGGGAGCCGTGCCTCCTCCCGAGCCAGTGCTCGAGTATCGGCCCGACCACCTCGATGGTGACGAGGGTGCGAAAGCCTGTCCCGACATTCCGCCACCAGGACCTCGCCAAGCTGAGACTGTATGTATTAACCTATCCTAAGCATCAGCCATCAACCATCAGGTTCCAATTATTTCTCTACAGTACCTAGCAGTTAACAACCTCTAGCCGTTATAGTGGAATCTTGGGTTATCACATTACAGGCGAATACCCCCGGAGACGGAGCGCCTGAAAGGATTAAGATTATCATCCAACAAGTTTCTATAATTAAATTAATTATAATCTTGCTAATCATAATATATTATGTTACCAAGTTATAACCAACAATTAAATTAAAACAAAGTTGGAAACAACAGAACAATTTTCCATAAACAACAAGCGCCAAATTAAAACTTCGGCAGGTAATTTTACTTTTAATTTAAAAATATTTTTGTTAGTTAATTATTATTATTTTGTTCCAAAACGGGCATACTGGACGTGGGAAAGAAGGATGTCAGGGTCAAATGGGATTGGGCAGTTCACATTAGCCGCATGCACGATGGCCGCTGGACAAAAGTCTCTAACACAATGTGTGCCTGAAGATGGACGGCGTCGCCGAGGCCGGCCCAGAAAGAGATGGCGGGATGATCTGCCAGTCTACTGCGTACGAATCTCATCGTGAAAACTAAGCTGTAGTGAGCTTCAAGTGAGCTGTTTTTCCACCTGATGCTAGATTTTGTTACTATTTACAACTAACTTCACTTAAGTTTTCACGCTGAGATCATCATTGAATAGATCAGTCGGACGCGTACCGCGAGGGCTGGTTCGATGTTGCGCGGAAAAAGAGTTCCTGGAAGGACTTCGGGGAGGCCTTTTTCCAGCAGTGGGACAGAACAGGCTAAACAAAAAATGTCATTCTTTCTCCATTCTATATAATGCAACCTACGCCCCCCAATTATGAGTTAGTAAAGTATCGGAATGCAATTTAACAGTGTTCGTATAGTTTCGAAGTTAGCTGGTAGTTATAAAGTTTTTAGTTACGATGTAAGGGAAGTAACAGTATCAAGTAAGACAGAAGATATAAGACATGGTACCTACTGTGGAGAAAAACGTTTAAGAAAAATTACTTACAGTAGCGCTACAGGATTTTCTGAATATTCTAGGTAAACTGAATCCTAAAACAATATCAAACAATATAAATATTTTAATCAAACAGCAGTTACAGTGTCCTTTTTGAAGTATGCACACTTTTACGTTACACTAACTTCAAAAAGTGCATGTCATTGTGTGTTTTAAAAATTGTAATTACATTCACATTATTTCAAATATTAAATAGGTAACCGATCAGCTTTACGACTCAATTTTATATAATAATATATTTATGTTGGAACCAATCTATATTTTTGGCTATGCTGGCAACACAGTTAAAAAACTCGACGCTTCACTTCTCTTTATTTGCATCGACACGAGCGAAAAATAACAATAAATACATGACAGGACCATCAACACCTGCTCGATTGTACTGATATGCACGAAAAACGCACAAAGCTAGTGTAAAAACCACTTTATTTTCGATGAATTGTGCTCAGATACGTGCTCGTATGAAAAAGGCACACCACTTGTGTGCAAACCACTTTATTTTGTAGAATTCTCGCGGTACTGAAAGTGCAATTTTATTATGGTTGAATTTTGAATAGCTTCCCAACTTTCAACACTTTTGAGGTCGTGTGGAGTTTTAGAATGTGTACTCGTATTTAAGCTTTATGATCTGTGGATTTTGGAATATGAAATAAAATATAAATGTACTAAGAAAGGTTCACTTTGTGATTTGAATTTAAAACTTGACGATCTTTATTTTACTTTTCTTCAATAATACTGAGAATTTTCGAGAAGTTTTATTTAATCAGAAACCTTAAGATATTATACAAAGACAAAGACAAAGACTTAGTGCAACTAAGTGATTTTAACATAGTTACTAAGTTTTATTTACTAACAAAATTGTTACTATAATTATTATTATGTATTCTTAGGTTAAGGTATGTATCTATGGGTCTTTGTTACCTGATAATAAATGGTTTATTATTATTATTAAGTAGAAACCTGATGACAAATGTCCATATTTTGTTAGTATTACATTATCTTAAAAATATGTTAATCATGAGAAGATCAAATATTGAAAGTAAATTAAAATAAAATTATGATACATAAATAAAATGAAAATAAATATTTGAAAATAAACTAAAATGAAAATAAAATTGAAATATAGGATTAAATTTAAATATATTTTCGACTCTTCTTTTTATCTCTCTCTGCTATTCCATGTTTCTTTGCCAGTACAATTTCAAATACCTATGTCAGACACAACACGTTTTCTTATCACTCCAGCGCTCCCGAGCATAGACTACATTATAATTCAAATGGAAACACAGATAAACTAAACTCTTTCAGGCAATATAAGCGAATCTTTAAGACTTCAAAATACGGCTGATCGGCTCGCTTACATTATGTACCTTCCTTTAGATGCTCAAGGTTGCGTGAAAGACTAAGTGTCTAAACTTATGCCGCAATACAATTCGAATTCGACCGAAGTTCGGCATGATTACGCCTGCAATGCAATTCGAATTCGACCGAAGTTCGGCATGATTACGCCTGCAATGCAATTCGACCGAAGTTCGGCATGATTACGCCTGCAATGCAATTCGAATTCGACCGAAGTTCGGCATGATTACGCCTGCAATGCAATTTTAATTACTGACACATAATGCCGACATTACGTAGCGTTAAATAGCATTGACAGTCGTTACGGGTAGTCAGAAGCCCAAAAGTCTAACAACCAGTCTGACCATGGACTATCGTAATACCCAGTCACTGGGTTATGGAGTTCAAATAGGCAGTCGCTCCATGTAAAGTAAAAATACTGGTATTCAGCTGCATCCAGTTATACTGGAAGCCGACTCCAACATAGTTACGAAAAGGCTAGGCAGATTAAACTTTTAAAACGGACTGTCAACCAAACGGAGAAAACCAAACCAGATAAAAAGAAATCAACAAATCCGTCTTTTCGGTTTCCTTTTATCATGACATCACTATACATTATAATCTGAACCAAAATCCCGAACAAAGTATAAACGAACGTTTTATTCTTCACACGGTTGATCGCTTCGACATCGTGGGACCCTGACGCGCTCAGGGTTGCCAAACTCCGCCGTATATTTTAAAAAGAAGGAGAGCAGTGGTTGCCCTGTGGTAACGGCCCCGACGTCCACTGAAAGAAATAAGCAGTAAATAAAAATGAAAAAACATTATTCTGAACTGCTTTAAACAGTTCCATTTAAGCCAGTTCAGAACAGTATTTTTTACTGATCCGAAAACAGTTAAAG
The DNA here is from genome assembly GCA_948474745.1 of Oligia latruncula. Taxonomy (NCBI): domain Eukaryota; kingdom Metazoa; phylum Arthropoda; class Insecta; order Lepidoptera; family Noctuidae; genus Oligia; species Oligia latruncula. The sequence continues at coordinate 5,928,546 of OX419699.1, forward strand.
CTTGAGGCAAAATTTTACCGTCATGACCATTAAACTTTAACGTTTTAAGTAGCTAAAAAAAGGTCATAAAATGAACTGTTTTATTCATTTGGTGATATCGTTCAAACCATTGAAATTTACTTACATTACAGTGTGTTGAGAAATCGTCACGTAAGGAAAAGCGTCATGCCCCCCCCCCCCCTCCGTGCGATTTTCTCTCTCTCTTCCTCTCTCTGTCTATTAAATATGAGTATGTGTGTGCGCGCGAGGATCACGTTAGGAACTTCGTCCCTAGTGTTTTTCTTAGTAGTACTTAGGAACTGATACCGATCCCCCTCTGCCATCGAAGTTCAATAAGTGAAATGGGCGATAAATTTTCCAAGAACGGTATTGGTGTTTTTCTTGAATATGTTTTCTTCCGAACCTACTAATGTTTTCGATGTGTAAAAATACTGATATTTAGCTACTTCCAGTTGGACTGGAAGCCGACTACGATATAGTTGGGCTCTAAGCAAAGACTAGGCAGAATATTTTTGATGTGTCTGTAGCGGTATCTACAACGCCACATGCGAACAACGCGTCATACTGACGTCACGCAAATCCTGCATGCCGCAAGGCGAGTTTACCGCGCAACTAGCATAGATACAACGGCCCGACATGAATCATTGGGCAGTTGCCCGTCAGACACAACACCCGTCTGGTCGGAGGATCCTCCCTTTTCTATAGAGTAGGTATGAGTGAACTTTACACCCTGTTCCTCATACCTCTATATGTCTACAACAGAGAGACCATGTACTCTAAGTTTGTTTCGGCATTCCTTCTCCGGGATCAGTCAGGTAGGAAATACTGCTGCCATCTAATATTTTTTTTCTTTTTACTAACCTTTCTGTCCCACTCCTAGGCAAAGGCCTTCCTCCACTCCTTCCATCTTTTGCGAGCCCGCGCGTCCTTTTTCCAGTTTTGATGGAACCTATCTAGCTCGTCCCGCTATTTCCTACGTGGTCTGCCGCGACCCTGCCTCACTGTCAAATATTAACCTCACTTAAAATATTGACCAACAAAATATGTATTATCGTTTAAAGCTACTTACAAAAATAAACATTTCTACAAAAATATTTAAGGCTGGTTTTATTTCAGGGCATTTTTATTTTTCTGTTTAATTGTATCTAAATCCATTCAGCCGTTTCGGCTTGATTGAATGGGTAATAAACATAAAAATTTCTATAAAAGCTTTTACATTCATAATATTTATTCCACTGGATTATTATTGTGGATGCGATCCAACACATTATACCTAAACCTACATTTATGATAAGAGACAAGCGATTACAGCATTTTTTACTAACCCCAAGTACCTACGCACGGGTGTAAAAATATCGCGTCGCGATTTTATCGCGCACTGGATTTTCAGCTCCAAGCATTGAGAATCCAATAGAGTACACCCCAGAGCGCGTCAAAAAAACAAATTGTTCCATTTTGCACTCTCGGCGGTAAGTAGTGCGTGAAATAAAATCGCGGCGAGAAAAAATCAGCCGTGCTCACCTGGGCTAACGCTTTTTTTTTTGCTTATTCACACTTTTGTTCTTCAATCGGCAGATCAAGTTATCTAAAAAGTGAAACAAAGAACAATTAAGATTTTATGAATTTGAACGATTTTGGGACCCAGGAGAAATCATGAAATAGAATTATTCGTTCGATCATAATTATATCTACTTAAACCAAAGATGTACCAAGTTATACAAAAATTCAATTAATAAAATCGATCGATGTTATCGACAATATTACGACTATACTTCACGATTCCATTAAATTTTAATGCCAAAAGAATACCCAGTCACGTGAGCGCAACTGCGAACACAGCTAGTTTATAAACAAAGAAAAAACGCTTAGTTTGCCACCCCTGACGCACTCAAGGTTGAGAACACAGGGCCGTCCATTTTCCCGGTGGGTAGAACTAAACAATTGATCAACCACATCCGCTCCCCTTCGATCGAAGTTCAATAATTGAATGATATAGGTATGAGAAGTTTCATAAACAACCCTATGGCACGAAATAGGTAGGTAGATATTTCTATATCTACCTACCTATTTCGTGCCATAGGGGACCTTCTGGTCTTGTCTATATATATTTATTTAGACTATACAACGAACGACAAAAGGCCCACTCACGAGGGGCTTGCGGCTTAGTAATAACAGCCACACGGGTCGATCTATTAGACTTGACGCGGTTGGTCCGTGGATGGGTGAACATCTTTACATACCCTTCCGTATCTCGTATCCACGAATGACAGCCTTCCAAGGTACGGAAGTCTTTGGCAGTGGTTACGGGTCGTCAGAAGCCCGAAAGTCTGACAACCACTCTTACCAAGGGGTATCGTATTACTCAGTGACTGGGTTGTGGACGTCAGATAGGCAGTCGCTTCATGTGAAATACTGGTATTGTATACGATTAGACTGGAAGCCGACCCCAACTTAGTTGGGAAAAGACTAGGCAGATGACGAGGATGAGAAGAAGTTTCGTAGACAACCATATGGCACGAAATAGATAGGTAGGTGCAGAAGATCTTGTCTAGACCATACAACGAGCAAAAATGGACACACGCTCGTCACAGACGACTGTCCTAGATAAAGTGGATAAGACAAAGATTAAAACAGAAGACGAACTAACAGGGGATCGAAGAGGGGGGAGTAGAAGAGGGAGTAGAGGGGGAGTGGAGGGGGGTTCAGGGGATCAGACCGGCATAAATCCTTCCAAGGATCTTCATCTGAGTGACATTGACAGAGGGGCATTGTTGGTACATAAATGAAATTCATACCATCGTCCACCTATAACGTTCCCACTGCTGGGATACAGGCCCCCTTGTGAGAGGGAGTGGGCATGACCCACCACGTGGGCCCAGTTGGTGGATGTTGGATGTTTGTGGATGGAATTGAAAAAAACAAGATGGCGGAGTTTGTTCGGATTTATTTACTACCCCGCGGTTTCACCCGCGTAAGTTTCGATGCCGTGGGAATATCGGGATAAAAACTATGTCCTTTCCCGAAACTCAAACTATCTCTATACCCATCTAAATCTGTTCAACGGTATACGCGTGATTGAGTAACAAACATCCAAACATCTTCACAAACGTTCACATTTTTAATATCAGTAGGATTTAATACTTTCAGCACACAAATGTAGAGGCGGACTTAGCACAGGCGATTTCTACTAGTGAACCTTTGGGTGATGCAGAGACAAATAGTGATAAGTGCAATTATGAAAATTTTGGAACAAATATTTGATCGTGACCACGTGCCAAAAGATATTTGTTTTTTTTTGCATTTTTTTTAGCATAATGCTGAGCGATAGCCGTTTTGCGTGGATGTGACGCATATTTCCCCCAACTATTTCTTATATTTTATTTTGTGTTTATATTCTTTATTGAAAAAAAAAATAAACGTATTTTCTTTCTTCTTTCTTTTGCCGATGACTGTTTTCTATAATAGGCTATTTGACAATGTAAAAAATAAGGTCATAATTATTGACACTCGTATAGATTATCGCTTTTAAAATCGATTTGCATTAATTTTACTACAAAACAATGTATTATTTATTAAAAAAATCCCGAAAAAACTTCATCTTTTTAAATCTGGCGCCACGTAATCGAAAACGGTCTGGATTGGCTGAACTTATGATGACGTCATGATATAGTCAATTTCTGTTTATCGTTGACAGAACAGATGACTTTTGTCTAGTATCTCGACCGTTTCAACGTTTGTTTACGTGTATTGTGACGTCACGACGCCATATTGTTAAAGATAGCGTTTTGGCGGCTTATTTAAACAGTACATTTTTATTTACTATTTTTTAAAAGAAATACATTATGCAATTTGAAGTAATAGGTTTTTGTGGGCTCGTTAGACACTATTAAATAATCTGAGATGTTTATCAGAAACCAGTCAAATAGCCTATTGTGTAAAGCCATATTTGTTATGGTCTCGAATTTTTTTTTATTAGCATACGACCTGAAACTGACCTGCAAATTGCAAAAAACGTTAGTCAATTTGAATTTCGCAGGCTACTTTGGCGCATCCCCCTTTTGACGTTCTCCCTTAAACGTTCCCCCGTAAACGTTCCCCCTTAAACGTTCCCCGTAAACATTCCCCCTTAAACGTTCCCCCTTAAACGTTCCCCCTTAAACGTTCCCCCTTAAACGTTCCCCCTTAAACGTTCCCCCTTAAAGTTGCCTCTTTAATTAGAAGGTGTTTCGATGGGTGACTCTAATGACGTAGCCATGAGTGCCGCGTTACAATCTCTTTGGGTCATAAAATTGGCATTAAAAGAGTGTTGGTGCCTTTAGCTGTATTTTAGAGCTAATCTGAAAACACCGCACGGAAAATAATTCTGGAAGTTAAGCTAAGTTGCGGTTCTTCCGTTCGACTTACTTGCTTTGAAAGTATTTTCTGAAAAAACTTAGTGGTTCCGTGATAAACAATGTTATATTATTATTATTTGTGATTGATGATGAAGCATTTATTTCAATTAAACCTTGTACAGGCACTTTTGAATTGTCAAGAAGTCAGTCAGTCAGAAAATATGAAGCTAGATGCCTATTCCAAAGCGTAGGTACCTATGGCGAAGAACGGACAAGAAACATGAAACACTCTTTTAAATTTTATTTTTACAAAAATATTAGTTACATCATTAATGTTGAATTTGTAATTTTAAGTGAGAACGATGTAAAAAAAAGACGTACGCGTTAAAAGCGTTCACGACGCACGTCTACCAGTTTACTCCTACCGCAAGCAGAACAGAACAGAACTTCGTTCCTAAAAATAAATACGAATTACTTGTTATACTTAGGCAGTGAGAGGAGCTTGTGGCTAAGTAAGAACAGCCGCACGGGTAGATCGATCAGATTAAGCTACGGTTGCCGCGGTTGGTCCGTGGATGGGTGGGCCATCTTTACATACCAAAACCCCTCCGCGCCTCGGAAAGCACGTTAAATAGGGTTTAGGTTAAGGTATATTTATCTATGGGCCTGGGTCGCCTAAAATAAATTAATAAATAAATAAAAGGTTAGGCTGATGATGATGATGACTTAGGTGATTGCGGTAACTTTTTGTCTAGTTAAGCTACGGTTTCCTAGAGCGGTGACCGCCACATGCGACCGTAATGTCCAAATACCATAAAGAATAGAAGTTAGGAGAACTGACTCTGTTGTGAAAAATTGTCCGTCAATCTGCGATAAATTAGGGTGACGCCACAGTAGCACCAGGGTAAATTTCTCACAGCAGTAACTTTAGGATATGTTTACAAAATTGACGTACGTAAATAGTTGAGGTTTGGTATACTCGGCTGTCACTAACTTCTTAAGTCACTAAAAATATTTAATTTTCTAACTCCGCATATTTCAATCCGTTAACAACTGCTACATTCCATACCCTTTGCCTACGCTAGCGCCATTGTGGAGGGTTTTTGAACTGTTATTTGCTACTTAAAGCTGGACACTTTTTCAACTCTCGCCCCCTTAGGAGTCAGTTCTCCTTACTTCTATTCTCCATGCCAAATACAGAGTGTTTTTTGACACCTTAATGTCAAATACTGGCGACAATGATGATTTTCATTTCGTCCGTTATAAATATGACGGAAATGCTCTTCTAGGAAACGATAGCTTTAGAATAAGATTCAAGAAGAGAGAGTAATAAAACCTTTTTGAATAATGAAATACCTACATGTCGCTGCCTTAGGCTTTTACTACCCTAGTATAGTACCCACCCTTTAGAAAACTACTCAAGCTGAAAATAGATAAACGGAATTCCCAATAGCAATTTGGCAACCGATTTATACATATATAAAATATATCAATCATTGTAGGAATAGAATTTGCTGAAAATATTTCATCGTGTGTCTGAGCATACTTTCAGTTCTTATAAAGGTTAAATAATTTGAAAAATCATCTCTGATAATTTTCACGTAAAATCAGGAAAAAAATTTGTTAAAGCCTACGTTATTTTGCCGTGTTAAAACAATTACATACAACTGTCAAAGAATGACAGTTGTGATTTGAACATACGGCCAATTTAAGTTGGTACTTAATTTGCTTTACAACTAATTTCCCTGGCTTTACATGCGTGTCTTATCACCAAACAAAATATAATTCCACATTGGAACATTAAATCAACACGCACGTCGCTACATACACGTAATTACTCCAGTATCGAGTCTATAAACCCCTAAACGTTATCAGTACCTTCCAGACACAATAACTCACGGCGGCCAACTACATACCAAAAACCTCGCTAAATATTAGCATACACTAAATAATTTTGTACGCGGCAGTACGTAAGACGACCCCACTTTACGTTTGTTAGCGATGCGATGGCGTAATGTTGATACAGCGTAATGAAACCAAATGCTCTCTGTACGCGACTGTACATGGTACTCCCTGTTGTCACATATTTTATTTAAGCATGCGTAATTTGTCGTGTTAACTGGGTGCGCTGATGACTTTTAGGAAATGTAGTTCTCGGTAAAGCAACATGGCGGGGTCAGGAAATGGCGCGTGACCTTGAATATTGATATCGGGTTTTATTTGTGTTTTATGGTGTTATAGGAAAATGTTTAAGAGGGATGCTCAAATGTAGCCGGCGAAATTCAAATTTATCAGCAATACAACTCCTAAAGTTAGAATTAGCCTCAAATGTCATGATTTCATGATGTAGTCATTCAATTCAATCTATACATATAATAAATTTGTAGAAAAGTGGTGTCTGTACAATGGAAATATATAAAAAAAAAGTAGCAGGGGTTGTTATTATATCGATGCCGAACCCGAAATTGTAATTAATTTTTTTTTTGTCTGTTTGTCTGTTTGTCGATTTGTCTGTTTGTCGGTTTGTCTGTTTGTCTGTTTGTCTGTTTGTTTGTGCACGCTAATATCAGAAACGGCTTATTCGATTTAGATGCGGTTTTCACTAATATATTGTAGTAGGCTTCACTTAACATTTAGTGTTTATTTTATGTCAATCGGTTCATAAATAAAAAAGTTATGTCAATTTAAAGAATCACGGCGAACATTTGTTAAGGTATTCTATCAGAGTACGTACACGCCTCGGGCCTGCGCGTCCGATCTTCGGAACTACTGGACGGATTTGAATGATTTTTTTTTTTGTTGTATTGTTATTATGGCTGGACAACATTCAGGCTATAATGTTTCTTGGAAACTTGAACACCTGATGCAGAACCGAAACAGACCAGCTTAACTATAAGAGATACAAAAATGGTACCATAGCAAAAATTGTTCCACGTGATGAGGATTTTCTGCTGAGAGAATAAATTTGAAGATCTGGAACACCTGATGGGGAACTCCAAGAGCCCAGCTACACCATAACACATATAGGAATGACGTCTTAGTAAAAGTTATTCGGTCTGATGGGCATTTCCTGTTGACTTATAAAAATCGAAGATCAGAAACATCTGATGTGGAAATCTAAGCTATCACTAATTTCACCTCCACGCGGTGAAGGCGGTAACAGTTTAGGACTGATTTTCGATGACGATGGTATATCATTGAAAATTTGACTCTACTGGCCAAAACTCCCATTTTTTTTTTTTAACGTGAATAAATGCTCATGCATTCTGCACTACCACGGGGAGATAGTGCAGTTATGTGGGACTCTAACCCACTAAAACTCCACTGTGTCCTCCTCTGCCGCTTACGGCGGGAACATGGGCACGCGTTAGCACTCATCCGTGAACCCGCCGCGGCTGTCCGTCACCGGACCCTCCGCTGGGGAGTACTCCCCATCACCGGCGCACCAGAACACATAGCACGCCGTGATCACCCCAGGGACCAAACCAGCACATGGGCCAGACGATCCCGTGTCTGGGCACCCTTGGTAGGAGAGCAGTCACTTAGATTTTAATTGATCTGGTATTTTCATAATAAAACTATAACCATGCCTAGAAAGAGGTCAAATCTTTCCCAATGTTCCAAAGGAGCTAAAAGATTGAGGATCATAAGATCCCAAGAATCTACCGAAGAGCGTCAGGAGAGACTTGATGCTGTTTGAGAACATCAGGCTGCAACTCGCTCCGTGGAAACCTCTTCGGATCGCGAAGCACGCCTGCGTTCTCAGCGTATTTACGCATCTACATCCAGATCTCTAGAGACCAGTGAAGAATATGATGCGCGACTGACCGCTGATACGGTGAGATTATGATACATTGTTCCGAACACGCACACAACAAAATATTCATAATCAGAAAGTGAGAAAGAAAGAATTGCTGGAGTACGGCATGAAGAGACAGATTAAGAAGAGCGCAACGAACGTTTGAATTCTGATCGACTTCGACATTCTCTGAACAGAATGTCGATATCATCTGAAGAATCGGATGTGTCTCAAGATATAGCCGTAGGGCATGGCGACCTTCCTTGGGTTGATAAGGAACGGAGTGCATTTACGTATACTCCTATGATTGACTACGCCACATATTCCGCCATCGGAGGTATGGTTAAAAATTTTACTTTTTGTGAAGCTGTTAAATAGCAAAAAGAAACAAACGGTATGTGTTGCTCAGGTGGGAAAGTACATATTGAAATATTACAAAATCCTCCAGAAATATTAAGATCACTGCTAATCGGTGACCATCACAGTCAAAACATTTCTTGGACAACATACGTTCGTACAATAATGCCTTTTAAATGACATCTTTTGTTGCGAAACAGATTTCAGAAGGCCCATTTATGCCAACATTCAAAGTGCAAGGCCAAGTTTACCACCCTATTGGTTCATTATTGCCTGAAAATGACGTCTCGAATCGTCTCGCGCATCCCGTTGTTATCCAGTCCCCGGGTTCTTAGAATTCGACATCAGACGTTTCAGATCTTCGATTTTGACTACCCCGTTGTCGCTGGCATAACCAACAGGATCCGCGTACGAAGTCGCGGGCAGAAGCTAGTAGGGTAATATGAACTTAGAGGCATGTATGATTGATGGTGATAAACACCATTATTATAATTCTATAAATAAATATTTTTTACAGCCGCGAATCATATTCGCTGAAACATATTACAATAGTTGATACACCCACCCTACCCTGTACACAATCTTCATAGGTTTCGTAAATTATTGGGTAGCTGTTATCTGAAGTACTGAGGGTACCACAATTCAATAGATATCTTAGATTGATTGGTGATCTCAATACGATGTGAGTAGGTACTCTTGGCAGACGCCTATCATGGTTCCGCTTGGCAGTCACATGCAGGATCGTTCATTGTTACGGTTTCTGAAGACACAGGCCACTAGATAACGGGACTGTTCTTCTGTGATGTATATATAGCGTTTGCACTAGGTTAACAATGATCAAAGCTTTTGTGAAAGAGACTTTGTAAATAACTTTGGACTATGAAAGTTTTTTTTTTCTTTGATGACTTTTGTCAAGTATTTCGGCAACAACATGCATTTTTTTACACTGTCAAAAATAAAAAAGACCTATAAAATTATTGCTGGGGAACGAATCTTATTGATGAGAGGGAAAATCGCTGTTTACGGCAACGCGCAATGTAACCTCTACTCTCAAAACGATGAAGGAAAACAGAAATGTAACCACGCAAAACATTGTGCATTTGGCTGTAGGAAACATATCTAAAACTTGCTTTCGTGAAGAAAAGTAAAAGAAATGGTACCTATATCGGAATATCTCCGTAATCAGAAGATACCCAGGTATGGTCCGATACAAAAAAAATATTACAATGATGGAAGTTACAAGTGACTCTCAGTTTTTTTTTTTTTTGCGGATGGGAAATCATCAAATAACCCCTCTCGCTCTGGGTGGAGCGGAAGGGAGTGTTAGACTTTTACAGACTAAAACCCACCCGTGTTCCTTCCTTAGCCCTTTATGTTCCGGGCCAGCGGTAACCCTTTCGGACAATCCCGCTGACCCAGCCCTTCCTTGATGCTGACATCTCTTTGAGGCTCTCGGCTTCGTTAAGCATCTTTATACAGCGTCTTGGTATAACTTGCAAAACTCCGATATAAATGAACCGTTGTTAAAAAACCGCAACTTAAAGAAAACTTTAATTTATTAAATATCAGCACGTCTCCTCACGGAATCTTTTAGTTGGGGAAGTTTATAGCTTCATGTAGGGTGGATCACCCCCTGAATAATGGAGGGCGGGGCCAAATGCGACTCGCGCTTAGCGCTTAAACTACTTTAAAGTCAACTCGTATAAGCCTTCTTACCATCCGATGCATTTTCGATACGTCACGTATAAAAGTTTATAACTAAAAGCGCAGCGCTTCTTATCTACTTTCAAGTTCGTTTAGCGCTTAAAGATAAGAGAATTGCTATGTTACTGTCGAACTCAGAGTTGAGAAGTTTTAGTACACAAAGAGTCGGTAATACTGGTTGTTTTAAAAGTTCAATAGATTCTTTTGGTTGAGTATTTTTTGATTGGCTGCGTCCGTAATTGGGTGCAATCGTTTGATGTCGGAGATAGTCGGCAACAGTCGCAATTAGATTTATATTCCTAGATTAATCCTTCTATTATAGATGTCACTTTTCCTTTACATAAATAAATCATTTTAAATTACAGTTTACCGTTTTTGGTGTTAATCGACTTTGTATAATAATACTTTTTACTGGCCAAGAATATACTTAAATGCAAGTTTATTAATAGTGCAAACTACTTATCTATACAATCCACGGAATAGATAGGTACAATCTATGTCTACACAAATAAATAAAAATTGAAGTGTCTGTTTGTAATGTCAAAACAACAGCTTTTTACTAAATGCATAATAATGAAAGTATATACCTACATTACCTACGGTGCTTACAAAAAGAAATCAATCTTTAAAAATTTTGGCTGTCTATCTGTCCGTTTGTTTTGACTAATCTTCGAAAAGGCTGGACCGATTTTGACGGGACTGCTACTTGCAGATAGCCGATACTATACAGGGTTACTAACTTTTATTAAAAAATAAATTAGGGTTCCGCACAAAAAAAATTAAAACCCATGAAATTCTTCGGCCGTTTACACATCATGCCGTAGCTGCAGCGGCACCGCCACCGCCGCGGTGCTGCTTTATTAGTTACCCTTGAATTTATATGAATCCTTACACACGGCGCCGTGGCGGCGTCGGCGGGCGGCGGCGGCGAGTTTTTCTTACCGCCGCGGCGGTTTTTTGTGCGGAACCCTATTTTTTTTTAAATAACAGTTAGTAACTTTGTATAGTATCGGCTATCTGCCAGTCATGTAAGCCAGTCTTCGATCATATCATAATCGATTATTTGGTAGACATTTTTCGTTCACCAAAAAAATCTCATATCAATTGACCTCACGAAGGGACGACATGAAAGCTTGAAAGTATGCAGCTTATCTTTGACGTGAGCCATAAAAATAGTCTGAAGGGAAAAAGGGCTACTTTACCATAACACTGTGAGAGGACGGTAGGTACCTTAATGTCACTATCAGTCGATTATTACCACATTTAGGGGATGATGTCACCAAAGACCCTATTTCCTTGGAAATTATGTTACTGAAATGGAAATTGCGAAATGAAATGGTAGGTAGGTGTAACTCCCTATTTAATCGTTTGATGTTTATGATGCGGTAGCGTTCAGTAATATGCCTAATGTTTCAGTAATGTTTTCTGTATTCCAAAGTGTTTTCGCAAGTCAAGAAATTGAATTGCGGAATGACAGGATTTTATATTCCGATCTATGATTTTTCAAAGCTAATGTGAAGGTGGAAGACAAGTCACATTTATTTATTTATTTATTTAATTAATTATCCTCCTTAACATTGTGCTATTTATTCCAAGCAAATATTTATTTATCTACTTACACGTACCTACCGTGACAGGATAACCCAATGCGATAAATGCGCTTACCTATAGCTACTATATTAAGAATGACTTTTTGATTTTGATTAATTTTGTCATGGTTTGGCAATTTCAGTAATTTATGTGGTCAACCCAAATGTCCTATCTTTGGTTTTGTTCGTCAAATCGTTGAGCTCCTTAAGTTTTCAGTTGAGCTGTATGATTTCTGACAAATGCGTGCACTGACTGGACAGGTCCTCTCAATCTGTGTGGTTCTTTCCTCATAAGACCATTTCAGACATCGATCTACATGGTCTTCATAATGATCTGACCAAGATTATGTCTGGACTTTAAAAGAGACTGTGACCTCTGAGTTTGTTTCGGCCTTTCTTCTCAGACAGATATGAAACGCCGACCTCGTCTAGTTCATTTTTTAATAAGATTGACGTGTAAACCTACTTATAAAAATAAAATTATTTATCATTTCCAAATCCTTCCCTATCCTACGGGCACGTCTTCACTACTATTACCGCGGCCCCCGGTCTATTCCTTGATAATTATGCAATGGTCGCTGTAGCACCATGAACATGAGGGAGCTAGTGCGAATCTTGGGGTTCATTCGACTAATCGAGTCTGGTTTAATTCATTCATTCATTCATTCACAATGCGAAAGTAACTTTGTCTGTATTCTGTATGTTACCTTTTCACTAGTAAATCACTGAACCGATCGTTATGAAAGAAAGGAATACTGGGACCTCGAAAATGATGTAGGCTAAGTCACGTAAAACAGCTAGTAGGTATAATATGTCTGAAAGCATCTAAATCAATAAAAAAAAAAACGATTTTCCAATTGTTTTAGACTAGACAGAGTCAAGTCGTAATTTTGAACTTATTGAATTGATCTCTTGACTTTATTTACTAGGTATAAGACATTTAATATAAATTTTACAAATGCAACTTTATAGGTTAGGATGTATCGCATTTATCTATCTACAATCTAGTCATAAAGTTCATATTCTTCTAACAAAATGTTATGAACAGCAAAGTAAACGGATGGAACATGATATTATTTTTTAATTTCCTCTCCGCCATCAGTTCAGAAGTTGAGATAGATCAAAGTACGGTTTTTTACACTTTTCCATAACGTCCTGTAGTAAATATTATTCAATTCTTCAGACGATGTTTCACAAGATTTTTCTGTAAGAAACTTAAACTATGAAATAAGTGAAAAAGAACTTAGCACTGTTGAATTTTAAATCTTGTTATTATGTTTCGAATAATGGGCTTTTAGCCGAGTATTACGGTGTATAATGTTTATGTACTGTGCGTTTTATTTGTACAGAAAAATCTTTTTTTTTTTTTTGTTTCTTAAGACAGACTTTTGCCTTTGCTTTAATTATTGGTTTACATTACAGGCATGAAAAATTTGCTGCAATATTATCTTAGTCGCTCAATTACAACTACAACAAATAACACACGTGCTGATTATAGCCAAACGGAAGTCTACCAATTATTAAAAAAAAAATACAAAAGCTAGCTTAGCTTTTTAATCCTCACTAGAAAGTTAACATTAAAAAAAATTGTAACAACTAAAAAAAACCGGTCAAGTGCGAGTCGGACTCGCGCACCGAGGGTTCCGTACTTTGTAGGTATGTAAATAGTTTATCACGGGTTTTTTTTAATGTACCTTCTTTACGGTTTTCGGATTTTTTCTTATACTTGTGCTACATGATCTTGCTTCTTGCCAAATTTCATGATTCTAGGTCAACGGGAAGTACGTACCCTATAAATTTTCTTTTTCCTTGAGATTGTCGATGTGTTTTTGCATCATAAACGGCCGTATCTTTTTTTTACGTTAACTTAGAAGTTTGATTTTTTTCACAGTTTCAAGGGACTATAGACTTGAGTATATGGTTTTAATTTCAACTCGACACCTACACGTGTTCCCGACATAAAGGGTCTTGACAGACAGACGGACGGATGAACGGACGGATGGACAACAAAGTGATTCTATAAGAGTTCCGTTTTTTCCTTTTGAGGTACGGAAACCTAAAAACAATATATTATTACATTCACGTTGTTATTAAGCTTTTGTTGTTCTAAAGGTTCGATTGAGCTCAAAAAGTAATAATGTTGAACCACTAAATAGTTCTTTACCAAGATACTACTTGGGCTTAAAGCCAGACTTAATGAATATTGATTGGACTAATTTCAGCAGTAAATATTGATTTGTTTTAATGAAATTTTACCTAAAGGTACTTTACAGTTGAATAAGCTATTGTAACCTTATAGTACTTAAGATATGTTAGGTACTTAGATATGACGCAGCCAACTGGTTTAATTAGCCGTTTAGTTAACCGTCTAGCCTTTTAACTAAACGGCGGCCGTTTAATTAACGGCCTGAATGATATTCAATTATAGTTTAGGTTGGAAGTCTGTAACTAACCACGCGCGAGCCAAATTGGTCGCAGTAACTAAGCCAGGGCACCCCGACCAAATGGGTTAGGTTATAGAACTGTGATCAACTGCGTGCGAGCCAAGAGAGCGAAGCGAGGCGAGCACTACTTCGAAAGGCCAGGCGGTTAACTAAACGGCTAATTTAACCAGTTGGCTGCGACATATACAAAAGCTGTTGGTGTACCTTTTTAAATAAATAAATAAAAAATATAATAGTTAAAATAAATTTTGCCCGCGGCTTCGCCCGCGTGGTTGCTGCAACATATCTCATGAGAATATACTACAGGGATCAAAAGTAACCTCTGCGTTAATCTAGGTTATAAACTATCCGTGTGCCAATTTTTTTTTTTTTAATTTATTTTAATCACATTCGGACGAAAAAACAAACAGACACAAATTCTAAAAACTATATTTTCGTTATCAGGCTCGTTCCCACACCGCGTAGAAATACTAATACTTTTTTTTTTAAAGATTTCATGTATGTATATTCAATGAACAGTTTTGACTTCGTTACTATTTTACTATACGTATAGATGAATCGAGAAAGTTGGAAACACCTGCCATTACATCCATCAAATACATACCATGGGACCTTTAAACGATTTACGGGACAAAGAAAGGTACGAACGGTATCCCCTCATCCATTAGGCTGTTCCCTAGGATACGACGTGGAAAAGGGTCTAACACTCTAAAAGTACTTTCTATGTCACCACATTGATTTCCATAAGAAACTAATTATGTAAACCTAAAGTTCTCTACAGAGTATAATATTATTATGTTATGTCCTTTATTTCATTCATAATCATCATAATCAGCCTATAATGTTCCCACTACTGGGATACAGGCCTCCTCTCTGTAAGAGGGAGTGACTGGGCCGTAATCCACCACGCGGGCCCAGTGCGGGTTGGTAGATGTCACATGTCTTCTTCCATGTCTTTTTTTCATTAAATTCATATAAATTATATTAAATATTAGAATATAAAACATTTAAAATATAAAATATAGTAGCCCATCGGTATCGGGAACAGGGTCCAAGTTACCAGCGGTCAGGGATAGGAATCTCCTGACATTGCGAGGTGTGTCCAGAGGTACCTACCGGTTTCTGAATTGATTCAGCTGGCCAACGAGAGCCTCCTTAGGTGTTGGTCGAGGCTCTTGGATATTATTATTAATATTTGGTTAGACACACTAGCAGCTAATTAGCTGATACGTGTGTATCAAACAGCTTGGAGATATTTAGTCTGGACAGACTATTCTTGGAGCAATTCAGTGTGGGAGCCGTCACAACATTACATACAATAATATTGGTATTGTTTCTCAGTCTCTTGATAAACTTACCTATTTCACCGTTGGATCAGTTAAAATGTTTTTTTACCGAGATCGAAACCCTATCCACTTTCAATCCTGAACTATAAACTGAGAAAATTATTATCCCCTGCCAACTTCCTCATTGAAAGTCAAGTCACTCCTCTGTACACCAAGCAGAATTCACTCTAAAAAAGAAATCCGTAGCCACCTTAAAATAAATCGACAAAACGAATATCCACGCGACTAAGCTACCGTGATGGCAGGAAAATTTATACCAGCACTTGCAAACGACGAAACCGAAATGCCTACTCGATTTACATTAGGATTCTTCGCGATACATTCTCGAATACAAATGGGATCAACCGCTCCCCGGAGAAAATGCGTGACAGAATAAAAACTGCAGCGGGGAAGAATCACAAAAGCTTTAGTAATTAGCTCCACATTCACGTACAACGCGAGTAACAAAGAGTGACGTATCTAGATTTTTATTACGCCGCTGTTTTTGCTCGTTCCGTTCCTTTCCGCAAGGAAAATGTCATGTAATTTTAATTTGAGCTTGACTCAGACATTCCAATTTCGAACCGCAGTGAGTACAAACACTTTTTTAATGAGTACGACGCGCCATTCTTGGTACTCGACATGTTGTAAATTTTAATGTGAATTCGGAGGTTGTCATGTTGATGTTGTCAATTTGTTTTCCAGGGGCTAATGTGATTATGGTAGTCTTCTTTTACGGTTTTATGGTGATTAAGATACTGTTGTTTATGTGTTACAGCTGTTTAAAAAATTAGAAGGATTTGTATGAAAATTCCACTCGTTCCATCATAGACCTCATCCATCGCTTTCCATCAGGCGTGATCAAGGTCAAGAGCGGGCCCATTCAGCAATAAAATTAAAAAAACTATTTCAAGTCGGTGTCTTAGGTTCTGTATTTTAGTTTTTTTGCCAATGACTTCCGAAATTAAAGTTATTTTTCACTTTGTAGTATTTTGTTTTGGAACTCGTTTTTTTTTTTTCGTAAAAACCATTTTTGTTTTCTGTCTTTTGTATATATATAATTATGGGAACACCGCGCAAGCTTCCTCTACCAAATGAAAAAAAGTACAATTCAAAATTAGATCGGTCATGAAAATATCGATGAATATACATAAGTAATAAATACAAACAGACGAACATAGAACCTCCTCCTTAGATGTCGGTTAAAAATTATTTTCGTTCTTACCGATAGCTCCATACCAGAAATACGTACCGTATTTTATTTTTCTTTTGTCTACTTTATGCTTATTTGAGTTACATTACTTCTGACTTTTATTTTTGTCTCTGGTAGTCATAACATACAAATAAATCCATCTATGGTTACACAAAGGATTCTAAAAACAGACTTGTGATTTTATTGATATAAAAGAAAATTTCTAAGAATTGACATTCGAATGATACATTATATTATCCTTCTTTGAATCGCCTCAAATGTGAAGCAAATATAAGTAGGTACGTATTTCAAGAAATCAAACAATAGCTTCGACTCAAGAAGCAAGGAAGTTGCAGGAAGGGAGGGGGGAGGGCGGGTCTTAAGCATCAAACAATATGAAAGTGTCTAGATAATTTTTATTTAAATTCCTCGTCATTATTGCGTTTATTACCTACCTAATTAAAACATGCGTGGCTGTTAACATTTTTCAATTACGTACTTACTTTCAATAAACCCTTTGAAAATCAAAGCCAAAAATCTCTCTCCTTAAAACCCTACAACAACTCTACAGCTTTACCAAAAATAATTTGTCAGTTACGCAGTTTAATTTCAATAGTAAAGTTTTAAAACGGCTCTCTAGTTAACCGCAGTGAGCAGAGATTTAAACGGTCGCCATAATTATCTGTAGTACTCAGCTGAATGAAGTTTAAAAACGTTGCAACAGAAAATTTGAAATGGAAATTGAAACTAGGTCGTTATATCCTTTAGTGATTAAATTCTATTTTTAAAGACCAGTGTTTCGCGGTTTTACCCGCATTATTATCGAATATCGAAATTAAAAGTATCCTTAGTGTTAATCCAGGTTATAAACTATCTGTGTGCCAAATTTCATCAAATTCTGTACAGCCGTTTGTGCGCCAATCCGGAACATACATGCGTGCAGACGGACAAAAAAACGGACAAAAATCTAAGAACTATATTTTCGGCATCAGACTCGTTCCCCACGTCACGTCGAAATTACTTTTTTTCAAAAGATCATAATTGTTATGTAATTATATTCAATGTATAGTTTTGACTTCGTTACTACGAGTAGATATTGTGGTATTTCGCCGAAATGTATGGGTATTTAATAATACAATCTATATAAAAAATGGTTCTTAGATTATTCTTCAGTTACGTTAGGTAGCTATACTTACCCAATACTAATGCGGGACTCTATACTAGACTAGAAATTCTATGCACTAGAAATTTGCCTTTTTGACTGAAGTAATTATTATTTTTTTGAATAATTTGCTTGTTATTTTTTTACGAATAATTTGTACTGTCCTACAACCGTAAGGCCCTTTGCAGACAGTACGGCTTGATTACGGTACGGCGTATAAACGGAGCCGTAGAAAAAACGTGTCCGTGTACGAGCTTCTATAGCGATCCATACAACACTGACGACCGTGACTACACAAGGCGAATAAAACGTAGGTTTTCACAGTTAGAAAAACGGCACAGAGGCCCTTCGTAGGTCTTGGTAATCTAACAAGTGCTGTACGCTTGAAGGCTCCTTCAAACAGGCGCGACACGCGATAAAATCGTGCGCGACACAAAGGCATCGCAAGTCGCACAACGAGCAGTGCCATTGTGTCGCGCGCGATTATATCGCGTGTCGCGCCTGTTTGAAGGAGCTTTGATAGCGTTTTCCTAAGCTGAAAGTTCGTCGTTTCCTTCATGCACTGTATCTATATTCATCCTGAAGTTTTAGCTGTCTCTAAAATTGTTCATCTTTGTGTCTTAGCTACATTACCGATCCAAAAACGTTACATCAACAAATGTAAATAAAGAACACTGTCTTCTATCTACCGCTAGCAGTAACGACCACTACTCCAGCACAAATGACACGCTTGTAAGTAACTCACACACTTATTGCTTAGTTTTTTTGGTGAAAGTAGTCTATCTAGAAACCTACTTTGTACTTATTACGAAACTTTTTCAATGTACCCTCTATTTTATACGGATGATAATACAGTAAAGACTTTTGTGGTAGTTTTACAAGACTAAAAGCATTCACTTGTTTAAATGATAAATGATTTTTTTTCAGTAAGCAGGTTTGCACAAACACTTTTACACGTCAATTCTAATTTAAAAACTAGATGAGGTCGGTGTTTCCTATCCGACTACTCTGAGAAGAAGTTATGCTTGCCGCGGATGGTCCGTGGATGGGTGACCATCTTGGCATACCAAGACCCCTCCATGCCTCGGAAAGCATGTGAAGCCGTTGGTCCCGGATGTCATTCTTGGATCTTTGACAGTCGTTACTGGTCGTCAGAAGCCCGAAAGTCTGACAACCAGTCTTACTACGGTTATCGTATTACCCAGTGACTGGGTTGTGGAGAACAGATAGGCAGTCGCTCCATGTCAAATACTGGTATTCAGCTGCATCCGGTTGATGATTTACATAAACAGTACCTTTTTTTTTTTGTTTGCGCTTGGAAAAAATGCATTACGCATACCCTCCCATCGGGGGATGGGGGGCTATGTGGGACTCCCCGGTCTGACCCGGTATACCCACTAAAACAACCCAGCGGCACTCCCGCTTCGTCCGAATGGCGGGGGACTGGGAAACCGGCAAAGCCTTGACGTCCAGTCCTCCGCCGACGATTGCCCTCCAAGGCGGACCCCTCACCCCCCCCCCCCCGTGGGGAGGGGGACGGGTCCGGGACATAAACAGTACCTACTATATTGATTAAAATACCATGTTGTTAAAATAAATATGAAAAGCGAAACCTAGCGTAGTTATCAGCTGTAATTAATATCTGTGGTAACTAAAATGGAATACTGTCACTACTACTTTACAGACCGTTCACAGTTATTTTAGCTCTGACAGCAGCAACCTAACAGCAACCTTATTGTGACGAGAATAAAGATCACAATTTATTTTGACAAACTTGTCGATGGCAGCAAACCAACAGCAACCTTATTAGATTGAGAATAAAGATCACTGTGATTTAGACAGCGATGCAAATTCAGAGATAAAATACATATCTGTGAAAGAAATGTATCTGGTTCCTTTTTAGGGTTCCGTACCCAAAGGGTAAAAACGGGACCCATCTCAAGAACCGCGATAGCTAGACAGTTGAAATTTTCACAAATTATGTATTTCTGTTGCCGCTATGACAACAAATACTAAAAACAAAATATAATAAATATTTAAGGGGGGCTCCCATACAACCAACGTGTTTTTTTTCCGATGTTTTTGCCTTGTGGTACGGAACCCTTCATGTGCGAGTCCGACTCACACTTGGCCAGTTTTTTTTTACTTTAGCTAGTTACTCGTAAGTCTGCCTGTGTTATTTTTCTGTTGACAATAAATTTCTTGTTGTGCTGACGAGGCGATCGACTATTATTTCTACCCAACATAATAGACATACCTACTAAATTATCAACTTACATATTTCCTCGATTGGCTCAATGGTGGAAAATGAGTCTTAGCTACTGACAAGATTTTTTGTTTATCACACTAATATTATAAAGGCGAAAGTTTGTGAGTGTGTGTTTATATGTTTGTTACTTCTTCACGTTCAAACGGCTTGACCAATTTTGATAAAATTTGGTATGGAGGTTGCTGACACCCTGGATTAACATATACATAACATATACATACATAACATATATACTTTTTATCTCGATATTCCCACGGGATCGAAACTTACGCGGGTGAAACCGCAGGCGCACCTAGTCTAATAATAAAGCTGAAGAGTTTTTGTTTGTTTGAATGCGCTAATCTCTGGAACTACCAGTCGGATTTGAAAAATTTTGCATTTGATAACCGAATTCTTGTAGAAGGCGATACTTATCATCACGCTAGGAGCCGATCAAAAATAAAAAAACTGGCCAAGTGCGAGTCGGACTCGCACACGAAGGGTTCCGTACCACAAGGCAAAAAACCCGAAAAAAAAACACGTGAGCCCCCTTAAATATTTATTTTATTTTGTTTTCAGTATTTGTTGTTATAGCGGCAACAGAAATACATAATTTGTGAAAGTTTCAACTGTCTAGCTATCGCGGTTCTTCAGATACAGCCTGGTGACAGACAGACGGACGGACAGACAGCGAAGTCTTAGTAATAGGGTCCCGTTTTTACCCTTTGTGTACGGAACCCTAAAAAGTAAAAAAGAACGCTAAGAGAAAACGAAGTAATATCGCGGGCAGGCGGTGCGATGCCACGGGGTAGGTCGTGGTAACAAGGAATTTCACACGGACGAAGTCGCGGGCAGAAGCTAGTTTCAGAATAAATTGCTACAGAATAGCAAATAACATAGTCTGAATAATAATACTTGACAAATAAAACATAAAAGTTTTCAGTTAACCCAACAAATAATACAACAAATTCAATTTGAACATTCGTGTCTACACTTTAGAGCTTGTTTTAATTTGAAATGTCACATGCCAACCCTTCGCCCACTCATCGCTTTTACAGATGAAACAAAAAACATTAGATTTATGTGGGTACAAAAACACCTACAGGGTAAAACCTGAATATGACATATACGATGACTATATCACCGGTTCAAATAGGTAACACGCTCATCAGACGCGGCGAAACGAGAATATCTATAAAAAACCACTACGTAGAAAGACAGAGAAGTTCAATCATACCTAGCTTTGAAAATGAGCTGCTAGCTTTGAAAATGTGTTTGAGCAGAGAGGATTTATGGAGGCAGGTAAACAGTACTTCTGTAACCAAATAAAAAAAAAATCACAATAATGTTTTTTTTTTAACATTGCCGCACACTTTACTTTGTATATTTAATTTTATCACCACTGCTTTCATAACGCTGAAGGAAAACATCATGAGGAAACCGGTATATCGTAGAACCAAACAATTCGAAGACATGTGACATCCACCAACCCACTCTGGGCCCGCGTGGTGGATTATGGCCCTCTCACAGAGAGTAGAATAGAATAGAATAGAATACTCTTTATTATGTACACCATATATATTACAGACAGAGAGGAAACCTGTATACCAGCAGTGGGAACATTCTAGGCTGATTTTGATAAATAACTTGAAGATTTAAATAAATATTATAAGTATTATAAGGAAATAAATAAATATTAGAAGTATTATATGGATTTAAAAAAATATAATAAATATTATTATTATTAGCGAAAAAAAATCAGCTGTTCCCTACATTTATATTCGTATAACTCGTCAAAATGTAGGGAACAGCTGACTTTTTTTTTTTGCGATTTCAGGTTTGGTCCCATAGTAAAAGTTGTTCATAATGATGAGCACATTGACCTTTTAAGAGGTTGTTAATATTTTACCAATAACCCTGTATACTGGGACACAGTATATCTATATATTTTTCTTTTTCAGTAATAGTTGTCAAATTGTACACTAGGCCTCAGTTGACAGCGGTTTAAATCGGCATTTTTGGAGGGTTTTAGTACCTACTCATAAAAATAATGTATCATCAAAAAGGAATACATAGGGACATACAAGTACTTATTATTCTGTAAAAATCATTCCTTTATGGTCATTAACCAGAAAGAAAATAGGCGAGAGCGTTTCGTTTAAACAGTATTCGTATAAATCCCGCCACCAGTGAGATTTTAAACTGACGGCTTAACTGATTTCTATTTTGTATGAACTTCTGTGTCTCTCTATATTGTAATACAACCCAGTTTAGTACTCACTGTCTGGAAAATTGTAGGTACACTATATTTGCCACCTACACTTTAATTAACTTTTAGTCTAGGCTTTGTTAAACAATCTCTTTTGCTTCAATAAAAACTGAAACAGTCACGGCGAGATTCTTACATTACTTGGTACAAAAATAGAAAGTTCATTTAGAGGGTTCAAAATATTTTTCAATATTGAGAATACATTACCAGGAGTCCATTGATATACTTATAATATTTTTAAAACCCCGCATAATTAAAATATTTCGAAAAGAAAATATTAGTTTTTTGTATCATCTCGTTGCCCATTTTGAATTTATATAAAAAAAATTGACAGTATTTGACCAAAACCCCGCCTCCCAAAGATTTAAATAGCTAGATTTGCTTTCATCGTACTTAGTCACAAGAAAAAGTGTCCATTCTGAGAAGAGTCACAGATTATTAAATAGCGTTTCTATGTCAATAAAGTGTAGTCACTGCGTCATTGTGTATCAGAGGTGTCAAAACGAATCGGAAATGCGACTATTTATTTTGACGTGGTAGGACGAATCTAACGATTTAAATTTTCCTCACTGCTGTTTACACTGACAGCCGCCCTTTCGTTCTGAAATAAAGAGCTCCTCGTTAAACTGTTTACTTTTAACATTATATTTAAAAATATAAAAATATTGTAAATGCCTGAATATACTCTTTAGGCACCCAAGAGTATACGAATTACAATTCCAACTTCTCTAAACATCTTCATTTTTTTGTACAAATCCTGCCATAATTCTTTGAATTCTCCTGAATTTTTTGCTGGAAAATGTTGTCACGAGATTCTCTACATTTGTGTCAAACAAGAATTGTCAGATCCGAACTGTCGTTGAAAGTAGCTTGTTGGCGCTGCTACGTCGTAGCTCTCGTAGCAAAGTGCTACGAGTGTCGTAGCATTTCCAACAAATGCTATCGAATTGTCATCCAGTAAACAAAGAGTTCATGCTTGAATGGTATAATGGCGAATGAATAAATACCAATCAATACCAGTTTATAAAACTTAAGCTTCATAGAGAGAATATGGAAACAAATATTTAATTTTAAAAACAACAACGCTATAAACTGAAATAATGAAACCGCTCTCAATTCCCTTCTTCACGCGAAAATTAAAATCCGCACATTGCCCCGAAAAATACGACAAAAAATATAATACGCCCTGAAATGTTTTTAAAACTGTTACTGAACAATTCGTTTTGCCGTATGCAAATTGCAACGATTAAATTGTCGAGCAACAGAACAGAATAATACCATTTTACGATGACAATATGCCTCGAAGCAGACATATTGTTACAGACAGTGGGTTACAGTTGAAAATAGTTTATGATATGAATTCCAAATATATTGAAGCTGGACCAAACATTATGGTCTTTATTTAAGGATTTTTTAACTATAGAATTGTGTAAGTTTTATTAAGCATAATCAGGGACATTGCCATTGCCAGGCCAGTGCGGGTTGGTAGATGTCACATGTTTCCGAATTATTTATTCTAGGATATGCCGGTTTCCTCACAATGTTTTCCTTCCCCATTTGGGAGCAGTTGTAAAGAAATAATTTACACAAAGTAAGCGCCTGCCTAACCAACCAAAGTTGTCGACATAGCTTACAGAAAAAGCAAGCTGAAGTGGCAATGGGCCGGCCATATTAGCCGTAGAACCGATGACCGTTGTGGTAGACGTGTTCTTGAGTGGAGACCGCGAATCGGTCAACGTAAGGTGGGACGCCCTAAGGCTAGGTGGAGCGACGATCTTCGCAGGATGGCTGGTAGCAGCTGGATGAGAGTTGCCGAAAATCGAGTTGAATGGCGTTCAATAGGAGAGGCCTATGTCCAGCAGTAGACTGCTTTAGGCTGATGATGAAGCGCCTGCTTGGGTACAACTCGGTATGTCGGCGCCGCTACCACTAGACCACTACTGCTCGTTTTATGATTACATATAAGAAAGATATATTATTACTTTGAAATTACGTAAAACTTGGGAGGCTTATCCTCATTTTAGCTGTAACCTAATAATGTTGAGATCTACTTCGAAAATAAATTAAGAGGTTGATTGACGTGTCAGATCTTACTTCCAATGCTTATATTACATGGATCATGGCCACTTGACGTCTAAACTTAGACAGCTTTGCTATAGGCTGACCGCTTAACTGAGACGTTGCCTGAGGTAGGTGCGCGGTGCGGGAGGGGTGATAGTTGTCACAAGTTGACGGATCACTGAGCTCTCGCATCACGTCGCCACACCCCTCCCGCACCGCGCTGCTACCTCAGGCAACGTCTCAGTTAAGCGGTCGGCCTTTATCGTGATTACCAACTTCACTCATCATAGCAAGAACTTTCGGTTTATTATATTTAAGTCTCACAGTGAAAGCGTAGGTAAAGTGAAGTGTCCTACCACCGGATTGGCACTTTTAACAAGTCACCGAATTTTTTACGGTGATTTTTTACAGAACCGACCCGCTGATTGACACTTTTGACAGCTCACTTCATCTAAGTTTTTACGGTTAGATTTTTACAGAATAAACCGGCTGTTTAGTAAAAATGGCTCATAGCTTAAGAATATTAGCCAGTTAGAAATGGTATGGTTGCTCTGACTTCCCAGACGTAGTTATACAACATACTGTTTATTTTTTCATCACAATTATAACGTATAATAAATAAACTGTCTCGTTGGCCTAGGAGTCGCAAGCGCTTCCGCTGAGCATAAGTTCCTGGGTTTGATTCCCGGGTCGCACAAAGTGTTATTGGGTGTTTTTCATCTGGAATTTTTCAGTAGCAGCCTTGAGGCTGGATTTGTACCCGGGTGATGTTGGCTCGCCCCCTATTACATGGGACTTAAAATATAACTGGCGAAATATAGATGTACTATATGTTCTCTGCCATATGTATGTTATGTATAGAAAATACCTATTCTTATTATGTCAAATCTCCTATGTACATTTTAAAATAATATGTGAATCCCACGAATCTTTATTGACTTCAAAAGCGAGTTTCTCAGAAGGGGAGACGTAACTAGAACGTACCATTCCGTATTTTGTAACTTCCTTGAAAAACGACTTTATTTCGTACTAGCAGCGCCCCGTGGTTTTACCCGCATAAGTGTCGATCCTGTGGGAATATCGGGATAAAAACTCCTATCCTATGTATCCTATATCCTTTCCCGGGAATCAAACTATCTCTATACCAAATTTCTTCTAAATCGATTAAGGGTCCGTTCACACCGAGACGCGACGCGACGCGCAGTTTTCAAGATAGAAATACAATTACAGACCTTATCTACTACACAAAAAGGTACACGATTCAGTGAGCTACGCCGCGCGGCGGCGGCGCCGCGCTGCGTAGCTCGACGTAGCTAGTAGACACTGAATTGTGTACCTTTTAGTGTAGTAGATAAGGTCTGTAATTGTATTTCTATCTTGAAAACTGCGCGTCGCGTCGCGTCTCGGTGTGAACTGACCCTAAGCGGTTTGAGCGTGAAGAGGTAACAGACAGACAAACAAACAGACACACTTTCTCATTTATAAAAAAAAAAAAATTAAGTATGGATGAATAAGTATAATTTTTCTTGTTGGTTCTTTGATCAACTGACTAATTATGTTAACATTACTCATTTCGTATCACGTTTTCAACATTTCCTTGAGTATTAAAAGATCTATCGTATACGTGGGTACTAACATTTTCCGAGAAAATCAGTCTCTAGTAGGATAACAACGTGTTTATTGGCAAATTCCAGGGCAATATTTGAGAGATTAATCTTTTAAGGAAAATAACAAGGAAAACGAAGGAGTGCGAATTACGTAAACTGATCCAATGTGTAAGAATGGAATGTTTTACGTCGATAAATAAATACAGAGAGGAAAACTGTTACAAGGACATTGAAACGGGTGTTCAACATCAGTTTTTACTTATGGGTCACAAAGATGATCGTTGATCCCGGCTGTCACTCGTGGATCTTTGAAAATCGTTACAGGAGCTTTCTGAAGGACATTACCAATAAGGTCACAAACAAAAAAAAAAAATAACAAGTTGGGGGAAAAAATGCGTCACATCCACGCAAAACTGCCATCGCTCAGCATAATGCTAAGATCCTACACGAGACAGCCGACGATGACGACGAGACGACCGCTGGTTTTCGCCAGCGTTGACGTGATGACGTCCATTCACCTTGTATCTCCTTATATTATTTAGTTGTTATGTTTATATTATTTAAAGTCAACTTGCAGCCTTAAATATTGTAACGTAAAGGAAACGTCATGAGTTCAAACTTGTTTGAACAAGCACTTCTCTAATGTTTTGTGGTTAACTTCTAGAGTCAGTAGATAGTAAATATTTAAACTGTTTACTAAATGATTTTACAGTAAATTCTTTTAAAAAAAACTCAGCAAAATTTCACCATGATTGCTGAATATCGGTTCCACGATTTACTCACGAAACCATTTTCATAGCCACTGACTCGAATAATTTTTAATTATTAATTGTTTGGATTAAGCGCTGAAACAGTACTTAACTGAAAGTGAAAGTACGGATTTAATAATCTGAACTGTTTATTGTGGTTGATAAATGTAAGCTTAAAGATTATTATTGGATATGATGTTGATATACAGATGAACTGGGTGAATATGTAAAGGATAATAATTATTCATACCTTTCATTTGCCTACGGGCTACGACGAAATATTTTTGATGGTATTTTTTATTGCAAAACTGCACTTCAACAAAGAAAATACTTTTTAGTTGTCGTAGGTACCTACTTACCCCACATAAATTCGTATACCACCACTTGCTATATAAACAACAGTGACAGGAATGTTTTTAACATCATCAACATACACAAGATGGTTTAAATACGTATTATTGAAGCTAAAGGCTCCTTCAAACAGGCGCGACACGCGATAAAATCGCGCGCGACACAAAGGCACCGCAAGTCGCCCAACGAGCGGTGTTTATATCGCTTGTCGCGCCTGTTTGTAGTACCAGTAAATATAAGAGGAAAAATCCGTACCTATACAAATTAATACCTATGTCTATGTTATGCAGGACGAATTTCCCATAGCATCTTCCTCTTATTCAATACCTTCTTCTAAAAGATTTATGCGGACTTTACGTCGTACGATTAAAGATTCTCTTGTACATCGTGTATGAAGGCATTCATGTCATGATCCCAACGAGGCTCCGCTGCCGCGCATAGAAAACCTTTACGGGATGATATGCTGTATTCTGACGTTACTACTACTACTAATGACGATCATTATTATCCAACGAATATTATAAATGTGAAAGTTTGTGAAGATGTTTGTTACTCAATCACACGTAAACCGTTAAACAGATTTAGATGAAATTTGATATGGAGATAGTTTGAGTCCCGGGAAAGGAAATAGGATAGTTTTTATCCCGATATTCCCATGGGATCGAATCTTACGCGGGTGAAACCGCGGGTCGCTGCTAGTATTCTATCTTAGGGCGCACTAATGACGTCGACAGGGACAGGCACTGTTGGTAACATTTGTGCAATTGTTTTGTGAAATGTCACATGAATGAGAGCAGTGCAACAGTGGTAGCCCAGTGGTAACGGCCGCGACTTTCGAGTCTTGGGTTCGGACCCAGACAGGCGCTTTGTGTTAATTATTTCATAACCACTGCTCTCAAAACGGTGAAGGAAAACATCGTGAGGAAACCGGCGTGTTCTAGAACGCTAGATTCGAAGACATGTGACATCTATCAACCCGCTCTGGGCGCGCGTGGTGCATTACGGTCCACTCACTCTCACCGAGGCCTATGTTCTAGCAGTGGGAACGCTATAGGCTGATTTTCAAAAATCAAGATGGCGGTGTTGGTTCCGATTTTCGCCACTCGCCAAAATAACATTTAACTACGTATTCATAAAAAGTTATTATTTCAATAAGGATCTATTTTAAAATAGCTTACTACTCATTCGCTTCTCTATATAGATTTTCAAAACGGACGGACATCGGCAAATATTGGTCAAAGCTCGCGATACCCGAAAAAATCTGTTCTATAGTATTTTCAGACAAGCCCCTCAGTAAACATTGGCCTTCTTTAAGCTTAGCCAAAAAGGATAAGCCCAGATCATTACGAAGGGAACACAGCTATCTCCAAAAAGGTATAATTGTGGACAAGAATTTAATAAAATCACCCACCGTCTTCAACTCAGTGAAAATATTGTTTGGTATTTATTTATTTTTTCCTTAATTCCCTTTCTCGTCCGAAAAAGATAAGAGAAGCGGTGAAAGCTCAAAAAGGTCGAGATCACAAAGGCCGGTGAAATAATGACGTAAATTTTTGTCATAATTTTAATTAAAGCCTATTTTGCGACATTCACAAACCGGAAAATTACCCTTTGTAGGTGAAATTTTCAACGGGAAAGAGACGCGTAATTACTTGCTTAGATTATCAGTTTGTACCACATACCTAGTACGGTCTAATTTAAAATGTATTTCGTTATTATGGTAGGATTTTTAGAGTATGTGCGTCATGCATGTTTTTTTAGAAGTACTTAGTTGAAGCAAAGAGCTAGTTTTAAAAGGTAACGTCTGTATACTACTGTTAATTTGTAGTGTGCGCCTGATCTCTCTCCGGTCGTGTCGGATTGCCGTCCCATCAGACTATGAGAGTGAGGGAAGACGGAGTGCACCTGTGTCTGCGCGCACACTTGTGCACTATAACATCTCCCTCGCCGAAGGCTTCTCCGTTGAAATTGGCCGCCGTGGCCGAAATACGGTCTGGAGGACTTTATTAATTTATAGTACCTAGAAGTCATTTGTTTTCAGTTCTTCTTGTTACTGAGTGGCTCGCCTTTGGCCCCTATATGGCCTTTACCTGATGGTAAGCTATGATGCGGTCGACGATGATGAATACTTACTTAGAACTTGTTAAGAGTGAATAACCTATTCACTCATAAGTTGAAGACTCCCAGGTTAGGTACGGCTGAATAATCAGCTCAAGTTGAATGCCTGGAATATCTGAATGTATTTGAATAAGAAGGTGGTTAACCCAAATACTTATTCACATCACACAGATGTCGTTGCTCGCTGTAGTCTCTTATGTACACGCGGTGTTTGACCTTAATCCGCGGTATGAAAATTTTAATGATACCAACGAGTACGTACAAGTACCTACTCATAGTATACAGTCGCTCTCATGTGAGATGAGCAAGGGATATTAGCAGTCGAATCACGTATCAGACGTGTTTTTTTCCGTCTAATGTGCCAATCTTAAGTCACGAGTGGTTACGTTCTCAGGCGTGTGCGTCGCAGTCACGCTTATCTACACAACATTTTAAGTCGCCCTAATTTCCGCGATAAACCTAGGGGTATCTCCGGATAATCTCGGAAAACACTTCACAATACAGGATTGCGAAAGAAAATCCGCCTTAAGTAAATAAGGAAAGCTCTCCTGAAACCATGTTTGCGACATGTTTTTCTTTTCATTTGCCTTCTACGATGATAGTCGAGTCAAGTGCCCCGTGGGAGTTGCCGAGATCTCTTGTATTCAAGTTTCGTCCTCTCGAGATGACTTATTTGTCTATCGAGTTTATCCGATTAATCGACAAGGGGGTCATTCTTGAACAGCTCGATTTATTGAGTTAGGTGCTCGTGTTAGTTCATCCGGTGAAAATAAAGAGGGTTAAATAAAAATTCAAAGTGAAATAGAGCCGGTGTAGTTGAATGCTACCGACACGTTTTTGGTAGTTACCTGATAGACCCTTTCAAGCCTTTGAGGTGCGTGTGTGCTCACAATTTACATGTTGTTATAACTTGGCGAGTGGAATTTGTATAAGGTAACCGACTGTGGTGTTCGGGAATATTACGTATTGAACAATGATTTCGTTTTGATGTGTTGTTAAATTTGTAACTTGTTGCTTCCTTTTTTGTTTTGTACGGAGAAACTTTAACGTGTTTCGGCATGCATGTTTCGTTGAGGTAAATGATAAAAATATTATTTTTACTTTAAAAAGGTTACTTTAAGGTGTGGCGGCACCTATATCGCCACATGTGAACTACGCATCACACTGAAACATCGCGCAAAATCCTGCATCGCGCAAGCAGAGTTTACCGCGCAACTAGCATAAAATTATTCAACATCCCGTCATCAATCATCGGGCAGTAGCCAACCAGACACATCCATCCATCCATCTGGTCGGAGGAACCTCCTTTTTCTATGGAGAATGAGTGAAATTTACGCCCTGTTCCTCATACCTCTATAAAGGAATCCGTATGTTACCATTTTCTAACATGACAGGGAAGTTGTCGAGATAGGTACTTCTTTTCCTTTGGTTAACCATTGTGTAAATATACTTTAACCCCCTTATTACTAATAAACGTTGTATAGCGGCTGTACAGTTACACAAAGCTTTATCTTCTTCTTTCGAAAGACAAATTACTGACGAATGAAAGAGAGAAATCGGTGTGTAACTATTCATCTGATATAATACGTTTATTAGTAAGGGGATAATAACATAATACTCACTAAAGAGTTCGCAACTTTGTCCTTTCGTAACATTCAAGCTCCTGTGGGAATGATTCATTATTACGTTTTGCGTAGTTACCTAAAGAAAATCTTGTGTAGGCGTATTGGTTGACTCCCACGAATTCGTAGTTTTTCATCGTCTGCTTCCCAATTCGTAGCTCTATTCGTCTATTTCTGATGGTTATATTTTAATTATGGACGCTTTTAACGTTCTGTATCGTTCTCACATGCATAATTTCAACATTAACGCTGTAACCAATACTTTGTAACCATATTATTTTGATTTAAAAGGGTGTCCGTGGAGTTTCTTGCTCGTTCTTCCCCATAGTACCTACTACACTTTGGGATGGGCAACTATCATGACAATTCAAAAGTGCCTGTAATTGGTTTACTTGAAATAAATGCTTTGAGTTTGAGTTTGGTACCTTTTCACTTGTATACTTCCATCTGTCATCATTTTTATTAGGCTCATCTGCACCTGTGTTCGCCAGCTACCATAAACCAGCTACCATACTTCTATTTGTTCAGGGGCTCGATCCTAAACATACTGCTCATCGTTGCTCCTTTGCAAAAATAATTATTTCACTGCTTGAATAATAAATGTTATCCCTAACTCTCCAGACTTCTAACTGGATCCAAGCTACTCCTATCCACCCTGGGTCTCGTACTTTGGGTATCTGGGTGTCTAGCCCCATAACCAATGTAAAATAATTAATAATTATTATACACATAGAGTTTATATATCCTTAACCATACACATCACTTCTGTGCGCTAGTGTACTTTATTGCTTATAATTCAAAATGTGCCAATTGCCTAATACGTATTGTTGACAAATAAATTAAGGTCATGCGAATCGCC
Organism: Oligia latruncula; assembly: GCA_948474745.1. Taxonomy (NCBI): domain Eukaryota; kingdom Metazoa; phylum Arthropoda; class Insecta; order Lepidoptera; family Noctuidae; genus Oligia; species Oligia latruncula. The sequence goes on from OX419699.1 coordinate 5,960,336, forward strand.
TACCGAAAAAATAATATTTATTTAAAAATGTCGATTCATCCGTTTCGGGCGAGTAAATTCATGCGGATCAACCAATAAGCCCTTGTGTAAAATATTTCTTAGAACCAGTATTATTTATTTAACTGCTATTTTGTAAACCACATCACTCTCGTGTTCATTTTATGTTTGTTTGTCAGGTTCCATGAAGCACTTACTCATTATCACTTTGCATGAAATACACATTTCTGTTACCTTTAATATTTAATGTACAAGGTGACTAATACTTTGCCGTGATATTTCTCTATATTAAAATTACAAATGGCGTTTTCACAAACATACATTTTCTCATGTGGGGTCCTAATAGAAATGTTGGCAAGATGTTGGTATTTTATTTAAAAATTCATAAAACGCAGCACGTGTGGGCAAGCAGTGGTTACGTGCAAATAGTAGGTATCGCTGCAGCTACTTGCAGTTGCGTTGTGGTAACTACAAAATCAATGGTCGACGCTAAGTTGTGTTGCGATGTGGCCGGCCGCTAGTGCGCGGTGTCACTTGTGGTTGCGTTGTGGCTGAGATGTGGCCTTGATGTGGTCGATATCGCTCACCAGCTGATTTAGACGGCCAAATGTGACCCGTGTGAGTAAATTATTCATTTTCATTTAAATTTGCGCCCGTCCACGTGTTGTCGTTGTGGTATGGTTGTTGTTGTGCCGTGGTTGTGGTACGAGTGATCGGGCCCTTAAGAGCGTTTACGCCGAACGTCATTTCATACAAACTTTCAAGCCCTTGTTTTCCGAAATGAACGAACCGATTTTAATGAAACTTCATACGCATAAGCAGGATACAAAGGTCTAAAAAGTTAGCAGAGAACATTTTCGAAAAATAGTGTTACAGCCAAATTAGACCGATTTTAAACTTTTCATAGAAACAGAGATTTCCAGTTATCTTTTTTTAAATAAGACGTGTCGAAAATGTTCTCTGCTAACTTTTTAGACCTTTATATCCTGCTTATGCGTATGAAGTTTCATTAAAATCGGTTCATTCATTTCGGAAAACAATTGCTTGAAAGTTTGTATGAAATGCCGTTCGGCGTAAACGCTCTTAAATGGAAATTTATTTTTCACTTTTCAGTGAGATTATTACGTCTAGTAAATAAAACGGGTCGGGGAACTTCGGCAGGAACGAAATTCAAAATGAAAATCCAAGCTGCGAATATTTTAAAATTACAAAAAATTTGGATATTTTCACAGCCGGATTTTCATTATGAAAACTATCTCTCTCTGTGTCTTTAACCATAAAAAGGACACCCATAACGAAACATTTAAAAATTTTCGCAGCCGCCATTTTGGATTTTCATTTTGATCTTGCTAATGGATGTATCACCCTCTTAATGAGAAATAAAGTTTTTTTAAACCGAATTTAAATGTCAAATTATTAATCCAAAATTAGTTCTTATTTAAGTTTGGTACTTACACAAGCACTTGAAATATGAGGAAAGTTTTGAAAGTAAAACTCAACGATAAATAACACGTAAAACGTATTTATTTACAAACCATATTTACAATATTCTAAATTGTGTATTCACAGATTTATTAGACTAACAGTTAATTTTAATTATTATTTACTATAATCTCCAGCTGGTATCATGTTTCGGTACAATTATAATTTATTAGGAAAACAACATCAACTTCTATCTTTATGTTTGTCATTATGTTGGATGAAAATATTATAAAAAACGATGGGATTATTTACATTATTCTAGACTATACTGATGTAAACTGTTGAAGTTCTACAACATGAGGCAGTAGTTTTAATTACAAAATAATAGTTTTTATTTTAAGGCTACGCTAGTCAACACAGTTTTGTCCTTATACTCGTACAGTGATAGTCTGACAGTTGTGTATAGGTCACACAGCCTAAATTTGTAATCGTAGCTTATTTATGAAAAATGTGTTTAGCATAGTTGATTCTCGTAGCACTCTACGTAGCACGTGCTACGGATTCTTCGTAGCCACCTCGTTGCCACATAATTCAAAAAGGGAAATATTTAACTGACCCTCTAAAAACTTATTGACCTTCTAATTATGGACACTATTTTAATCATTGAGCCTCTTTTTAACTTTCTGGCCTTTTCAAACAGTTGGTCGCAGTAACTTATTTAGGGTACCCGGACCAAATGAGTAAGGAATGGCTGGAACTTCGACCAACCACGCGTGAGCCGAATTTGTCACAGTAACTAAGTTCTAGCACCCCGACCACATGGGCTAGGTTAAGTTAGAAATGTATGTTGGTCACAGTTACTTGGCTATTTAGTCATTTTCGGATCCGAAAATAGGAATTATTCAAGATTCACAAAAAGAGGCGCAATCATTATATTAGAGGGTTCAATAATATTTTGAGGAGAGCAAAATGGGAATTATTAGAGTTTCGATTAAATACATGTCATTAAAAATTGTTATAATATTGTAAGTATTTCTTACATAAAGGTACAGCCTCAATTTGTATAAATTCAACAATTCACTCTTCTGAATTGTGACATTAATGTTTCGACATTTTCATTCATTTTAATTAATTATATTTACAAGCTCACAGTGAAATAGGACCGGGGAAACAATTACATGGAAATTAATTAAAATTGAATTGTTAGTAATTTACAACGTTATTAGTAGATGTTTATTAATAATAGGTACTATTATTTTAAAATGATTAGGTAATTCTATATTTACTTTGATTGCACTAGAACTTAATACATAGACTTCGTTTTTCTTTACTGTACATAGAGCATCATTAGCCAGGATTCTGCTTTTAACAAATTGTTTTTTTTAACAATATTTTTATAAGAATTGAATTAAACTTTTAATTAAATAATTTAAAACGATGTAGGTCACACTAAAATAAAATATTATAATTATCACAAAATTCTACTCAGTCATTTGAAATAAATTGATGATGACGTACAACTTTATTTAAAAAAAAAACACAATAATCGATTAAAAGGAATGATCAAAAACAGTTCAATTAAGTGTTAATTATCAAAATCTTCTTAAAATCGATTTTTTTTATTTATGTATCAAACTAACAAATAAGACATTAACTTAAATAGAATTAAATATTAAAAAAAAATGCATTAAAAAGTAATTGTAAGGAAAGTACTCGTAATAAAAAGATGCTTATTACAATAATTCGTTTCTTTATACGTCAGTTTGACTTATAGCTAATTAAAAATCCTACTTATATGTTTGTGCTGTGCATTTCATGCCACATTACCAACATTGGCTAGAGCTGGTCATCTAGTCACAAATCTTCTAATGCAATTATTGTTCCACAGAAATCTGATATTTTTGAGAGAATTTGTTGAAATGTACTGGGACATTAATAAAATGTACAGCATGATTATGGTGAAGAATGATTTCAATTGACTTGTTCTGATAGGGAGGAGTAATAGTGGTGGTAGAGGAGATATTCTCTTGGAGTGGCTCTGCATGGCCGCCGGTCGCTCCCCACTCACCACGTGAACCACCACGGACGCCGAATCTATTAAAAAGAAACTCACTTGACTTCGTATAGGAAATGAAAATGCAACAAAATGTCCCACCACCGGAAATTAAATCATACATCACAGATTATTTATCCAGAAAAGGTTTTTCAAAACCCTATTTACATACAGCCGAGCCGCACGTTTTTAAAAGCTTATCTTAAAAAAGAAAGAAAATTGCGGAAAATATATTAATGGCGTGTAAGGAATACAAATGGACGATAAGAACGCCGAGTACACAGTGAATTTGAACACGTTGATTCAGTACTTGAGGGGGAAAGGCGTGGAAAAAGACAAATGGTTTTTACACAGCTATGAACAGAGATATAGTGAAGTATGCTGAGTGAAAAATGTAGGTACGCTATAAAAATCCCGATGGACGACTATTGTGGCATTTGTATACTTTTTTATACCACCCGCATGTCCCGTGGGGGCAAAATAATAAGAGAACTGTGTTAAGTAGCTTAGCTATAAGCCGCTGGCAGAAATAACAGAACTCGGAACAAAGGCAAGCGATTAGCTTTTTCACTTAGGGATCTTCGTTAAGATTTTTTTTGCACTCTTCGCCTAATTAAACTCAGTCATTATTCTGGCTTTATGAGAATTTGCGTGTCAGTTTACTGTTTTAAAATGAATTTAATAAATAATGGTTGTTTACCGGAGCTGCTCGGCGCGCAGGTATAGTTGCCGGAGTCTCGCGGCGATGCTCGTGCGATGAGCAGGCGGCTCGTGCGCGTGCGCTGCTCTGTCTCCACGCTGATGCCGCCGCGCTGAGCGTAGTTCACCACATTCGAGCCTCGGTACCAGTAGATAAAACTGCAGAAAATATGGACACTTAGGCTAGGGTTTCCTAAAACTACGGTGACCGCCATATAGCGTCCGCAATTTACCGGCGAATTATGTCACTCAAACGTTATTAGTTATGAAAGTAAGTCTGTGTGTTTTCCCAGAGAGCATTTTTTTGACACCGTAAAATCAAACCCCGGTGACATAATTTTTATGACGGTCGTCATTGCGGCCGTTATGTAGCGGCCACCGCTCCTTTAGGAAAGCGTAGCTTTACCCGCATTCGGATGCCTATGAAATTCAGACTAACGACCAAGTGTATATGAACGATGCACGCCCGTCTTTGGGAAAGTTTGTCTACCTCCACCGTCCAATACAACCGACAGCCAAAATTCGTCAAGACTACGAAAAAAAAAAAACTCCTTGTTTAAATTTAAAGAACTCGGGATGCCATTCGGATACCTACCTAAATGTAAGCAAATGACTAAGGGCTGATTTTTCAATCACCTGATAATTTTATTCGAGGAATAATTTTAAAATTTTGGCGGTTTTTTCATACGAAAACTGTCAAACGTCAATTTTATTCCTCGAACATAAGTTATCTGGCCATGTAGAAATCAGCCGTAAGTGTAATTGCGCCTTAATTGTTTAAAACTGTTTTTAACACGCTTTTATTAGCTTCACTTGTAACTAACAATGTACCAAAATCTTCGAATTAAATTTTAACCAACTTCTAATTATCGTATCGAAATGAAGCTTTGTATGTATATGTAATTTGGAAGACAAAACTATAATTTGGTATCTTGGAGCTGATTTGATGATGGAACCAGAAGGTGGATAGTGGAACTCTTCAGTGCCTACTAGTAAACCCTTCGAGTTTGGGATTATACCATTTGTTTTGACGAGTCTAATAGACTGCACTCGAGGGTCTGATGATGAAGCCAGGAGGTGGATAGTAGAACTCTTCAGTGGCTAATAGTAAACCCCTCGAGTTTGGGCTCATATGATTTGTTTTGACGAGACTAATAGATTGCACTTGGTGTCGAGGGTCTGATGATGCAGCCAGGATAGTGGAACTCTTTAGGGGCTACTTGTAAACCTCTCGAGTTTGCTAGAAGCATCTTATCGTCGTGCTTTATACTTATTAACTTAATGAAGAATACACTAGACGAAGTTAAAAATATGTAGTTCAAAAGCGTGTAGCGCTTTGTGAATTAATTATAAGTGTGCTCCACGCTTTTAGAATTCAATTTAAGTCTATTTAATTATTTTATCATTTTTAGTGCGTTTTAAAAGCATGTTTTTTAGTTTTTTTTTATTTACGTATGATTCGTTCTTTTAAAATCTTTATATTCAAAAATGTTGTTTGCTTTCAAGCCAAGACGTCAAATTCTCGCTAGCTTGTGTTCAAACCCGGATTCAATTTGTTATCCCGATCACACGAAAGCTTGTCAGCAAATAGTTGTGCATGGATTGTCTCGCTTCAAGAACACCGTCGCCTGCTCTTAACATGGCAAGTCATACAGTCTGTCTGTTGAGTCAACACCCGCCGATTACTTGAGGCTAAAGTGAGGCAAAAGCGAGGCGAAAGCTTTATAATATATTTGAAGGTAAACGGGAAGTGAAGCAGTTTTGAGCCCGGCTTTAAAGCTATAATGTTTGCTCCGTCTGAGGCATATTTTGTACATAGAGTGAGACTAGTTTATGCAGTTTGCCACATGTCAGTTTTATCAACTTTTCGCTTCTAAGAAAAATACTCACCTCGGAGGATCTGGAGCGTGTCTGGCGATGCAGGTGAGGTTGATGTCAGAACCGGCTCTCACGAACAACTCTGGTCCTGAGAGGATTTCCGCTTTTGATACTGTAACAGACATCACTCTATAGTTGCATTGCATATTACCTACATTATTTACTCACGGAATGGGAGCGACTGAGTTGAATGTTCGAAAGTTTCTCGATGTCAATTTGTCTGGTAGTCCCGACGTCAAACGTTTACTTAGAGGGATGGCTCGCTATCTCGGCGAAGCTAATTGCGTCTAACAATTATATAAGTCGACATTTCGACTCATTTACAATTGTATTAGGAGGAAGTTTAGTAGTTAATTTATCTTTATTAACCAGCACTAACGAGATCGGGACGAAAATTCAACCATAAGTAATTTAATTTATACTACTTAAATTCAGTTTGGTATTATTCAAAACCTTTACTAATTTTCGTTAAGGGGAACCGCCAAGGTAGCCCGCGAAATATAATTTTCTTATGTTTTTTGCAATTTGCAGGCGAAATCTTCCGGATTGTGATTGAAAGTGTTTTTCGCAGTTATGGCGCTGGGTCCGATTTAATATATGAGTGCGACATATTTGTAAAAAAAAAACATAATTGTCACATTTTTGCTCTAAGTGCTGTGTAATAAAGCAGAAAACTGTAAAAAAAACTTTAAACAATGTCACTGTCACTTGTCAATGTCACTTATCGTAAATAATAAGGCAAACGTTACCCACCGACAACAGTAAGTCTAAACGATAGACTAATCTTAGGCTCAGTGGACACTTGGCACTCGTACGAGCCGGAGTCTCGAGGCTGCGCAGGTGCCACCCGCAGCGTCCATTCGTCTGAGTTGTCCGTGTGTAGCGCAGCGAAGCGAGCGTCGCTACTGTACGTATGGACACCCACCGTCAGGATGTGGAGGTCACGCTTGCGGATCCATGATACCTGGAGACAAGTAAAAAAAAAAATTAAGTCAGGGTTTCTGGACCACCAACTTCAATTACTGTCCAAATATACCTATATTTAAATCACATTATATATGTTATTACAATGATATCGTCGTATACATCGTTCTCACATAAATTCAACATTAATGATGTAACTAATATTTTTATAAAAATATAATTTAAAAGAGTGTCTTGCCGTTGTTCTCCATAGGTACCAACTACGCTTTACGGTCCACTCCCTCTCACAGGCCTCCTCGCCTGTGTCCCAGCAGTAGGAACATTATTGGCTGTATGTGTGTTATGTATGTATGTGCGTGTCGTCGCATCCAACGGGTTCCTGCGACCTTCACAAGATCGTCGGTCCACCTTGTGGGAGGCCTTCCAAGGCTAGGTCCTCCGGTACTCGGTCGCCAATTCAGAACCTTTCGGCCCCATCGGCCATCTGTTCTCTTCAAAACCAGTCGAAGTGAAGGTGCTTGGTTTGGGGGAGGCCTAAGTCCAGTTTTAGATGTTTTTCGGCTGTATGATGTATGTGTGTGTGCGTGTATGGCTACTGGTAAATTCAAGACAGGAAATGTGAAGGGCGGGGTTGGCCCAATAAATTTTCCGATATATTATGAGTTCATATTTTATTAAAAGCACGTCCAATTTGAAACACCCGTTTCATATAAAATATTCAGGGGAGAGTTTATGTTAATGTTTCTAGGCTTATACAAAATTTAATCATATCACACTAATGTTATAAAGGCGAAAGTTTGTGAGTGTGTGTGTTTATATGTTTGTTACTTCTTCACGCTCAAATGGCTGGATCAATTTTGATAAAAAATTGTATGGAGGTAGCTGACACCCTGGATTAACATTACATTATAGGCTACTTTTTTATACCGATATTCCCACGGAATCGAAACTTATGCGGGTGAAACCGCGGGGCGCAGCTATTTGATTTATAACTAGATCTCTATTTTGTTTGTCTAGTTGATGCCAGTAGATTTTTTTTCATTAAATCTATACTAATAATAAAACTAAAGGCTTTGTTTGTTTGAACGCTCTGAATCTCTAAAATATTTTTTCTAATCCGACTGGTACCTACTTCCAGACTACCAGTCGAATTAGATTTTTTTTTTTTTATTTATTAGCCTAATTCTTGAGAAAAGCACGCTAGGACCCTTAAGATAGGAGAAAAAAGAAAAAAAGTCAGAAAGAACGCTAAGAGAAAAAGAAGCATTAACGCGGGCAGTCGATGCGATGCGACGGGGTGAGTCAAGGGTTCAAGAAATTTCACGCGGACGAAGTAGCGGGCAGAAGCAGATAGTACTAATATACATGAAAAAGGTAACAAACTTGATATTATTCATTAAACGAAAGGGTATTTTTTTTAGTTTTGAGATAATATTAAAAATTGTAGCTTTTGTACAAAAGTAATATTAGATCAAACCGTATTTATTAGTCAGATAAAAGCTATCGATTGACAAATCGTCCCTGAGTTTCTTTTATCTCCTAATGGAAAAGTTAAATCAAAATATTTTACCCAACCCTATGGAGAGAAACTATTATAAAATCAATTGTAGGTATTACAAAAATGTAAAGGTCATATTACTGACGTTGCTCTAAAGGCCCCTAACCTGAAGTGGGACTTGGCTGGCCACATCTGCCGTATGCCCAATGAGCTGTGGGTGAAAATACACCACGTGGAGCCCTGACACAGCCAAAAGGCGTCGCGGGAGACCCCGTAGAAGATGGCGGGACGAGCTGTAGAAATCAAACGACCAGTGGTCCACTTTAGACCTGGATCGAAAGAACTGGAAGTCATGGGGAGAGACTTTTGCCCAGAACTGGGATAATGCAGGCTAACAGTAACAATATTATATGCTCACAGCACACAGCACACATATATATAACTGTTAAGTAGTTACATAAATTGACAAAATATAGTTACGTAATAATTAAAATCTTAAATGTAAAAATTGTATGTACTATTGCATGCTAAATATTGGCCAAATGTGTGTTACTTAATATTTTATTATAAGAACTTAATGTACCTACCATATTTGATGCAATAAATGAATTTAATTGAATTGGTCTCAAACTTATTTGTTGTTTGTAAAATCTTAACAGAAACACATGTCTTGTTGCGCAGTTAACTAAAACTTGGAGTAAACAACTCTTGGTTAAAGCAACGGGTCTGTACTTCGTCGTAAACCAGTTAAGTTCTGGAAATAGTGTTGGAACGGAAATTTATTCTGTTTTGCAACCAAAACTGCTCTATTTACTGTTAGCATAGTATTTCGTTCGTATTTTTTACTGTGTTATTATCTTGCTTTAGTTTTATTTTAAATAGGTATATTTATTAGGTTCTTCAACAATGAGTACACTATTGTTAGCATTTTTGGTATAATTATTATATTAATAATTGATTATATATTTTCTTAAAAATGAAGCATTAAAACAGAATAAAAATATTTTTTATAGTAAGAAAATAGAACTTTTCTTTTAATTCAATATAATAATAATGTTTATTTAAAGAAACTTAGACATAGATAGATTACAAAATATTATATCAGGCTAGTTTAGGTCAGATTACGTGGTGTAGTCATCTGTAGCCGTAATTAAGAACTACTTGATTTTTGTGGTAATGTTTATTATCATTTATAACATTTATTACATTACATTTATTATTACATTTATTACATTATTATTATATATATGTGTTGGCGTGATTTAGATGGTACGGGGGGCTAGCCGCACTGTTGTATAATCGTTGTGTGCTTGTATAAATGTATATGACACGGCAAACCACCGGATGATACGGCGATGTTACCGTGCCGTAGTGCCGCCGTGTCTGTCAACAAGCTTCCATACTAATGCATACAACGCTGACGACTGTGCCTACATATTGAATATCAACCGCACAACTACGGTTTTGTCGTGAATATCCGCGGTTTTTCATTGCAAAACCGCAGTTTTTCACTACAAAACCGCAGTTTTTCACTGCAAAACCGCAGTTTTTCACTGCAAAACCGCAGTTTTTCACGACAAAACCGTAGTTGTTCATGGCAAGAAAAACGTGTGTCTAAAGATGAGCTAAACCTAGCTGTCATACAAAGTCAAACTAGACAAACAAGCATCTATTATACTCTAGGTATGTAAAATAAACCAGTTACTTGCCTAACCCGTTCTCACCATTCAATTATAAATTAATGAAACTGTGGAAAGAAACATTAGTGCTAACACTTTCAGCCGCCACGAGCCGGCCTTCTTTATTAATGAAGCTTTGCGTTGCGCAAGTGTTAAATAATAACAGTTCCTACGTTCGTTGAGGAAAAGTGTTTTTAGTATGGCATCGGCTATTTTTAACTACATTCCTAATTCCATAAAAGAGGAACCAGTAACAACTTTCAAAAATAAACTAACTGTAGTTCTATTAAATAAATGTTACTACTCCGTATCGGATTTTCTAGCTGATAAATTTTAGTTGTGTATCAATGTTTGTATTATTTATTATTATTTATTTATATAACAATTGCAATTGTATGTTTGATGATGAACTGCATCAATGTTTGCATGCCAAAATGGTAGAATGTACAGATCCCAGCACATCAAGCTACCCGAAACTGACAAATTTTCCCAATCAACTTTGAACCTTACCTATGCTTTAGCGATAAAGTTGAAAATCTATTAAAGAAATTTGACAGATTGTAGTAGCTTGATGTGCTGGCATCTGTACAAGGGTTCTCTAATATTATTGTAATACCTACATTCTGAGCAAATAAATGAATACTCTATTCTATTCTATCCTATAGGTAAATGTAAAAACTTAAAAAAAGAGCGCCTGAAGAAACGCCAAATAGGTACGTGTCTTAAATTCTGCTGGCTAACTCTATTTATTGTATTCGTTGTGATTGAGTATTTAAAACAAAATTCGGTATGGCGAGTCATATTTAGGCACACGCTAGGAAATAATAATAATTTCAAAGGGTCGCCGTTATCGAAATCGATAAGGAGGACTTAGTCCTATAGGTATCAACAGTTCCGGAATCACTGTTCCCTGTGATGATTACGGAGCAGAACATGTTGTTAGTCGCAACGTTAGTCGACATGTCGAGAGGCGGTCGTTTTAAACAATGTTGGTCAGGTCGAGCCTTCAATTAAATGCAACGCTAGCCAAGCACACCGGGGACTTGTAGCGACACAGTGTATATTTGTGTAATATCTTGCCAACTAACTTCGCAATGTTGGCTAGATATTACACAAATATACGGCAAAAGAAATACAGAAACGGACTCGCTCACCTTCGAAGGAGAAATATTTTGATATTTGCAAGTTAAATTTTGTTTTTTTTATGACCGCTTTTTTTGAGAACTTACATAATTTAGTAGTTGAGACAGTCGCCTAAGAATTATTTAAACCATTTCGGTACGAAACCCTAAAAACGACTTTCATTTATCTATCTAATCAGGAATAACAAAACTCGGATGTTTACGGCATTCCCAAAATCAAAACCGAAAGTCATTTATTCAAACTGAGAATCAGCACTTTTCGAACGTCAAAATTACAAAAGACAGACCCCTTTTGGCTTTCGCTGGGGAGAAGAAGTGGCGCAACAAACTCCCCAGCAGCACAGCTGACTAAAATATAAATAAATTCATTCAGTTCGGAGATTTAAAATACGCTGTTCTTGAATTAATAAGCGAGATGATTGGGAGATAATTCAATTTAATTAAACTTTCTCGACGTTTCCCTTGAGTACAAATGGAAATTTATTGTAAACATTTCTCGAAAACGTCTTTCAGAACTGATTTGTTGCTGTTAATAATATAAGTCAATAATAAATAATCATGAAGACGCTATATTTATTGCTTTACAAATCAAGGAGAAAATACATAGACTCATGGCTCTTCACTGTCAAATTAAATTAGCTAGCGAACTCCGGAGACGGCAGGTTTTTTCTTTTTTCATGGTTAGTGTAGATATAGGTACTAACCACGAAAAGTAAAAATTTTTAGGGGGTCTTCGACCACAGAATAAAAAGAACAGAACAGAATAAAATATTCACTTGAAATATCAGTGTTAGGTTCCGGTGCGGTAAAAGACACATATTAGAAGTTTTCTTGTTAAGACTGCTATAAAACAGTAAACATTTTTTTTTAATTTTATCATGTTTAGATAGGTATCGATGTTCATCACGTCTGCCGGCTTTCGCTAGCTAATTTGACCCACTTTTTTCAGTAGGGCAAGGTAGGTTTACATAATGGAAAATAAAATAAAAATAAAAAAGACGACTTTGACTTATTTTATTTTAATTTTATTTTTTACTTTATCATAATTTCAGCCGAAAGACGTCCACTGCTGGACATAGGCCTCCTCTCCTCTCCTCTCTCCTCTCTTTTAGTTTTTAGTCTTAAAGATTTATTATTAACATATTTTTTTACCATTTTTAGGGTTCCGTACCCAAAGGGTAAAAACGGAACCCTATTACTAAGACTTCGCTGTCCGTCCGTCCGTCCGTCCGTCTGTCTGTCACCAGGCTGTATCTCAAGAACCGCGGTAGCTAGACAGTTGAAATTTTCACAGATGATGTATTTCTGTTGCTGCTATAACAACAAATACTAAAAACAAAATAAAATAAATATTTAAGGGGGGCTCCCATACAACAAACGCGATTTTTTTGCCCTTTTTTGCTCGATATCAATAATGGCAACAGGTAGGCACTTGAAATATTCACAAAATACTCAGTTGTATTTTTACTTTAATAATAAATAATAAAATTAAAATAAAATAAATATTTAAGGGGGGCTCCCATACAACAAACGTGTTTTTTTCGGCGTTTTTGCCTTGTGGTACGGAACCCTTCATGTGCGAGTTCGACTCGCACTTAGCCAGTTTTTTTATTTATTTATTTACATTATTTTATTGATTTACACCAATGACATTATTTACCCTAATACTTCGATCAATAATAGTACTAGATGCCCGATAAGCGCTTCAAAAACGGCCCGAAAAATACGAGCACGAATACTTTTGTGCTCTTATTTCAAATTAGTATGGTCCAATCATAGCCAATGTTATGACGTCAAAATGCCTCAGTGCGCGTTCAGAAGTTGTGTAAATAACCACCGTAACACCAAGATTTTGGAAGGAGAAAAAGAAATTCATCTAGTACTTTTATTGATCGAAGCCCTAATAACATTATTCACATCATTGACATTATTTACTTTATTGATATCACTGATGTTATTTAGTTCCTTTAAATATCAACACCTGTTTGTTCGTCGTCGTTCGTTTCATCATATTTTCTCCTCTTCAAGCTCTTTCATTTGATACCCATATTAAGGGGGTTGAGAAAAAATATTTAATCCGCCATCTTGGAGCGGCGGCCATATTGAAATCGAAAAAAAAAAGGTTTGCGAATTTGGACGGACAACTTACATACATACATACTTACATACGAACAGTGCAAGTTAAATAAAAGCTTGTAAAAATAAGTAAGATCTCGACTCATCTGTGAACTTTGAATTCATACGATGAAATGTTAACTCTACATTTAAGTTAACACCCTACAAAACATTCACTGAATTAATTGTTGAAATTAAACAAGAAGCAAAGTTATCGTTTCTGTTTCACTAATTACATCAAAAACGATAATAAAGAACTTTAGTTATCGCTGTCTCAAACTTCGCCTTTCATTATTATTTTTGCTTTTATTTGATAAAGATTTGAGGGGCCCGTGGCTAAAAAATCACAGCCGCACAGATCGATTGATCAAGTTTAGCTACGCTTGCCGCGGTTGGTCCGTGGATGGGTGACCATCTTTACATACCGACACCCCTCCGTGGCTCGGAAAGCACGTTAAGCCGTTACACTACCATAGTTGGGAAAAGGCTAGGCAGATAATAATTATATAATTTGATAACGATTTATATTGCTAGAGATTTTTTTTTTCCTTTTCTCGGCTTTTAAGGGACCCAAAAGAGCCGAGAAAGTTATGCGTAGTTTAGCGTGATGGTAAATAGTCTATAGCCTTCCTCAAGAATCAGGGTATCAAATGCAAAGTCTTCTTTTAAATTTTTAACTACTAGGGTATGTAGCGGTATTTACAACGCCACATGCGAACAGCGCGTCATACTGACGTCACGCAAAATCCTGCATCTCGCAAACAGCGTTTACCCCGCAACTAGCAAAGATAAAATCATCCGACATGAATCATCGGGCAGTTGCCCGCCAGACACAACACCCGTCTGGTCGGAGGATCCTCCCTTGTCTATAGAGTATGAGTGAACTTTACACCCTGTTCCTCATACCTCTATAGGTAGTTCCAGAGATTAGCGCATTCCAACAAACTCATCAGCTATATATTATTAGTATAGATCAGCAATTATTTTCGATATTTTATTACACTCAAAAAACAGGACAGGACATCTCACTCAGGACTCAGTAAAGTCCCTACAACCGCGTTGTCGGATCAAAATTTAATTAATGCTTCGAACCGCCCATCTCCGCTATCAGAGAAGTATTTGTTCGCAATAAATTTGGAATACAAAATACTTTCTCATTATCAAAATTTGTAAAAGCTTTTGTATTGTCCAATGTGCCTGATAGATGTGCTCGGTAAAGCGTAAATACTCATTTGTTTGTAACAGCGCTTGTGGATGACAGCTTTCGGATAAGCGATTAGATATTTATATTACTGTATTGAGATATGCTGTAGACTGTGAAGGATATTTATACCTATTTGTATAATTGAAATTCCTAAACAAATACCCTTTTTATTTTAGTTTTACCTAAGTTGTGAACAGCATAAGCATGATCAGTCTTTACCATCTACTGCTGGGGCACAGGCCTCCTCTCTTCGACAGGGAGTGGTCTATTCTACCACGCGGGACTAGTGCGGGTTGGTAAATGGCGCCGATTCTGTTGTTCACAAACTAAACTAAATTTAAGTTCATGCATCTTTTTCTTTCTATTTCATTAAGAAAAGGACAGAAGATAAATATTAGTTTAGTCCTGTCAAATTAAGATAGTCCATAAACAATTTAGACGAGATTAAAAAGTTGGCTCCTAAAAATACGTCAATTTATGTCAGGCGCTGACTAATTTGACAGGACTAAACTAATATTTATCTTCTGTCCTTTTCTTAATGAAATAGAACGAAAAAGATGCCTGAACTTAAATTTAGTTTAGTTTGTGAAAAACAGAATCGGCGCCATTGTCTCATGTTTTCGAATTTTTGGGTCTAGGACATCCTTTACAGTTTTGAGAGCAGCAGCGGTGATGAAATGATTTACACAGAGAAAAGCATCTGCTTGGGTTTGAATTTCCGACACACAACTCGTAAGACGGGGCCATTACCATTTAGCCCCTACTGCTCTCCACAACAATCTTGTGAACAGGGTTTCGGCCTAAGCGATAATACGTGCTAGTTAGAAATATTTATACGGACTGGACTGACTGAAAATGTAAAGGACACAATTGCATGAAAAATAAGAAGAATAAGTGGCCTTTGCCCTGCAATCAATCAATTAATGCTATCTTTCTAACTAGCACGTGTTATCAATCTTTCTAATTAGCACGTATTATCCCACTGCAGGGCAAAGGTCACTTCTTCTTCTTAATTTTTCATGCAATTCTGTCCTTTACATTTTAAGTAAGTCAAGCTTGGTCATCATCGCACCTAAAACAATAGTCCTGTAACATGAAACTGAAAAAAAACAGTGGCTCTCCGGGAGTGCCAACAGAAGTGAAAACTTGAACAATTACGTGTGGCCTTTTTTAAATCGTCTTATAAACATAATACAAACAGAATACTTTGGCATCACTCACTGACATATCGGATATACATTAATACTGAGTACATACCGAGGACAGCCGAACACATCCGAATGTAGCGCGGTGTCGGTTTTGGTAAGAGTATCGCGAGTTTAATGGTTTTTTCTCATCTCAAAAATGTCCAAAGCGCCTAAAGAAGTTTTCACTTCAAAAAATCGAATCAAAAATCGTACAATCACGTTCAATAATCAGATTACTGATTTTTATTCGTGGAATAAAATGGACGTCTGGCAGATTTGCATGGAAGAATTGTCAAAAATTCAAAATTATTCCTTGGATAAAATTATCTGGCGTTGAAAAAATCAACCCTAAATCTTAACAAAGGAGTCTCATTCCAAATTACAGTAATTTTAAACCGATTACCTCTACTAAACTTGTCAAGTTCTAAATCCAATAATATTGGGTAATTCGTCTTGATCCCAGCCCAAGGGATATATCAGCCCTTTTTTAACGGCCTAAGTACATTCAGTTCTAACCTACTTTGGGAGGCGGAAAACTCACGTAACTGGCTACTCGTTTTTATAGTTGGCATTGAGCGACGTGACAGTGTGCCGGCTCCTACCTACACGTAACACGCTCTTTATACGCCTCAGATTTTCTAGAATGTTGTATGTAAAACACTAGTGTTCTATAAATAATACAGGGTGGCGAGGACACCGCTCACCATGGATTCAGTGCATGATTTTGGACGCCCATGCGTTGAAATTATAAAAAAAAAAAATAGCAGCTCTATTCATTTTGACCGCGTCGGTATTGCACTTTTCTATGAAACAGCGTAGTGTGGGACGCCCTCCAGCTAGATGGACGAATGACCTAAAGAAGGTGGCTGGGGAAGACTGGATGAGGAAGGCGGAGGACAGGGTGCTGTGGCGCAGTCTGCGAGGGGCATATGTCTAGGTGTGGACTGTGATATGATTGATTTATGAAACAGCATTTTTTTTTATAACTAACGAAAAATTTCTACTCTAGGGTGTTTAGAATCATTTGCTGAATGCGTGGTTACAGTTTGCGCGTCGATGTCGGGATGTCACTCTTTATATCATCCATTAATAAGAACTGACCATGTGCGAGTCGGACTCGCACACGAAGGGTTCCGTACCACAAGGCAAAAACACCGAAAATAAATACGTTTGTTGTATGGGAGCCCCCCTTAAATATTTATTTTATTTTGTTTTTAGTATTTGTTGTTATAGCGGCAACAGAAATACATAATTTGTGAAAATTTCAACTGTCTAGCTGTCGCGGTTCTTGAGATACAGCCTGGTGACAGACAGACGGACGGACGGACGGACAGACGGTCGGACGGACGGACGGATGGACGGACGGACAGACAGCGAAGTCTTAGTAATAGGGTCCCGTTTTGACCCTTTGGGTACGGAACCCTAAAAAGGTTATTATGCGAAGGTGTGTCAGAAACAATATTTTTAGATGGCGATATTGTTCCCGCGCGTAATGTAATTCAATAAAAGAGTCGTTTTATTTGTACCAAATTGATCTATTTCAAAGATATTATTTTGTAAGAATTCATGAATGACAATTATTTTCTTCCGTATATATACCCGTGAAGCCCCGCGCGTGCCCTATGTAGTACGATACAATAGAAAATCAGTTGTGCCTCATTAGCGGAACTTGAGAGGTCATACTAAAGATATACTAACAAGTTGTATCTTAAATGAAATAAGTCAACCAATGTTGTAGCGGAAAATTTACTACTACCTATATTTTATGACTTCGCCACTAAAACACAGTCACGTGAGAGAAGCCGCGGTCACAGCTAGTTAGTTATAAACTTTTATATTTGTCAACGTTAACATTGTATTTTACTACGGTTCCACACAAATCTTACTTCGATTCTGAAAGCACTTACATAATCGACCTCATTCCCTTAAAGGCTGAATAGGGGAAGGCTAACAAATTGTTCACATATCATTGATTTCCCTGTTGTCTGTAATCAGGTGAGAATTCCTTGAAAAGAGTACAAATCTGCTGATGGAGGCGGCTTTGGGTAATTTGTCTCGGGGGAAATTCTCAGTAGCTTTCTTATTCGCAGTTACTTTGTATGCCGATCTGGGGTAGAATTATTGCCTCACTTTAAAATAAATGTTTTGGCGTTGGTTCAATAAGAATAGGTACTACTGTAACAAATATTTGTAGTATAAATATATCCTAACAAAACGTCATTCCTTGCTTCTCAGAGTCTTTCATAGAAGAAATAATTACCTACATAACATAAATTCACATCTGTAATACCCGAAGGGGTGGCCCAGAGGTGTGTCTAATAGTACACCCACATTTTGCCATTCTTCTTCTTAGTGTGTCGATAGCAATCTAAATGGACTCAACCTGGAATTCGGCTACTTGTTTGGCGCCATCACCAGAGTTCACCAGTTCCTGTAACGTGCAGCTGACAGGACACGATATTAAATGTCCCATCGTTTGTGGAACAGCACCACATTTACACTCCAAGAAACCTGTTCAGGTGGAGATTCATAGACGACTCCGCTCGTCTATGAATCTCCACCTGAACAGGTTTTCCTTGACATTTATGTTTGGCACATGTAGTAGTTGGCCAGCCTATTACCATCAACCGGGCACAAATCCAGACTCCGGGTTGCTATTGAGAAATTACAGAAAAACAAACCAAAAACCCAATAACATTTTGTCCGACCTGGGGATCGAAGCCAATACCTCATTCTCAGCCGTAGCGCTTGCATCCACTAAACCAATGAGGCAGTACAAATATAATCGGAAGAATACGGAAGTCTGACATAAGCCGGTAATAGAATCAATTTTATTGGATTTGGATATTACCCCAACAGCACGTGTAAGTAATTACATAAAAAAGGTTTCCACTAACTCCATCAGAATGCTGATAACCCATAAAATATTATATAACCTCGTCCATTGAACAAATTTTCTCAAATCGTGTAAAAATAGAAGTAATTCCAAAGTTATCGGCTGTAAATATTTTACAAACAATTTAAGCATTACCAACCCAACCTTTTGCTGGTAAAAAATATATTATAAGCTATCCCAGCGCTCCGAATTACTCCATCGGCCCTCCCTAATCTGTTTATTATGAACCTTAAAAACGCGATGAAGAATTTTTAACCGTTATCCAATAACCGGTATTCCATTGTGACATGTAGTCATAACCGTTATTAACCGAGCTAAATCGTTATACAGTACGTATTTTATTTTTGTGAAATAAAACAAAATCGCCGTTGCGACTGGCTTTGTTCCAAAAATGTGGGGCTTCGTGGGCCACGACCCAATTCTCTTTGCTTTATTCGAAGGCGAGACACACG
This sequence comes from Oligia latruncula, assembly GCA_948474745.1. Classification (NCBI taxonomy): domain Eukaryota; kingdom Metazoa; phylum Arthropoda; class Insecta; order Lepidoptera; family Noctuidae; genus Oligia; species Oligia latruncula. Next base: position 5,979,482 of record OX419699.1, read on the forward strand.
CGACACTTCCTATTGCACTTACTGGGGCCTGTACGGAAAATCAAATCCCACATACGGACTGTTAAGCCGTATTGCCAATATACGCCCGCAGCTTGACTTCGATAAAGATTCTAATAGAATTCTTATGCAATTTTATTAGTTTTTTGCTGTATTTGATTTTTGTTCAGTGAGTTCCACTAAATCCGTGATTGCTGCTCTTTTTTAAGTGAAACTTCTTAGACGGCGATACGTCAATTGGACGAGAATTGAGAGTGAAATTTGAAGGATGCATCACGTTTAGGTACATCTAGTTAGTTGCATGATATATATGAGAAGAAAGATACAACTCTCTCTGTCTCTCCACACTAAATCTATGTTATTCTTATTTTTTTTAAAAGCTTTGCTTCTATCATGTGTATGGTGCTGGATGCGCATTTTTTTTGTTTAACTGTATGGAGCGGTTAAATTTTTTTTTACTTAGGTGGCAAAGAAAAATGAAGCTATAGAAATGAGGTTGTGTTACTGCCGCCGCGAGTCACTTGTTTTATTTTTCAGCGTGTCTGAAGTAATTGAAAAGCACACGAGAACACGAGTATCTTAACATAAACTTTTTCTGACGAGAGAAAAGAAGCCTATTTTAAAGCAAAAGCCAGACTTTTGTTGTTATGAATGTGCTGTAATGGTCATAAAGGGCTTAATGTGCAAGAAAATAGCGAATTATAACGTGAACGAATACATAACCTTAATTAGCAAAAATAACAGAAACAATAGTAAAATAGTTTGTATCGACGATGACAGACAACTAAAAAAATGCACATCAATTTGACGGCAAAAAAAAAAATATATACTTGACCTTTTCAAAAAAGTCTGTAACAAAGAGTACTTAAGTATGAGAGTTGCGTCGCTGCTTACGTGTGATAGGAATGTCTTCCTTCACTGAAAGAAAGTGATGAGCCTTGCACTGCCTTTTTATTAATTTGTGGCATAATATACTTCGACCGGTTGTGTGTGTGTGGAGGTGCTTGGGGGAGGCCTATGTCCAGCAGTGGACGTCTATCGGCTGAAATGATGATGATGATAATAAATTTAACACACACGAAGTCAATAATAAATCATAATATTTTCTTCGGAAAAGTTACTTACTAAAAACAGAAACCCATTCAATGTATTCCAAGACGTCCTAAACTCATTCCAAACACAAACCGAGACAAAAAACTTTGTACCACAACATTGCAATAATACTTAGTACCTACACTTCAGGAAACGGAAAAACAAATGGTATTTTAAAACATTTGTCCCGTTTACTATCAAAGGCTTCTCTCGTTAAGTGTTTCCGGATGATAAAGTCATAATTGAAAAGTATTTGAGGTCTGTCGTAACCCTTATTAATTTGTGTCATTAGGGATGTCAAAAGGATTAAGTGCGTTACATCCTTTTGTTTTTATTTAGCGAAACTTTTTGATCGTTTTACCCCTCTTCCTAGCTAAAGCGATCGGTTGCGCGATACACGCGTTCGTGGCGTCATTACCTGTCACTCGTTTGTTCGGAAAACCAGGCACCCTAACCCGAGGGCCACGAAATGCGACGCTCCAAGCGAATTCGCTTTGCACGAAGTAGCGCTGCAAGCAGCAGCGGAATTTGCTACGAGCGAATTTGCACGAGCGTTGGATGATCCGACGCGCGTTTTTTATGAGCATCGAAAACAATTGTATGAGAAAATTTGACAGCGACATTTTCACTTGTAATGTCGACGCGTGCTCACTCTGTACTCACAGAGCATGTAACCTTTTTCTGTACTGAACTGATTCATCCCCCCACCGACGTACACGCTACAGGCGAATACTTGAAGTTCGTGGCCTTGCTTTTGAAGCTTAGAAATGACGCTTGTAGCGAATTGACGCCTCAAGCGTGGCGTTATTTTCGTGGCCGAGGCATAAGTGGCGTGACCAAACGTTTAGGCACTAATGTTTTAATTTTTTAGACCAAACAATAGATTTTTTTACCAGCGCTGTTTCATCGCGCTTCTCTTTCTTTTCTATGCAGTCCGACAGTGACCACGCTTTAGGTCATGTAGTCCCCTTAACTTCGCGTGCTACCGACAAATAGAGACTTTTGCCACGTTTACCCAATTTTTACGGTAACTGTGTTCCAAAGTTATGGCTGTGTTGTGCGGCCAAGTCTCATCGAAATTGTTTCGTTGGTTTTACTATGTATTTTATTGCTTGTGGAATTACGATTTTGAGTTATATCACCGTCCTTATCACGATTTATTTGTGGTCAACGCAACATGTCTTTTTTCTTCCATACTTCTCTATTAGTCGTCACTCCCTTTCTAATTGATTTTGGTATATCAATATATCTTTTCACATGCTACCCGCCCCTGCTTGGAACGGGTGCAACAATGTGCTGATGTTATGTCAAAACATCAAGATTTCTGTGTTATGTAAAATAAATTCTCAAAATGATGGTGAAAACCACATCAAAATCCAGTGTGCAGTTTAGAAGATCTAAGCGGACATACACACAGACACGACAGGCGACTTTGTTGAATACTATGCAAAGATGTTCATGATTTCGATAATGGTATTTTGTTAAAATGAATTGGGTAGGTAGGTAATATTTCTGGAAAGTAAACGAACAAGGTGTAAACACGGAACACGAACCTTTTAGTAACATTTTACAGTTGAGCGGTTATTTACACAAATTTGTTGGCATAGGACGGTATCGACCGGCAAAATGTTGTTAAATTCTAAATAAACGACGCCCTTAGCTGGTATCAGTGAAACGTTTAAGGTTTATTTTTAACATGTTTCAAATTTTATGACGCATTTCTACCTTTTTATACCTTATCTATTTACAAGACGTCCATAATTGAATATGAGAAGAAAACAAATATAGACGCATTTCACGAATAGATTATAGTATTGGAAAAAAAAAGTACTTCTTGCACATACAAGATATACCTACTTATAACAAAACACATCATCATCTGCCTAGCCTTTTCCCAACTATGTTGGGGTCGGCTTCCAGTCTAACCGGATACAGCTGAGTACTAGTATTTTACATGGAGCGACTGCCTATCTGACCTCCACAACCCAGTTGCTGGGTAATACGAAACCCCTTGGTAAGACTGGTTGACAGACTTTCGGGCTTCTGACTACCCGTAACGACTGTCAAAGATCCACGAATGACAGCCGGGACCAACAGCATAACGTGCTTTCCGAGGCACTCGATCAGGCGGCTGTTATTACTTAGCCACGAGCCCCTCTATAAAAAACACAGTATACCCAAATTTCGCCAGTCATGTAAGTAGAAGGCAATCCTTTTGCCATTAACCGGGCAAAAATAATACTCTTGAACACGGTTATATTTCTCTAAAATCAACAAGAATGTTTTAATCTGAGATCATTTCTAGGAGATATTTATAATAACAGCCGCACAGGTCGATCGATCAGGTTAAGCTACGCTTGCCGCGGTTAGTCTGTGGATGGGTGACCATCTTTACATATCGTGACCATTCGGTGCCTCGGAAGTTGGTCCTGGCTGTCATTCATGGATCTTTGACAGTCGTTACGGGTAGTCAGAAGGCCGAAAGTCTGACAACCAGTCTTACCAAGGGGTAGCTGCATCCGGTTAGACTGGAAGCCGACCCCAACATAGTTCGGAAAAGGCTAGGCAGATGATTTAAATTAAACAAGTTTTAATGAATGTATGTAGGTAAATTAGTTATAATAATAATTATAAGCAAAATTGTATCCTTCCATAGAGGCTGCTCCGCCTTTAACTAGCGCATTCTCCACCATCAATATGGCTATACGAGCTCTTGCAGCAGCCTCCAGCTCATCATCTCCACCTAAATGTTTTTGAACTATTCTTTCGGGGCTTTATGTAAGCTCACAAGAATAATGTACCTAAATTATTCGAACAAAACTTATCTCTTTGTTGTAGGGCCGATATTTAACGCAGGAATAAACAATATTTCTTTCTCTTGACAATCCAAAAACTTTCAGACGTAATACATACATACACGCTAACTTAACTCTGTCTTTCTATCTGTGTCAATGCCACGGCTATTTTCGCTGAGAGCAGTCGAGGTAGACAAGCTCCGAGCATCTAGACTCGGTTACCTATTGTCTATTCTTTGAGAAATTCAGCACACTCGGTCTAATATAGCCGAAACGTTTACTGTATGCTTGGCGCACTGGATCAATCTCCTTGTTTTATTAAACAGCAAAAATAAAATAAAGTTTTCATGTTCGTAATGTTGGCAGGAGCTATAACTCATCTTGTTACCATCCCTCTTAAGGGGGATGTGCTGAGGTGGTAGCCCGCAACATAGAAATTCACTTAGGTTTTTTGGAATGTGCAGGTCATGAATAATTTACACAAAGTAAAGCGCCTGTCTGGGTTCGAACCTACGACCTACAACTCGTAAGTCGCGGCTGTTACCACTGGGCCACCACTGCTCTCAAAACCGTGAAGGAAAACATCGTGAGGAAACCGGCAACCAAAAATTACTAGTACCAAAAATTCGAAGACATGTGACATTTACCAAGCCACACTGGGCCCGCGTGGTGGATTACAGCCCACTCCCTCTCACTGAGAGGAGGCCTGTGTCCCAGCAGTGGGAACGTTATATTCTGATTACGTTACGTTACGTAACAAAATATGGCTTTACATAATTATAATCATTAGTATCAGCAATACTACTGGCCGACCGCTTAACTGAGACATTGCCTGAGGCAGCTGCGCGGTCACTCACCCGGCCCGCAGCAGGCCCACCGGGCGTCGGCGGAGGGCGGATGACGCCCTCTTCCAGCCCCCCTAAATGGGTCCAGGGACGACGGACTCGGGGACGTCCGTCGCTTCCTACACATCAGGACCCGAGGTGGCGGCGGGTAGTGTTCCACGCGCGCCCCTCTTAGACGTCGTGGGGGAGTCAAAACCTCACACTCCCCCCACCACTCCCGGCATCAGTTGGGGGTTGCGGAAGGATTGTACGTTCCCGCGACCTCCAGCGTAGGTGTGAGATGGAACACCGGGGTGGTTTTTAGTCAGTAAGAGTCTGACAGACCCACGGATATCGATATCGGATAATTATCTATGGACAGACCCTGACATCCGTGAGGATTTTCAATCAGGAAAAAAAAAGGTAGCTGCGCGGTGCGAGAGGGGTGATAGTTGTCACAAGTTGACGAAACACTGAGCTGTTGCATCACGTCACCACACCCCTCCCGCACCGCGCTGCTACCTCAGGCAACGTCTCAGAGATGTACGATTTTAATAATTATAATTCTATAAATATATATTTATAGAATTATAATTATTATAATTCATCATCATCATTATTCATTATTATTTTTATGATTATTATTTTATTATTGATATATGACCTGACACTGATTGCACAAAACGTAAGAAAGTTTGAATTTCGAGAGCTACTCCGACGCTTGCGCCTTAAGCTGATTCCCAAATTTTCGTCGAAGTAAGGTACTGGCCTGGCGAATTCTACACCCACTAAGAAGCACTATGGGCTAGAAATTAATTAAACAACAAACCACCTTCCAATGAAATAACTACAGTATTTTCCAGAATTTATGGAGCACATACAAACTATAAATCAAATTTATGGCGCGCTAATAACGGGTAGTATGGCGTTGTAGATGACTTGAGACTAATTAGTAAAGTTATTTATATTTAACGGACGTCGGATAGATGGCACTTGAAACAATATACCATCTTAGTGCGGTACGTCCTTCCACGTCATTATTGTTAGACGTTAGGGGACGTGAAGTGTTTTACTTTTATATAAAATGTACGATGTCACGCTGTAGAATAGAATAGAATACTCTTTATTATGTACACCATATAAATTACAGACATAATAATAGAAACAATACAAAGGGTGACACAATGGGCGGTCTTATCGCTAAAAGCGATCTTTGAAAGACAACCTTTGGATGGATTAAAAAGGGGAAGGACAGACAAATACTGTAGGTAGTCTGTGGTGTACCATTTACTTAATACATAAAGATAGAGAGAGACAGAGAGAGATAGAGGAGTTTTATTTGTATTCTAATTGAAAGAATGAAAGAGAAGTTTTGTGTTTTGTGCTTATACGTATCAAACCGGAAAGGGATCGGCACCGTATCAAAGAGCCTTTCTTACTGCATAGCTCAATTAAATTTCATTAAATGAAATTACAAATACCTTTGTAACGAAGCCTTTATAAGTACCACTTCCTTTGTTAGATTTAATTTGTGAAAGCTATAGAAGCGTTTGACAAACTTCATGGATAACGTGAAGAACACGGTGTATATCGATTTGGCTTGCAAATAGAGCTGTATATCAATAAACCCTGTACTTATTTTTGTTGCACACGATCCTTCAGGATCAAAAACAAAAGAAAAAGCGGATCAAACCGGAATGAGAAAGTTTATAGTGGATAAGACAGAGTTTAAAACAGAAGACGAACAAGCAGGGGATCGAGGTGGTGGGGTGGAGGGGGGTTCAGGGTATCAGAACGGAATAACAGAAACAAATGAACATATTGGCACGTGTAAGTTATTGTTGTTCGTCATTGATTCTGGAATTTATAATTAATTTACTTAGATTGAATTACCATTCATTATTTGAGAAAAGTACTCTAAGTACAAGCCTTGGCCGCAACCAGGCATTGATGGACTCACGTATGTGTCTCAGCTTCGCCTCATGGACGAACGTGACAAAGTTATCCGAGGCGCAAAGGGGCAAATAGCCCCTTTTGCAGGCCACTGTGGCGATGTACTATATTGCATAAATATTTTATAAAAACAGAAAGGCGACACTGATAAAAGCATGAAACAAGAAAATATCTGAAATCCTAGACGCAGTCGCATTTTGTTGTATTCTGCGGGTGCCAACTTAAACAAGTATTTACGTTACGATGATTTAAGATTATTTACCAGCTAAAGATACTATATCAAAGTTACATGGGAAACCACACATAATGTGTCTTATTTACTAAACGGATAGTCGTCATAAAGAACCACAAAGCATCAGAAAAATACATAGAAGTAGACTCATTAAAATTTAACACTCCCTTGAAACTAGAGGAGAATGTCTCTACGAGTTTGCAGCTTAATAATGAACGCCTGTAGAACAACGGGATAAATACCACCTGCTGTCGGACATGGAATACCGGAGCAATAGATTTGAGATGTAAATTCTTGAGCACTTACCTACCTCTTAGTGAAACAAAATTATAGGTCATCATCCTTCGGAAAGCACGTTAAGCCGTTGATCTGGGTTGTCATTCGTGGATCTTTGACAGTCGTTACGGGTCGTCAGAAGCCTGAAAGTCTGACAAGCAGTCTTACGAAGGAAGAAGGAAATCGTTTTACTCAGTAACTGGGTTGTGGAGGTCAGATAGCCAATCGCTTCATGTGAAATACTGGTATTCAGCTGCATCCGGTTAGACTAGAAGCAGAGCCGAATATAATTGGGAAAAGGCTAGGCAGATGATAAATACACGAATAAAAAGGATATAAAAAATCACATAAGTCTTTAATGAAACGAGAGTCTGAAGTCTTTAACGAAGGAACATATGAATTACTGTTTAAAGTGCGTCAATACATACTTAAGTACATAAGTTCCCCCTGCTGGGACACAGGCCTCCTCTCTGTGAGAGGGAGTAGACTGTAATCCACCACGCGGGCTCAGTGCGGGTTTGGTACTTGGTAGACTGTCACATGTCTTCGAATTTTTGGTTCTAGGACATGCCAGTGTCGTCACGATATTTTCCTTCACCGCTTTTAGCAGTGGTGATGAAATAAATAACTTACACAAAGTACCTGTCTGGGTTCGAACCTATGACCTATTAGTTTATAAATAAACGCACTTATTCTGCCTCCTTGCCCATGTACGCACTCAGGTGTGTTTTCCCCGCGGCGATTTTTTTTTCGCGCACTGAATATTCAACTCTTTACTTAGTGCCGAAAGTTGAAAATCCAACAGTGTGTAGTCTTGACGCGCTGGGATGCGCTCTATTAGATCACAAAATACAGAAAGTACAGAAGGCAATCACATGTATGTACTTCACTTTTCATACCTACGCTCGGCGGTCGCGCTATGGTTGTCAACTTTAGCTTATGCACAAAAAGCACAGTGGTAGTGGCACTCTTATCTAGCTGTTTTTGATTTATTGTTGAGCAATATTAGGGTAGTTCTTCAAAAAGTATTCTCCGCGTAACTTTCATGGCGAATTTTTTTTTTTAATAATCTACAAATAGATGTACACAGATTTAAGACGCTGTAAAAATAATACGTAATTTTTTATTTTATGTAAATCGGTGCATAAACTACGGAGATATTCTATTTTGAAATTTCTGTGCCCACGAAAGTTACGAAAGATGGCACGAAAGTTACAGACGTACGTATTTTCTGCAAGCAAAATATAGTTTCAAATACTTATTTTTTCTCAAATTTCTAGTTTATAAAATAAAAGACTATTATATATGAATCAACTTGTATTTGAGATCAACAATTATAACCCAGTGGAAGAACCCAATGAAACTACTTCAGAATAACATGAAGCTTCAATGTGTTGTTTATACTGTCTAGTTACCCGTCTTGAAATGAAGTCGCTTTTTTGAGATCCAGGCGATGATGCTGGCACTAGTTGAGGAGTAGGTGATTTAGGAGAGCACAGTGGGTCTTCAACTATATTTGGAGATTCGGGGCACTCGATCATATTTTCCTGAAGAGCAACGTTCTCTCGCTCTTTCATTCTTTGACGAAAAAGTCGGCTTTTTATGCGGTTTTGCGCTCTCACGGCTCTTTTCCTTCTACTACTCATTTCACTAACTGGGATGACATTCCCTTCTGCTTTTCTTTTGTTGTACCTTTGTCTTGCCTTCATTTTACTGCATTGTATAACTCTGTATCATTTTTTATTCTTCCTCTTCTTATCTCTGCTAGACGCTTTTTCTCCCGTCGCTCCTATGCACTTTGCGGTGCCATAGTTTCGGTTTGAACGTAATCTAAAAATAATTTTAACCCGAAAAAATTAACACGACTGCTGTGAGTAATTAATGTAAGTAAAGTACAAGACAATCAGAAAGTATGACGCTGACGTTGGGACTTTTTAAGCAAGAGGTATACAATTGGTAAAACAGCCCAGTTTTGGAGTAGGAAAAATTGTTAAATTGGCTACGAGAAAACCTACAAACAGAAACACATACCTACTACGAGTCGTTAAAAGAAAAAAATTGAAACACATACATGCATAAACACTTATACAAATACATGACAGCTTTTTTGAGCTTCGCGATAATCGAGTAAATGCATCTGCAGCATCACAAGTAATCTAAAGTTATCATTCAATGGAGATATGTAACTTTCCTGGTGCGCTATCTAACTTTCGTGGACAAATAACCACGAAAGTTGTGCCACAAAAGTTACGAAAAATTCACATTTTTGAGAATTACGATTAAACTTATAGGTAAATAAACAAACAAAGTACTTGGGAATAATCTCGAAGATCTATCTTATTCCTTAATACAAAATGAGTTGGAAAATTATAAGCATTATCCTTCAAAATATGCGCATGAAAGTTTCTAGACCAAGGCTAATTGAAAATATTCAAAGAATAACCCACCTCGTATTTTTTTTGTTTAGAAGCCATGAACGTAGTTGTCTCCCCCACTGCAGCCGGGATACTATTGAGCGTCCGCGCAGCTAAAACGTGTAGCGACAAATTGGCGCTCTTGGAAGATAGGTGCAGTTTTGTTGCGCGTTCTCGAAACTAACAAAATCGTGTGACAGAGACATAATGCCTATTAACTATTGTAACTTAAGAGATAAAATTAATGTTCTTTGATAATTATGATGCATAGTTAAATACAATTAATTTGATGTATTACATTATATGCTTATGTATTGAATACAAAAGTTATCAAAGTTTGCCGTGAGCGCGAACAGAGTGTGACGCGTGAAGAACACCGTTTTTGCTCCCGTTTTCGACATTAGATATTTTTTTTTATAAACATTATAAATAATTTTAGATATTTAATGTTTAAATTATGTACACATATAAATAAAGATTAAGCTGTATTTGGTCCTAAGACTGAATGTTTAATAGGTTACGAATTAAGACCTTGTGACCGCGTTTTGAGGGACCTCGAAGAACTACCCATTAAAACAAAACAATAAACATAGTATTACAATGCAAAAAGTTTACAGAACAAAAACATATAAATATTATACATTTAATTTCAACATATAAATATTATACATTTGTAAATTTTTACTATCAAAAATCCCTCTTAACTTCAAAACGGATTACCCTATTTACATAATTTATTTTGCCCTATCCGTTTTAGCAACACGCACTGGGCCCGCGTGGTGGGTTACGGCCCACTCCCTCTCACTGAGAGGAGGCCTGTGTCCCAGCAGTGGGAACGTTATAGGCTGGTTATGTATCCGTTTTAGACCTAAACCTATCAAATGAAGTGTGTAGATTGACTTTGTACTCTCTGTGTTTTGTGGTTAGATTCTCACTGCTCGGCTCAACACCGAGAATACAAAATCCAGTGCGTGATAAAATCCCGCTGCGATATTTGTACATCCGTGGGAACGTGTCACTGAGTTGCCACGAGTGACGCCCATAGCATACTATAATAATAAAAAGGTTAAATTTAATATGTTAAACCTGCCACCTACTTGCTAAATCTTCTGGCACCGCCATTACCGGCATTCTAAAATTGTAAGTACAGTCACGCAAAGGAAGCTTTATATTAAATTCCTACATAGATGAAGGTGGCATTAATATGTGGGATTAAGCAAACAGCTATCCAAAAGATATTTAATATCAGCACGTTCAGTCTTCGAGAATTTTGAATTTGACAGAATATTATAGATAGGTATTTACCTATAATTTAATGTTCTGTCAAAGTCAAAATTCAGTCAATATGTACTGAAGGTACACTATACAAGTATACCAACGCTTCTACAGGGCGGTTTCATAAGAGTACCTACGAGTACCTACTCAAACTCAAATTTGCTAAATAGACACCTTTATTTGTTATATCCATACTATGCATACTAATATTATTAATGCGAAAGCGTGTCTGTCTGTCTGTGTGTTACCTCTTCACGCTTAAACCTTTAAACCGATTTAGATGAAATTTAGTATAGAGATAGTTTGAGTTCCGGGAAAGGACATAGGATAATTTTTATCCCGATATTCACAAGGGATCGACCCTTATGTTGGTGAAACCGTGGGGCGCTGCTAGTATACAATAAAAGTGGAATGTGGCAGTCAATTACCGGCATGGATGAAATGGAGAAATATAAATAAATTAACGATGAGAGTGTTATCGAGCCACAAAATATAATATCATGTTATCGAGTTATAAATTAGAAGGCCTGTGTCCCAGCAATGAGAACGTTATAAGCTGGTGATTATGTAATTTGTTATTTATTATAGTGGCTGATAATAGATTCAACCATTTTGTGTATCGGTTAACCACTAGGGCACTACGAGTTTATATTCTGTGAAAATGAATACCTATACAATGTGTAACGTTAAATGCGCAAAACCTCTTAAGAGGTCATATTATGAACAACTTTTACTATGGGACCAAAATTGAAATCGCAAAAAATAAAATCTGCAGTGCGATTCTGTAACCATCTCACTGTGAAAACTTAGGTGAAGCGAGCGTGGAGTGAGCTGTCAATAGTCAAAAACAAACTCACATCACCTAAGTTTTCACGGTGAGATTTTTACAGAATCGACCGGCAGCTGTTTAGTACATTTTGACGAGTTATGCGAGCATAAATGTATACAACAAATATTTCTGCTAAAATCTGCTGATTCATAGAAGACTACAATACCAATCAAAATGTATGGAATAGCATTTTTTTTTTAATTATTCGAAAAATTACAACGCAAGGTTTAGAATCGTGATTGTACTGAATCCATGGTAAAAGGTTGCGTGTCGATGTCCTTGTCACCCTGTGCGTAACACACTGTCAATTACAATCTGAATAATTTTGAAGGATAGGTACCTATCGCTAATCCATTGCTTCATAAGTTGGAAAAAAAGTCTACTCAACAACGTAAATAACGCAACGAATGTTGTTGAACTGTCAAAATGAAAGCCATTGCTATTGTTAGTGTGTTACGCAATTATCCCACCAATTCTGAAAATTCTTTCACTGACTGAAAGCTTCACCACTGCCGAGAGCCATAGGATATGTTTTATGGTATAGTTGACTTCCACGCGAGTGAAACGGGTAAAAAATAAGAATATTATCATCAACTATACCATAGACACGAAGAACGTCTAAAACCAATGCCCAAGCAAAGCCATTTTCTCAGTTCTACAGATTATTAAAAGTTTTCCAGCTGAAGCATCTGCACAGATAACTAAACGTCCGCCATTAAAATAAAATGCAACGTTTATTTCCGCTTGTATTTTATTTAGTGACCTCGATAACATTTTAAGACTTACTTTGGAAGCCAAACTAGCTTTAAACGCAGCTTTAGGAGTGCAAACTTGATCATTTCTAAGGGGCAATTCTCGTTATTGTGAGAACGTTCACAGTCTGATCTCAGTCTTAATCTGTCAAAAATACCAGTATTTTCCAAACATATTTTACAAGTTTTTTTTACAAGATTTTGGAAGTTTTTAAGTACCGGGATTGGCCTTCTGACATAACGAGTAGTTACTGGTACAGACCCACATCAAGCTACTACAATCTGTCAAATTTCTTTAATAGACTTTTAACTTTATCGATAAATCATTAGGTTCAAAGTTGATTGGGAAAATTTTACAGTTTCGGGTAGGTTAATGTGCTGGCGTCTGTACATGGTTGGTTCTTAAAGAGCAAGTGCGAGTCGACCTCACACACGAAGGGTTTTGTTCCACCGTACTATATTTAACACTACTTAATTATGTATAAAAAATACTGTACGAGTGTCGATTATCCGAAAGTCGGTCAACCGAATGACCACTTAGCCGAACTGCTGGCAGTAATTAAATTACATACCTAAGTACTATTGTTATAAATAAAAACATTAAAAAACTTTCTTAAATTTTAATCATTAATTAAATTGTATTGTATTTTAATAATCAATTATTTTTTATATATCTGAATATTGCTAATCTAGTGGGATTTTTACCTAAATTTATCTTAATTTTGTTAACATGCGGCCAATGTTGGCTGCAATGTTGTTAATACTCCACGTCAATGCGGGTATTGTGCATATGAACCGTACGCAAAATACGCGCATTGACATGGAGTTGCGGACACAAGCCCGTATTACCTATTACCTACTACTTAAGAGCCTATATTATTGTTATTTGTAAACATTTTAAATTGTAGCTGTTTATTGAATAGAATAGATTATAATAGAAATACTCTTTATTATGTACACCAAATAAATTACAGACATAAAAATAGAAACTGTACATAGGGTGACACAATGGGCGGTCTTATCGCTAAAAGCGATCTTTTAAAGACAACCTTTGGATGGATTAAAAAGGGGAAGGACAGACAAATACTGTACTGCCATAATAAATAAAATATTCATAACAGATTACATGTTAATAGTTTTATTGAAACAGTGTTAAATACCGTTCGATCATCCGAATAAATCGGTTTTCGGAATCAGTTGTCCCTTTAATTAGTTCGTAAAATAGACGCTTTAATGTACTTTAGTTTTAAAAAAAACCTTTAAACTTTAACTCTTATTTATTTTTATTATTTGTTTTTATAATAACGGCCATAATAGAACAACCTCTGTGAAAATTTGAAGTATCTACCTATTACGGTTCAAAAGATACAGCCCTATGACTGACGGACGAACGGACAGCGGAGCCTTAGTAATAGGGTCCCGTAGACACCATTGGGGTACGAAACCCTAAAAATATTCATATATTCCGTTTATGTAATATTACGGAGTAACTTTGTACCGTTTTTCCTTATACGAAGCGAGGTTATGAGGTTGTAGTGTAGGTTGTATCCGTTTTTCCTGCTTGATTAGATTCTTAGTACACATGTTCGTATTGCTGTGTTAACAAAGGAAGCGAAATGAGAATGTAAAGCAAAGTAACTTTGAGGCAATTAATGACCTTTGTTTGCAAGGTTAATGAGACGATGAACCTTTTTGTTGTAAAAATAACGAAATTATTTTTATACATTTTTAAATTGGCTCGAAATATATTTTTTGGGCATTAGATTGTATCATATTTATTAGTCGTCTGTGTTGGTATCGTAACACGTACCAAATTGAAAAAAATATTTGTTTTGCAGATTTTGTGCACATAAAAATCATATTGTCTACACCTAGGTACTCTTTTTTGCCCAACCTTCGAACTGTCTATTGGGGTAGTTTATCTGGTCATCATCATCGTTTCAGTCGCAAAACATCCACTGTTAGACATGGCCTCCCCGTCACCTTGTCCGGTTCTGCGCTTCTCGCAACCAGCAAATTCCTGGCAAATCTTCGGGCTATGTCGGTTACCTGATCGCGATCGGTGCGTATTGCCAATGATGACTTATGGCACTGAAACGTGGTCGCTCACAATGGGCCTCATTAGAAGGCTGAGTCCCTAAGGGGCAATGGAGAGGACTATGCTTGGAGTTTCCCTTCGCAATCGAATAAAGAGATCCGTAGGCGACCCAAGGTAACCGACATTTATCTATGCTAATATTATAAAGAGAAGTGTGTATGTAGGTTGTAATCTCCGGAACTACCACCAGTCACATTTAATAAATTATTTTTGCATTTCATAGCCCAATTATTGAGAAAGGCTATAGGCTATTTAACATCACGCTACGACTCTTAGGAGCCGGGCAAAATTAAAAAAAGCTAAGCGAAAACGACGTAGTACCGTGGACAAGCGATGCGATGCGATGGGGTGGGTCGGGAGAGCAAGAAATTTCACGAAGGAGAAGTCGTGGGCAGAAGCTAGTCTATTATAATTAAACCTACTTAATTGCAATTTCTCATTTAAGAGATTCTAAATCTGTCTGTTTAATGTATATAGGATTAGTATGCTAATTTCAAGTTAATTTAGACTAGAAGCGAAATCCGTGTGTGCAGCTTTATGCATTATCGTTGTGTATTCATGCCATATTTGTTCTGTTATCAAATGTAGTTCCGAATACGGGATTAACTCCTCTATTGTTTCCATAAATGATTCAATTTAGGTACCGAAGTATCCTCCTCGGCATGAATTTGGACAAGACCAAAATTCATGTACAATTCATACGTCTTGCCGAGTCCAATCCCCATCAAAGGGTCGGTTCTAGAAGTTTTGAAGAAGGCATGGCCATGTTTGTCGAAGGACCGATGGTCGGTGGAGCAGACGAGTCCTAGAGTGGAGAGCGCATATTGGCAAGCGTAGTGCTGACGACCTTATGAAGGGAGCTGGGACAGACTAGATGTGGAAGCCGTAGAACAGGGTATTGTGGCACAGCCTGGGAGAAGCGTATGTCCAGCTATGGATTGCGATAAGCTGAGTTGAAGTATCCTACATCTATCCTACATTTAATATTATCCTCTGATCTGGCATTCTATTCTGTAAAAATCTAACCGTAAAAACTTAGATGAAGTGAGCTGTAATTCCACCAGATGCTGGGAATCATTACTATTGACCTCTCACTTCACCAAGATTGCGACGTTGAAATTCTTACATAATACATCGGTAGATCTGTGTGATGAATTTAATACATTATAAGGGTCTTGGCGACGCAATTGTGGCTGGTAAAATGAAGGCCTAAATCTATTTCGGTCTATCCCAGCTTATACCATTTCTATTTCAGGGCACATTCAGGGACATAATGGAGACATTACGCCTCACTAAAAACCTTGCTGAGTGGTTAATCTTTTTAAGCTACAATTATTTTCGTACTGTTGAATTAAACTCCTTCTGGAGTTTATGTAAAGTAACGGGATTTATTAAATCTCGTCTTAAACGGGTAAAAAATGGAAGGGACGGCAGTTAGTCAACTTCTTTATACTAAATTAGTATAGATTACATTTCTTTGTACTGATGATACTGAAGACGTATAGAGTACCTTTATAAAAATATCATAAGGTCCTCTGATATAAGGAAGTATTTGCATGCTCTTATTTATTGGCAGGACTTACTGACTCCGGGTAGGCACATAAATTCTCTGCCTTTTTTTGTATGTTAATATTTTGTACATTTTTATCGCGTTATATTGCAGCTATCTGTGGAAAATGGATCACGTTTTTTGAAATATGGCCGGTCCGACGTTTTAATGGAGTACCTACACTTGATGTCTATCGTTCTGCCTGTAAAATATAATTTGCTGTTCATTTTTTTCAGTATTTATTTCTATGACAAACGAGCGATTTGTTTTAATGGAGCTTTGAACCCTTCGTGCCTCTCCATATCTATGATAAGTAGAGATCGGATATTCGGATGCGTAAAGTGAAAAATCGGATGCCTAAAGTGAATTTTTTGCTGCGTAGCGGTTTCTTAAAATATTTTATTCTGTAAAAAAATCCCGGGATGCCAGGAACACCGGGAATGCATAACTAGTCGAGTGTACTTATAGTATGGAAGGAACTACATATAGAAAATTATTCTAAATATACCTATATTTAGTCCGTTATCTTATCTTGACGTTATTTGTTATTGCAGTTTTTTATCGTCTACCTACTTTACAATATTAGGTAGGTAGATATTCATCCGATTCTATGGTCAGATAAAAATACAAAATTCCGGAATCGCGGGATTTTTACTATCGATACAAAAGTGACAACTTAAGCAAACATTTGAAAGTAAGAAAATATACATCCGATTCTATAGTCAGAAACCTAAATTTTTCGATCCCGGAACTGCGGGATTTTTTCGATACAAAAGCGCATTCCATATTAGCCAACATCTCAACTTTATGTGAATATGCATCCGAATATCCGATCTCTAATTTTAAGTTATTAACTGTCAATTTATTTGTGCAAAATAAAGATTATTTATCGATGAACAATCCCCACTTATCATGTAATTAAATAATAAGTCATCATCTGTCTAGCATTCATCACATTTCCACCCTTCCATCTTCTAAGATATGCCGGTTTCTTTATGATGTTTTCCTTCACAGATGTTGTTCATAATGATGAGTACAATGACCTCTTAAGAGGTTGTTAATGTTTTACCAATAACCCTGTATATGAAATTCAAAGTGCCGACTGAAATTTGGAGGGTGAGACTAAGAAAGGGTTTTTCGAAATCCCACCCCTAAGAGGGTGAATGGGGGAGGGAGAAATTTCACGCGAACGAAGTCGCAGACAGAAGCTAGTTTTTCATATAAAATCGAAACAATGTTTAACAAACAACAATATCCTTTGTTAAGAATTCCGCTCATTATCAGCAGAAATTTACATCGACGGCGAAAAGTCACGCACGATCCTTTACGTACGCGTGGACTATTCCCTGCCCTATTAGTTTTAGGAAAAAAAACTGCTTATTTCACAAACACAGCTTTTCTTTGAAATAGTTGTTTTATTTGTTCGACATTTTCGCCGCAGTTCCTTTGTAAATAAAAGGAGACTGTCAGAATTTGTTGTGCACCTATTTGAAAAGGGAAACACTGAAGCTTGATTAAGGTTCCATGGAATTATTAGGTGATACGTAAAACGTTACTGAAAAAGGCCGCAGGCGAACTTGGCGTAAGCAAGAAAGTTACAGAGTCAATTACTTCCACATGCGAAAAAGAGAGCGCAACAGTGCGCTGGTACAAAAATAAAATAACATAAGCGACAAACCAAATAAAAATTGTTTAAAAATAAATGAAGCTTTATATCAAAAATATTTTCAGCCAGAGTTTACAATTACGTATTACGCACATTTTGAATGCAATTTTGCAATGAGATTACTTTCTTAAGATTTTAGAATTACACAAAAAAAAAATAAAAAAAAGTAGAGGTCTATTCGGAATTTTATCGAGGAAATTTAACCAAATTGCGTTTTCCTTCAGTCAGAGTATTAATCAAATAGTCAATAAACTTATAACCAAAAATTAAATCCAATTTATTTTGGTATCGTTTTAATTATTACCATTTTACTGAATAAAGATCATTCAGCAGTTCGTATTTTCATTTTATCAATGCTTCATTCAGAACGTTGAATATATATTGAAATCTGAAGCTAATTTAATCTAAATATAACTCAAATTATTAAGAAAAGTTCTTGTTGGGCCTTTTCATTAATTCCAGACTTTTTGCCTGAATTTCCTTGGGTCTTTCAATTATGAAATAATTATACAGGTATTATTTATGACACAAATCTTTAATTAAACAGCACTTTGTTACTTCTGACCTCTTGTTTACAGCGTACGTACCATACATTAAACAATCAAATGTTAATTGCGAGCGAGCAAGACATCTAACTCGTAATTGCTATGCAAACAATGTTCCTAAATTACCCGCATTGTATCGCAATTATGACGTCACATGCTACCTCAGCATACCCGCAAAAAAATCAATCATACCCACAAAGCACATAAAATATTTTATTGTCCAACCAAATGCCGTGTAAAAATGTTAGTACAACGTTATGATGGTATACACGAACGTTTTCGTGGAGCGTAAAAAAGGTCGTCATTTTTCATTAAAATAAATGGCTTCCCTTATCTAAAACGTTTCCTCAAAAGTTCTGCGCCAGGCAGTAGGTTTCAATAAAGTAGGTAATTACTTAGGTACACAATGTCTTTCACAGAAGCAGGCTCACTTTATTTAGGAGGGTACGCCTAATTTTAAAACTGTTTTTGTCACTCTCTTTGCTTTGACTTCGTGGGTAAGTAACCTTCACTTCCACTTTATTATACGGAAAGAGTAGGCTAATAAAAGTGGATAGATTAATTTTGTAAATGAGGCTTATGCTGTGTATTCTGGTACGTAGTGAAAAGAGTATACTGTTGACCTAGTAACACTTTTCGACTTTATTTTAGTAAATTACTTTGAACAAATAGATATTACAATAAAGGTAATTTATTATTAAATTCTAACTTAACTAAAACTATACAGAAACTAAAAAATAGCGTCGAAAAATTCATCCGCATCGCTGTCGACTGGTAATGTACCCAAGAGACTGGCGGCATTACCACGTTGTATGGCGATGCTTAGCCTCTGGCCAAGATAAAAGCCAGCCCTTGGGTCACGGGAAGTGTCAACGAGCCGTTTCGAAATTTCTTTAAAAATGACACACAGCGGCACATTCACTCAGGTGTCATTTAAGCGGGTGCTCAATGTGGAATACGTCGAAAGTGTTGATGTTTTATTGTTTTGTGGTATAGTATTTTATCGCACTTTATATATGTAACCACATGTAACGCCATTGTTGCCATTGTTGTTTTGCCACTGTCTCAGACTGTATCGAGATCTCCTTAGCTTACACACATATTCACAGCGTGTTTGTAAACTTGCTAACCATAAGTAAAGCTCGCGTCGCGTCGTGAAATGAAAATACTGTACCGAGTTAGAAAACTTTTTTGTATTTTATCATTTAACTATTTTTTATCATTATTGTATTCCATACCTCATTCCCCGGAGGTAGGGTGCCTTTTGAAGGTTTCCACCAGACCAAAAAAAAAAGGTACATCGTCTACAATTAACATTATGTAACTAATGTACACAAAATTTTGTAACGTATTCAAAGTGCCTTCTATATTTCCTATTTGAAATAAGAAAAAAACTGGCCAAGTGCGGGTCGGACTCGCACACGAAGGGTTCCGTACCACAAGGCAAAAACACCGAAAAAAAAAACACGTTTGTTGTATGGGAGCCCCCCTTAAATATTTAATTTATTTTGTTTTTAGTATTTGTTGTTATAGCGGCAACAGAAATACATAATTTGTGAAAATTTCAACTGTCTATCTATAGCGGTTCTTGAGATACACCCTGGTGACAGACAGACGGACGGACGGACAGACAGCGAAGTCTTAGTAATAGGGTCCCGTTTTTACCCTTTGGGTACGGAACCCTAAAAAAGTAGCGACAATAAAGGTTTCCTAAGTAGATAAATATTTAATGTAGTTACGGTCCAAACAAAGTGGTAGACTGATACTTGATTGGGGTCTAGACCATTAATTTTCGTTAAGGACGCCTTTTGTCTCGGTAAAACAACACAATCTAAAGCATTTTGATTTTTTCGTCGAAAAAAAAAGATTTTCGTCGTTATTTAGTTAAGAAATTCTAAATTACAAAAAAAAAACTTATTTAAGAATGTACTAAATCTAGAAAGTTTTGGTTTTTAAATTACGTGTCGGACTTAAGGTATTTCGAACTAAAGTATTGTCGAAATGAAGACGTGTCGGAGTTCCTTTGTCAAAATAAAATCTTGTCGTTTGTCGAAATGCAGTTGGTAAGTCTACCAGCAAAATAGTCTCTAGATGCTAGAAGTCTTCGGTCGGACCATGTGTCGACATTGACAAAACTATGTGTCATTTTATAATACTTTTTGACGTAAACTGTACTCCCCGGGATCGAAGGTTCAGGGCTCGGAAACCGGTTGAAATTCTGA